>JAOWBC010001387.1:24740256-24756571 GCA_028566105.1 Hypoplectrus providencianus
AATAGTCAAGTTATTTAATTTTCAACCAAAACAAATAACAGTTTTCTTTTCAAGAAATGGGGGTTAGTTAGTGGTTCACATTCACACCAATATACACATTCATGCTTCTTGTCCCTCCCACTCACTGATCAGCATCTGTCTACTTACTACCTGCTATCTCAATATAGCCACAAACTCACTAGACCAGGCTTTTAATAAAACTCCCCTACATATTTAAATTACCCAAAATAACGCACACAATTAAACACTAAATTAGCAGCAGAACTTGACACAATCTTAGGCCTGGACTTAAAACATCAAAACGTTCTGCCCATTGGAGGTACAGGGTTTTTGTGATATTTCCACAGGTGGATACAATTTGTGTCTGGTTGGATTAGTCTAAATGTTACAAATCTGATTTCTTTTTCTATACAGGACATTATCCTATATATTACTGGTGCAATGGATGTTATGTAGGCATAACAAAATTACCTTTATAGTCTCTGTTCCCCATAGCTCTTTAAACCAGTCTGTTAATACCCCTAGAGCGAATGTGAAGCTGTGGTCACTGCAGTTTGCTTAAGTTGCAAGTGGAATCCTAACAGGTGTTATTTACCATTACATGGTATGGCTGCTGTAAGACGTAGAAAGGGAAACATATGACAGGGTGTACAGAGGCCTCTTCACACACTCATGTCTAGCAAAAACAAGCCAACTTCTACTGTCATGATTATATAATGCATGAATATTCCTTGAAGTGATTGAATATCAAACCTTTTCATTAAGAGAGACCATTTGCCTCTCAGGTGCTATTCTGTAAATCAGGCTGTCGGCCACGGCACTTAAGGACTTAATGTTGCTGTGAAATGTCAAATGCAGAATAAAGATCCAAAGGCTGTCATTACATAGCCTTGTTATAAAGTCATGGAGAATGGCTCAGATGTACTAATGGCAACCAAGGGATAGATCTGAGTTTAGAACTGTGTTTAAGCCTCCAAATCGTTGGCTTTGAGTTCTGTACATATAAGAAAAGCATTTTCTGACACTCAAGCCAGCCTTTGAAAAGCCATAATAATGTAAACCTGATCAATCATAAACCCAGTTTTTTAAGAGCCTCACTGATGAGGATTTGACCTCATTACAAGTAACTGAGGCAGCTCACATCACACCATCTGTCTAGCTTATATGGCAGACCCTAGTGTTTGTCTCTTGTTTCAAAAGCAACAATAATTATCAAAGGGTACAAGGTCTTACCTGGATGGTCTGTATAGTCACTTTCAACTTAAACACTTTTTATGTAGTTTCATTTAACCAGTGTGTTTCATCCTCCATTACTGCATAATGCCTGTTGTTCAATTACACACACGGGACTGTCTGTTACTGTATTACTGTGAAGAACTGCATTCTGATATCAAATTTCTTAATGTTTAGAACTTTCCTCAGGACAACCACAAGGTCCGTCTTTCTATTAATGGCTTCCTGTGTGCATTTGAGATCCCGGTGCCAGGTTCACCAACGTCCCTGAGTTCACCCACACTGACAGGTAAGCCTGTTCACTCTCTCTCTTTGAACCATTATCGGCATGGATCGGTCTGAACATAAAGTTTCCATTTTCTCATTTCCTGGCTTTTCCCCTTCTTTAGATATCACCCCAATAGCCAACGGCTCGACTGCTAATGGGAATCTGGGCAATAAGCCCATCCTCATCCCCAATGGAGGGCCCAGCACCATGGTGCCCTGTAACCCAGAGACAGCCCTGGCCAACGGGGTCGCCAACGGACACATCACACCTGTGCAGGAGAGCCCCTTCATTGGATACATCATTGCCATGCATAGAAAGATGGTGAGACACAAAAAAGAATGGCTCTATCATGTCACCTCTAACAGTTGGCCTTTGCCATGATGCGTGTTTTCCAGCTATTAGCATCACTCCAATGTTTGTGTCATCCCTTCAGATGCGTACGGAACTGTACTTCCTGTCATCTCAGAAGAACCGGCCCAGTCTGTTCGGTATGCCACTTATAGTTCCTTGCACCGTCCACACCAGTAAGAAGGATCTGTACGATGCTGTCTGGATCCAAGTGTCCCGGCTGGCTAGCCCATTGCCACCGCAGGAGGCCAGCAACCATGCCCAGGACTGGTAGGCTTAAAGTATTTTTTCTCCCAGTATATTTTTGTGTGTGTTTTGGCTCTTGATGGAGCTACAGGTTAGCAGGAAAAAAACCAAACCAAAACAATCAGCAGCAAGCATTGTAAAATGATGATATCCAAATCAACAGTGTGCTCAAATGAATTTTTCTTCTTTTAACCTGCAGTGATGACAGTATGGGCTACCAGTACCCCTTTACTTTACGGGTTGTAGGGAAGGATGGCAATTCCTGTGCCTGGTGTCCCTGGTACAGGTAAGACTGAGTATATTTCATATACACACACCAGCCAAAGAAGGGACAGATGGTTGTGTTGGTGATGAGAAATTGTCTAGATTTTTATACAAGAAAATTGTTTTTGATTTGATTAGAGCACTATTTTATGAAGAAAAAAAGATACACAATGACCCCCAAAAATTGAGCAGTATACATTTTTTTAAAGTTTCCATTTATGAGTTTCTTATTGTATGTACTGCAACTGTGCTTGTGTCTGTGTGTTTCCAGGTTCTGTCGAGGCTGTACCATAGAGTGCACAGAGGATAGAGCCTCTGTGGGGAATGCTTATATAGCTGTTGATTGGGACCCCACTGCCCTGCATCTCCGCTACCAGACCTCCCAGGAGAGGGTAAAACACACACACTTAATCTGTCACTCCCTGGCTGAGAGCACCAGTATAACAGAGAGCTAGCTATGTGTGTAGCACTCCTTCACTCCACATGTTTCACATTGATAGTTATCAGTGTTTCACCTTGATGTGCATACCATCTCATTATTAGAACAGTGGAAGGCAATGGTAAAAACCTTCAGGCAATATTTCACCTAACAATTTTCTTTGTTCTCGTTGTCATGAGAAGAATTGTGACTGCCCTAGGAGGATATACAGTATTTGTCACATACACTGAAGTTGATAATTTGTAGTCAAATAAAACTAGCACAATGCATGGAGGACAGCTGGTATTGCTCTGTCTGACCAGTCGTAGTTCTTCCCCACCTGATGGGTGATGTTCCAAGCCTGTAGAACCGGCCTGCCATGCCAGCAGTCAGCACATCCGGGTTCTTCCCTTTGCCTGCTGCCTGGCTCAAATTGCACCCAACCCCCAGCCCCAGATCTATGCCCAGCCACTAGTCACTGCTGGTGAGCTCCCATCCTAGGTTAATGCTATAAAAGGGGGACTCAGTTTGTCTTTAACATGGTCACATTTCACCACTTCATAAAGGGATTTGTGAATCACTGTTTTGGCCCAACCCCTGGACTAATTTGCCTTGAGGGCTGTTGAGGTAGTGCGTCCTGGAGAAGAAAGTAATTAATATCTAAATGAGATTAGTAAGTCTGCCAACAGAAACTAATTCAGTTTTCATTGACCTGCAAAATAGTCATTTCATTCAGCTACAGACTAAGATCCAGTAAACTATCCAGGTTCCTGGGACTTGTAAGTTGTGCCGTTAAGACTGTAACAATACTTCAGCTAGTTTGTGATAGTATCTTTACAGTTAGAAAGATACTTTCTGTAGGTTCTATAGTACATGGCACTGTGGCTTTAGCTGTATTCTTTGCTGAAAAAATAAAATAAAATGATGAACAGTACTCCCACACAACTATCAGATAACTGGCAAAGCCTACTTAGAAACCTGCAAGTGGTTAGATGCCAAAAAAGACAGTGCTAGCTAGTCAACAATCGCTTTCTCTAAAAAGACACCATATATGACCTTTCCAGAGTATATGCTCTTCAACTGCTTGCAGTTGCTGCTTGGAGAGAAGGCGGTTATACAAAAAGCAGAACAGTGTGAATAGCTCTTCCCCTCATTCTGTATCCTCAACATCATGCTCACCCTGCAGATTGTGGAGGAGCACTGCAGTGTGGAGCAGTCCCGCCGGGCCCAGGCTGAGCCCATCAGTTTAGACAGCTGCCTGAAGGCGTTCACCAGCGAGGAGGAGCTGGGTGAGGACGAGCTCTACTACTGCTCCAAGTGCAAGACGCACCGGCTGGCCACAAAGAAGCTGGACCTCTGGAGGCTGCCGCCAATGCTGGTCAGTGGCACACTTCTTAGTCTTTGCCAGACCTCAGCTCTGGCCTCACATGGACAGATTCACTCAGTAGAAGTGAATCTGTGGTTATCAGAAGTATTACTGTTTGCATGGAAAATAGTTAAAGGACGTCAAAGTATGTGTGATGTGTGTTCTGTCCTTCAGATTGTCCACCTCAAGCGCTTCCAGTTTGTTAATGGTCGTTGGATTAAATCTCAGAAGATTGTCAAGTTCCCTAGAGAGAACTTTGACCCCAGCGCCTTCCTGGCTCCCAGAGACCTGGAGCAGCACTGCCTTCACTCACGCAGTAAGAGCGAGGACCTGCTACGGATCGGAGAAGATAACCTGTCCTCCATCTCTGCCCCTGCTGGATTCTGCAACCTCCCCAAAGGTACCACATGACTGAAGCTTGATATTTAGATGCAAGACACTCATGCCATGAGACGAGTTTTGGAGACACATGCATTTCTTTTGTCAAGTGTCTTATGATTAAGGGTAGGTTTTGAGGCTGTATATACCAAGTAGGGTGGCAAGTGTATATAACTCTGTGGTTTCTCTTCAGCCTCCCCTTCCTCCAGCAGAAAATCGGCACCTTCTCTCAGTCGGTCAAGCAGCCCCTCTGGCAGCCCGAAGACAGGCAGCGGAGGCCGAAGACCAGGCCGGCTACGTTTGCCCCAGCTGGGTAGCAGACATCGCCTTTCCAACAGCAAGGAGAACCTGGATGGAGCTGCTAATCCTGAGGCTGAGCTGCGGGATGGTGCACCACAGTCAGACACAGAGGGGAGCACAACAGGGGCTGCATCAGGCGTCCCCGGATCAGGAGAGACAATCTCATCAGAGGCATCCTGCGGTACTGAGGCGTCCAGTAGCATCTGTGATGTGGTCCTGGTGAACGGTGACAGCAACGGGTTGAGCTCAGACTGCAGCACAGAGAGCAGTATGGACCCTGACAACTCACTGCTCCAGCACAGAGACAACATGTGTTTGGACGCCATCTACAACCTTTATGCAATATCAGTATGTATCACACATCAACATCAACAGAGTACACATAGCTTTGGATTTTTCCAGTCAGCTTTTTCTGTGCTTTGAAAGAAGTCTAAATATTTTTCTGCTTTATTTTGTCAGTGCCATTCAGGAATCATGGGAGGAGGCCACTATGTGACATATGCCAAAAACCCCAATGAGAAATGGTACTGTTACAATGACAGCAGCTGTAAGGTAAGAAATGGGACATTTCATATTTCATTTCATGATGAATCATAGCATACTGTTCATGATTGTATTTTCAGTATAGCCACAGATAAATGGCAAAACATAAAGTATCACATCTATCTGCAGTGCATATAAAAATAATTCCCTTTTGTATTTTCAAATCACACCCCCTAACAACACTTCTCAAAATCATGACTTATGGCCTGGCAGGCCTCGCTGAGCTTTTCCACAGGCTTGAGTGCCTTTAATTATATGCATGGGATAATAGAAGCAGCAAAATTATATCATGACTATTGGAGGGTAGAATATTGCCTTTACAAAAAGAAAAACAGAATCAGAATTGTAAGCCAAGGATTTTACAGCGTTGTTTACTCAAAGTCAGTGGCCTTTTTGTCACATTGTTGTTAGTTTCACAGCCAACAGACACCATTAGCATTGTACTGTCAATATGATGTGTGCAGCTTATTAGGTTGTTTCACTTTTCTGAATGAACGGCTCTCACTCTAAGGTATGGGCATGAAGAGTGTACTCTCCCTTCTCTAGGTCTGATTGGTTGTCATTCGCTCATCTAATAGCCAGCTATAATAACATGTAATTTTGACGGTGCCCTCTAGTGGCCATGTTATTATGAAGCATTTATTTTACTTTATAAATTTTTACTCTCTTACAACACCTAACTGTAAACATTTTCCGCTCAACCTTAAAAGAACCTTGTCACCTAAACCTAATGAAACCTTTTCACCATTTTCAATACCTAAATCAAAAACTAAACTCACATTAAAGATAAATTGGGCAGATTTGTGGCAAGGCATCAGATAAAACAAATAAGGCATTCTATACAGTATGCACTGGTAGGTAACAATACAGGTTAACAGGTTAATTGAAATGTACATTGAAAGGTTCAATCCCTCTTTCTGTGTTTGAAAAAAATATTCCTCAGGAAGTGCACTCTGAGGAGATCGACACTGACTCGGCCTACATCCTTTTCTACGAGCAGCAGGGAGTCGACTACTCCCAGTTCCTGCCAAAGATAGATGGCAAGAAGATGGCCGACACCAGTAGCATGGATGAAGACTTTGAGTCCGATTACAAGAAATACTGTGTCCTCCAGTGATCGCACCTCGTCTTCCATCAGCCAGCACTACACCCGCTCTCTGCTCCCACCTGCTGCTCTGAGTAGGAAACACCAGACGTTCAGATAATTCTGAAAACTTCTCACAAACTGCTAATGAGTAGAGTCGGATGTGGTCTCTGTCGTGGGATGCATCGCAGCACTTTCTGCACTTGAACGCAAATATATTTTAGTGCAAAGGTTTGAAAAGACAGCATAAAGCCCTGATAACAGCACTAAACTGGTGCACTTTGCTGAGCCTGAGGAAACAAACCCCCCCTCCTCCCCTTGTGAACAACCCTCGCCATAACATACATGTAACATATACTTGCATACTCTCGCATCTCTGAATGTATGCCAGTATGGCCAAGTCATGAGGTGATGTTGCTTTGTAATTGTGCATTTATCACTTGTGATGCCAGAATGAAAACAAAAAAATATACACCTGGAGTTATCATATGATCTGAGCCTGAATAATTTACCTGGAGAAGGAAAATAATGAGGCCACAGGATGAAGTCCAGGTGTAACTGCAAAGCCAATGATTAGAAACAGGTTGAGTTTTAAATGCCAAGAGGGAATGTGCCCAAGAATAAAATATGTCATAGTGTATGCCAGAATCGACCTGATATTGATATTTGGTATTTAGAATACTGGATACTGTGACAAGCTTTTAAAAAATGGTTCTCCAATGTTTTTTAGCGATAGTGTCATAAGTCACATGCTACCTCATCGCTTCCCGCAGGCTGTTGGCCATCTTTACACTAATAGTCAGTGACAGTATTAATAATAATGATAAAAAAAATGCTTCCTTCTAGTGTAGCAGTCATGGTACACACATTTCAGGACCCCCATCCTTGAAAAAAGGTATCTTTCCCCTCTTAAGACACTCTCACAGGTCCTGATGTGGACATAAAATCTGGCATTTTTGCCAAAACTGTGTTTGATTCTACAGCTGCCAAATGTCAGTGGTGATTTGTGCAATGTTGACCTGTGTGTACCCATAACTTCATAGAAACTCAAAAAGCTTGAGTACTATCTTTTTTTGTTGTTTTTTTAGGACAGGTGCCATGATTTCAAAAGAGATACACAAAGAATAATATTCAGTATATGTTTAATACTTTTTTTTGATTCCTCAAATGCATTGTTTTATAAAGGACATATTTTATTTTATTGTTTAGATTTTTTTAGGCAGGTCTCAGTCGCCCCTTCTGGGTTAGAGTTGGAAAGAAAATTTATCTCAAAGCTACATAAGAGGTGTCAAACTAAGATACTTTTCATATGCTCCCCAATAAGAACGCCTAAAAGAATATTCCACCTATTCAACAGTGGACTGATGTAACTGTGTCAGAAGGCCAAAATAGGATCCCAATTGACTGCAAACCATGAAATACTGTCTTTTTAATTTTACACATTAATCTCTCTTAGGGTTAGGGTTATATTACCCACAGTGCAAGTGGATTTGTGACATTTCAGATGGACAGTCAAGTGTGTTTATTCCAGTAATGGGTAACATGGGGGACATCATGCTACAATATTTATCAAAAATAGTCTTTTCAGTCTAATCAGTAGTATCCCCAACACCTACAACAACACTTGGCTGTGTTAAATCCATTTAGTGCTTTGGTTGAAATAGTCAAGCCTGTTTCCTTTGCTTAGTTGCTTCTGTAAACACACCCCACTGTGATATCAAAGCATCCTGAAGTTAATCTGTACATCAGGAGTTTAAATCTCATTGCTAGATTACCAGCCAAAGTGGGCAGATCCCTCTGGGTCCCATACTTTCACAGCCCCAAAGCCAATTTGATAAATTGCAGATTTTTAGACATATATGCAACTTTAAAGCCTGTCTGGAGACCATCCATTATGATGGTCTATGGGTCATGTTTCATTATCTGCTTTTTCTTTTTACTTGATAATATACTTACATTGTGCATATTCCTAAGTAAATGTATTTTATTCATTTACTGTAATCTACTTTGTAAAATGCAATGACACACTGTACCCAAAGGGTAAATGCCCACAGCCAATTTCCTATCCTGGGTTACTTTGGTCCCAACAGGTCCCAAAGCCTCACTTACTCCCTACAATGAAAGTAATATTTAATGTAAAAGTCACTGTCTTAGATTCCTCTGTTTAGAACTAAATTATGTAATTTATGTAACTTGCCCAATGGTGCATTTGGCAACAGTCAAGCATCCATTTCAAAAATATATGGAGAATAATGTTTCCAATATTTTTATGACCATTCAGAAATACGTTTTTAATAATCAATTTAAAATTGGGTTGGTTTAAGGAAACTAAGAAATGCTTTAAATTGTATTGGTAAAATTCAAACCTGGAAACATAGTATGAACAAAACATTTGTCCCCATAAATCCATTGATATCAGTTGGTTTCAATTCACTGTTGATATGTTCTTGAGAACAACCACAGCCTGTTGAATCGGTTGAGAGCTGCAGTATGTGTCTGGACTCTAGTGAGACCTGTAACATTTAGATTATCTTTTTTTTTTCCTCTGTGTGCTGAGTGAAAATATTGGTTCCATGTAAATTTCAAACTGTTCCTCTTATCTCAAGGTTTGGCTACTTGATATGATGGTTAAAGTTAGTTTGAAATGAAAAAACTCGTGCTTTGCTGTGTGGAGACCAGTGGCAGAGCTTTGTGTCCGGTGTGT
This sequence comes from Hypoplectrus providencianus, assembly GCA_028566105.1. Taxonomy (NCBI): domain Eukaryota; kingdom Metazoa; phylum Chordata; class Actinopteri; order Perciformes; family Serranidae; genus Hypoplectrus; species Hypoplectrus providencianus. The sequence goes on from JAOWBC010001387.1 coordinate 24,749,409, forward strand.
AGCGGCACGCGTGGAGCTCCTTTCACTCGGGGCTCGGTCTAATCACTGTGAACAGTCAGCAAGTCCCCACTTTGTCTTCTAGATCACGGGAGATTCATCTCTGTGTTCGCCCCTTTTGAGCTGCTGTATTTATGAGTAAAAGGCGTTATTGTGGATGTATCTGGAGAGAGATCTGTCACTGAATGGAACTTTATTTTCTTTTGCAGAGTACATTTGTTGAACAAATGGAAATGTACAGATGAGTGCTATTTATGTTCGCTTGCTCAGTTCTTTTGTCCTCCACCCTCCTGCCTTTGCACCGAGCTATCGACGATGTCCAGTTTGTGTCGGTGTTTAAAAACGTCGTCACAATTTCCCTTAGGATTAGTCTCCGAAGAACTCAGTTTGTAATGTCTGCTTCATTTAAAGGTGCAATAGCTGTCAACTTTTTTTTGTGGTTGTGAATGTTTGCTTAAATGACTACTTGTGTGATGCTAAGCTTGCCACACCTGTAGCTTAAACTGTATTAGAAAAAACACAAGTTGGAGTTAATTTCAGCACAATTTTTATTTTTCAGGAACAAATATTTTCTGCCCAAAAGAACTGAACTTTGACGCTTAAACTGGGCAAACACCATCTATTGAACCACAGAAATAATATCTCATGCCCCTGTCCAGCTCCAGAGGCCCTGCCCACCATATCCGAACCCCAGCAGGCAGTGCAATCTACTACTGAGCTGTCTGTCAGTGTCTGTAGCCTCTTTTTATTTAAGTTCATTTCTGCTGGATCTGAACCAGACATGTTAATTTAAAGACTTTTTTTGTAAGGTGTTTGTTGAAAGAAAGTGGTGTTGCACTGACATGAAAACATGTACATAAAAAAAATGTGTTTTGTAAATAAGCCAATGAAAACTATGTATTTGAATATGAACTGTACAAAATACTGTACTTGTAGTTGTATATGGAGTGATACTGTTGATCTGTAACAAAAATACCCAAGCAACAAATTAAATTCTGCAGCGGAAAGAACAAGTGTGACTAATTTAAAATGAAAGTGTGTGTGTGCATGTGTGTGTTTGTGTGTGTGTGTGAGAGCGCGTGAGTGTGAGTGAAATAAAATTATAATGGTGTCATGTTTTCTTGACCTCAAATAATAAAGTGGAATCATTTTGATCTGTTATAAAGATGTCAGAGTTTGATTACACTGCTGAATGTTTTTGAAATGGGGTCATGAATAGTTCACTTGAGATCAAGAAAAGTTGCAGCATTTCAGCTTGTCTTTCACCTTAATAAAAACATTTAATGATACATAATTCTTTGTCAGTTTGACCGTAAGTGATGTTAATGAGTTTAGAGTTGTTGCTGAAGTAATTGCTTTCTAAGTAGTGATCCTTTGGAGCTTTATGTCTTAATGTCCTCCTTGATATATTTAGTATGGGGAGACAATGTATAGTTTGGGTTAAACCAGTTAGAATTTTTGAAAGCTAACACCTCCCATATTCTACTTGTTGCTTTCATTAGCTAGATAACTCAGTTAGACTTGCAACTTATGGCTTTAGCAGCTGTTTGCCTGGGTGGCAGGCAAATTAAACTGCTGACATAGCTCTATTTGATTTTGTGAATTTAAAGTAAGTATGGAATACTTTACTCAAGGTTTTTTTGCCTGGAGATAAAAAACAAAAACAAAAAACAATTAAGTATTCCATCTCCCTGTTTTTACAAATATGTAACGTAAGTAAAAAACAAAACAAAAAAAACCCTAAATATGCATAATCAGAAAGAGGTATCCTGGTGGTTAATGTGGATGTTCCAACAGATCGAGCTCTGAGTAAAAATGGTTGGTTCAGCATGAAATGAAAGTGTCCTCGTAGACCAACAGAGGGCAGCTGAAATGGGGATACCTACCATCGTGTTTTGTTTTGTTTTTTGTTAGTTTTGAGCCCTCACCAGCAACTAGCTAATGGCAATTAGTTTGCACGTAGATGTAAGCTTTCAAAATGTTTTTTTTTTTAACCAAAATTATGACTTGAAACTAACAAAGGGATGTCTGCAACTTTTGATAAGATGACATCACCTAAAGGTATTTTGCCACTTTACTTGAGGTTAAGTAACTGTTTTTTAACCTCAAGTAAAGTCCAACTGTGTGTGTGTATAACTGTCATGAATATGTTCCCCAAGCACTCTTGCGGGCCCCCATCTGAAATGAGAAATATGTCATAGCAGGCTTAGCTGTTAAACACAAACTATTGAGTTTCATATATTATTTTTGCATGAAACTGTCATAAGTGGTTAAGAACATAGATGTAGAGGATGGTCTTTTCCCAAACTGTATGCCAAATTTGATGACAGTAAAGTTGGTAGACAGAGGACGAAAGGCTGTGCAGATTCATCAGCAGTTGCAATGGGACTTACAGGAATAAAACCAGAAGAGGAAAGAGCTAGCCTAGCAAGAAATGTGGTGGGTTACGCCGGCAATTCCAGTGAAATTTGTTCAGGTGTGTACTGTCCATTAAGTTCAAGGTGTTGTAAGGTAGATTAAGCTCAGAATGAAGGACAGGCATCATAATGCGCGAGAACCTTTTTTATTTCTGCACTGAATTGAAAAAAAAAAAAGTAAAAAAACAGGTAACACTCACTTTGTACACTCAATTACTGCAAATATATTGTCGACACTGCCTAATGTCTTTGAACATTAGAAATTCATAAAAACATTTCAGATGAAAGAAATGTACAAAAGATCCCCTCATTACCATAAAAATGTTTTAATGGAACAAACAAACAACCAAAATAAAAAAATATGCTGGGATGGAATGTCTGGATTTAATACTGTGCAAAACCCTCTATAATATTGAAATAGCATTCAGTCAGTCAGTAGTGAAGGAGGAATGACGTGAAAATAATTGATTTTCCACAGTCTTAGTGTCCACATTCACATCAAACAGTCCAACAAAACAACTTAAAGGAAGTTTAGGATTGCAATTCCATATCTACAAAATCTGCATTTTAACAACCTAGCTATGTACACTGTACAGAGATTTAAACACATACATCTGTTACAAAGAAAAAAGAGCTGCATGTCCGAGTGGATCAGGCAGATTATAGTACAATACAGTGATGATCTGAACAAGTTGGCTGTGCTGTCTGTCCTGGAGGCTATTCGTGACCTGGATAAGGGTTTCACTTTTGTTTGCAGACATGATGAAGATGCTAAAAAGTAAGAGAAAACACTGGAATAAGAAAAGAACTGATAAGTGGCTTAAATGTGTCTGCTCTGCATGGCTTTAGGCATAATGGCGTGACATTGAAAGGATCATAAAGACAGAGGGAAACCAGAATTTTGCAAATGATTTTGAATTCTACAGTGGGCATCACATAGCAGGAATTCAATGAAAGTTACTGTCTTGTTCCCTTTGCAAATGTATTGGGCTTGTTAACTCCTAAAGATGACATACTCTGATTCAAGGATCCTTTGACCTTTGTTAGCAGAGGGCCAAACTATTAGGAAGTATTAGGTTCTCTTTTAGAGCATTCTGTTTTCCTTAGTTTTTGAGTTGCTTTGCACTATAGCCATTTTTTTGCCAATGCAGGAATAGCATATTTATGCAGGACTTTTCCATCAGTGAAACAGACTGAAGATACTCTTGAGATGACCTGTTACGAGTTCAAGTCTCTGGTCACAGGGTAGAGGAGTTGCAGTTTAGTTTTACCTTACATCATTTGAATTACAATATTCTGAAAGGTTATTGTGGAATTTAATGCCCAAAGATGTCAAAACAACCATTTCTTTCCCAGCTATATATATCCTATATTTAAAAGTCTAGCAAAATCCTCGAAGGTGACACACACTTGCACCTGGTTGGCATAAGCTGCTTCATTCATGCTCACAATGACTTTCTTATTGATCAGCTGTGTGTATACCAGCCCACTAGTAACATCTGACCATATCCATACAGGCCATTATAAATGCACGTTTCTCACTATTGCTCTGGTGATAACTTTGTGCCATTACTGCTGCTGCTCCCTCCTCCACCACCTGAATCTCCTTATCTGAAAAGGCTTTTGTAATATTGGTTTCACCATGAATTTATTATCTTCTTAATTAACAGGGGATGCTCTAACATATTCCTTGTTGCTAAGTTTCTTTGAGAGTTCTTTTAAAGAAAAAAAAAACTCTCCTTGCCAAATCTCACTGTTAAATTATTTGTTTATGGCCAATATATGGGTGATGTTAGAGTTAATTGATTATCCCAGGATAATAGTCTTTAAAGTAGTACTTTGTCTTATCTGTAGATAAGATTCAGTTTGTGGTCTTTAGTTCTTAAAATGCATTAAGGTCTACAGCAGCTAATGGCTTCCATATTATAAAATAAAAAATATAAATAAAGCTGAAAGGTCAATGACACATTGACCATTTTGGGCAAATGTGATACATTGGCTGCAATGCCATGGCTTGAGTTTTTTTCTTTTTCATTTTTTTGGTGAGAAGGGGGGAAGCACATTCCACGTTAAACAAATAAATGGCTTTTTGAAATGTGGCCAGAACATTGTTTCATAGGTCATATATTTTACAAAGTCTGTACAAGCTTGGAGCACTACAAAGTTTACAAATCCAAGGAGGAAAAAGGACAAGTGGGATTTGTGTCTTCTTTTTTTGAAGAAGTGGTCTGATGAACTCTTGTGAAGGAGCAGGGAACCAAACAACCCTTTCACTTACATGATTGTCCCTTTTTTCTCTTATCTTCTCTACCACATCTACAAATTTCAATCTCTTTTGGATACCACTTTCTCATTCACATTCTCTAGCCCAATCTTTTCACATTACACATAACTCCCTATTGGAACAGGAAGGACACTTCTGATTGTTCTGCACAGCGGGCAAGGAACACGGAATTTGTTGTCCATGGTAAGTCTCATCCTTCCCATTTCTAGACCGAGATGTGGGAGGACAGCACTTAAAACAGGTGAAATGTGTTGTTAAATTGGTGTTTTTAAGGTCATCGTTATAGTCTATGGTTTTAGCAGTATCTGGCAAAACTGACAAAGCATTTCTTCCTATTACATCCGCTTGTGCATCTCCTTTCATCTGCTCCAATGTTATGCTCCTTCTGGTCCATTACTCCCATAGCGTCCCTGTACTGATCTATCACTCACACCTCAGTCTGTTGCTGTGAGTCAGTGATGATGGTCACCCCTCGACGAAGCTCGTCCATACTGTCAAAGTCACTGCCATGTTCAGAGTCCTCCAGCCCGCCGGGGGCCGACATGTCTGAAGCTGATGATGCGCCAACAGACAGTCGCATGTTTAGTGACACAGAATCATCAGTGTCCCCGTTTCCTGGGGTAACCCCACTCATTGAAGTGCTGAAGTCCACATGGGCTGCCTCCCCAAGGGGCAGTTGGTGGGGAGGCAAGTATTGGCTGGGATGGAAGTGTGGCCTGGTGTGTTGGCGCCCAGTGCTGCCAGAGCTCAAGGTGCTCTCCTTGGAGACTGGTGGGTTTGTGGGCAGTGGCGTGTAGGGCTCAGGATAGTCCTCACTTGTGGGCAGCGGAGGTGGCAGTTGGTCCTGACTCAAGAACTCTTCTTCGTGGGGAGGGGGGTAGTCGCTGTCAATGTCGTAGCCCCCCAGATAGTAATCTGACTCCAGTTCACGGGTGCTTCCTCCAAGGCGGGGGGCTGAGCTTGCTATTTCACTGCCAGGACCTGCTTCATAGCCCGGCACTTCTTCAATGTCTGACAGCCTGGTGTTCGGCATCCAGTCTGATGTGTCCCAGTGATATGCTGGATGGCATAAAGGGAAATGGTTAGTAATCTGGACTGTGAAACAAGACACCAATAGACTAGTAACCACAATGTAGAGCTGCACAGCAGACATGCCTTAGTATGCACCAGGCACGTTAGACTCAGTAACAACACAGAGGTGTTGAAGGTCAGGTACATTACAAGGCACAACCTGTACAAAAACATGTTAGGACGTTAGGGGTACGAGGCATGCACAACAGGAGCCTTTGAGAGTCAGGGTCACAGGTGTCACAGCATGCTGAGCTTCATGAGAACTTGCAGCACTCAAGCCATGTTGAAGGAATCAAAAACATAGCAACACTGGAAAATGGATGTTAGAGAGATTTGTCAAATATTTTGTAGATTTTACTATTGGTCAGTGGAGCAAAGTGATTAAAAAAGCATGCGTTGTCAGTTGGTTGTTTACTCCAATGCAACCTGTTTGAACTCAGAATACTCTACTTGGTTTGAAAACAACCAAAAAGCCTATAATTAATCAGCTCAGTAGCTTTTCATATTTCAGCAACCAGAGGGTTGGTTGTTTCTTGTTGTTTCTTTTAATGTCAACATTTAGGCCCTAGGGTTTGCTTAATTTAATCAGTGCACAAGAAGAGAAACAGTCCTCAGTCAATCCTCACATCATCTGATCATTCTAATACATGCATTCTGATCTCATTCATTCTGGTTTCCCTTTTTAAACAACCTCCGCCACCTGCTGGGATGGCAAGTTATTTCTTCTCACACAAGCACAATACGTGCATGCTACTCTGCCAATGTCTGGCTCAGACACAGGAAACAGCAGTCAGTCTTTGCTTATGCTGTTTGGGTGTGCCTTGTCTTGTAAACATTTTAGTTACTTCTACATTTATCTGAAAACTGCACAAATAAATCTCAGGGCTAGGAGGTTGTGGTTGTTGGGTGTCTAATTTTGGCTGCTAAATGCAATCTTACCCTCATTATATTCAAATCGTGTTGGTAAGCTTGTCAACTTCACTGTACCACTTTAAAGGTGATGCACCTGTCAAATTATTTTTATTTCTCATGGTTTATTTTAGAAAACAATCAAGGCTTATCAGCTTTGCCATTCTGCTGATAGGGGTGTCAGGTCAGGAAGGAAACACAGTGTTGGCCAACTAATAATAACGTGTCTGGATTTGCCATCAGCAAGCTGCACTCTAGCCACCCATATACTTAATACTACTACTACTTCATATTTTTTATATCATAGCCTTTAAAGGACTCCAACGGCCTTTTGTAAAGAACATGTCCAGGCTTAACGACAGTCATGTTATGCTTGATTTAAATCACCTATATCTAATTGGTACTGCTTTTGTAAAGCATTAACTGGTAATAGATGACCACCAAAACATGCAAAATATAAATATGATCATATAATTCTCTGACTT
>JAOWBC010001387.1:24770889-24802560 GCA_028566105.1 Hypoplectrus providencianus
TAGCTTGTGGATAAAATTTTCGCGCTCAAGTAACCGAGATGTAACCGAGAGAATCCGGTCAGCTTTTCAAAATAAAAGATTCTTCAGACTCAGAAAATTAAAAAAAAAAACTGAAATAATTAATTATTTCTTGGGCGGCGCACTACCAATTGATCCACGGACCGGTACCGGTCCGCGGCCCGGGGGTTGGGGACCACTGCCATAGAGGAACAGGACGCACATGACAAGGTTTACATAAGACAGGAAAGCCATTGATCTGCTGGAGACTCCACTATACCATTTCACTGTCAGGGTGTTGGACAAGCTACAATTATGCTGATATAGTTTGTTGTTGAAACAAACAGAAACACAACACAAATAGTTGGGAATAAATGGCAAACATAGGAAGATGGGAGTGGATGTTTGTTATATGTTGGGTTGAAGTCGGTCTTCACAAATGTAATGCTGCTTGAACGAACATTGTGTTCTAGCTGAAAGAGGGGCCCCTGTGTGTGTGTGTGTGTGTGTGTGTGTGTGTGTGTGTGTGTTCACAAAACCTTCAGTATGAACCTCTCTGGCCTCTGTACACATTCCTTTACAGAGCTTTGCATTCTACATTTTTAAGTGGCTGAAACTGAAGAAGAGAAAAACACTGTTAAACACAAAGGCACTCACACCCAGTCATTTGGATGAAGTCTGCATTTAGTCTGTAAAGTCTTTGATGAACACAAACATATTAGGAAACTCCAAAGATCTTAAGTACATGCGTCTCTTATGGATAACAATTTTTTCTTGACCACTGTAACTAAACTGTGAGCTTTGCGATGTCACTCAAGGAGGGAGCAGAAGTTCTTATGCACTTTAACAATTGTACAGCTGTAAATATTACCGTCCTTCCTTTTACACAAGATTAAGCTGCTCTGAAAATCACAAGTGATCCTGACCTTTGGTCCTTAGATAATCACTGTTTTTTTGCTGTCATCAGTGAGACTGTCATCTTTTACCCAGTCGGGCTGTTGTGTCATAGCACAGATTTGCACTTGAATGACAGTTTGCAGAGAACACCTCGGATTATATATATTCCTTGTGTGACAAAGCACACCGTCTCAACTTTACACACAAACACTTACTCAATCACTCTCTCACTCTCTGTCTCTCTCTACATCAATCCACCCTCTCCAGGGTAGCCATATCCCATCCCCCATATTGTTAATACTGTTATATAACCATTCCTAGAGCTGAAGTGTGATGCAATATTTGAAAGACTACAAAGACCCTCTGCTGATTGGCGAACATGGACTCTTGGCAGTAACTGTAATTCTTTGTGAATTGCGTGTCATTTTTTTAATGTTGTAGGATGATAAAATCCTTTCATGCAACCTGAAGTTTTAATGCCTTGTAAAACAGTTTTTAATGTTACATGAATGTGATTGGAGGTAGGTTGGCAAAGTGGCTACTTATATGATAGTTCATTTGGAATATTTTGCGCTGGAAGGGGATTATTTTGAGCCCACAACTGGCAGCAAGCTATCAATGTCTGAAGCCCATAGACTTTTATTTCAGTTGTTGTCCATCTGTGAATAGCATCTCCTATTAAAGAATGGTTTATGTAAACAATTCAAGTGGTCATCACTTTTATGAATATGAACTGCTTCTTCCTCTAAGCCCTCATAAACAGAGGCTGCCTTATGGGGTGGTGGCACCACCTATCTCTTGAAATTTGCCTCACTTTGAAGCAATTCAGAAACAAGCTCAACAACTCTGTCTCTTTGTTGTTATCAGTTTTCTGTGATCTAGCTCTGATTTGTTCCTGTACAACCCAGATCCCTACACAATGTGTAAAATGTAAATGAAAACTTAATTTTAATACATAAAATAAATGATGCGTGTGTATTTTTAAATATGAAACAAAATGCCCATTACCAGTCCTGCAACACATTCCCCCATCTCACACCAAACACACTACACGTGCTCAGCCATGTAATAGGTTTTTACCTAGTCGTCTTTTGTCTCTATCAACTCTTGTGTAGTTTCTGTTTTTTATTGTATTGTTTTAGTTTAGATAAAAATTGGTAAAAAAAAAAAAAAAGGAACCTTTAAGTACTTTGCTACAGAATACAGAAGTGTTGATCCTATAAACAACAATGCTGTACTTTTTCTAAAACAGCTTGTTAACAATTGCTCATTTTTATTTCTCCTTAGGGATGATCCCTTTCGCATCACTGACCCATTACCAATCATTTTGCTCCAGTTCTTATATGAATTTAAGCATCCATGACATGTACATAAAAAAATGTCAACCTACTAACACACTTTTCACCTAAAGTGTGTCTTCCTTAATGCTACAGTACAGCATCATCATTCATCATTAATCTTTTGAAAATGGGTGCAATGTCCATATAATCTTTATGTTGACTGTGGATTATATATCTGTGAACATATATAACTTAAACTATTAGCTGAGCCATAAACTTTTAAAGGCGTTTCGATAAAGAGGAATTAAGTAGTTTAAGTAGCAATGGGTTTAGCATGTGGCTTTGTACAGTTTTTCTATATGTTTTTTTTTTTTGGGCTGTTTTTTTTTTTTAACAACTGCTTCATGATGTAGGATTTCTATGGCTGATTCTATTTCTCTTCCCTTCCAGGAAACGCCCAACTCTGTTCTGCTGGTCATGGAGGCAAGTAAAAAGTGTGACTGGATATTTGTTGACCTCATATCCCCCTTTCCTCTCATGCTTTTTCACTCCTGTTGGAAAAAAGTTTGTTTTAAAAAAAAATTTTTTTCTTTGTTACCTGCCATAGAAATTACTAGTTACTTAGTTATTTCACTTATAGACCTTCTTTAATAGAAGTATGTGTTTTATCATTTTGGCATGTTTCTTTGCTGTCGTGTCCCTTCCTGTCACTTTTGCATCACTTTCCTTTTTCTCACTTGAATTCTTTCACACTGTGGCTGCAGTTTCTCTCAGCTTGTTATCAAACTCGCCCTTCGTGTCCTCTGAACTTTCCCTTGTCGTTTCACAACACTCTCAGTCGGCTGCAGGATAGAAAACTATGACACAAAAAATATATTGCTCTATTTTCTGGAATCATATTCCAGGCAAGCCGTTGCTTAAAATGTTGTTTTCATCTGTTTTTAGGCAGCTTTACTGTATACTTCATCAATAATCCTCTGTAATCGTGTGTTTTGTTGAACTCTCATCGGACTGGATTACATTGAGTTACATCACACTGTTTTTTTCTTTGTTTTTTAAACTGCTAGAAGAAATACATCATGGGCATGTGATTGTTTAAGATGCATTGTTTTTCTATGTTAGTTTTTAATCAATCAAATGTTTATGGAATATTTAGGACAGAATCTCCTTACTGCTCTGAGGAATCAGAAGAATTTAGTTATGAGGTTATGAGGAGACTAATGCATGTCTTAACGATAAGAATGCTATGCCCTCTAAAAATACTAAAAAATAAAGATAAGAAAACAATTACTATGTTAGAATCATATTTTAAGTAAAATAAATATGATTTTCCTTTGAATGTGAAAGACAGCATTATGCTAAAATACAGCATAGTTTAAATTAGGCTTGGTTCAACTGTGTGTAAGCGAGTCAAACAGTATGCATTCCTATTTGTGGTCATAAAATGCTTAAATTGTCAAGGTTTGAACTGCATTCTTTACATGTAGGCCACACAGGGCACCACAAGAATTAGTTCTTTAACAAGGAAGTAAGTTGGTATGTAAGTTCCCAGGGGAATATCCTCTCACATGCAATAAGGACTTTCAATGGGCTCTTGGTTGGATGCATAAAACAAGGTGTTTGGTTAACACAAGCTTATGTTGCTAAATCCCCAAATTAGTGAATTTTTATATGTTTGTTTTCCTCATAAAGGCAGTTGCTAACAAGTGGCAAAATTAGACTACAGTGTTTTTTGAGGACCTTAAGGTGGAACACTCTCACTGGTCCAGTTCTTACACTTTAAGTATTGATTAGTTTATGGTTGCTATAGCTTGCCAAAACCACTGGTTAGCTTGTCAGACTGTATGAAGCAAAATGGAAGTGATGTTCAAGTCATGTGACGGTGGTGTAGTACCATGGCATTAGCTTTTTACTTCTGTCTTCTTCAACACTTGAACCATTATAAAAGTGGTATTCCTTAGTGAAAATTATGCTGCTAAACAAAATGCATAAACATCAGATTGGTATGTTTGCCACAGAGCTTATTTTCTGCATTGACAGAAAATTCAATGCAAAAATCCTGTAGGTGAATTCTCAGTAGACCACATGGCGGTCTACAAAAGTACTAAATTTGTTTGCTGTGTATTAAACCTAATACAGTCTTGGTACATATAAGGTGGAAGCAAATCAGCAAGAGCCAGACCTTGCAATGGAGGTTGTTTATACTGAACAGATCAACAAAGTGTGTCTGTGTGCCAGAGTTTTGCAACACGCCTGCATCCTGCCCATTCGGTTAATATTTTCAACCAGCACTCATACTCATGGGTTTCCTGTTACGACACAGTAACTTCTCAGGCTTTAATTTTAATAACCTAAAATAACAAGTTTCACAATGAGTAATCTTTTTTGCTCCACTATTAGTGCCATAAAGTCCTTGTTGCTATTTTTTTTAAAGTCAGTCCCAATATTCCTTTAAGGACACGGACACTTTTCTTGGCTTTTATTTTGAAGGCCTGACTCTTCCTGCTGTTACTGGTTACCCTGGTGATTAAGGCAACATAAGTTGAAGATGCATCCTTTTTTTTTTTTTTTTTTTTAAACAAAAAATAAAGTATAAGTGCTATCAGAATCAGTGACAATGAGAGCCATTATTATTTATGACACATTTACTATTATTTATGAATCTATATTCATGTGTAATTGAGTTTGTATTATGTGTCCTTTGAGTTAATTGGTTCCTATCTATCTTTGTTTTGGGTAGGACAATTTTTAGTGAGGGATAGAATTGGAGTAGATGAGCATGTGAGTTGGTGGGTTTACCTGCTGTTGCTGTCATACGATTGTTGGTATTAATTAAAGAAGATAAAAGGAAAGTTAACATCATATTTTGTAGGCCATTTTTTTTAGTCATCGGCCCGGGAAACTGACCGAGAACGCTGCCACGCTGCAAAATAAGGGTTACAGTAGCAATAGAAGCAAGCAGACACAAGAACCCCATTGGATGACCCCTACAAGAATTCCCTCAGAACCATGATCAGAAACACATTTATAATTTTTTTCATCATTTTCAAACTTTTCATCATTATATAATAGACATTTTTGTTTAGTCATTTGTGTATTCATGAATTAATACTCTTGGGACTCCATAGTGCACTGTACTTTTTTTCAAGCTTGTATGTCCTTGCTTACTGACTCAGCAGTTTTTTTTCTTTAAACCTACCACACAAGCCTTGTCAGGCTGTACAGAACTAAGAGTCTTTCCGCAGTTTAATTGATAACCCTCCTATTATCTGGGCTAGGACTTGAACAAACACTGATGCACATATACACAGATGTACTTTAACACACACACATGCATATTACCAAATTGTGCTTCACAGCTCAACCTTGTTGAACCAGATTATAGTCACTGTTGATAGTGATTGTATGTCTCTCTGCACACAGTACTGTAATGGAGGGGATCTTGCCGACTATCTGCAAGGTAAGCATCACACACTAATCCGTCAGCCACAAACACACACACACACACACACACACACACACACACACACACAAACACACACATACACACACACACACACACACACACACACACAAGCAGATTATTGTTGATCAAAGTCAAGTTACTAATGCTGCAGAGTAGAAAAGGCTGTGTGACTGCAGCGGGTTTGAGTGTAGGAGTGGGAATGTGCGTGTGTGTTATGCATTTATTATCTATGTATGATGGATAGATGTGAAATACTGTAACTCTCTGTCATGTGATAATGGTATAGAGTATGTCTAACTATGACTGTTTGTTTCACAACCCCCAGAAACCAGAAGTCCAAATCAAAGAACTTGAAATAATAAACACATATTTCCAAACTTAAACACACTAGGATGTTGACTTATGTGTTGACTATCTTTCATTATTTTATAGTAGCCTTTCTATGTTGGTAATTGGCAAGTGATGGGCCTTGAACAGAAATCCTCTAAATCATTTATCAATATTGATAAGCTCACTGGTTTTATGTATGCCTACATTGTAGTCAGAGAGAGAGTGAAAAAGAGAGGGATGGATCCTAGTTAGTTACACTCCCATTGGATTATACTTATTACTTTAACAATAGGGAAATGACCTTATTGTCTCCGTTTACATTGTTTACCTCAGAATTTTTACTATGATAAAGTAATTATTAGCTTTAACCAAGATGCAAGTGTTTCTTATACTGAATCTTGACACTGAGTTATGTTAGCAAACCAAGGAAACTACTATAAACGTGCTTCAGTTAGGCAGCGAGAAGCACCTAAATGCAATCAGTAGATCAGGTATTCAGGAAGGCAATAACCAAAAAGGTTCATCTTAATGAGCATATTTTCTGTGTTGTACCCAGTGGAGTTTGGAAAACAAAATGTGTTTACATTATGTTTTCATTGTTTCTTTGTCTCTCCTCTTCTTTAGCTAAGGGGACACTAAGGGAAGACACGCTGAGAGTTTTCCTCCAGCAGATTGCTGCAGCAATGCGTATCCTCAACAGCAAAGGAATCATCCACCGAGACCTTAAACCCCAGAACATCCTTCTGTCATATGTGGGTCGCAAGAAGTCCAATATCAGTGGCATCCGCATCAAAATAGGTGACAGACTTAGATAGAAAAGCCCTTTATTGGAGATTAATATCAATATGCTTCTTTATTGTTAGTGTCTTGCAGTGACCCCATATTTAGTATATTTCCCACATTTAAAACTGTGTCAAGGCTTTAACAGTGTTATACTTTTAGTCGGACACTGAATGACAGACGATGAGTGCACCTCTGTTTACATATCCTTGACTGTCAAACAAGTAGCTACAATTCTGTCTGCAAATAAAAAAAACATCCTCATTTCTTTTTTCTAACACTGATGGCATCTCCCATCACTGTCCTTTCTTTGTTTTGAGTGCAAGACAATTTTATGCATGCTTCTGTTTTCTGTCTCCAGTGTTTCTCTCCAAAGCATTCTTCAGAATATCTGAACAATAGTTGTTTGTGTTACTAGTAATAATAAAACTTGTACATACTGTTTTTTTGTTTTTTTATTTTTTCCATGCTTTTGTCCTGCAGCTGACTTTGGCTTTGCACGGTACCTCCAGAGCAACATGATGGCAGCTACACTGTGTGGGTCACCCATGTATATGGTCAGTGTGATTTACTGTTTATCTGTTTGTTTGTTTGTTTTTTATATAGTCATCTTAAAATGATCTCTCAGTGTTCTCAGCAGTGTTTACATATCCCTCCCTTTTCTGTGTCTACTTTACTTTTGGTCTTTCCACCCTCAGGCCCCAGAGGTCATTATGTCCCAGAACTATGATGCCAAGGCTGACTTGTGGAGCATAGGGACAGTCATTTACCAGTGTCTTGTTGGCAAGCCACCTTTCCAGGTTCACACTGTGCACAACAAACCAGCAATACTTTTAGATATGTGTGTCTGTGTCTCTCTAATTTCCCTATTGATATTTTTAGGCCAATAGTCCCCAAGACCTGAGGATGTTCTATGAGAAAAACAAGAATCTACAACCAATGTAAGCCACAAAACTCTTGTTATTTGCCGTCAGGCCTTTTTGAAATGTGACTTCCTAGATGAAGGGAATTTGTGAATCCTGAAATAACAATGCATTTCTGTCTTTTGGTGTTACCCCAACAACATGAGTAATTCAGTCAGCATAATCAAATTTCCTCCAGGATAAACTGTAATCTTTCATTGGTGAATGACTTTTCCCTAAATACCCTTATCAAGTCAAACGTTGTATTTGTCCAGTTCTTTTGATTTACTACCAAAGCATCACTGTGCGTCAGTACGGCCTTACAGAGCTGGAGGGCCACACTTTGCTTGCCATCCATAGTATCATCTAGCATTCCTTAGAAATTGATGTTTTACAGACTGGAAAAAGTCAGTGTGACATATAATGAACTTAAAAGTTGTTACAGCTTTGTTATAACAAAGCTATTTGTGTTCTCAAAAACTTATTCCCCAGCATACCAAGGGAGACATCCCCCCAACTTGGTGACCTTCTGCTTGGCCTGCTGCAGAGGAGTCAGAAAGACAGGATGGATTTTGGTCAGTGAAAACAGACTGGTGTTTTTAAGCACTGAATGATAAGTGTATTGCTCAGGTTTTGTGTTTGCATATCCTGTCTAAAAACTTCTCCGATCTGTTCTGTCCTCCTAACCCATTGCTCTGTAGACACGTTTTTCAGCCATCCTTTCCTGGAGCCGTCAACAACCATGAAGAAATGTGAGTACAAAGGTCACTCCCAAGCAAGATACTTGCTGTAATACACTTTCATTTTATTAAATTCTTAACATTATTAACAACATTATGTACTTATCATATAATTTACTCCTCAGCATGTCCAGTGCCAGTCCCCAGCGTTTCAAATGCAGTGGCAGATAACTCCTATGGCAGCTCCCCGTGCATCCGCTACAACTCCCCTCCTGTGAGTTTGATGTTACTTTATATATCCTCACTTTAATTTCACTGTGACAAAGATAATGAAATAAACCTTCAGAGTCTGACACCCTCAGTTGTTACATTTGACCATGTCTATGTATATATGGGTACATATATATTTATTATTATTATTGTTATTATTGTGTGTTTAAATTGTATATACTTGGTATGCAAGTCTTTATTTGTTTTAGACCAGGGGTGGGCAAACTTTTTGACTTGTGGGCCACAAAACGTTCTCAAATTTAGGAGAGGGGCCATACCAGGAGCAGATGGATGTAGTTTTTGTGTGAAGTAATATAAAAGGCATGTAAAGGCCATTGCATTAAAGGTTTTGGCCTTTAATCGGTAGTAAATTATGGATATGCAAGGCTTTTTGGGAAAAAAAAAAAAAAAAGCATTTATTAACAGTATTAAAAAATATTCACACAAAACAAACAATACTATATAGGATTAAAAAGCCCAGTGGGCCGCATGTGGCTCCCGGGCCTTAGTTTGCCCATGCCTGTTTTAGACCTTCATAATTAAGTTCATCATAACTAATTTTATTCTTTTTTAATTTTATTCTATTTATTTCTGCTCCTACCTCTCACTCTTTGTATTTGTTTTTCACTGGAGTCTCTGTAACAAACGTCATTTCGCCTTGGGGAAGTTTGTCTGATTCTGATATCTTAATTTCTTATATTCTGTTTTTATTTACATTTTACACATTTTCCCAAAGTTTTTGGAATCAGGGTTGGATAAGACAAGTTATTGAGACCTATTATACTCCCTTTACTGATGTTCTTATACCGTATATACTGCTAGTTTAACTTTGACAACTACTTAACATTAACAACAGGGATGGACCTGGACAAAAAAACATTCAGACCCACAACCCATATGCGATTACATATTTAAATATCACTAGACAGTGTGTCATTGATTGTATAACATGTATCTGATGCTTAAGAATTAGCCTCATATAACCTATTCAATATTTCTTCAATTTTAAACCCTTAAATAAATCAAACTGTCCAACAATGAAAACAATGGCTTTGCTGAGGCTACTTTCTTTAAGCAGGCATTATATCACTGAAGGTCCTCATAGAGACAGTTGTACAAACGTGTGTGTGTCTATTTTTCTGTCTGTCACAGTCGCTCCCAGACATGCAGACACTGGCAGGTGATGGTCTGTCATCCCCTCCACTCGCACCACCCAATTTCCTGCAGCTGTCCAAAGAGTCTGCGGGAAGCACCAGCAGCAAGAACTCATCTTGCGACACCGACGACTTTGTCCTGGTGCCTCACATCTCTTCTGAAAGCTGTAAGTGCCAACACAAATACTGCACATAAACATACCCTGCACCCACGCAAGTGTAATTCACCCGATCATTTGAAAGGTAGTACTCGTACAATTTCTGATCCACGTTGGACTATATGTAGTGTTAACCTAGTTCCTTTAGGGTTGTTGTGTGTTAAATCAGTGATTTCCTAACACAAAAAAGGAGAGGTAGCACTCGTGTCCTGTCATAGAGTTCTTTTTGTCACCATGTGGTGAAAACACATAATACAGTTGGTGTTACGTTATAATTGGCAAGCAAATAACCATTTTGTTATTTATATGACCAGCCGCATGTGGTTTGTTCTGCTAACTCAGCCAATCCTGTTCTTGTTAAGTGGTCAATACATTATGTAACTGGTTGAAAATGCTGTCTATTGTAATGAGAGTGGTTTAGTAGGTTGCCAAGTACAGCAAACATGCTTACACACACTCCATGTCACCAAATTTACAACCAGTAAATTGAAAATGAGCCCATATACTTTGCACCTTCTGCAACACACTGTGTCTGCTGCAACACATACACATCCACCTGGTAGCAATCCTCCGAAAGAATAAACACAGTGCAGAGCATTGAGAATGGATCTTTGATTCATCTATCTAATTACTGATTTTTCTTTTCTTTTACAGCAGTATTGCATGTTGCACCTTAATTTTTGCTTTCTTTTCTCCTTTCTTCATCCACAGATGACCAGCCAATGGGAGCAGGTTGTCGGCCATCCAGTGAGTTCCTTTTGTGTGGAGGGTGAGTACAATGTGCTAATCCAGATAGGTTTGAATAATGCACAGAAAATCCCAAAATGACCTTTAAGATTTGAAGTAAAGTATACTGCAGATACTGTATTGGTTATTTAATGAAGAAACTGACACATACAGTAGACAGTTCATGGAGTATGAATTCAATAGACTGACAAATGGATGGAAATTGGAACTACTAATGAGCACACACACAAAACCAAAACTCACTATATTTATATGGTATAAGCCTGCCATTAGTCACATATAAGTGTAGCACAACATCTTGAACTATCTCAGCTCTGTTTTGCGGAAGCACCATCACAGCATCCTGGGTATAGTGTCGCTCAACACTGTTCGGTTGGGTTTGATTCATGAAATACAAATAAACCAGTGTTTTCTTTCTTAGAGCAAAATGATAATATGTGCAGCCATTTATTATTGTTAATTATTTAATATTTATTTATTATTTATTAATTACGTTTGAAATACATATGTACTCCAAGTGTTCCTGTTTGCATTGGTTAAATGCCCTGAGCAAACTGTTTCTTGCCTTTTTGTTCCTTTGATTATTTAGCCCACTCTGTTTTATGTATGTTAGTGTTCTGTCTCATCTCCTTCTAACCCTTTATGCTGCCAGCTTTACTCCCTTACTCTTCTGTCCTTCATATGCCCATCTCCTTAGCAATATTCTTTACGACGTACAGTAATTCGTTAACTATTGTCACAGGAAGAACCAATAGTTTCTTCACTACAGGAGTTGTTCCTTGCAATGTAGCAACAGCATCTATACTCCGAATGAGCTCCCAAGTCACCGCCTTGTTTATCCTCCGCACCGTGTGTAGGCAAAACAGGGAGATAAATTATGTGATACAGAAGTGTTAAAATGTGAAAAAAAAAGCTAGAATTGTTTGACTCAAGCCCCCCTCTTGTCTCTCTTAAAACAGTAGTTGTTCACTGACCTTTACCTTTTTTAACAAGGAAACCACAGCACACAACATTCCTTTCAGTATCACAAGCCTTGCTCACTGTATCAAACTAATTCTCTGTAAGGGCTAAATGTGTGGAGAACGATTGCACGTGGTCAGGTTTATACAGGATAATAACAAAACAACTTCTCTCTGGTTCTTTGTCTCAACTTGTCTTTGCCTCACGTGTCCTCCTCCCCTTTCCTTGTGGGCCCTTCCAGCCTTCACATGATTACATAATACTGGTTTCCAACTTGTGCCTCTCTCTAACGACAATTTCCTCCCCACCTCCTTTTTTTTTTTTTTTTTTTGCATTCTGTATGGAAGAAAAAACCCTCTGTAGGTGACTCAATCGTGACCCTGTGTTCTGGAACATTTTGTCTTCTCTGGAATAACAAAAGAATGCAAATGAGCTGCATTTGCACTTCCCCTCATGCTCTGCTAAACACAGAGTATGTGCCTTGGCCAGCCCCAGTTTTAGCCCCGCCCCAAGTAATATGAGCTGGAAGCTGATTGGTTTTGCCTTCATGTTTACATGGAAGCCTGGCCTGTTTTTTTTCACTGCTGTCTGTGCCCACAAAGAGCCAGACTAAAGTTAGTTTGCCTTCATAGATGATAGGGCTGAAGATACAGAATCCCTACCAGTTACAGCCCCGCTTTATATTCTATATACTACCAAAACAGAAACTTTTTGGAGCTTTAAGTTATGGGTTTTGAAATCCCTGAAGACGTTGGACAGATATGGAAGCAGCAGCAGCAGACTCAAGCAGAATGGCTTACCGGCCTTGACTCCCTGTTCTTTCGCTCCAGGCAGCCACAGCCAACTCCAGGACAGGCCCACATGGTGTCCCCACGGGCTGAGACTACCCCCATCCCTGTTCCCACCCAGATCCGCAACTACCAACGCATCAAGCAAAACCTCTCCAGCAGCCCAACCACTATGTTATACAGTTCCCCCAGGTAAGAGCAACTCAGGTTGTTATTAAAGCTAATCCTCTGGTGCTGGATGTTCTCACGTCTTCATAATAAAGCCCTTTTTATTGTTAAGGTGAGATATTTCTGGAATGGGCACCTTTTTGTTGAAATTGCTTTTGTGATGCATGTTTTGCTCATTTGCTTGATTCTCAGACTGAGATTCACAGGATTTGTGCTGTTGTCTAAAAAGGAGAAGTCTGGCTACTGTCGGCTTGTCATTTATTTGCTCTGCGGTGTGCTCTGAACATAAGGATGTTGTTTCTGTAGAAGCAGCTTGTTCATTGGGCCTTTCTGTCCAACCACATACTGCTTCTCTAACCACTTGCCCCATGCTAGTTGTCTCTCTTGAGGTGTCTGTGACACATAGAACTCCTTCACAAATACCATGGGTCTTAGTTTTGTTTTGTTTCACAAACAACACCCTTTACTTACTTACTAAGACTGTTTAGTGGAATAATTCATGTCAACCTCTTCATATCAGCTGTTAATATTGCCGGGTAGTTTTAGTGAGATCACTAAAATGATTAGGCCTTTGTGTCTAGAATTGATAAAAATAAGAAAACCCACCACACACCAGTGGGTGATGGCAGGTGTTCCTTTGTTCTAGAATATAAATTATAATGAAAAAGCAGCCTTGAATGAAATGAATATCATTTCAGATTTGCAGTTTATGAAATATTTATATCTACGTCATATAAATACCATGCCCTAATATGTTCTCTTTGTAGATGCACTGTCCTTAGAGTTTTTAACATCAAAAGATATATAGCAATATGACCAGGACGATTTGTTTTCCATTTTTTAGGGTCACCTTCACTAATTTTACAAATACATAGGAGCAAATTAGACATTTTAGTTACAGAAATATGCAGCACTAAGGGTAGCAAAAACGGTTCAGCATAGACACAGAATGTAAAACCTCCTATAAAAAATTATAAAGTAAATTTCTGATTTTATATCTGCAATTATAGTGCAGCAGTGGAGAAGAAATAATGAATTTACACATCTGTAATATGTATAGCCTTATAGCCTATATAACATGCTCTTCAGAGATATTAATTTTTAAACATTAAACAATATGTAAAATTATTTCGCAGTTACTTACACTTAGTCAGAATTCTGTCCCAGACAGAGGAGGATGTGGCAGTTTTTTTTTGTTTGTTTGTTTTTTTATGCTTCCATTTAATGTATAACTGGGGTGCAGGACACCCTGATGAACCACCAGTGTCCAAGCTGGAAAATAGTGAACATTTAAAAGCAGAAGACATTGTTAAGCATTTAATCGCAGAAGACAGTGGTAAAAAGCATAAGATAACAGCACACTTAGCAGAAGATAGCAGAAGAGAATGGTATGCATTTAATTGCTTAGGCTAGTAGGCGGATAAAAGAATTTCATGGTTGCGGAGCTTATTTTTTAAAATGATGTTTAAGTGATAAATGACATACACGTGATTTCCTGTAGTCACTATTTGAAAAAGTTTTAGACACTTCAGACATCACCTTGGGATGCAGATGGAATAGTTTAATAACTCTCTGACATGTGGATTACAAGCAGACTGCAACTTGCTTATACAATTTGAGACCAGACATAAAATTTGATCATCTCCACTCATGTCCAAATTAAAAAAAAATAGCTGAACCTTACATAGAAATGACCACTCGCCCACTTTTCTGCCATATGTTCATGAGGGCCATAGTGTATCTCACACACATATGATGACACAGAGAACACTAGACAGACTCCTGCTGCTGGTGTCAGCTGTTTCACTAATCATGAAACACACCGTAGAGCACAGTGATGTCCCAACAAAAGCAAGAACATTGGCTTTCATATATGAATGCACTGTAAACAATATAGGTAACTGATTTAAAAAAAAAAAAAAAACCTTTTGTAGGTATTCAATTTGTGAGGAAAATGTCTGTATCACATTTTTTTAGATTGATTTGTACTTAAGACCTCACATCATGTGTGTATCTTAGTAATTACCTGAGATCCCCACGAAATTCTGCTCCTGTGAAACTATATTTATTATATTCATATATTTATTACATTACATATTTATTCATATATTTATTACATCAATTTATGAATAAGTGAATTTTTGACTGGGATAGCATTTTCTTGATGACTGAAAAAGTGAATGGTGATTTTTTTTTTTTTTTTTTTTTTTTTAGGTCTGGCACAGTGAGGCGCTCGAACACTAGTCCTATTGGGTTTCCTAAGGTGGGCTCGGGGTCCCCGAACTCCGCAGACATTCCTCAGACAGTAGGCAGGCGTCTTTCCACTGGCAACTCACGGCCCTACTCCCCCTCACCTCTTGGTAATGGGTCCTGAAGCACAGTCACTTTTTAATAACATAACACATGAATTATACTTTTGCTGAAGCTCACAATGGAAAACAAACTATTTGTTGCAGTGGGCACCATCCCTGAGCAGCTGGGCCACTGCACCTGTCACCTGCAGAACCATGAGTACCGCAGCCGCAGCTCCTCAGGAGGTCAGTTCACATGCTGAGCTTCAGCTGTCCTCCACTTAGCCTGGTCACCTGGCTAACTCATATGTAATGTGCAAAATTGTTCACTTGGAATGAATGTATGTGTTATGAGTGGATGTGAGGAACTTAGGAAATACACTGTATTAAAGCACCCACAAATAACAATTTCAGTGCTGGACAATTATATTGTGTTGTATGAGTCAATGTCTCTTTAAAATTCTGTTATATTAAAACAGCAGACATCTTACAACTTGATCACTGTTTGGTTTGCTGTCAACATGACCATTTTACCAAAAAAAAAGTGGAATTTGCAGTGTACCATTTGGAATGATGCTTCTGACAGAAAACAGTACCTAGTCCTATTTTAGTGTCACTGGTTGGGTAGAAATCGTTTGACAGAGGAAAGCTGAAAGTAACCACAGAAGCATCAATCCTGCTGCTTTTTTTCCTTCTGTGCAGAGTGAAGTTAAGAGCTTCATCCTGCCTTAACATGAGAGATAACTGAAATATTAAGCTGTGTCTCAATGTCAATCTGAATTAATATTTAATGCTTTTTC
Organism: Hypoplectrus providencianus; assembly: GCA_028566105.1. NCBI lineage: Eukaryota > Metazoa > Chordata > Actinopteri > Perciformes > Serranidae > Hypoplectrus > Hypoplectrus providencianus. Next base: position 24,786,558 of record JAOWBC010001387.1, read on the forward strand.
ATATTACCCTGTACAGTCCAATAACTTTTGATCATAAGTGATGTAAAATCCAGTCCCTCTGCGTTCTCCAGGTTCCCCTGTGCCATCCTCTCAGCTCCTGGGGGCTCGGCTTCAGAGTGCTCCCACCCTAACCGACGTCTACCAGTCCAGGCAGAAACTCCACAAGCAGTTATCAGACCCTATTCAGCCGTCCTTCTCCTGCAGTAATTCCCCTCAGCTTGGGCGACCATCCAACATTGGCTCCTCTCCTACTAAGCTCATGGGTACCTCTCCCCGTACATCAGACTGGCTGCAGAAATCTCCACTGCCCACCATTATTGGCTCCCCGACGAAGGTAAATGCAGATATTATAAAGTGTGCTGAAGATCAATACAAAGTAAACTTTATCAGTTTCAGTGTTTCCCGGTTTTCCCTACAAAGTTTCCCTGTTTCATTTTTTTAAATTCAGACTATTTCGGCCCCTTTCAAGATCCCCAAAACACAGGCCTCCTGTAATTTGATGGCACTGGTGGATAGCCCTGTACCCACTAAAATGTTGGCGGATGCCCGGGATATCTGTGCCCACCACTCCAACCCATACCTGACCGGACGACCTGCTGCCCCAGAGGCCAGCAGGACCTTTGGCAGGTGAGACTCCCTTAAGAAACGTTCTCTGTTGGCCCCCTTTGCTTTCCCAAATCTAATCCATCACTTTTACTTTGCACCCACCTCAACATCCACCTTAACTTATGGTACAAATGAATTTTCATTGATGGCTATCAAGTGATTGTGGTTTATCGCTCATATGTGGACATTATACGATGCAGCTTTTGACATATAGTATTTATTGTCTAATTGATCAATAAAACACTTTTTTGTTATAGACCTTAACCTGAATTAAATCTAATGGTACACTCTCCAATTCCTGTAATCCATGTAATATTATTTACTTACTTACGTCTCAGTATAGTTTGCCTAGTTTAAATGGAGTATTTTAATTTAACACTAGCTCCATTTTGTGTAAGATGCACATCCATTTAAAAAAAAACAAAAAAAAAAACACGATTTCCCATCTGACATTGGGCGAGAGGCAGGGTTACACCCAGGGCAGGTCACCTTTCTATCACAGGGCAATTTGACCTTCTTGCTGTGAGGCAAGAATGCACTTAATTTACACGATTACTCTGTTCATACATTACAATGTGATGTCACTTTGTCGGCTCTTTGACTTCGTGCTGATGGTATTCGTGGTTTCTCTAGGTCCGTTAGTACAGGTCGTCTGTGTGAGCAGCCAGTCAGAATCACTTTGGGTGTACAGGCACATCAGGGCAGCACTGACAGCCTTAACACAGAGCGACCCATGGACACAGGTGTGTATATCAAGCTGTCAACAAATGGGCTCTTACCAGAGGTCGCCTTAGTTCAGCCTTGTGGTCAATAAATGGAAAAGACTATTGTTTACTTCTACTGTTTCATGGTACAGTGTACCTCTAATTTTCAAGGCTTTATTTAACAAAAATGTAATAAAATGCTTTTAATAGAGTATAACAGGAAAGAAATCTTTTTTTTTTTAATTTAAATTTCTTCTTCTAAAAGCTCCTGCAGGTCCCAGCGGGCTGGTTCAGATTGGGCCAACAAGTCCCCGTACTGTTCTTTTCACCGTGGGTTCACCACCCAACAGCAGTACTCCTCCTACCTGCAGCCATCTTGGCACTATACCACGCACCACCTCAGGTAAGGACCCTTCTCTGCCCTGAGCTCGTATGTAAGATAGAAATACTTAGAACAAGGGAGGCTGCAAGGTATTTGTCATGAAAGTATTTTTCTGGAGTATTGATCTCATGAACTTCTGCTCCCCACTTGTCATCTCTTTCCCAGTGGGCTCCAACAGTTCCGCTGGATCCCTGTGTTCCACCAGTGGTCGGGTCTATGTTGGGTCTCCTCCCGGCATGGCCTTGGGCTCCTCTCCTCCAGGAGGTTTTGGGGGTGGGCAGGTTGTTACTGGGTCTGAGGGGGCACCCAGCAGCCTGCGATACGTTCCCTATGGGACCTCACCTCCCAGCTTGGAGGGATTCATCACATTTGAAGCCCCTGAGCTGCCCGAGGAGACCCTCATGGAGGTGAGGCAGTGTGAGGACAAATGTTTGGTGCCTATCACTAGATAGGAAAAATGATGCATTTCACAACGGAAGTTTTGTTATTAATATTTAATTTTTTTCTATGGTCTGATCCAGCGTGAGCACACAGACACCTTAATGCATTTACGGATGATGCTTTCATTCACTGACTGCATCCTGGAGATGGCGGCAGTGCGAGCTGGAGGAACAGAGCTTGGTGTGTCAGCCGCCTCCATCTACCCTTCCCAGGATAGTGTGGTTGTAGACCAGATCAGTCTGCTCAGCAGAGAGTGGGGGTAAGTAATGGCTTTAAGCTTGTCTGACTCTCTCACCTCTAATAGCTCTTTGTTCAGTGGAGGTGAAGTACTTTATGCTGTGCTGCCCCCTATAGGCAGGTGGAGCAGTTGGTGCTCTACATGAAGGCAGCTCAGCTCCTGGCTTCTTCTCTCCATCTGGCCAAGGCTCAGATTAAATCAGCCAAACTTAATCCTTCCACTGCTGTCAAACAGGGTAAGAACATTTGATGTCATGTCCTATTACTTGACTTAACTGTGACCACTGTATTTAACTTGAAACTGTGAGTGAGAAATGAGGGGAAATATGCTGGTCACTCACTAAAGGGGAAGAAATTGTAGTTATGTAAAACTTACCTGTGTCTCTTTACTTATTTTTTACTGTCTATTTACACATATGTAACTTTCATATGCAAGTTCATGCAAAAAGGCTAATACCTCTCTCTGTCTTCTCTTAGTGGTGAAGAGTCTGAATGAGCGTTACAAAAGCTGCATCTCCCTCTGCCGGCAGTTGACTGACAAACTCAACGACTTCTTCTCCGATAAGCAACGATTTGTAGATGAAATCAACAGCGTGACTGCAGAGAAGCTCATCTACAATCATGCTGTGGAAATGGTGAGCATACTGCAAAGTAAACTACTGTATTTTCCAGACTATAAAGTGCACTTATAAGACTCTGGAGCGCCTTATATATTGTTCTGGAGTACAATGGCCGCCCTCTAGTGAATTGATATGGATTAACTGTGGTTGTGCTTACTGACCTCTAATTGATTTTGTGTGGTACACGGCGCTGACGGCACTCTGTCAAAATGTTTTAGTGTGAATTTTGTAAACTCCAAAGCTGCCCTGCTTGCAGCATTACAGCTACCATAGTCAGGAGCACCGCGGAGTAATATGGACTGTACTTCACCATTATATTACAGCGTGTGTATAAGGACCCCAAAATGGCACCTATCAAGAGACACACTTACGATGCAGATTCAAACATATAGCGCTATAAAACGTCTTTTTACAACTGAAAGAGGTCGGGATTTATTGTGAATACGCTCATTAACGTTTGAACAATGTTCAGAGTTATTGTGAACGCGTTCAATAAAGTTTGACTGACTTTTTATCTGACTGTTTTGTTTCGCTTAATGCGCCTTATAGTCCGTTGTGCCTTATATATGAAAAAACTTCTAAAATAGGCAATTGACACTGCGCCTTATAATCCAGTACGCCCTATAGTGCAGAGAAAACTGTCAAAATATTCAGTACTTCAAGAGACACCAGGACTGGAATATGGTATTAAATAAACACTGTGGTTAGTAAAGGGAACTTATGATCTATATTGATCAGCCTAATGTGAGGATGTGTGTGTATATGTGTCTCAGGTTCAGTCGGCAGCTCTGGATGAGATGTTTAAGCAGACGGAGGATATAGCCTATCGCTACAGCAAGGCCGCCATGCTGCTGGACGGTCTGTCCAAGATCCTGCAGGACCCCACTGACATTGAGAATGTGGTGAAATGTGAGCATTACCTCTTAAACACACACACATACACACACACACACACATAGTCTCGTAATGGACCTCATGTAGGAAGCAAATTCTCAAATTAAAAGATTGCGTCTTAAGTGGCATGTAAAAATGATGATTCAGAGAATTTGTAGCATTCCTCATCTTTCTCATAACCAGAATTTCATATGACCTACTACACGTAAAGACCTGTTACGGAAGCCATGTAGAGTTCAAATATTTATATTTTGTGAAATACAAAAATAATGTTTAAAAAATCTTAATAAAAATAGAATGCCCCTTTCTGAATGTTAAGAAAGTTTGCGCGTTTGCTTTAATTACTTTTATTTATATGTTGTTATGTCTATTTTTCACTGCAGACAAGGCCAGTGTGGACCGCAGGATCTCAGCCCTTTGCTACTGCACTGTTACACTCTACGAGTAGCAGCCCTTACATAAACATATACACACAAACACACACACTGAAATACACACACAAACCTCAGAGGGACCGTGTCCTTAGACTACTGACTACGATACTCACTCAAGTCGCTTTCCCTCCTGTAGCAGTTCGAGCTTTTTTTTTATTTGATAGGTTTCATCTATTTATCATTATACTGCTGCATCACTGACTGAACTGTAATGACCAAATGATGCACAGATTTACAACCAAAGATGACAACAGATGCAGAAAGAAACGGCTGAAATCCAATTTGGACATCATGCATGTACTTTCAAGTGCATTTGGATATCATACATTTTTTTAACTAGAAGATAAAGAAGATGGACAGGACTATGAAATGGTTAGGGGCTTCAAGAGACTCAAACTCTACCATGGACAGCATCTTTTTTTTTTACTATCCTGGTAAATATGTGATCTCAGTGGTTATATACTCTTTTAAGTTGTAATTATTCTTATTTATTGGTTAGGATTTTTGAGTCTCCTGCCTATCTTGAAAACCTCAAGTATTGGAATGGAAGGAAATTTAAAAAAATAATAGCAAAAGGCTTACAGCCAATCACTGTAAAGGAACCAGCAACATGGATTTTAAATAAAACAAAAACTTGTGTTACAAAACCTAAACAGCCATGTGAGCAAAGGAACCTGTAGGTTTGTAATTGTTTTTTTTTCTTGTGTTGTTAGCTCAAGCACTTTACTGTGAATTGAGGGGACGAGATGTTTATCTGAAGGTAAAGTAATGGAGGCAGGCAAAGGTTTTTCACTCCTGTTGATGTAGTGAATTGTGAAATGACATGACTTGACAAGTTACCTTAATAAGTTTCATTTTACTAAAATACTACAGCTTTTTATGTTCTGTCAGTATCAGTACCTATTTTCTTTCAACAAAACTTGATGTTTGCAAACTTGTATATATTTGTATCTGGTGCATGTGTGATTCTGTTTCCCTGTTTTTGGGAATAGGAGTGTGTGTTTGCTAGATCACAGTATAAACTTTGAAGGTGTTGATGATGGTATCAGATGGCTTGGCTGTCAGTCAAAGAGCACAAATCTTTATATGTACATAGATGAATTTGATACATTGTATTCATATCTGCCAATGGTTTATTAAGGAAACTGATTTTTGGCACAGGGGTGTGCCAAACAATAAAATATAACTCATGGCAGCTCCAAAACTTTCCAGAGAACTATTTCTACCAGGACTGTTCATCGTTAAGATGGTTATGAAATTTTTATGAAACAAGCATGATGTCTCTAGATTTCGTGCTCATTTTGCTAGGTTTCTGTGATACTTGATTTGTCACAACCTTCACTGCCTAGTGTCCACCATTTCCCTCTGCTTCCCCTCTTGTCATCCGCTGTGCTCTCAACATAGTATGTACTGTAAATATATATATGTATAGATACACACATGCACTTGCCAGGTGTGCTGTAAAGCCAGTAGTATACACTTATTGGAAAAGGAGAGGTGCCTTCTTGTTGAAAAAGCAGACAAAGGCCTATTCTTCTGTATATTAGTGAATAAATCCTTTTTCTATGTAACGTGTATAAATGCATTTACAAGCACCCAGCTGTCTCTGGGCCTGTTTCTCTGATATACTTGTTCTTTTTCATATACATATCTGGGTTTAAGTGTCCCTTGTCCCTGTCTTGAAAACTTTGAACCACGCAAAGCCTTTTACTGCACACAGAGTGAGGAGGGACAAATAAAGCTGATGGAATCCAACCTGAGTCCTCGCTCTACCATTTCTCCATGTCCTGTAAATTAAGGTGGAGTGTTTTTGATGAAGCATGGGTACCAAGTCTGTATTTTACCCTACAGAACCTATAGAATCTTGAATGTACTTTTTGTGCCCTCTTGTAAGCGTCTCTCCAGCTTGATCGGAATGCATTTTCCAAGCACTGATTTGTCAAAGAGAAATGTTAGTGTTATACCTGTGTCCTTCACCAAGGGGTGTCTGTCTTTGTTCTTTATGGAACACAAATACAGTCTTTGTTATTAAAAAAAAAAAGAGAGAGAGAGAGAGAGAAATTGACAATGACGTGTCATTCAAGAACTTGTTTTTTGTTTTGTTTTGGATGAAACAATTTCAAATAAAAAGGGAAATATATGATGATCAACAAGTTAACACTTTTTTGATGGTAATCAGACATGGATCAAAAGGCTTCATGAAGAAAGAGAAGGAGCTGCTTTTAACAAATCGGATGACTGCAGACTCGAGGCTTGGTATTAACTATGAATTGCTGATTAAGAAATTTCAGTTTGTGATCTGCGTCATGATAATCACAACTACTACGGATACATGGATTTTATACTAATACGAAGTGGCCTTTTCCCCATGTATGTATAGATTGTATTGGGTATAAAGAACCCACACAAGCTGAACAGTGAATCAATTAAAGTAAAAAGTAACTGCAACTGGAGAATGTTAGAAATTTGCTGCATGATGAGTCCTACTTTCTAAAAGTTGAGGTCCACCCCAAGATTTCTGCCAGCATTAGAGGGTGGAGAGGATATGATGGATGGGGGGGGGATATGACCATTAATGGAGATCATTCTTATAAAACTACTGGCTTAAAAAAAAACAGTCCTAACAACAAAATATTAGTATAATGAAGCAGACAATGCGTTTTAAAAAAAAACTTGATATAGGTTTGATGTCTGTAGTTAAATAAAAGTCTTGGTTGAGCAAGTGCTCCTTCATCCCAGGAAAGCACAAGGGCTTGTAACATTCAGAGTCCTTTTACTGCAATACCGTATAGCGCCACATGATGGTATCGCCTCCTTTTGTTTTGGGTGCACTCTGCTGGTATGTATATGAGTGTGCAGACCATAATGTGGTTTCCTTTGTCTGACTGCTGACATTTCAGAGTGGCTATGTATAGTGATATGTTGAGTGCAGATTGGTTGTTTTTCCAGCTGTGTACGGCTGAGGAAAGACTCATTATCACCAGGGTTGAATTTCTAAAAGTCAGAGTCCAGATGTGCTATTACTGCAACACTGTAATTTGTCCTTTGTGCATACAGAGCTGCTCTATGTTTTGTTTTACCATGTCTCCTACTCTGTGAACGTCCCCAACAAGAGAACTGTCAGTAACAAGTTGGTGCGGATTGTGCTGTCTACTCCTGACTGCTCATGTATGATTAGTGAACACAGCACCGTGAGAACCTTGCTATGCACGCTCAGTTTTTAATACCGAAGAATAAAGCTGCCATGTAGAAATCCCCTCTTCTCAGTCTGGCAACTCTACGAGCCAGCTACTTCTGCCAGTGTTTTGCCATAATCTGCAAACCGGCCATTCCCTTTCATTCTGGGAATGGATTTCATGATCAAGCCTCAATATTAATTCATACCCCCTTCATAACTGTTTTCATGGATGACATCCCTTGTCCAGTGGTGGATTAGGATTGTCCAGTTGACCCATTCACAGCAGGAGGATTCGTTATGTCCCTCAACACCCTGCACCCTCCTGGAAAAAAAAAAGTGTCATCGAGAATCAAGTACAACAGATTGTACACTAGACCGGCTCTGACCCAAGGTTCTGTGTGGACTTTAGAAGATTAAACCAGGTCACACAAAAAGACCATATCGCTTGCTGCATATTGATGAGTCACTAAACTTTCCTGGAGAGAGGGCAACTCATCACAATGCTGGACTTGGCTCAAAAATACTCACAGGTGGCAGTTGCAGAGGTGTCCAGACCAAATATAGCATTCATTTTGCATTGTGGTCTCTTCCAGTTCCGTGTGTCCCCCCCTTGGTCTCTGCAATGGGCCAGCCACATTTCAGAGACCAGTAAGCACTATCCTCGCTGGTCTCATCTACAAGACACACCAGTATATATCTGGACAAAACTGTTGTTGCTTCCTCCACCTTTGAGCAACATCTGACTGATCTGGAGGAGCTGATCAAACGACTAAAAGCTGCTGGTCTGTCTCTGAAACTAAAAAAAATGTCAGTTCTGCCTGAGCAAGCTCACCTTCCTGTGCTACCACATCACACAATCAAGGTTGTGGTGGAGTTCAAAAACTATAAACACCATGAAACAAGTCAGAGAGTTCCTCATACTGACAGGATACCATCACTGTTTCATTCCAGACTGCATGCCATGCTGATACCCTCCATGCACTCACCGGGAAAGATGCAGTTTTTCACAGGGATGACAAATGTTAAGGAGCTGTGGACATTTTGAAAAGAGCATCACTTCAGCAGCCTCACTAAGGTTCCGTGTCTTCACAATCCCCTTTTTAATTCATGCTGATGCCTGTGACCACAGTCTAAGTGTGGCATTGCCGTAAAAAGACAAAGAGGGTCAAGATTGGGCTCTAGTTCAGGGACTTCAGCCACAGATGGCTGATGTCCCATCCTAACCCCACCGGCTGACTAGCCCGTTGTTCACTACAGCTGTGAGAATTTGACTTCACCATAGTACACAAGCCTGGGGCGCATAACAATTAGCCTGACACCTTAACTTAAAAACCACTGCCCTGGTCGTGACCCATCCACAGATCTCCTTTCAGACAATGTTGACATCAGCAGTTTGGACCTCTGCGCCCTGCCCCCTGTATTGTTAGCAGACTGCAAACACGTGAAACAGCTACAGCTGAAAGACAGTTCACAGGTCAGCTTCTCAGAGACCTTGAGGCAAACCCATATGTTGATACAGACCACAATATCCCTCAGCAGTATGTTGTCTATGACAGTCTGCTCTACTTCAAAGCTCTGAAAGCTAGATGGTGATTCCATCCACTGAAAGAACTTGTCAGTGAAATATTTGCCAGACATGATATTGCATCCTACCTCATATTTGAGAGAGGTTCACCTTTTGTAAGTGAGTTGTTTGAACATGTCATCTCTACTCTTGGATCAGTGCACAGGCTCACCACTGCTAACCACCCTCAAACTAACATGACCAAACACGTAAACCACATAATCGAAACTTGCATGCTTACATGGGTATAAGCACACTTCGGGGGATAAGTTTCTCTCTAGATCTGACTTGCACTGAGTACAGCCCCTTGTGAAAGCACTGGATAAAGCCCCTCTATAATGGTCTATGGTTGAGTGCTAGAAACCCTGTTTGACCTCATAACACAAACTCACACCCCTGTTTACAGGCCTACTTTCTGTCATTTAGAGGCTGGCTACAGGCTGACCTGATTGGACACTGGGATAGATGCTGGGGTCTTTCACATTGGGAATATGATACTTTTCCACACTTGGGACTCACCTTCTTCCAGCAGGCACACTATACTTGTAACTGCATAGATCAACTCTGAAGCCCTGGACAGTGATGTGCCCTCTACCCAGGTCAACAGCCACACTGCCACTGCTGCAGCTGATGTTTCCCATGGCATGCCTGTTGTAACTCACCCACAACTATGGTGGCCGAGAAGTGTCAGGCAATTTGCAAATTCAAAATGCTTTGCAAAAGAAAGAAGTTTGAATGCCAATTGCCTGTCCGACGGATAAGAAGTTGGATATAGTTTTACAGTACTTACGTAATTAACTGAAACCATAACATGCTCAATAATATTACTCATTTAGTGATATTTTGATAGAATGTTAGCCATTAGCCGGTCAATTTAGGACACAGTAACGTTAGCTACTTTTGCTGAAAACAAATGCTACAGCTCATGTGTACAACAGGATAAAGATAGCTTTATAGTGACAGGCTAACGTTAGCCTGACACCATGAAGCTATATTTTCTGAATGGCTGCTTTTTAAAAGCCTCAGACAGACAGGAGAGTAGCGGGGGTGAGGGTGTTTTGCTGCTATTGGCATTTGTGTTTTTTTCTTTAGCAAAGTGTTTGGAGTTTGCAAAACGCCTGACACTTTCCGGCCACCTTCCACAAAGGGTCATGGACTTTGATTGTGAAAACCTCTCGGCTATGGCTGACATGACCCCAGGGTGTGCCTGACGATTTGACCTCAGACCAAGACACCGCCCCAGAGTTACAACGGGTTGGTCTTGTTAGGTTTGCTTACAGGTTTAAGTTGTGAACATAATCTCCTTTCAGTATGAAGACATAGTTAAAGTTTCTGTGAAATGGTTTGAAACAAAGTGGATTTTACACTGTCATCAACGACCCTTTAAACTGGATGGGAGATGGGTTATTTGGTTTCATTATGCACTCAATTTGCTGGTATAGATTTCAGTGTGCTGACCAAAATGTGTTGTCCTGGGTCTGCAAACTGCAGGGGGTCAAGCAGGGGACCTGTGATGAACTTCAGGTGATTCTGCACCAGCCTCTCAAAGGATTTCATAACCACAGACAACAGGGTGGAGCATTTGAAGCAGGAGGGGAATTCACACAGCTCCAGAGATCGGTTGAAGATCTTGGTGAAGATGGGTGCCAGCTGGTCAGCGCAGATCCTGAGGCAGGAGGGGGGCACTCCATCAGGTCCTGGAGCCTTCCTGGTCTTCTGCCTCTGGAAAAGCCGATGCACCTCTTTTTTTCCCAGGTTTTTTCACATTTGACTTTGTGAGTGGTTATGTGTAGTAATGTGTTAGAGGCTTCCAAAGCTGTCACATGTATGTAATAACCTTCTATCTGCACTGAAAGAGCTCGAATCCATCAGGGAACAAGCCTGAGAGGTCAAGAGAGGGTACGTGATCAGCCCTTTTGACAAGCCACCTTTTCCAAAATACCCAATAACATGGCTATTTGCAAATGTTCTTGGAAAAAGGGTATGATTATGGATCTAGCCTCTCCTGATGATCACAACGCATTTAATATCAAGAGTTTAATTGATCAATTTTCACTGTATTATGCTTCTGTAAATCAGGCTATTAAATTTCAAAAGAAAGCTGGCAAAGGTGTATGGTTAGGTGGAACCAACATCAAAGATGCCTTCAAAGTCATGCCGCTTCGACCATCTGTGTGTCACCTCTTCTGCCTAAAATGGCAGAGAAAAATGTAGTTCTTACTTCTCATTTCTGGAAGTCACAACAGCCCTTGTATATTTGACACTTTCTCAAAAACTCTGATGGTTAGGAATTGGCAGATTTTGTCACCACCAGGTCTTGCAATTGTTGGCTGTCTCCAAGAATTACCTGCGATAAATAGGTCATAAGTCAAGTCTTTAGGAGAAACAGTTCCGTAGTTATGGAGAGGGCCGTGGCTAACAAAAAGGTGTGGGGTGAAAATCAGTTGTTAAACGGGGACACTGCTGAGAACTATGACACTTTATAGAAGTCTGTATAACAGACGGTAACGGTTGGTTCAAGTACAGAGACTGGAAATGGCATACAATTTGCTCATTCAATGATGGCCGACTTCCTGTTGGGTTAAGGTTATGGGTCCAAGAGGCTTTTTTATGTCTCTTTGCTTGTTACATCTGCCTACCAAATAACGTTTGTCTTAGTCAAACCTAGTTTGTGGGCTAATCTAAAAATTGCATAAAACATGTTACATTCTGACACCAACCGGGGGCGCCATGAAAATTTGTCACAATTGACATATGGCTGTGTTCAGGCCTGGACTCCTGACCACTAAAATATGTACATTCTTACCAGGCCTGACTTATATTCTAAATTTGGTGAGTTTTTGAATATAATAAAGCCACCAAATTAGCAACAAATTTCAAAAGGTCCTTGCATCAATGGTTCCTGTCCCTGATAAGGCATTTCACATCCTTTGTTCCCTTTTCGCTTCACTTAAATGTGGAGCAGTCCCGGTCCTAACAAGTTTGCGCCGCAGGCAAGATTTTAGATGGTGCCTATGGAGGATGCAGACTTAATGATGGAGGTGTAAAAGATGATCAGCAGCTCCTGACGCAGATTGAACTTCTTCAGCTGTCGCAAGAAGTACAACCTCTGCTGGACCTTCTTCCTGATGAGGTCTATGTGGGACCTTCACTTAAGATCCTGGACAATAGTGGTTTCAAGGAACTTAAAGGAGTCCACAGTAGACACGGTTCTGTTGTGGATGGTGAGGGGGGGTAAGGTGGGGGGTTCTTTCTAAAGTCCACTGTCATCGCCACAGTCTTGAGCGGGTTAAGCTCCAGGTTGTTTTGACCACACTACAGGACCAGATGGTCCACCTCCTGTCTGTAGGTGGTCTCATCACCATCCTTGATGAGGCAAACTTCAATTGTAAAGGGAGAAGAGCAGCACAGAAAGAACGCAACCCTGGGCTATGGGCCCATCCATCTGGTCCGTCAAGAGTCACTCTCAATAGTTGGAAAATTCTCACCTGCGAGGGGTTCCTGGCCAAGTTTAAGAAACCCTGCACCAGACAACTACTGAGCTGTCTGAAACTGAAGTTAAGTAGATCAGAGATAAAAACTACGAGCCCACTCAACACATGCTACTACGTTGCCCTCTGAGTCCCTGGTTTGCTGTTGGGGCACATTTTTTTCAAATGTGAAAAAACCTGGAAAAAAAGAGGTGCATCGGCTTTTCCAGAGGCAGAAGACCAGGAAGGCTCCAGGACCTGATGGAGTGTCCCCCTCCTGCCTCAGGATCTGCGCTGACCAGCTGGCACCCATCTTCACCAAGATCTTCAACCGATCTCTGGAGCTGTGTGAAGTCCCCTCCTGCTTCAAATGCTCCAACCTGATGTCTGTGGTTATGAAATCCTTTGAGAGGCTGGTGCTGAACCACCCGAAGTTCATCACAGGTCCCCTGCTTGACCCCCTGCAGTTTGCTTACCGGGCAAACCGGTCGGTGGATGATGCTGTCAACATGGGACTGAACTTTATCCTCCAACACCTCGGCACCCCAGGGATGTATGCCAGGATCCTGTTTGTGGACTTCAGTTCTGCATTCAACACCATCAATCCAGAAACCCCCCAACAGAAACTCTCACAGCTCACAGAGCCGGCCTTTACTTGTCAGTGGATCTACAACTTCCTCACTGACAGGAGGTAGCAGTTGAGGCTGGGGAGCATCACCTCCAGCACCAGGACCATCCATGATCCACGAATGACAAAAAACAAGTGAGATGGGAAAATTTTCATTTTTAATTTAGTTGCATAATAATTCTGCACACTAATAGTTGCCCAATAATTGTGCACACGTAGATGTTCTCCAAAGAAAGCCAAAAAATAAATTGAATATTCAGGTTTGAGGTTTATTAACATTTTGGATTGACAGAGAGCAATGTAGTTGTTCAAAAGTAAAAATGATCCTCAAAAACACAACGTGCCTAATAATTGTGCTCACATTTTATGATTTATATTATATTATTTATTAAAATAGTGTTATGATTGCTTCACGGACTTCCACACTATACTTCATGGACCCCCCCAGATCTGAGGACCCCACTTTGAGAACCAATGTTCTAGTCTGTAATGACAACAATGACAGCTGTAGATCAGACTGTCATCGGATCTCTGATTTTAAAAGATTGTCAGCAGTTGGTCATTGTTACCACAACAATAAACATGCCTTTGATCATATGATTAAGGTATTCTTGAATATTACTTAGTAATGGCTGGTCACCAGCCTTTCACAGATGGTGAACAAATGGTTAAAGTTAGTACAGTTAAACTGGCTTAGAAAAGGATGCATTGATCTAAAACAAAAACAAAAAGCTTTTTTTTTCAGTGCCATGACTAATTTGTTTGCCATATGTGTGTGCTGTTAAGGTAACTTTCCATCACCTCTAGAAATAATGAGCTCCCTAGTTAAGGAGGTGCCAAAATGCATACACAATAATTAATTCCCAGTTCATGAAGGTGTTATAAGTCAGGAAAGGATGCTGACACCTGTCTTCATCCCCACCAGATCATCATTCACACTTTTGAAAGGTGTTTATGCCCAGTAATTATTACACAAAGCACATTTGAAACTTTTAATTGTAAAATGATATTTACAATAAGGAACATACAGCTTTCAAAATTAAAAATTGGAACTGCACAAAGAAAGGTACTTTATCTTTGTGTAGCATGCATGTTCTGTCCAAATTTGACTGAACTTTTTCTTACAAGATAAAGACATACAACTGTTATGGATAAGTTTTTTTTTATAAGATTTGTTTCTACTACTACTTTCAAAATGTCTGTGCAGTCCTTGTCATCAACAATATTAATCGGCCTAAATCCTGGGTAATTAATTTGCCAGTTGAGTTAGTTTTTAGATTTTGTCTGAGGTACACTAACTTAATTCCCTGCGTTCAGTGCGGGAGGCCTGACGCACTGAACTTAATGGCCTGGCAGATAGTGCTTAGCATTGAGATAGTACCTTAAAGGAATAGGCCACTCCTAGATGAAATTTAGTCTCTTACCATATTCCCCTGAGTTGGATAAGTGAGCAAAAGCGTTTTTCATTTAGCCCCGTGGTTGTCCGTATCCAGAAGCATTAGCTTAGCTTAGCATAGAGCGCCTTAATTGGGAGTTGACACTTAGCCAGTCGTTCACAAAATAGTCATAATTTCAAGCACCTGAAAACCCCCAACTTCCATCAACACACCGCGGTTTCAGGTGCTACGGTGACTTTGCGCCAATCAGCAGTGCTTTGCCTGAATATAGTCCCAAGACTTTGTCTGTCCTAGGCAAACCCTTCGTGTTAGTGGCAGCGACATTTGTACTCGGTTTGAATGTACAGGTCAAACAATGAAATAAGGAAAATCCTCAAGTTCATTTATGACTATTTTGTGAATGACTGGCTGAGTGGCAACTCCCAATTATGGGGCTCTAAGCTAAGCTAAGCTAGCACTGCGCTTCTGGATACAGACAACCACAGGGCTGAATGAAAAACACTTTTGCTCACTTATCCAACTCGGGAATATGGTAAGAGAGTAAATTTCGTCTAGAGGTGGCCTATTCCTTTAAGCTTGAAGTGCTTTGGTGAAACACATTTGGTTCACTATCAGCCATAACATTAGGACGAAGACTCCATCAGTGCTAATCCACCTTTAGACAGTTTTTGGTTGATGGCTGCCAAGGAGTTTTTGAATTTTGACATTGCTCCCATTTTTCACGACATGTCTGTGTGAGGTAAGCTTCTAAAGCCTGACTGGCATAAAAACTAAAAGAGAGAGAGTGAGAGTTGTTGAGGAAGAGCTTAGTATGTGTCTTTCTTCAATTCCTGCCAGGATATCCACTCTGTGTTCATCCAAACAGACACAGGTTCACATTTAATGAGTAAAATACACTGAGATTTACATTTTGTATATGCAACTCTTTACTTCTGTATTCCCGGTAACAGAATGCTTTTGGACAGAATTAGTTTTCAAAACTCTATTTTAGTTTTCTACTGCGTTTTTTATGTTTAAGCTGTGTTTTCGAAGTGGACAAGTTAAAGGGATAGTTCGGAATATTTAACATGAATCTGTGTGGCATCAGCATAACCAGTGTTGTGCATTTTCACTGACTTACCCCTGACAATGTCCTGTGAGCAGAGTTATTGTCCAGTATTGGTCAAGGCGAAAGTAGTTCTGCATGTTTGCTGGGGCCAGGAAAAGAACGCGTTTTTCTTCCCAATACAGTACGTGTGCAAAAGAGTGATTTATTTGCATCACAAAAAACGGTGTCTGCAAAAGTCACGCCTCATTATCGCTTGGGTCGTACTTTCTCTCATTTTGTATCAGTGCGCATGTCATTCTGACCGCGAGCAGCGTACGAGTCTTTCAGTTCTTAGGCAGTGCTCAGCTTCAACCAGCAACGCAAACGAGCTAGCTTTAGAGAGAAGTCTACCGGCTTTTAC
>JAOWBC010001387.1:24959483-24979355 GCA_028566105.1 Hypoplectrus providencianus
GTGTGTGTGTGTGTGTGTGTGTGTGTGTGTGTGTGTGTGTGTGTGTGTGTGTGTGTGTGTGTGTGTGTGTGGATTTGATGGGAGGGTTCGGGGCGGTGGGGGGGCTTAACCCTGTCAGCAACCATCCCTTCCTCATCTATGCCATCACACAGTCCAAGGAAAATCAAAGACGAGTGTGTGTGTAATGGTCTCCAGTCATGTGCTCTTCAGTTTCCTTACTGAGTACACAGGCCGTATGCAAAAGAGCAAATTTCTTACTGTACATGCAATAGTAACATGCACATGAAAGGAAACCATTGGTCCATAAATAAATCTGTTTGCTGTGTGTGTGTGTGTTCATATATTCATCAGTGCATGTTCAGAGTGTGTCTCTATGATTGACACTGTCTACACCTCCCTCCTCCTGTCTCAACTTCCTCCTGTGAAGCAGGTGGGAACAGTGACAGTGTGTTTGACATAGAAAAGGCCGTGGGCACCATCATCATTGCCAAGCCTCTGGATGCTGAGCAGCGCTCCTTCTACAACCTGACGGTGCAGGCCACGGATGGCACCAACACTGCCTACACACAGGTACAGCATAACCTTTATTTCATCTATCTTTCATTGTTAGCTGGTTTACAGCAATATGAGATGACTTAAAAACCTAACTTTAAAGGGAAAAACAGTTGTCCATGTTACATCCCACATCAGTTAATGTCTAACTTATTAACCAAAATGACTGGATAACATTAGAAAAAAGGTTTCTTCGGAAAATATAATAAGCAAGGCGACATTTTGACAATCAGAATGAATGATCCACAAGTATGTCATCTGAGCAGGGGAAAGATGAAGATTGGACAGAAAGTCTGCTTTTCATTCAGGTTTATTGACCAAATCACAAGAATTGTCTTTAGAAATGACTGAAAACACTCCCCAGCCCCTAAATTAGGTCCAGGAATGTAGACAAGGTAAGGATGATGCTGAAGTTCAAAGCAAGCATCAGAATGTTGAAGAAAGGTTATATCAGTCATTTTGAATGTGGAATGGAAGATGGCTCCAGATGAGCTGGTCTGAGTATTTCATAAATAGTCCATAAAGAATGGTCCTGAAAGAGGAAATGTCTAGTGGGCTTCAATGCCTTGATGAGGTCAGAGATGAAAGGGGATGAGATGAGGTTGGTGATAACAGGAAGGCAACAGTAGCTCAGATTACCACTCATTGCAACCAAGATCTGCAGAAGAACATTTCTGAACACCCAACACATCCTTGAGAAGATGGGCTGCAGCAGTGAAGACCACACCAAGCACTACTCCTAAAAATAAGAACCTGAGCTAGAATTTGCACAGGCTCACAAAATGTAACAATAGAAGACCGGAAAAACATCGCCAACACCACGCCACTAAGAATTAAGACAGTTCTAAAGGCAATGGGGGGTTCAACCTGGTACTAGCAAGGTGTACCTAATTTTCTGGCTGATGAATGCATGTGTTAGTGAAATGGTAGGATTTTCAAATATTTTATGTTATGAAGATAAAGGGCAAAGGTAACCCCTGTCTCATTTGCTGTGCAGGAATATTTATTAAACATTCTGTAGGGATTATATTTATGTATTTATCGTTATTATTTTTTTAATATCCTTTATTTTTACCACCTGTCCCATGTTGACCCTACATGGGTAAAATAATGAGATTAAGAAATATACAATACAGTAAGCAGCAGAAAGCTTTTTTCCTGATTGGTTTCAGTGCAGCACACTGTTCCAATAAAGCCTGAAATGAAGAATTTATATTAGATTTTAAGATACAGGATCGGTTGAATAAAAAAGTTAAGAATGAGGTTTGATATGACAATAGACACTGATCACAGACGAATACAGCATGCAGATACACACACACAGCATATGATATTAGCATTTTTATAGAGTGCGAACCATTGTTCAGACATGAGGAATGAGTAAGACGCCTACTACACACACACACACACACACACACACACACACACAGCTCATCTTGTCATTTTCAAGGGCAGTCAGTCCCCTCCCCCAGTCACGTGTTGTCATCCCCCAGTCTGCTCATATTGTCAGACTTGGGTCTCCCGAAAGCTTTCACACATACACAGGACATACACACACACTTCTTGGCTAGGTGTCAAGATATAATTTACAATATTTTATGGAGACAGCAAAGCAATGCATTGGCACCTCTTCACTGTTCACTGCAACACCAGAACTGGACAGAAAAGCTGGCAGGCGTACGTTAGCAAGCTTACTTGCTAAATGCGAGCATATACTTGTCCAACAGGCCAAGTCTGTGTCCCTCTTCATCCCCATCATCTCTTTTAGGCTCATGAATTGATGAAAGCCAAGCCTTGTACACTTGGAGTTTCCCTTCCCTACATTTAGTTTTGATGATTGACGCCTAGATATGATAGCAAAAAGAGAAGAAAACAGAAAATGCAGACTCTGTTAATGCAGTGCACATCTACTAGGTTGCAAGCGATTTTTAATGGTAATTGGGCTGCACTTGTATTGTGACCACTCAAATTGTTTTAACACTACAGACAGAGCTCATTCACCCTTTCACACATACATTCATACTGGTGTCATACTAGCAGCTACCTAGCATCAGGAATTCACTCAAATACCAATGGAAACAGCATGAGAGCGTTAGAGTTCAGTATTTGGCCCAAGGTTAGGGTAATGGATGGAGTTACTAATGACTTAGGCAGACTGTTTGTATACCCTTTCTCATTGGTATACAAAAATATGTTGTGTTTGAAGCCTTGCAATATCTGTGTGGATGAGGTAGTACAATAGTAACATATCAATCCTACCACTGTTACTTCGGTACTGGATGTGCAAATACATTCCTTTATGGAAGATGTCCAAGGCTACAGCACTTAGTTACACGAGAGAGAAAAACACCCCCTCTCCTCTTCCAGCTCGGTTTCCTCTGTCTGACTGCACTAGCATGAAGCTGGCTGGATCAAGCAGGCCCTCAGAATGTTCCCATTTAGCCATGTCTCAGTGATTCACAGCAAATTGAACTCTCTTTAAGTGTGCTGGCCATGTTGGTGAGTGACCTCATGTTTTTCTGAATATTCAAGGGTGGAAAGGATTTAAATTCATTGTGCCTCTCTTTTCCTTTCTCTGACCTTCACACCCGCTCTCCTGCCATGGAGACCTCTTCCTAGGGCTCCTCCAACAGAACTCCCGCAACAGAGTCTGACAACTCTGAAACTTTATTTCTGACCTTTCTATCCTGAATTTCGGGCTACTCCTGGGTTTTGTTTTTCTTGTATGTATGACAATGCATGAATGCAACAGTAAACATTTGTGTAGCACAGCCAAGGATTGGTCTTTGTATGTCTAATTAGGATATATGTAGGTCACACAGTGCTTATATTAACTGTGTCGGGCTCAGGATGCTTTAGACATAATATACCATTGGTTGGTTTGCCCAATATGTTGCCAAAGCCATTCTTCACCAAAAACACTGGTATTGGTAGTAATATTCACTCTTGGCCAAAATTAAGCTGATGTATATTCCAGACAGCATAATCAAGATAGCAAAAGAAAAGGACAGATAAGTTATCTAATCAATAACTTTATCCTCTTATGGTTCTATCCCCTTTAATAGAGAATTGGCAGAGTTTTGTCACTCAGTGGACACAAGTGATTGCATGTTCATGGACAATTTAAAACTGCTTTTTGCTGTTTTGTACATTATTGTTTTGCTCTTGCTATGCCCTGTTACATTATCCAGTTGAGGATGGAAAAGGGAATTTGCAGTAACAGTTTCTTTCTTTTCTCCATCCAAATGCAGGCAGGAGGAAAATCAGTCTGTTGTTCTTTTTGCAGGGTTAGCTTCAGCGTGCTCTCAGTTTCAGAGATAGCTGGCAGTGTTTGTCACAGCCACTGGTGCTTACTTCTTTTCTCTGGTGTATTAACTAATCAATAATCTTCAGGCAGACCATTATGCCCTCTGCATTAAAGTTCCAGCTGCTGTCTCAGGTTGTTAGTAGTAAGGGTAGATGGTATACGGCTTTCTGCTTTTGTAATTTTGCCTTTCACCCGGTTTGAACCCAACACATTCTTCCCACACTGGCTTTTCATATTTTGTTCCACACACATACTTCTTATTTGCGCAGGCCTACAGATTCAGACACACACACACACACACACACACCTGTAAGATGGGAGGAAGGCACCCAGATGGAGAGTCAGCATGGCGTCATGCCGCAAGGGAATGTCTTCACTGTTGAGCAACAGAAGGCCGACTGCTGCAGCAGGGTTTAAATTTAGACCTTTTGCCTGGCAGCACTCTACTCAACTCCTGTCTCTGTTTCCCTCTGCTTCTCTTTATGTTTTTTTCTGGATAGGAATCAGTATAAATCTGAGACTCCTTTTTGTGGATGTGTGTATAGTGGACGCTGGCACTCTCTTCCCCCACTAAGCCCTGGTCCTGCCGCTAGTTTGTATTTTGTAAACTGTAATGTGTTCTTTCGGTATATTGTGGAAGGGGTACACTGTAGTGGCTCACCTCATAATAAGGAGGTAATACATGTCAATGTTGTCTTAGTTATTTTGTTTTCTCTCTGGAACCAAAGCCAACTGTGGACAGTGGGTAATTATTTGAAATCAGAAAGGCCTGCAAATTTACCAAGAGAGTGATCTCAGAACCAGGCCCACACTGAGGAGTACTGCAGTCGGTTGCTCCCTGATACAAAGTTCTGAAACTCTGAAACTCTTTTATGAAATAATCTTGATTCATGCAGTTAAAAGGAATATAGTTAAGCCTTGGGCATAACATAACAGCTTATCAGATTTTGTTTGTTGAAGACATTTTCTTGATTAATCCAACATGCAGTTATCCTATTTAGAATATTATTTCTGAGTCCACTGGATAAGTACAATTGCAATTCATATTAACAGTGTTGGTTCAAATAAATCGAGGGAACTTTCTCACACATTAAAATTTTACTTAATGAGGATTTCAAGAAAATTTTATGTGTGTGTTTTTCTGCATAATATATAACAACATACAAAATGTCTATAAGGCACAATTATTTTAATTACATTTATTGTAGTGTGCGTTGTTATGTTCATAGATCTCCTGTTATCCCTGTCAGTGAAAATTACATTGTACTTACAAGTTTAATACTAGTTTCTTGAAACCCTGCAACATTGCTAAAAAAAAAAAAAAAAAAAAGAGTCACATGGGTTAAAGGAGACGTGAATGTTCAGTGAAGCAGGTTGTTATCAACCCCGGGGCTGGCTGCCTCTTTTAGCAGCCCTCCTGTGTTTCTACCTCCGATTTCTTCTTTTTTGGAATCTTTAACCATGTCATAATTTCAACTGTAATTAATTCTTTGTCTATACAATGATACTGTGTTTAAACACTTATAAACAGTTTTTATTTGGTAGTTTAGCTTGTCCAGTGCGATATCTATTATAAGTCCGGCTACAAAATGGATAGGACAAAAGGAAAGGAGTGTATTGCTGTGAAGCACTGGACTCCCAGAGACAGGAGACAAGAGCTGGAGCTTTTATGAAGGGAAACAAGGCAGAAAAGAATGTGATACAAACCATATCTGCCATAGATATGAATGCGATATGAGACATTAGTATACAACAGACAAACTATCCACCCTGGTGAAAGACCAACATGGGGAGTTGAGTTTGTAATGCTTTATTTGACCATGGCTGAATAAAGATACAACGATACACCAGACTGTTAAAATGAACCAGGCGGCTTCATGGTGGCACCTGACCTGGATACACAGAGCAGTAAGGTGAAAGATGGAGGACGTTCTGTCTTCCCTCTTCACATGACATATAACTGTAAAGGGATGCATCGGTACCCTGGACATAGAGCTGCTGGCCAGTTTGTGGCCAAGAGTATTCTCACATGCCATTGTATTTTTATCCATTATTACAGACAAGATCACTACCAGTAGCCATTTTTAGCAATTTTTAGGACCAGCAAAACTCTGACAAATTCCACTTGGACCTGACCTGTCCCTTCCTTACAACAGCCAGCCCAGATCTTCCTCTTATCCATCCTGGCATGCCAGGTCCTGTCAGCAGCCAGGCTTCCATTAGACCTTGACCTCTTTTTCCCCTACTTAGCACCTCACTGTAGCAGCAGCTTGTATTCTTCTTTCACTGGCTTTCAGCCCTGGCCCCTTACCTGAACCAGGTTTGGCCTCCTGCCACCCTTGTCCTGTTACTAATAGGAGGACACATTTTCACAATAAATAATTGCTTTGCTCAGTGACTCTTATGTAGGTTCGGTTTCCTGAATTTTAGCATCAATCAGAGAGTTGTTTTTTCCAGTCAAAGCCACCCAAGTCTGGACTGGGAGAAAAATCAGCACTAGCATTTTAGCGCTAAAAAGTCCCCTGAATATAAAGTTATACCAACAGTTTCACTCCCTTTTTTCAACAAGGTGGAGCTAGGCTATATATTAGGGTCAATATATGAGGCAGGATTGATAACTCTGGCTCTTTAGCTTGAATGCAATAACATACAGCACAGCAAAGCAATCCCACAGACGTGTTTATCTGTACAGAAGAAAAATATAAAAGAATATCAGCAATTCAGTAACTAGGCCTTTGACACAATTTGGATTGTCTTTGGAATTTGGAATACATCTGCTTTTCAGTAATCAATTGCTAAATGTTTGCATACATCAACCCATTGTTTACTTCCTCGTTATCTAGTTTGTCTTTGCTTCGTCACACTGCTGCAGCCTATTTCCCCTCAGGGGTTGATCAAATTAGATTTACTCTCACTTTCATTTCCTGCCTTTGTGACTCCTGCGTTTGCTTCCCTACCTGTCTGTCTCTGCCTCTCCTCCTATGTTTTCCTGACTCAAGCTGGGCTCCATCACTCGTCAACTGTGACTCAGGAACTTTCCATGAGTCATGACACACACCAACCACACACACGCTGCATGACTTCTCTGCAGGCTGCACCGTGGCACACATTCAGCTCTGTTCATTATTATTCAGCATACACTTAGTTACATAATTCCAATGACAGTCAAGTGCAGTGATATGAGAAGTGTTGTCATTTCTTCACATCAGCCGTGACCTGTACATGAAAGTATAAATGTACCTCCCAACAGCCACTGTAGCTGTTTGGGGCAAGAGATTAATGGAGTTCCTCAGCATGTCCATTCATTGTTGTATTATGTGGAGGTTTTTCAGTTAGGGGACAGAGAAGGTTCCTGAGAGCTAGTTCTCCAACCACTTCTTTTACAAATGAAGGTCATATACAAGCAATTTGTATTGGTAAAATTGTTTTGTAGCAAATGGAATGCTGCCAAAATAAGTTCTTGCTGCCAAAAGAAAATGTTCATTGTGAAATTAACAGCAACAATGCTGCAAATAAGGAGCAGAACAGCCCAATCAATGATATCTTTTCCCCTCTGCAATTTTTTATTTTAATTGTCTCTCATGTTCCAGGTTCATGTCACAGTTATGGACAACAATGACAACGCTCCCATCTTCTCCCAACCAACCTATGACGTCACTATATCTGAAGACACGCCACCTGACACTGAAGTGGTCCAGGTTCTGGCTTCAGACCGGGATGAGCATCACCGGCTGACCTACTCTCTGCAGAGCTCCATAGACCCTAACAGCATGCGTCTGTTTCGCATCCACCCCAGTCTGGGCACAATATACACTGCTCAGAGGCTGGACCACGAGGCCTGTGCCCAGCACATCCTCACTGTCATTGTAAGTCTATATCACTGTCTCTGCCCGTGACTTATATTTAGGATCTTTTGCGAACAGCTGTGACTATTTAAACACCTCAGTTACCACAGACAGGGTCCTGATTTGTCTGCATTGCTGTGTTAATAGAATAATAGGCTTACCTAGAGGTCAAGCTCTTCTCTCATTGTACTTTCCAGACATTTCTAGACTGGTAGGAGCAAGACACAATTAGACCTGCAAGTTAACATTAATTGTTATGTAACCCTATTCCAAAAAAGTTGAGATGCTTTGTAAAAGAAAAAAAAAAGAAAAAAGAAAAAATAGAAACTTTACAGTGATATATATATATACGTAAATACCTCTGAAAAATAAGTTTATGACAGTGATGAGGTTGTATTTACAGCATAGGAGAACACACAAAACCCTTGGCTTGATATGTATTTCTTTAAGCTGTATAGCAGGAAAAATAAAAGAAGCACAGAAGATAACATTTTTTACATGGTATTTTGTTTGGGCACAATTCAAAAACAGGGTCCTTTATGAGCTAAGAAAAAACTGGAACTGGACCAATGAAGGTTTACTGAACTGAATACTCTATGACCCTACAGTTTGAAGAATATTTTTATAATATTATATTTTACAGTATCTATAGTAAGGGTCTAGTCTGGATTTAGCCCTTTAACCCCAGAGATACATTTAGTTAAGTTTCTCTCAGTTACCTTGGTAAATTTCTCAAATGATCCTTAATTTTTGCATTAATTTTTGAAAAACCATTCATACAAACAGTTCTACACTGTGGATACTTGCAAAAGCCAGATCTTGCTGAAAAATTTGATTCGTTTCAAATTATGAGAAATTGCTTTCATGATGTGCACAAGCAACAGGCATTTAGTTAAATTTAAAGAAGCAGTTTTTAGTGTTAAGAATCTGTGGAATTCATAAAAAAAACTGAGGAAAAACATAATGAACCAAAACATTTGAATCTGTTATGCTTGCGGTTGCTCCTGGTTGGACATCATACACCACATTAGTGTTTTGTATAATTTGACAAACATCTGGAAAGTGTAGTTATTTTATTGTGTAGTTTCCAGTGGTTTGCACAAGCTGCGTCTTTTCCATTTCTACCATTTTTTTTCCTCATAGAAAAAAAAAATATTTAAAAGAAAAATAATAAATCAAATCTTTGTGTGTTTCATATGTAGAGCAGTGGGAGAGCCAGAAGTAATCTTCAAATCTGCGCTGTCATTATACCTGAACTCCTTTTGCAATTAAGTTAATTACCATACCATGCATCTACACCTTATCAGAGAAAATATGAAAATATCATCCTGATTTGTGTAGCCAGAAGTAAATTACTATTATCAAAAATGTAATATTTTGTGAAAGTGAAAGAGCATTCTGCTCTGATTATACTTCGCATTTTGTTTTTGTGTCTAATATAATTTTAGTACAGGTTATCAGATTTTTCTTAGTTCATTGTGAAATACATCGGGATGAGTTTGTTGTCTTTCTTGTCTTCTCAACAGGTGAAAGACCAAGAGTTCCCATATAGAAAGAACCTGGCCCGTGTGCTAATAGAAGTGGAAGATATAAATGACCATGTGCCCATCTTTACCAGTGCGCTGTATGAGGGCTCAGTCTATGAGTCAGCAGCAGTGGGTTCAGCTGTGGTCCAGGTTACTGCCTTGGACAAAGACAAAGGTGTGAACGCAGAGTTACACTACTTCATTGAAGCAGGTAGGTTCTTCTAACTCTTTGTATGTTTTAATTGTTTTACACACTTTAAACTACTGCCCTTAAAAAACTACAGCCTTGATAACATTTGTGTTTTTATTTTCCAACAGGAAACACTGGAAATGCATTCCATATTGAACCTGTTTTGGGTATCATTACTGTGGCACGTGACCTGGACTTGTCTAGTATAGGTCATTATGTTCTCACTGTCAGGGTCTCTGACAATGGCTCTCCTCCCCTGTCTACCACTACGATAGTGCGCATTGCCGTCACCCTCTCTGACAATGCTGGCCCAAAATTCCCTCAGCCTGAATACCAGGCTGAAATCACAGAAAATGCTGTGGTTGGGACCTCTGTCAACACAGTCAGCGCAGTCAGCCAGTCCACGCTCACTTACGACATCAAGCAGGGCAACGCAGATCGTGTTTTTCAAATTAATCAGTATAGTGGAGTGATTTCCACTCAGAAGCCTTTAGACTATGAGACTACAGCATCATACAACTTGATAGTCCAGGCTACCAACATGGCTGGCATGGCCTCCAATGCTTCTCTGTTAATCCAGGTTGTGGATGAGAATGATAACCCACCAGTTTTCCAGCAGCTTCACTATCATGGCAGCATTAGTGAGGCAGCACCAGTCAACAGTGTGGTCTTGAACTCAGATGACTCACCTCTCGTAATCAAGGCCACTGATGCTGACCGGAACCAAAATGCTCTGTTGGTTTACCAGATTGTTGAGGAAACTGCAAAGATGTTCTTCACAGTGGACTCAGGAACTGGCTCTATCAGAACCATTGCTAATCTAGACCACGAGACATTTGCCAGCTTCCACTTCCATGTCCACGTAAGGGACAATGGTAGGCCACAGTTGACAGCAGACAGTCCAACAGAGGTCACAATACAGGTGATTGACACAAATGATTCACCGCCTCGCTTCACTCAGAATGCCTATGAAACAGTTCTGCTTCTCCCGACCTATGTGGGAGTCGAAGTTATGCAGGTTACAGCCGTAGACCCTGACAAGGATGTCCCAGCTGAGCTCACCTACTCTCTGACTGATGGAGTACTGGATCACTTTGCCATCAGACCTTACAGTGGAGTCATCACAGTCAAACACAACAACTTCTCCAAAGAACGTTTCCGCTTTAGTGTCAAAGTTTCAGATGGGAAATTTTCCAGCACTGCTTTGGTGACCATTCTTGTCCGAGAAGCTTTGGACTCTGGTCTCAGCTTTACTCATAGCCTCTATTCTTCATCTATTCAAGAGAATGTATCCAATATCACCAAAGTGGCTGTGGTGAATGCTGTAGGAAACCGTCTCAATGAACCATTGAAGTATACCTTGTTGAATGCTGGCACAAACTTCAAAATCCGTCCAACCTCTGGCGTGATCCAAACAACAGGTATACCATTTGACCGTGAGGAGCAAGAGTTTTATGAGCTCGTTGTAGAGGCAAGAAGGGAGCATGACCGTCTGCATGTGGCCAGAGTTATGGTTAGAGTCCAAGTTGAGGACATAAATGATAACTCCCCTGTGTTTGTTGGACTTCCTTATTATGCAGCTGTTCAAGTTGAAGCTGAGCCGGGATCACCCATTTTCAGGGTTATGGCAGTAGATGGTGACAAAGGGATTAACGGAGATGTGTCTTACTATCTCCAGGATGACCATGGTCACTTTGAGATCAACCGGCAAACAGGTGGCCTGAGCCTCAAGAGGGCTTTTGAGTCTGACTTGTCCAATGTGGAATACCACATGGTGATATATGCCAGAGATGGTGGTTATCCACCTCTGTCATCTACTATTGAGTTCCCCATCACAGTAGTCAACAAAGCCATGCCTGTATTTGACAAACCTTTTTATTCTGTTTCTGTGAATGAGGATGTGGCTGTGCACACACCCATACTTGGCATCAACGCCACTAGTCCTGAAGGCCAAAACATAATCTACACGATCGTTGATGGAGACCCGTCTCTTCAGTTTGACATTGGCTTTGATACTGGTGTCATAAGTGTCATCCACTCTTTGGACTACGAAGCAGCATCATCTTATCACCTGACCATCAGAGCCACAGACTATCTAACCAGTGCCCGTGCAGAGGTGGATGTAGATGTTGTTGTCCAAGATGTCAATGATAATCCACCTATGTTCCAGAAAATGTCTTACAGAGTAGTTTTGTCTGAAACAGCCATGATTGGAACTCCAGCACTTCAAGTAATTGCCACTGACAAAGACTCAGAAAAGAACAATGTTGTCCGCTACCAAATCTTCTCCGATATGCACAACAGCACGGACTACTTTCACATTGATAGTAGCAGTGGATTAATCCTGACTGCACGTATGCTGGACCATGAGCTTGTCCAGAAGTATGACTTCATTGTTAAGGCCACCGATAACGGCTTTCCACCACTAAGTAGTGAAGTGTCTGTCACAGTCGTAGTGAATGACATGAACGACAATCCACCAGTTTTTAATCAGCTACTCTATGAGGCTTACGTGAATGAGTTAGCACCTAGGGGTCACTTTGTAACCTGTGTCCAGGCCTCAGATGCTGACAGCTCAGATTTTGACAAGTTGGATTACAGCATTTTGTCTGGCAATGAAAGAATGAACTTTGTGATGGACAAAAAGACGGGAATCATCACATTATCCAATCACCGAAAGCAAAGAATGGATCCTGCCTACAGCCTCAATGTTTCTGTGTCTGATGGGGTTTTCACCAGCACTGCACAGGTCCATGTCAAGGTGTTGGGGGCCAACCTGTATACTCCAGTCTTTGGACAAAATATGTATGAGGCAGAGTTAAGAGAGAATTCTGCTGTTGGAACCAAAGTTATACAAGTAAGTGCTATTGAAATAAATGTAAACACTTCTCATTTTTATAATTTCTCAGAAGAAAACAATATTATAGAACAGTTTTAAAATATTAATGCCTGTGTGGACTAAAACATGTTGTTTGTTTGTTTGTTCTTTTTGTAATTTCAGGTGAAAGCAACAGATGCGGACCCTGGAGTGTTTGGTCACATCACCTACTCGTTTGTTAATGACATAGGCAAAGACCAATTTAACATTGATACAAATGGTCAGATCAGCACTGTAGAAAAGCTTGATCGTGAGGATCCAGCCAATAAGGACATTACTCTGACGGTGGCGGCCCAGGATTCAGGTGGACGTGTCTCTTACTGCACAGTACAAGTTACTCTGTTGGATGATAATGATAATGTACCTCGCTTCCGTGCCATGGAGTATCGGGCTTCAGTCAAATCCGATGTTGCTAAAGGCTTTTTGGTTACACAGATTCAGGCTTATGATCCTGATGATGGCCCTAACGCCAAAGTGACATATTCACTTTACAGTGAGGCGCATGTTCCCGTGGTAGACATTTTGGAGATAGACCCAGACAATGGTTGGATGGTGACTAAAGGCAGCTTCAGCCACTTGAGGAACTCTGTATTGTCTTTCTTTGTGAAAGCTGTTGATGGAGGAAATCCAGTCCGACATTCTCTAGTGTCTGTTTACATCCACGTCCTTTCTCCAGATGCCTTCATTCCGTCCTTCAGCCAACATCAGTACTTATTTAGCATGCCAGAGGACACTCCCATAGGTTCAGCTATAGGGACGGTGCGTCTCAACCCTTCTCCCGGATATGCTTCTGTCACTGCTACCTTTGCTCTGGTTAATGGAGAGACTGGAGAAAACAACCAAGATGGGGTGTTTGTGGTGGAAAAGGATACAGGTGTGATTAAGCTTGATAAGCCCTTGGACTATGAGGTAATAAAAGGATACCACTTTAAAGTCACTGCCACTGTACAACAGGCTAAGTTGGATTCTGTCAGCTCCGTTGATGTTGAAGTCAAAGTGATTGATCTAAATGATAACAAACCAGCATTTGAGGCCAACTCCTATGAAGCCACAGTAATGGAGGGAATGTCAATTGGAACCAGAATCATTCAAGTCCAAGCCCTGGACCCAGACTCAGGGGCCAATGGCCAGGTGACATACAGTCTTGGGACATTAATTCAGTCAGAAGGGGATTCAGACACATTGCTTGGCACCTTTAGCATTGACAGCAATACAGGCTGGATCTCCACACGAAAGGACCTGGACCATGAAACCAATCCATCCTACACATTCACAGTGGTGGCGTCAGATCTTGGGGAGACCTTATCCCTTTCCAGTTCAACTACTGTGACCGTAGCAGTGTCGGACATCAATGACAACCCGCCGAGGTTCCTAGAGCAACACTACTTTGGTTCAGTTCAGGAGAGCGACCCACCTGGTGAGGTGGTGGCTGTGCTCAACACCAGAGATGATGACAGCTCTGCTGTTAACCGTCAAGTCAGCTACCACATCACTGGTAAGTACCACTGAAAAAGGAAAAAAAAAATGATGTCCAATTATGACTAGTTTTTTTTCTTTTTTATCAGACATCTAGTTTAAGGTTTGTTTACCTGACATTTTTTGACGTACGTACTGCCGTCTTTACGTTGAAGAAGAAAAAACAAGTCATATCTAACAAAAAGACATAATGAACGTAATCGAATGATGTCCAATTAAGTTCTGTTTGTTTTTACATCCAATGCAAAAGTTTTAATAATTTTTGCACTAAGTAATGTCAGTGTATGATCACTGTGGTGCAAGTTACAATTCAGGAAAGACTGTTATAGCAAGCATTTAAGGTATGATTAGGCGTTGGCAACTAAAACATGTAATAATGATTAGGTGTTGCTACAGTTTGCAAAAAGGTTTATGTTATCTGCGGGTCACTGACTCAAACACTGGTGCATTGCATGAAAACCAGATGGTCACCCTTCACCATAACCTCACCTAATCTTTGTTACATAGTGCATATGACTGCTTGCATTGGCACACAATGTTGGCATGATATAAATCATACATTGTGTATTGTTATATAACTATTACAATCCTAAAAGGCTAGAACTTTGCTGTTTTTCTCAAGTTTACTCAAGATACAATAGTCATCAGAATTGTTAGTGTTCAGCATTGCTTACATCTGACAATAAATATATGAGGAAATAACAACAAATTAAAGGCATTGAATAATACTCAATGTCAGACAAGCATTCAACAGCCTCTGTCATTTACACAGTTACAATTAAAGAAGAGACAAAAGAATAAAATGAGGAAGGAATAGCCTGGTGTGTGTTGAAGTTGCATTAATAACACAGACAGGGATCAAATGACTGACTTTGCTGCCTATTCATTGACACTCAGAAGGTAATAATGAAGTTAGGAGTTCCCAAGAGACCAAGACAAAGGACTAACATGCCAAGAGGAGATAGAGAGCTAATGAAGTCCTTTTAATAGGAAAGAAAATCCTTCCCCTAATGACACAGTAATGAGTACCAGACAGCTGGAATAAATGACAGACATGTGAGTGATGTGACCTTATAGTTGACAGCAAAAGAGAGAAGAGGCGAGGAGGAATGAGCTGCCGCTCAGGGTGGGGAGAGAAAAATTAGAGTTATATATATACAACAGAAATATCAGCAAAACTAAGCAAATGAGCTGTCAAAAAAACTGACAAATGTGACCTTTCACACTTCAAAGAGAGAACCACTTGATATTACTCAATATAAAAGTGCCAAAGAAAACCTAAGATAGAACATAGGCATAGGCATACATTCTTGTCTCGGATTCATTAATGGGGATACTGGTGGTGCCTGACAGAAAAATTTTATAAAAAATATTATGTTTTGTCTAGATTTATTAAAGACTCAGCAGTTTGTTCATTTTGCATCATAGAATTTGTAATGTTCATATACCCCAGTTTGTGGTAAAGACAGATAATATCATCTACCTGGGTCTACCTAACTGTTGCAAAAGTGAGTTTGACACGCCCTAAATGCCAAGCACTTTAGACAATGTAAATTATCCATGGTTACTAAGGACCAAACCATTGTAATCCTTAATACAATATTAATGCAACAAAAAGGGCTGTGTGCTGAGATTGGACTTTTATTGGCATGTTCTTCTATGTGCCTGTCTATTCGAAAGTGAAGGTGCATTTGGGTTCAAGCAGCGGAATCCTAAATTCCTTTTTCAATTACCATTCTATTTGTAAAATATATGTACTACAACATCCTTTTATTTACATTGTAGTAAATATTGTCACCTAGTTTACAAAGTAGACAGTGTCAAATTTCACCAACTGGTCCATGAGAGATGACAGAACTGGTGATCAGTGGGTTGAGGATTGGGTTTCTTAAACTTGACAGTTAAATGGGTCGGCAGCTACTCAGTGTTCTAATAAATCTCAATACTATAGTCCAAAATGTCCCTCTTGTTCAAAATGTATTATCTTCCTTTCATTGTGTCTGAATATTGTTCAATTCGTGGGGAAATATGTCCCAAGCTTCCACATAGGCTTACATGTCTAAAATGTTGTTCAGTCTGACGCTGCATCTCCCTTGCCCTGTCTCCCTGTCTGTTCATGTGTTGTCCAGGTGGGAACTATCGTGGTGTGTTTGCTCTGGGGCTGGTTCAGGGTGAATGGAAGATGTATGTGAAGTGGCCGCTGGACAGGGAGGAACGCAACTTCTACACAATCAATGTAACTGCTAGCGATGGACTCTTCGTTTCCCAGGCAACAGTGGAGGTGACAGTCATAGACACCAATGACAACAGCCCCATCTGTGACCAGGTGACAAATAGAACTCTGTGTTTTTCCTTTAAATTATGCATGCAACCACAGTGATGGTTAAGAACGGTTGCAAATGGTTGTGTTACTGAAGCCATCCTGAAGGCTTCACCAACTTTTATAGCATAATTAATTATGTTTTTCTTTGTGTGTGTCTCTGTGTATGCAGGCTGTGTATGCTGCCTCCATTGAAGAGGACTTCCCAGTCAACAGTGTGGTGCTAAGAGTGGGTGCTACAGATGCAGATATGGGCATCAGTGCCTGGATCCAATACTCCTTACATGGTCCTGGATCCCAGGACTTCAGCATGAACCCAGACACTGGTATGTATGCAGTGGCATGGAAACACACTCATGCACTTCACTTGGACCAAGACTTAATTCATTTGTTTTTCATCGGGCATGCTTAATTGCAACCAGGGGAAATAGCTTATCACAGTTCCCAAACGGCTAGAAACACATTTCTACCTGTGGATGACTCAGAATTTTTTTGACACTTTATGGCTCTATCCTAATGTTTCAAATGTTGTTTAACCTGTCCAGGTGAGATCAAGACATCTGTGGTTCTTGACCATGAGACAACACCCTACTACCGTCTCGTTGCCCAGGCAACCGATGGTGGTGGGCGATGGTGCCGCGCTGAGGTGCAGCTGACAGTTACTGATATGAATGACAACCCACCCATCTTCACCCTGCCACAGTACACCGCTAGTGTCTATGAAGACACTGCTACCAAAGCCCTACTCACCCGTATCCAGGCCATAGACCCTGATGAAGGTGAGACTATGACTACGCTAGCATTACTTCTACTAATTCTGATTACAGACATGAACATATTTTTTTTTGTTAAACACATGCTAGCTTTACTGAATTGCACAAGCTGTTTTCAAGTAGAATGGCTCCAGGCAAAGTGGTAGTTCTGTATATTATTCACTGTCATCCTATAGTACATCCTATGCTGAAAGGACATTGTACCACTCTCACTATTTTGGATAAATTGAAATACGGCTATGTGAGCTTTGTGTTCCTGCCGACAATCGCTTTCTTTCTTTTACTTTAATCCTTCCTCTGGATGCCAAGTTCCTTTTTTATCTGGAGCATCTACTCCAGAAACCTACAGAATGCTGCAAAATACACAAGGCTTTCCCTGTTGAAAGTCAGCCCTGTGTGAACTTTTTGGCAAGGCTTGCATATAACAGATGTTCATTCATATGTAAAAATATCATACTCCAGCTTTAACTGTCCATTGGACAGTACAATGGAGCACACATACTTCCCTTGAATATATTCATGGTTTTACACTTTGTTGTTCACACAAAAAGCACCAGAAATGGCTAAGTAAAGAAGGGAAATAGAGAGCTAAAAAGAGAAATGTAAAACCCAGCCTACTTTTACACGTCACACACACACACCTGGCCATTCACTTCTAAATTAGGTTTGACTATCAAACTGTCTCTTTAAAACTGGTAGCAGTCAATTAAAATATACAACTAGCACATTGTTTGATGCCTTTTAACCACTCATCTGTGTGTGACTTCCCCCCTCTGGCTTTGCAGCAGGTCCAGGTAGAATGGTGGTCTACTCCCTGGAAGACTCTGCAGGAGGTTTCTTCTCCATTGATAAGTCCTCAGGCATCGTGGTCCTGGAACGCATTCTAGATCGGGAGGTTCAGGCAGCTTACCAGATAACAGTCCATGCCTCTGACCAGGGCTCACCGTTGCCCCTGTCCTCACTGGTCAATGTGACTATCACTGTGCTGGACATTAATGACAACCCACCTGTGTTTGAGCGCCGGGATCAGCTAGCAACAGTGCCAGAGGATGTGGGAGTGGGCACTGAGGTTCTGAGGGTTTATGCTGCCAGCAAGGACATCGGGACAAATGCTGAGATCACTTACAGTATCCGATCAGGCAACGAGCACGGGAAGTTCCACATCCACCCACTGACAGGTGAGTTGACAAACTTCCCCTCTATAATTTGGGAATTTATGGACATAAGGTTACAATACTTACCAGTCGTGTAGTGGATGCAAAGCTATGCTGGCTTGCAGAGCTCCAGTGTCCAGTGAAGTTCTGGCCAGTTGCATTGTAGAATTGCCAGTACCGCAAACAGGCCTTAACATTACCAGTGTGCTAGTGTCATCAACTTCACGTCATGCTGCAGCAGGAAGCTGTTTTGGCATGATTCTTACATAACCACCAGTTTCCTCCAGATGAACACTGTACTTGAGAATACATTGAGTACATCAATTCTTGCTTGGTTTGGCTTTTTTCATTACATTTGTTGTCATAATAAAAAAAATATAGATGAGCATATGACGTTTTACACTCTTCCCTGTTTCTGCTCACGTTGCCTAGGAGCCATTTTAGTTGCCCAGCCTTTGGACTATGAGACCTGCAGAGACTACTTCCTGACAGTGGAGGCACGTGATGGGGGCACACCACCACTGAGTGCCATTACGACAGTGAACATCAACCTGACAGACGTCAACGACAACGCTCCAATGTTCAGCCGTGACCTCTACACTGCAGTGGTGTCGGAGGATGCCACAGCTGGAGAGTCTGTGGTCCAGGTGGGTGCCAGTCAGTCACATTTTCTCTGAATGCATGAGGCCTGAGGATGGATGGTTTCCAAAGACAACAAAATGACTGTTGCATTAAATATTGGTATTTGTCAATATAAAATAAGCATATAATTTTTTGCTATATATTTTCCTTATCATAATGACTGTATTATGTTGAATTTACTCTGAATATTCATGGTCCCGAAAGGATGAATTGCAATATTTTGGGTTCCTTTTTTTTAAGCCTTTCCTTGTTCCCAATTTACACAAGAAATACCAAAAATGTAGTGTACTTACTTTCTAGATTCTCGGTTTCTGTTTTTCTCCTTGAACATTTATTTATTACCTTAAGCTAATTTAACACACAATATGTCCTTCCAAACGCTCTGCTTAAATCATGGTTATATTGTTTGTTCCACTTAAAGAGATGTAGACCTTACATCTGGTTAGCTGGCATGTTTTCACATTTTATGTAGAAGAGATATTGTGAGAGGAGGGGCTATTCTTCAGTAAAATGGTTCTGTTCAGTAGTCGCCTTGAAATGTATGGCAAGATTTGAAAGGGAATGTGTCTGTGTTTGTGTCTGAGGGATCCTGAGTATTCCACTGCTTTTTTTTTTAGCACATAGTTCTATACAGTGTATCACAGTGGATGTCAAGCCCTTCAAGATCGCCCCCCTTTGAGAGTGAAATAATGGCTTTGTGTGATGCTATCATCAGCTTAACCTAGATGTTGCCAATTATTGAGTTTCAAACGTTAAGTGCTCTCTCAAGGTTTGACAGGATTTAGTGGTTTAAGCCTTTATTTGTTAAGCTTCATATTGGAACAGGTGCTGAGCATGCAGGCAGCCCCGAGCCAGTTTTCACCTGTTAAGTTGTTAATATAATACAGACATTGAGGGTTTATGTACTGGCCTCCCATCTATGAAAAAGCAATACGTTTTATATGCATAGCTTGTTTTACAATGACATTAAGGTTTCACATATTCATAGTCTTTTGCATAACTTTTACATATATCTTGACTTAAAATGTGTTTACACTGCAGCACAGAAAAAATGAAAACCATCAGCTGGTTTGAAAAAGCATTGGGCATTTCCATTGTTTATATCCTTGAAAAGAGGGAGACTGGTGTGAAATAATCCGAAGGTTAATTATGTTCAATTTATTTTGTAATACAGTCACAGGTACCCAACCTCATTTTCCATTAATTTGT
>JAOWBC010001387.1:25008875-25022416 GCA_028566105.1 Hypoplectrus providencianus
TCTTCAAGTTGGCAGATAAAGTAGCTGCGTTCAAAGCCAAACTGGATTTGTGGGGACGTCGCGTGAACAGAGGCATATTGGACATGTTTCAAACATTAGCAGGGATTTCGTGCAAGACTGAGCCTGAGCCTTCATTCTCCCAGCTGGTGCACGATCACCTGTCTTTGCTTTCAAAAGAGTTCGAGCGCTACTTCCCAACCAAAAAGGACCCACGAACTGCCAAGGGATGGATCCGCGACCCATTTATCAACAAACCAGGTGAATCCAGCATGTCTGTGCAAGAAGAAGATCAACTGCTGGAGATCGCAAACGACGGCGGCTTTAAAAGTATTTTCGAGACAACAACTCTGCCGGTGTTCTGGATTAAAGTCATGGCAGAATACCCGGAGATCGCCACCACAGCACTGAAAACCCTGTTGCCATTTCCGACATCTTATCTGTGTGAAGCAGGGTTTTCTGCAGTGAACGCGACCAAAACAAAACAATGGAGTAGACTGGACATAAGCAACACACTTCGGGTGTCATTGTCTCCCATTACCCCCAGATGGGACAATCTCATTGCAGAGAAACAAGCTCAGGGCTCCCATTGATTTAGCGTTATAGCGACTGAAAATTTTCATGCACTTTATATTAATTTTTGTGGTATATCTGTATCTTATTTTGAAGGCATGTTTAAACGTTACCACAGCAAGAGTCCGAGCGCGTTAGGGCTGTGGTCGCCAACAGAGGGGGATGAGGGAGAGGGGAGAGAAGAGGAGACGGTTCAAACTGACATCTTTATTTCAACTGTTGAAAAATAATATTTATGGAGTGTTTAATAATAATTTTAAAAAGTTAAGTGTTGTTTAGGTATATTTAGATAATAAAGAAAGAAATGTGAAATTGCTGGTTCCTGTTTTTTATTCTATTTTTCCACGTGTATTTCTAAAAATGTTTACTTCCGCCAAAGGAGGATATGTTTTTGGTAGCGTTGTTTTGTTTGTCTTTCTGGTGAAAACAGACGCCAAAAATATTATTTATTACCACGTTTATTATATTCGCAATATAAACAATCCCCCCCCCACCCCCCCCGGTCCACAGTACAATTGTCAAGCGTTGACCGGTCCGCGGTGGAAAAAAAGGTTGGGGACCACTGCTCTATGGTATTATATCTAGTTTCAAAGTCTTGCAGTGTGCTTAATAACATCAGCTGTGACAGGGTTAACCACTGTGAAATAGCAACTTGGAAGTGAACTCAGCTCATCCAATCTCCTAGTGGGGTTTCCAGGATTCATTCATACCTTGTCTCAAAGGAATGGTTCCGATTTTTTGATGTGGTTTTGTATAAGTAACTTAACCACAGCCAATGTATTACCTGTACGTTACCAGTTCAGAGAACAACAAACTCGTCAGACAGGTAACTTAGTAATGGATTGCAGCCAGATATTAAGACAAAATGTATTCTAATCACCTAAACAAAGGTCCAACATTAAAATGTTTAACCCATTTATGTGTACGCTATATTCACAGCATGTACACAGATTTAGGTTGCTATCCATGGCCATCTCATTAGGCACTACCTTTTCTCAACCGAAGAACTCAAAAAATCTTTAAATTGAAGAGCTCTACCAGGGTTCATTACTTAATATCGTACAAGACACCTTCCCAGAGGAACCTTGACTCTTATCAATTCACTAGGGTTGCAGTGTATAAAGCCAAAATTCCATGCTTTGGATACAATGGTCCCTGTGTGACAATGCTGATGGGTGCTCTGTAGATACACTGAATAAAATGGTGCATGTGAAAGCCATATTGAAGGGACTGGATGAGGTTCAAGTAAGTGTGTAGGATAAGATGAAGCTGAATGGGCTGCATGTTGTAGAAAGAATGACTGTATAACAATAGTAATAGGCAGGCTGGTATTCATCTCTATGTGCTGCAGGAAAATTGAGCCTGGCCTAAATGTTGTTTTTTTTTGTTATTTTCTGCAAAAGAATCCCAGTTCTTAGGTCGATCTCTTTGATAAGTCTTTGCCTGACAAACAGAACTTGTATGCATGAAGACTGCATTAAAGGCAGCATTCTGATGGTATGTGACTAGCAAGTGGGGGCAGAGAAGAATTGAGTTGTTGTGACACCAACTTAATGTCACTATAATAGAGTTACTGTATGTATTGTAGCTGCAGATGCAGTATTGTTACTGTATGTATCGCTGCAGGAGTCATCTTATCTGTGAGGTTGTTATTTCTTACTTAACTACTGAATGAGTTTATAGTGTTCTCTGGACATTAACTCACACAGCCTCTAACATGACCTGTAAAATAAGGAAGTGTACGTTGATACTTCACAAAGTCAACATAGGTCAACATAAGCTTGGTTGAGAAAAAGATCCTGGAATGTCCAGGATTGGCCTTCTCAGTCAACAGATTTGAATCTATATTAAAGGCTTTTCCAGAAAAATACCCAAACCATCTAGTCAGCTCCAATGCTCTGGATTGTGTGTAGTCTGCAAAGGTGATGAAACAGAAGCAACTCTGCGTTGTCAGCACAGAGCATCTGGCAAACTAGGAAATGCTTACGAGCTGTTATGTCTGCTGTGAGGGTGTGCCTCAGCAGGTCCTGTGGCATGATGGGTCTTCATGATAGCCTGTCCCTCAACTTTTTTAATTGCTGGTCACATCAAGTTTACTCTAGACTAGTGTTTTGGGCTGTTCAAGAGGTATTGGCATACACAGTTTTCCGACCTGGAAAACATCTGCCAGACTGTGAACCAGCTTATCATAGAGCAATATTAGCATCCCTTCGCTGGTCCATGATGAGACACACACGACACTCACAATCACACTCCTTGCTTTATGGTTAGATATCTCAATTTGAGATTCCAAGGGACCCCAAAATTTAAACCCTAACTTTTAAATGTTACTCAGTTACCCTTCCCGAAAAGTGTCTTTGACCTTAGGTGTTCTAGTTTCATATGATACCAGTACGGTGGCTGTAGCTTTAATATTGAGCCCACTATAGCCTCTAGAATACAGCATTACAGCTGGACTGTTGTATCAGTAATGTACAGAAAACACTATCAGATTATATCTACATGGACCTTGTTGACAGCTCTCAGTACCTAACATCATGTCACTTAACGTTATAATTTTACAGACTGAGAGAATGTCAAAGAGCCATTAAATAACGTGATTCAGTTGCTAATGCGTTGATCTCCTAGCGCTGATCAGTACTCAACTGCAGTTGTACAACACATTGCACTGGAAACCAATAAGGTGTTGTCTGTTTACCAAAAATTCTAACAGTTTCATACCTTGGGTTTTCTAACTCAAAAAATATTATCTTAGACTATCTAAAAAATGTCTGCTAACGTCACTAATTTGTCTTTATGGGGTGAAACTGTGCACAGTTAACTGATATTGACAGGTCAACTATAGCTATGGCATTCTCTGGGTTGTCAGAAGTTCTTTTACAAACCTGATAATTCAGGGATAGACCCAAACAATCAAATGTTGGGAAACAACTCTGCAATACCCAGAATAGGCCAGTGGAGTAGAGAGAAGCAGAGGGGAGTCTTATGCAGCATTAAACTGGGGGACTATTCATGAGAAATATTGGTCCTGTAGACACTCAAGAAATAAGCAGATTCAGATTAATGTGACTAAAGTCAAGATTTTTTTTTTCTTTCAGTGGCGCTACAGATAGGCCTACAGGACCCTGAAACATCTTATCTGTCCACCATGAAATAACCACATGGCAAACAACAGTCAATATAAAAAAGCTTTGAATTACTATTGAATACTCTCCATGAGGCTAAGATTTAATGGAAAGAAAAACAAACTTACCTGGACATCATAAAGTGCCACAATGTTTTCATGCTGCAGCTCCTGAAAAACAATGGAATAGGAAAACAAAGCGCATTAGGGAGAACATAAACTAGACTACAGCAACTAATGGAATCACTTTCACTGTATTTCAAATCAGTTTTACAATATTTCTATCAGGGAAGTCTGGGCTCCTTTCTGTCAAAGAAGCAGACTCACATCAGGTCATTACCATGTAATTTAAAGTACTTTGTTGATGTAATTGAGGAGCAAAGTATTATACTTACCTTCAGGATTTTGATTTCTTTGCCAAGAAGGATTTGGGACTTGGAGAGGTTTTTCTTATTAATGCTCTTGATGGCCACCTCCCAATCTGTCTTCTATGGTACAAAGAAAGCAGGGCAGAGAGGGGCACAATAGATTAAAACAACTTAAACCCAACTAGTTGTTGTCAATTACAGAAGAGCAGGGGCCTCTTCCAGGTAGAAGTTCAACAAACTCTTAAGTCTAAATCTGAACTCTGAGTTGACCCTCAGATTGGAAACTTTGCTGTTCCAGAAAAGCTGAATTGAGTTCGTTTTAATCAACTTAGTCAAGCTAGTGCACCACTACTTTAAAGAGGACACATTAATGGAGCAGTGATATCATGATTTACCAATGCAATAGGTAAATAAAAGGCAGCACTTCCACTTTAATCCAGCGGACAGAGATACACAATGACTGTAGAAGACCTGTAGGCATTGTGGACTGCATGTATCTGTAATTGATATAACATTTTAAATATTTATTTAGTTTTAATCTGATGGAGACAAACACAGAGGTGGCAGCTGAAGATGAAAAATATAGCAGACACTGAATGACATGAGTGCTAGCTCACACTGTGATCCATTTGTAATGTTTTTGGTAAAATACATCAGATTATATATTTCTGACAACTACTCTGCTCTTTGCACAGCAGCATGCACTGCTTGTATTTCGGATATTTTAACAAATGGAGTTAAGTCCGTTTCAAAATAATAAAAACTCTCTGCAGTTGCTCCAACTTAGAATAATACAGCCACCACTACACCTCACTGTGGATTTGGTGTTCTTTGGGTGATGTATATCCTGGTGTTGCATTTACACCAAACAGACCTTTTGGGAATGATGGCCAAAAATTCAGCCTTGGTTTCTTCAGACCATAACACATTCTTCCACATGCTTTTGAGAAACTTCATGTATTTTTTTTTTTCTAAATTTATCCAGGCTTGGATAAATTGTAAAAGGTTTCCAGCTTGCCACCCTACCTCACAGCTCAGATATATGAGGAATACTAGTGATTGTTCTCACATGGAGTACGAGACCAGTTACTCCTTTAATGTTGTATAGGCCCAATTGAAGCCTCACTGACCAGTTTTGGGGGGTCATCAAGTTCATGGTAATGATAATATTGTGCCATACTTTCTTCATTTGAAGAAGACTGTCTTCACTGTGTTCCATGGTATATCTATTGCCAAGGAAATTCCTTTGTACCCTTGTCCTGACTGATGCATTTTAACAATGAGATCCCTCTGAAGCTTTGG
Source organism: Hypoplectrus providencianus (assembly GCA_028566105.1). NCBI lineage: Eukaryota > Metazoa > Chordata > Actinopteri > Perciformes > Serranidae > Hypoplectrus > Hypoplectrus providencianus. The sequence continues at coordinate 25,014,240 of JAOWBC010001387.1, forward strand.
AAGTTCACTGCAGACCATGGCTTTTACTAGAAGATGTAACTCAGAAAATGTCAGAGAGCCTAACCCTAAAGGAACAGATGAACTTTATTATGAATGAATAAGAATCATTTTTAATTATGGCAGGTGTATACTGACTGAATTTTATCCACTGTAATCATCAACATTAAAAGAATCATTTCCTCCAGACACATCAGAGTAATAGAGATGAGTATAATACTATTAATTGATCTTGCCTGTCTAAAAATGTACAGCTTTTAACAATATAAAGTAAAATGAGACAGTAAAGCTTTAGTGCAGCTGCTGTAACAGACTGTTCTCTGTATACAATATCTGTGAACACGGACAGATGTTGGAGTCACCTTGTTACATTAAAAAAATAAATTAAGAACTTGCAAATAGGAGGATGTTTTCTTGAGGAAGCTTGGATCTTTTGACATCTGCTGTAAGATGCTGCAGATGTTTTATCAGTCTGTTGTGGCAAGTGTGTTGTTTTATGCTGCAGTCTGTTGGGGAGGCAGCATCACACACAGAGATGCAAGGCAGTTGGACAGACTGGTCAGAATAAGGTCTGCCTCTGTGACTGGAGCTAATGTGGACACATTAGAGGAGGTGGTGGGGAGGTGCACACTCAGGATCTTTCATATGAAACCTAATGTCTAAAATATACATCAAGCAAAAAAAAAATGCACTTGCATTAATGCATTAACTAATCGCTGTCATAATAATCTGAGAGGGTTTTCAAAGCACTCAAATGTAAGCAGACTTAAAAAAAATAATAATTACATAAAAAATACAAAAATAAATTACATACTTATAATTGCATAATGACATTTGTTGTTAAATCTATGCACTAAGAAATTGCCCAACTAAGTAAAAAAAAAACCTGCAATTACCTTAATGTTGTGTTATATCATTGATTATACTTTCACTAATGTACTGATGTTACAGTGTAACATTAAACATAGCCTAAGCAATATAGCAATCTATCACATCTGTCGCATGGAGGTGGTGACTTGGACATTCCTGTTCCTCTGAGGCATAAATATGCCTATTCATAGGCTAAAAGATATGTAGATAATTTGACTTAACCTGTAAATACACTTATCACATGTCAGAATCATTTTGACAAGACAGGAAGGCATATGAGCAGTGGACGGATGTGGTAGATGCACAGTTTTCAGTGATGACCAAGTGTTTGTTTGTATTCAGGTCAGTGGCTGTTGGCTAGTTATCAACTGCTGCTCTGCCCAGGTAGCAGCAAGAAGGTGGCAAGGGTCTAATGTGGCTTTCACTGAGGAAATCAGAATCATCTGTTTCACACAAGTAGCAATGGAGGCAACATTATGTCATCTCTTGCATTTTGTCATACAAACACAAACACACTCACCGTTCCTTTGTGATAGAAAACCACACCCATGAAAAATGTAAAGAGCATTTTTTTTTCTGTTTAAATCAGTGGGAATGAAACTGGTGCAGATTTTCAAGGTGTGCTTGTATCCTTAAAAATTTAAATGAATAAATAAAAAAAAATACATGCGAAAAACATTGCACACCATCCTCCACCATGCCCCAATACGTCAGCAACTCATTCACTGCTGCCTGAGTCATCCATTTAATGAATGAACCAACCACACTTATAGAGCATAAGGCTGAGGGAACAACATCGAAGTTTACTTGACAATACATAGCACTGTACCATGATGTTTGGTTATAAAGGTGGTGCATTATTACCTCCCAAAAATGGTGACAGCCAGTAATGCCAGCTTTATGCATAACTGCATTATGCACTGCCACTAACTGACCTAGATTTCCAAATTAATCTGCCGACCTACTACATTTATCCTGCAAATAAATATAGAAAAGATGGAAAATACAAAACAGCATTCACCTTTCTGTGTCTCCCTTTGAACACCACAGCAAAGGCTCCATGTCCAACCAGGTCTTTCCTGCTGTACTCAAAATCTCCCACTGTCTCCATTGCGATGGTCTGGTGGTCCAACTTATACTGGACACCGGTGGGTAGCTTTGAATGTTGATCTTCTCTGCAGAAAATAATCCTGGAGAAAATTATGCCCTCAGTCCTTGTGACGCTGCTTTTTGCGCTGCAGATTTAATCCATGGCAGGCTGCGCTGTTGCCTCTTATTGCATGGAGAAGCAGTAGGACATTATGCCTCTTCTGCCCTCTAAATAGGTTGGGATGTTTGTAATATCACACAGAACAGAAGGCTTCGAGCATGTCTAACAACAATCCTGAGCTAAACTGAATCAGTGCCAGCTGTCAGTCGTTGACCCAGTTGGATAGTTGCAATCCAGCTTTGCATTACTATCCAAGGAGGCTCACTAACACCCTATGTGTCCCCAGTAACCTAACCTGTTCGAAGGAACAGTCTACATGGTGCCAATCCAGCTGGACCTGACCATGAAAAGATTAAAAGCAACTGCAGACATAGAGCTATCTGTTAGCCTAACAGTGACAACCTTGTGGCTACACCTAGCGTCATAGCTGCTGTCAATAGCTGGTCTCTGTATGCATGCAAACAATTATATGTCAATAACGTTACCTTGTTTGGTGATACTAAATATTTTAATCTACTACTATGGAAATCGGGCTAGACCACAATCAATGTTAGCACAGTAAAATAGGATGCAGCGCAAAACTATTGTTTAACTGAATGTGTTAGTCCTTATGATCCATTATCTTCGATAAGAGTTCCGAGTCCAAGTCACATCTCCCTCCTGTTAAAAGACTGCCGTCTCCTCGGTGAGCAGTAATTTCGTTCGCAGGACATAAAAGAACACTTTGCTCTTTCCTTCGTGGACGAGTCTGACATAACAGCTAAGGTAATGTTAGCACTGGGAGTCCCTATCGCCTTCAATTACATAACGTTCACGATATGCTACTATACATTAGAGGTCATATACAAATGTACACTTCTTAAATTACTATATAGCTCTGTGACATCATAACATGACGCGATTGCCTCTCGAACTGACGATGATTTAAACAATACTGATCGCTACTGTTATGTTCTTCCTATGAAAGGTATCCTTCCGCGGAGGCCAGCATTAGACATTTCCTTCCGCTGCGATGGTTAGTCCGTGTAACGTTGTTATGGATCCCACACTTGTTCCGATCTAGAGATGGGAGGTCCAGATATTTTTAAAGATTCGTCCCTGGGCTCCTTCAGATGAGCTGTCAACAGACAGAGTTGCTATTTCGTAACATTTTATCCAAGAGTAAAAATAAACAACTGAACCAAGGACAATCTCTTCGGTTTTCTTAAAATTCTTTTTTCCCGATGTGCCTTCCTTTGAATCCGGCTACCAAGTATCGATGTCAGTCTTTGTGTAACTGGCCTAGAGTACTACACTCTGTTTATGAAGCGCCTTCCCCCCTGTCCTTCTTTCACATAATGGTATGGTCCTTGTCCCTAGTCTTTGCATATGATTCGCTGTATGGTGTGCCCATCAAAATAAACTCTTGACACTGCCTAGATGGATTCTCAGCAGAGCTGAACAGGAACGGCTAAAGATTCTGCTCTCCCTGATGGAGGTCAATGCCTTACAGTTGCTACAAAGAACTGGCTATTACAGCAACACATTATCATTATGTACAACACTAGCGTAAGGATTGGCCAGGGCCGTGCTTTATGCCCAAAAATGTTAGCTTTCTAAATTGTTTTTTGTTTTTGTTTTTTATGTGAAGTTAGCGGTTGAGAAACAATAGTTTTGTTTAATTTTGTGTGGTTTTGTGGAAGAATGGGCCTAGTAAAGGCTGTTGTTGATAGTTGGGTTCATAGGTAAATATCTTGAACCAGAGCAATACATCTGTTTAAGTTGGAGTCTGACATCACTTTGACATTACTTGTTGCTGAGCCACTTGCATATAATGTCATCACATCTGAGGAACAGTAAATATGTGAAGCATTTACCCAGCCTGTAAACCGCAATAATGGGTTGGGTTTTCTTGACAAAATTTCTTTATAATGGACTTGACACAAGTTACATATTGATAAAACAAATATGAAAAATTATCAAATTTAAAATCCAATTTGTTGTGAGCATTTTTCACACAGTCTGCCATGTAGTGAGGACTCAAAGAGCTTCTACTCCTCATCGCCAAATCTATCTCCACAATACAATGGCTGACTGTGCCACCTTGTCACAGATGAAATCACAGCATGTAAAACAATGGAGCTGCACAATATAGCCTGCCATCTTTTTGGCTTTCTCATATTCAAAAACTCACCGTTTTTGGAACATTTCTAACACAGATTTGAAGTTTATTTATTTTAATGGTCTCTGGGTTGGGTGTGCGTCTGTAGCGCCCACTCAAACGTTTTGAAAAAATTCAACAATGCAAGAAATTTTCACGTTGAGACACGAAATTTGGTACATGCGTTCATCATGGTATGACGTACCAAAGAGTTGAATAACCCATAGTCTAAACTCAACAGGAAGTCCGCCATCTTGGATGAAAATTGGCATATTAGGCCCGTTTTGGCCACTTCCACACCTCATACTTGAACAAACTCCTCCTAGGGATTTTACCTGAGTGACTTTAAAATTGGCCAGTACCTTCATAAGGACCTTGGGATCAGTTATCAAATGCATAACAGGATGTTACACTAGTGGGCGTGGCATGGCGGTGAAGAATGGCGATTCGCCCAAAAAAATCTGATTGTCATAACTTCCTCATAGTTTGAGCGATCTGGTCCAAACTTCTCATGCTTCATAAGAGTCTGGCCCTGAACAGTTTATGGAACAAAATTTCATAACGCCCTGCCCCTTTTCTTTAACCATGCCCATTTCAATAATTTGACCATGTTGCATACTTTTAAAAACTGCTCCTACCTGTGAGGACATATTGCCTTTAAATTTGTTAATTTACATCATGAGGACTGTATAGTCAAGTCTGATGAATGGCTTCATCATTGGTCAAACTATGTGGGTGTGGCATGTCGGCAAAATATGGCGTTTTGCTTAATAATATCACATTGTCATAACTTAATCATACTTTGGCAGATCTGGTCCAAACTTCTCATGCTTCAAGCTGAACAGTTTGACATAACAATATTTCACAAAGTCTCGCCCCTTATGCTTTAGCCACACCCCTTCAATTATGATACCACGCCGTGTACTCCAGTGAACTCCAACAGTTTTCGTTCAACACCTTCAGACTTGGTCAGTACCTTTAAAAGGCCTTTGGGATTAAAAGTTATTAAAAGCTCTGCATGATGTTCCACTATGTGGGCGTGGCAAGGCGGCAAATTACAACCCTTCGCCATCAGACACGAGAAAGTGAAACTTGGCTGTTTTTTGGCTGATCTGGTCCAGATTTGTCTTAATTGATAAGGCTCCTGCACTGAACAGTTCTACTTAACATTATTTCAACATTTCTGGCTACCTTGGGTTAAAAGTCTTGAAAAATGGACAATGTTATGGCAGGTAACTGGCTTCTGTGAGTGTGACACTTATTTTTAATATGAAACACAATCAAATATAATTTTATTTTAATACTTAAAGATAACAACAATCTCCCATTTTAGGATTAAAATAATTCAAAGAACTGAGACAAATAAAATGCATTCAAATTAATACTTATGGCCAATAGTTGCTTTGGGTGTTCAGAAGATGGTGCTATTGTTACATGTTTGGCCTTGGGGATGGAGGTTTAGGGTTAGATCATAGACTGTAAATAAAATGGACGTAGCATCTGTGACGTCGCCCATAGAGTTCTGAAAAGTGCAAATGAAGCCTTTTGGGCGTGTCCAACATTACTTGTATTGAATCAAGTATTCAGATCCCTTGTTTAAATGAAAGTACTAATACCAACTCCAAGTTAAAGTCCTGCAATCATTATTAATTTAAGTAGAACTTAAAAATAAAACAGCACCAAAAGTAGTAGTAGCTGGGCAAAAAGTGCATTATTTACCTTTTAAATTGTTGGAATATAACTTAGTTACATAAAATAAGAATTAAAATAAAAATATCTCAAAATTGTAGGTTCAATACTTGAGTAAATAAATGAAGTTACATTGCACAGGTGGATATGACCAGTCTGAATACTTTCTTAACTTCATACTTTATAGAACATTTTGTTTTGATGGTGGTAGTTTTACTAGGTAAGGTTCTAATTCAGATTTATTACTTGGAGTATTTCAAAGTGGGGAATTTGTGCTATTACTTAAGTGAAGGAGTACTTACTCCAATACTGCCCACTTGTGACACAAGAGTTATAAGCCATACTTAACAGGTAGCTTTATATCTTTCATAACCAGGTGCAGTGTTTTACTATAATTTGTTTCTTTCTTCCACAGCGACAGTCTGGATCATTGGAGACAGCTACGTCCGGCGTGGTGCCCAGAGAGCAGCAGAGACGCTTGGGAGCAACCTCAGCGTTCTGGGGATCCGAGTCTGCTGGTTTGGCTGGGGTGGACTGCAGTGGAGAGGCCTTCTCCACTTCCACAATCACTCCCTCTGAGGAAGAGCAACCCGATGTCCTCCTCATCCACTGTGGCGGAAATGACATGGGGTAGACCAGCAGCTTCCAGCTGGTCAACTGGATGAAGGAGGACCTGTACCAGCTTCACCACCGGTACCCTGGGATGAAGACTATTTTTTCATCTTTAACCCAAAGGTGCCGGTTGCGGGCTGGTATCAATGCCGGAAAAATTGATAAAGCCAGGAGGTTTGTTACCTCCACCAAGGAGGTTATGTTTTCCGTAGCGTTGGTTTGTTAGTCTGTCTGTCTGTTTGTCTATGACCAAGTTTACGGAAAAAGTTATGGACGGATTGACCTGGGGCTCAGCCTTGATGAACCCATTACATTTTGGTGATGATCCGGAATGCCTTCTGGATTCAGGAATTTTTTTGCCGATATTTGATTTGGAAGCGAAACTAGTGTACTGTCATGCGATTGCATCTGATGGCCGCTGGGTGGCAGCAATGATTACTCCTAGGCAAAAAGGATTTCAATTAGTTTTATGAGGTATCATGCGAATAAGTTAATTGGAATCACAATATAAGGGGGGACACGAGCTGTATGGCGGAAGTCTGCACTCTCCGAGTGCTTTTCTAGTTAACAGTGTTATGGCTACATTTGTTCGTAGCTTAAATGGTGCCATAATTGAGCACCCTTACCTTAGACATGACAGTCCTGGGCTATTTCTAAAAGATAATGTTCATCTCACACCTAGGGGGAATGACATGTTTTAAATGCATTGGCAAGTTGCCTAAAAGACCACCTCCAAATGCATTGCATTTGGATCTGGCCTTTGGGATAGATTTAAGGCCCGAAAATAACCCAGACTATCATGGCTAATGTTAACTTTGCACTATATATTTTTTTAAGTTTATAAAAAGCACTCAAATGTAGCCATAACACTGTTAACAAATGTGCTCTTCCTCCTCCCCCACCCTTTTTCTGTTCATCCTCTGTCTGATACATCTGGACAAAAATGTTTTTTCTTTTTTTACTGTGTTTTCATGTTTGTTTAAGAGGAATGTAAAAAAAAAAACAACTTTGTGTATGTTAATAAATTTCTGTATTTGCTCCCTTGCTCTCTTTACTGCAGACAGAAAATCTGTCCACTGAAAGGACAACAAATCATACAGTACTATACTTTAATAAAACAGTACTATACTTTAATAAAACATTAAGAAAAAAAGGGGGGAAAACTTGTATGTTAACTTGTATGTATTGGACTTGTATGTTAACATACAAGTCCAATCTAAATATTGAAAAATAAGCTAATTTGCATTTACTTAAATGTTTGGATCACCATTTCTTATTAACATTGGAATCAGAGGAATTAAAGCTTTGAAGATTATTTTTACTCTATTATGTATTCAGTCTGATCCATTATGAATACAAAGAAATCATACCCAGTACATAAGCAACAGTTCAACAAGTCTTGCATTCTTGAAAATACATTTTAAGGGTTACACATTAACAAGTTTGTTTATTACGGCTTACACTTCATATAAATAAGAATATGATATTCAAAGTTCAATTAAATATGATATAAATGACCAAGAGGGCCCCACGGTGGCGCAGTGGTTTGCACTCATGCCTTACAGCAAGAGTGCTTGGTGCCGAGGGTCGCGAGTTCAAATCCAGGGCCGGGCACTTCTGTATGGAGTTTGCAGGTTCTCCCCGTGGGTGCGTGGGTTT
>JAOWBC010001387.1:25022516-25041317 GCA_028566105.1 Hypoplectrus providencianus
ATTCAAACAGCTTGACTGTTGCCCTGCATTGCAACTTGGGGTTCATTACTGTGAAATGTGCAACCCATATGTATTTGCTGGTTAGTATAAATCAATGCTAAGGATCTAATCATACCTGCAGCTACAGTGCTGGAAGGTAAAATGTACTATGGCCTTTCACATTTAAGTCCTATAATTAATTTTTTTATTTTTTTAACCATTCTAGGGCTACAAATTGAAGAAACATATCAAGAATGATTTAAAACTAACTTAATTTTAATTTAAAATGTAATAGTGCAACAATTACACTTCTTGGTGAAAAACTAGTCATAACTCTGAGCTTCCAGAGTCCTCAATGAAAGCTTTATTAAAACTAGTGAAAAGACAGCCATGGAGGTTTATGGTTACTGATGTTTGAGTTGAAACTGAGATGGTTTGATGTTAAGGATAAAAAATGGTTAGCATGCCGAACACACATTATCAAAAATGCAACCAGAAAATTAGAATTCTAAACTGTTCTTTGTCCACCGATTAAGAAAACTTCACAACATCTTCAATTGGTTAGGTCAGTCCATGCTTTAAAAACACTTCTCAGCGTTAATTGTTCACAGGCATCCACCTACTGCCTGCCTCAGTCACTGTCTGGTCGGTACAGGTACTTCATCATCAGGCTGTCCACCTTCTTCTTCCTCTTTTTATCATCCTTCTTATTAGGGGGCTGACTCTCACTCTGTGACCTAGCTTCCTCTTCCCCTTCTGGGCTAGACAACTTTCGAGCGGGGGCCCTCTTCACACTGCTGGAGCTTCGGTAAGAAATGGTGGAAGCCCCGGAGCTCGATTCGGAGCCAGAGTCTGACTCTGAATCTGATGATGACGAGGAGGAAGAAGAAGATGAGGAGTCATTCTTCCTGGACTTTTTCTTGGACTTTTTGGATCTTCTTTTGGAGCTGCTCCTGTGACGATAGTTATCTCCTGAGCTGTCAGACTCTGAGCCGTGGTTTCTCTTCTTTTTCTTGCTTTTGCCCTTGCCCTTGCTGCGATGGCGACTGCTGCAGCTGCTGCTACTACGTGACGCTCTCATGCAGTCCACTGCGGATGCAGAGCGTCTGAGACTGCTGGCAGGGCGAGTGCCATCTTCATTACGACTACGTCTGATGTCATCTTTATCATTCTTGGATTTTTCTTCTTCAGCCTCTGAGTCTTCCAGGCTCCTACGCTTAAATTTGATTGGCTTGAAACTCAGCACCTCGTTGATGGCCTTCTCCAGGTCAGGGTCGAGGTAGTTGCGATGACTAACCGGTTTGATATCCAAGTTATCAACCGGGTCATTATCAGCAGCTGATGATCTGGCTTGTGGCGGTGGCATGGAGACACTGCGGCCAGTGGACGAGTGAGGACTGTAGGCCGACCTCTCAGTGAAGGCCACACTTCGACTATCATCAATATCAACGTCAAACTCACTGAGGCGGCAGCTGCGTGCGAGCGACATATGGGAATCAGCTCGACTTACACTTCCAGGACTCCGACCCCCAGTGCGCCTGCTGAAGCAAGGGCTGCTGGGACTGCTAGCATACAGTGGCCGCCCGCCTCTGCCCTCATCTAAGCGTGAGGTGCTTTTGCGGCGCCCAAGAGGGCTTGACAGACCTAAACTGATGGTGGACTTGGCATCATCCTCTGGGCTCATCCCTAGACGTGTGGAAGCTCGGCTTGGTGCAGCGTACGAAATGACGGACTCTTTATCAAAGTCACCCCAGCGGCTGTCCATGCCTTTCCTGGCTCGGCTGTTGGCCTCTGAATAGGCCTGGGAGATGACTGATTCTCTGTCATTCATGTCATCCCCTGCCTGAGACTTCCTCCTGGAGCTGACTGAGTAGTTGTCGTGCTGAAGATCTGAGTTCTTGGGTTTGGCCTTGTGAAAGGAAAACGCATCCTCTGGCTCGGCGTTCTCTTTGAGGGCACTGAGGAGGGCATCGCCTTTGCCACCAATGGGATCCAGGTTGGAACGTTTTCTGTAGCTGAGTGAGCTCATCACTGATAATGGTCTGCTCGATTCTACTTCTTTGCCCTCTTTATTTACCTCTTTCCATTCCTTACCCTCTTTCCACTCTTTCCCTTCCTGCGCGTCTACATTTGAAGCAAATCTAGAAAAAATCAATAGTGGAAAGGACGAAGGATTGAAAACAGGGGGAGGAAAATGACAAAGAGGAGATTGGGTCAGGTTGAGGAGAGTGACAGAAGAGAATAGGATGATGAACAGATGAAACTTGACATACAAAAACAGAAATGTCATGAATTTTGACAAAATTAAAGTACAGCAGTATGAAAGGACAGATCAAGGAGAGAACATCTGAAGACAACTGTGACTAGGGACTCCCCATGCACTGACATAAGACACCAAAATAATTGGACTGCCCACCAAGGACAGATGAAGGCCACAGTAATAATAAGAATGGGAAAATCATGACTTTCATTCTCTAAAAACTCACAGTAGCATTTTATATAACATTTAGTTAAAAAAAATGATTTCTGCAAAAAACTTTCCAAATTAGTAGTGGATCTATGTATTATTTTGCTTCTGACTTTTAGTTGCTGAAAGCTAAATTGAATTTTTTTTTGTAAAGGATTCACAGGGGATGTTTAGATTGGAGTTGACAGGTGACAGAGATATATTTTGTGGCGTGAAACAGCAAAAAGATGAAAAATATTGGGAAAGAAGATTAGAGCTATTGTGTTTTTAAGTAGATATGCTTAAATGACAGCTTTAGGTTTAGGATAGCCCGAAATGTTGTGTTCCAGTAAAACCCAGACTATACTCGAAAAAACAATTAATGCTGGAAAACGTTTCATTACCCAGGCATTTGTGTGACATGAAAATACAATTTGGTTTAATGAGTATTTATCGAATAAGGCGACTATATGTTCCATATTGATCTCAAATAATGAATCCCTGAGAGGATTAGAGACACTTCAGTAGTATCATCAGGGTATGCTCTGGCTTAAAATGTTTCCCATCTCAAAGCTTACACAACATGTTGAACTTTATCTACCATTTCACCCCCATTTGTGGGTCTATTCTTTGTTGAATGACCTGAGCAAGAAATCCAATTTACTCATGTGGCTGTGCAAATGGCAATTAAAGTTACTTCAACTTGAAACCTAGCGCTACAAGGGATGGTGTTGGCTTGCTTGGTGAATCTGTCAGTGCTTGTCTGTGGGGACATGCTGCTGAGAGAGATTTAAAAACTCCAAAAGTTTTTAAGTTGGGAGTGGCTCAACTGAGGGTGGGAAGTTAAATCTCCTGGTAAGGAGACAAATCTGGGGCAATCGAAGCTGTCAGCTGGCAGACACGTTCATTAATTTCAGCAAGCAGCTCAGCTGGACCACGCCAGCTGGCCATTGGGCATGTCAATAAATCTACCGGAGGTGGCTTGTTTTTAGAAAAAAAAAGTCCCATCTTCACCAGGAGGGTGACAATGAAGACAAAGCTGCTTGAAAATACACTGAAGCAATAGCAGACCCCTCAATTCAGCCGATTACTCTGCTCTGATTGCTTTATTTCCTTTGGGTCAGACAATGTAAACAATTTTATCAAGATAGAGTCTAAAAGCAGCCAAATGTGTTCACTAGTAGACTCACTAACTGCTGCCATTGTGATCGTAGGAGCTGCCTTTATACTAACCTGGAGCTCTTGAGGCTGCCATCATCTGACAGGTTCTTGGTGGAACCTTTGCTTTTAGACAACCAGGACTTCACCCCGTCCACACGGTCCTCCACCTCAGAGTCTGTGTCTGAATCTCCTTGACTGGTGGAGAGTCAGAGACAGGAAAAAAATAAGTCAGAGGAAGCAAGAAGCAGAACCGAGATAGCAAAGAAAGTCAGATATTTCCATTAAGAGAGCAGGTATAAGGGTTAAAAAAAAGTGTTATAAGAGAGAGCACTGGTAGAAATGTTCCTGTAATTCTCTGTAGCTGTGGAGCCAGAGAATAAAGAACAGGCTGTAAGTGTTAGTGTGAAAGTAAAGAAGGATTGGGGCATTTATTCTGGATAAAAGGCAGCACATGCTCAAAAAGCCCCAGTGTGCAGACATACATGCACAGATTTTTTTATGGATATAAACACCACACAGAAACACACTCTTACTGTTGTTAGACATGGCCCTGTGGTTAGCTGGCACTCAGGCATCCAACAAGCACTCGGTCTTTATTCATCCAAAGCTACTTTAGAAATGTAGCAGCTCAATGACAGAAACAAAACCCAATGATTGCGCTTGACTTACTGGGACTTCTTACAAAATTGCTTTTATTTACATAGTTCTTCACTCTCATTTGGTGTAATACGATCATACACGGCATGTTTATTGCTGAGAAATGGGAAAGAAGCCTCTCAGTTTGACACACACTTACATTGCAATTTAGAGACACCACTTAACCTAAACTACATGTCTGTGGACTGTTGAAGGACGCCATAGAACCCGTAGAAAACCCCACTGTCAAAGGGAGAACATGCAAAGTTTGAGAGGAACGTCCATATTGATATTTAAATCAAAAGACAAGGCTTACAGTGTATCCAAGACGAACTTGAAAGCAAGTAGTGACGAAGAAGAAGTAACATTTTCAGCCTGCTTCTTATGTCCACTTGAGCTTAGAAGTGTTAAAGGTATATTCGCCAACGCAAACATTACACACTAGAAACTCTGACTAAACCATTGGTAGCTGTGCAGCTTTGTGTGGAAAGTGATTAAGGAAGTTTTGCCAAGAAAGAGGAATGAATAGAGTACAAAAAGACGATAGCTGGAGTTCGGCTGTCTATGTTTGGATCCTATTTAAGTTTTACTCATTAAGGAAAGCTCTATCAGTACAACTGAAGACCTGTGGCATGTCAACACTAAAACAAACGCCAAAAAAAGTTAAGTTGACCATTTCATTGTCTTATATTTAGGCCTTTTTGCAAAAAAATTCCCCAAACATTATCTGAGTACCATGAATTGGTGTCTTGCTCTTAAAAGGCCTAAAATTGTGTTGAATGTCTGGATTTTCAACATTTTCTTTCTAAAAATATTCATGGGGGGTTCAGTGTAATACTGCGATATATGTTTGTCTGTGCTGTTTTAAGGAAGACTGGAAGTCACAGTATTGAACTTCTTAGTGTTATTTAAAGCAGCTCAACATGACATTCAGATCAATAATGTAGCAGTAAACAACTGTTTGCTGTGTAATGATATCGTGGAATAATGGTGTCCTGAGCACTCCCTCTGTGTGTGTTTAAATCTGAGCCGGACTGGCCAAGCAGTAATGTCAGTGCATGTGAGTCTGTGTGCTGTGTGTTTTGCTTGCCCATGCTCTGCTCTCTTCTCAAACTTCAGTTATGCCTGACAATGCCTTTCAAACCCACAAGGCTGTCAGGAAGGCGTGTTGCCATTGGCAGTGTTGCTGTCTTTAGGCCTGTGTGTGGGGCCGTTAGCACCATGAACACAGCTTCAGGCTAAGCCACAGCCTGCTAAGTGCCATGTGCAGAAAATTGATGTTTTCCAATTTCCATGTGCAGCCACTTTTAATGCAACTATCTTTTCTTTCAGTTGAAGGACTCATGCAGTTTGAGCTCATGCTTTTGGGTTTAAGAGCAGGATTTGCTTTTGCATTCAGACAGTTGTACTGCTCTCTCTCTCTCTCTCAAACCTTTCTCTTGCACTCAAAATGTCTCTGTGTACATTCAGATTTTCTCTCCTTGTGCTCAAAACTTGCCGCTCACAAATATTTTCTTCACTCTCTCTCGATCTCTTCTCCTTGGATTCAAACCATTTGTGTGCACTCTCAAACCTGCACCCTAGGGTTGCATATGCTTGAAACTTGTGTAAACCAAAACTATTAAAATTCACTAGTATGGTTCTGACCAATGACAGTGGAGCTGCCCTCTTGCGGGCAGGTTTGCTTAATTCTAAAGACTATTCTGTGCGGGCAATTTATCTGGCTTTCACCTAGTTCATTCCTGGTATTTATGATACATTGATACATGTATATAGTAGCAGTATGGATATTGTATTGCCACCTCCTGCCAGCACCCAAAATAAACCTCAGCCTTACCTTTAGTGTCTCAGTTTAATAACTGCCCTAACATCAGCAGAGCAACCATATCTCTACTCAGAAGAAGTGTATCTAGCTTGCATTAGACATTGTTAAACTGTTTGAATGATTATAGCAAAAGTATTTGTGTGACAAGAGGCAGCAGGACTTAAAAGAGAAAGGGTTTGCCATACTCTCACTATTTTTTTTTTATATTTATATTGCAATGTTTTGAAAAAAACAAAACAAACAGCATTTATCTGGATTTATTTGCAATACCTCATAAAGATGAGACAAAAATCATCCTCAGCAGAAAGACCTGTAAAACTTGTATTTGTTTTTTTCTTTTTCTAAAGAAAATCAATGTAACCAGTGATGAAAGATGGCAAACATGACCTATGTAGGGGAAAACAGAGTAGCAAAAAAAAATGCCCAGAGCTTTACTTTCACCGGGTAATTATTTTCATCACCAGTCCTGCACACACACACACACACACAGTCCAAAGCATAAACTCATAATTTCAGTTCTTGACAGAATGATTTGGTACACAGCTGGGCACTGCACTGTTTTTCCTCTCAATTATCATTACACGTTCATAAACCACTGCGAGCCATGGAGTAAAATAGAGGGCTTGTCATAAAATTTGACACGGATGAAAAGAGCGCAACACTCATTAAGTGCTGTCAAAGCCCAGTGCTTGTGTGCCGCTGTGAAATTAAGTTGTTACAGCTTAATAGTCCTACAGAGACATCAGAGGGGTGGCTCAACATCCCTGCATCTGTTTGAGAAAGCCTCCCATCTTGTCAAGAAAGAGAGAGAAAAACATTTTCTCCAGCACACAGAGCTCAGAAAGGCCCAGTACCACCTATAATTAAAATCATTAGTGGTGAGAGACAAAAGCTTCCCTGGATTTCAAAGGGGAGATTTCAAATAATGGCTCTCCCAGTGTGATTCAAATGCGTAGCCTGCTAGCTTTTATGGAAGACAATAACCTTGGATGGTAACGCTGGCACAGCATTCATACCAAAAGACGAGGAGGGAGAGATGGGAGGAAGGACGGGGCGACAGACTCTTGAGCTGTAATTAGCTTTGCAAAACATGCCTTGACTATTAGACAATCTGGGGATTTGCTGCAGCCTACTGTTATGATGACAGAGCAGCTGAGTGCCTTTGTCTCTGGCACAGTGGACTTATCAGAAAAGTCTGAATAAACATCACTCAGTCAGGGAACAGGAGGCTCTAACGTAAGCTTGCATGTTTGCATAAAAGAACCTTTTAATAGTTAAAGCTGAGCATATGGGTGAGTCAACCCCTTCCTGCAGTCTTTATAAATTACGTGTTTAACCTCTGTCTTTCATGGCAACAGATCCTTTTGAATAAACAACTCTTTCCTTTAGGAAATGGGAAAATTAAAAGGTTGTGTATTTGAAAGGACTTTGTTGAGTTTCCTTGAAATTTCCTTGGAAATGATTTTACCAAATATGTTTCGAAGGAGAAAGTTTTTAGAGACCACAAAGAGCTGCGTTCTTGTACTCCAAAGAGGTCAGTGGAAAGAAAGCCGGTGGGAGTGGGCATACAAAGTGCAGGATTTGAACAAGATTTTCATTCTGTGTCCAACATTTGATTGGCCATAGGCTGTGAAAACATTTTACCTCAACACATTCATTACATTTTAGTTGTTGCAAGCAGATATTGTAGATATATGAATTAAATACATTTAGCAATTATTATCTGCAGTTACATTCAGGCACATTCATATCTACAAAACCTGGGCTAATATGTTTTTACTCGACTGTTTTATAATATGAGTCATTATTCTAAAACTCCTTCATATCTGTGAACGATTTTAGGACACATTGCGAGCACATAGAGAGAGAGCTCTCAGGTCTGTAACCAAGACCATGGTTGTGGGCAATATGTAATTGCACGCTTCACACATGGTGTCAACCACAATTTATGTCCTTGACCACTATACCATTAGTTAAGCCCTGCCAAAGTCCTGGGGGAAGCAAACAAACACAGCGCTGAGAAGACATTAATTGTTTGTGACATTCTGCCGCCATTGGTTGTACATCTCTGTTACACACTATTACATTCATCATTAGCTTCTATGGATCCTCCTGCTCTGCTCTGCTCCTCTGTGTCCCTGGGTCTTACAGACAATGCTGTTAATGCCTCCGATATATGAAAGAGTCCACCCAGTGAAGTCCCTGTGGCTTTGGAGCTCAGAAAGGCATATGCATCGTCTCCAAGACCATCGAGAGACATTAGTTTAACTAACACAGTTAATCTGAGCTGCAAAGCTTTCACTGCAGTGAGCAACGAGGTCAATACCTTATTTTAATTTTTTCAATGCTTCTGCCAATATTGCTGTGTGAAAAATGTCACTTCCTGTCACCAGTGGTGGGCGCTATGATAATGTGTCTGTTTATGAAAAGTACTCAGCTTTGCCATGCTCCCATATCTTAATACATGACAAGTCTGAAAACAGCTTTAATCACAATGGTCTGAACATGGTACTGACCAACTTTGAAGTTGATCAGGTTAAATCTCTACGTGGAGTTTGTTAAAGTATGAAGTATGTTTCGGCTTCATATCTGCTCTAACTTCAAGTTACTGTGAGGGCTAACTAACACACTACATAAGTAGTGTTTTGTCAGCAGTGGTACTGTGCATACAGGGAAAAAACAATTGCCATTAACTGATGTCTAAACTGACATTTAAAGGTACACCTGGAAGCTGTCGATTGTGTTGCAGTGACAGAAAGGTGGAATCACAAAACACACAGAGGGAGAGTGAGTCACAGCATTACCCACTGCATGTTTAAATAGCGATGAAGCAGATCAGATACATAACATGAATCCTGTACATGAGTCATGAGTGATCAAAAGCCATGTCCACTGTGTCCACTGTGGGCTCTGTTCTCGGATTGGTTCTCGGAATTTGAGAACAATGACATTCTGACCAAAATATACTGTATGCAACCAAGGGCTTAAGTATAAACCTCCTCATTTTGGGAACTGACATGTTGCCTGAAAGAAAACAGATATATAATTTACAGAGAAAACCATGAAAAAATAAGACCCATAATTATATTATAATTTGGGTGATATTTTTAGCCAAAGGAGCTTCGGCATGCTGTTCTGAATGTGTTTTACAGCAGCTTTAAACAAATGATACTGTATTAGCATTAATATATTAAAATCTATAGCTACATAATTTATATTTCCCTGAAAATCAAATGCATGTCGTGTCCTAACCAAATACCAGAAAAGATTAGCTTTCTTATTCAAATGTTGCCGTGCTATCAGCTCATTACAAATGTAACCACTTGGCCTGTGGTTTCCAGCTCTGATTAATATTCCCTTTATACTGACAGGGGACTGGAATGGCTGAGAGCCAGAGGTTAACACTGCATGTGTGCTGCTTGCCTGGTGAGCAAGACAGCTTTTTTGTAAGACATTTTAGGGTTCTGCATTATTAAGCAAGTGCGAGTCAAAGATTGATGAGGAACACACCCTATTTCTCTCCTGTCAGGAGGGCAGACACAACTGAGCCACAGTCACATCTCGCCCTAGAGCGCGCCAATGAAATATTAAGATGGCCCTGGGAGCGAGAGGCTAACTGGTTGCCGACTGCTGTTCAAACACAACACAGCAGTGTCCGACATGACACACTCAGACCAAGGAGAGGCAGTAAACACGGCTGGATATACCCGCCGGCTGCGTAAAGGAGAAATGTGAGGAACATGTTGTCCTCAAGAGGGAGCTTACGACACTTGTGTTTTTCAATTAAAAGCTTTGCAAAACGGTTAACCATACAGGGAATCTGAGGAAGGATGCGTGTTTCATGCTTGGGCTCTAGTAACATATTGTCAGTTGTATTCATGCATCTCAGCATGTGAGGGCATGCAAGTATGAGTGAGGAGCAAACTGGGGGTTATGAGGGGATCTTTGAGCACTGTTGATGATGCATTATCCCAAGCCTTCACACATCAAAGGAAAATCCTTTCTTGGATTTACTGTATCTCTGGGCATTTCTTCCTGTTTGAATTGTTGAGCGTGTGTGGATCTGGAACTAAGCTATCGCTCTTTGATTCTAAGAGCCTGACACCGAAAGCTGATGTCTTCAAATAGATGGAAATACCACCAGAATCAAGGAAAATCAGCAAACAACAAAATTGGCAAAGACTGACAGGTGCACTCCAAAAATACTCTCCCCTTTTCCATTGAATATCATCTGTTTTCTACAGTGTGGCTGCCAGAGGTGATGGACTAACTGGACTGGAACTAAACCGAGAGAAAATCTTGGGGTTTTCTCTCTCTACTATCAACTTTTCAGCTAAAAATTCTAAGACTGTAGAATACTGCATCATTTCCAGTGGTGCAAAATAAAATGAAATAAAATGAAATAAAAACATAAATTCAAGTTCCTCACGCTTTGTTCTGTCTTTTCTGATACTTTGAGACCATGTCTTGCAAACTGGTCATGATGATGATGATGGGTAGAGGGACAGAGAAGAACACAAAAACAAAGGACAACAGAAAAGAAAAATAGGAAATAAGGATCAAGTCAAAAATAAGACATAAAATGTGAATGATGCTCACAAACATCTCGACAAAAATGTGTGATAGCAGATGCTTTGATGACCCAATTGTTCAGCACATATTAACTTGTTGGGGAACTGTCCTATATCCTAACAGAGAGCAGAAGTCTGACAGAGTGTATTCTAATGACTCACACAGCTGCCTACTGCTGCGTGGTACCATACTGAAAAATTAGTGTCTCAGCAGGCATATCCGAAAGTGTACACACTATCTTAGAAGGAGCCCCGGAGAGAAAACAAGACTTGGGTTTTAATACTATAGTCTGAGTTAAAAAGAACTAGGTTTACTCTCATAACTGCTGTCTACATAAGATGAGTGACGAACCTAAACTCAACTGAGCAGTTCAACGTTATAGGAAATGCTCTCATCTTTTTTCTTTCAGAGACTAACGTGAAAGGGATCCCACAAATGAACATGTACAGAACAGAGCTAGAGTCAAAGTGTGGTTGGCCTAGCTTAGCATAAATACTGGATGCAGCTAGTCTGGCTCTGTCTGACATTAAAATATATTTACCTAGCAACAAATTACAAACAGCACTCTGTGTTGTTGCTCAGCACTTCTGAACAGTGTTCAGCTAGCTAAAGTGCATACTGCCATAAAAGTATATATACATATATATTCATATACGTGCATTGTGTGTGTTTACAGAGGTTGAATTTCCTCATTGTGGGAGTAGTAAAAGAATATAATGAAAACAATATACAGTTGGTCAGCAGGTTGTCACTTTGGTCTCTGTAAAGGAAAGCTTCTTGTGATGGCAAAACTTCAGGCCTTCAACAGCAGGACTTCAAGCTTCGGTTATTCAAAGCTCTGATCTACACACAGACATGAGACTGGGATTGATCTGCTGATGAAGATTTGAGTCCAGATTAATGTGGTCAAACTATGATATTTATGTTCAGAGATGGAAATCTTGTTTTTCATTCAGCTGACTGTTGAACCATCCAATTGAAAACTGAGAAAGACAGTGAGATCTTTCTGAAAGCTCTGAAAAAAAGTTGGTCAGTAAACCTTAAAAAGTTTAGATTTTTGCATTTTGTGCACTGGTTTCCTTTATTTTTCCTTCCTTTTCCTTAACATTAAATTCCTCAGCCTTGTGGAACCTTCAGGGAGCTCCAAACAAAGTTTCTTTTTCTACCTGTTGATAAGGTCCTCATTATCGTCACTTTCCATCTCGTCCTCGATGGCTGCCTGAAGGTCACCGATCCTTTTGAAGGCCAGCTTGAGGTCCGCCTGCAGGCTCTGATTAGCCGCCTCTAAGCTCTCAATATCCATTTCCTGTGAATGAGACAAAAGTCAGCAGATGGGTACCGAAGGTTGATCCCTTCAATTTGCTAATACGATGTTGGTGGATGCTATGCAGGTTCTACTAAAATAACTATTCAGCGTCATGGGTAATCATGGGTAATTGATAGTATGTAGTCTTTTTGTAGTTTGTCACATTCTTACCAGCTCGTGTTTCTTGCGACTGGCCTCAGTTTCCTTCTTGGCCAATTCTCCCATCTCCTCTTTGATATCACGAATTTGTCTCTGCAGGCGTTTGTTCTGTTCCTTCTCTCGAATCTCGCTGCTGCTGCGCTGGTCTCGTTCCTCTGTCAGCTTCTCCAAGTTCTCTTTAAGACGAGCGACAAGGCTCTGTGTGGCATTAAAGAGAGATGGTCAACAATGATGTGCATCAGAGTGCACATTGCAAAATTATTTCTATATTACTGTATGATCCATTGCTGACAAACACTATTGTAACTGTCTGCCTCCCCCAAGAAGAACCTGTGCCATGCCATAAGCATAAGGGCCATGGTAATGAATCATCTGTTACACATGAACTCTCTGAGTGTAATGACACCTACATCCCTGTATGACAAATGGTTCATTAGTTATGAAAAGAGGACGTGGCTTACCATAAGGGGCATGGTAATCAATTAGCCATTAAACATGGACTCTCTGCTTCACGTCATACAAGTTTGTATGGCAAATGGCTCTTTAGTTATACCAGGGGGCGTGGTTATAGCATAAGGCAGGGCTTTATGATATTTGTTATGTAGAACTGTTCAGTTCTACATATCAATAGTTCTGTAGGACTCTTACCAATCACAACAAGTTTGGACCAGATTGGCCAAAGAACTCATGTGTATTGGTGGAAGGCCAAATTTTGCTGCCATAACATGCCCAGTGGTTTAACCTTCTGCAAAGCTGTTGATAATTTTTGATCCCATAGGCCTTCTGATGGTACTGACCAAGTTTGAAGTCAATCGCGTGACATCTTTAGGAGGAGTTTGTTAAAGTATGCAACGTGGTCATATTTGGGAAGGAGGTGTGTTTTAAGCGTAAGGGGCAGGACTTTATGAAATATTGTTATGTAGAACTATTCAGGGCTAGACTCTTATGAAGCATGGGAAGTTTAGACCAAAGTATGATGATGTTATAACAATCTCATGTGTCAAAGTAAGGATCTGACTGACTGAGAATGCCTTCCCTAGAGGTTACTTTTTAGGAGGAAGGCAAGCAGGTATACTTACTAAATATATATAAATATATATATCATTATGGCCCTCAAGGGTATGCTTCAATGAATACCTGGTTCAAACTAACACTATTACTACTACTACGACTACTACTACTACTACTACTGTAGAGAAAATGAGAAAATGGCACATAAAAATGTCAAAAATGCCTTATTTATAACAGTAATGCACTGGAGTAATGTGGCAGAGTTTTATCACATGTAAAATACATGTCAAAATCTGCATCTAAATCTGTATTTAGTCTGTGCATCAATGCCAGCAGCATACCAGCAGCAAGTTAGCTCCTGCCGTAGCCACCATCCCTGTCCATACTTCACATAATGAGTGGGTATTCTACTGTGCCTCCTCACATCTGTATTGATTGAGCGTTGAAGAGTTATACTACTCAGGCCAACTGGAATACTCACTCACTGCAGGTTTCAGTGCTGGTGAAAAGGTATAACGACCAAGCCAAAAGGCAGAGTCTAACCCCTGCATGTTTTCCCTAACTCTGCACTTTTTACCACAGGCTAAAAGAAAAATCACATTTAATAAATAAATATATTTATATTGAGTCTGGAGGGCAGCTGTGCCTTGCATTGAACACATTTCCCAGCAAGTAATTACTAAACTGAACCTACAAAATAGAGCACATGGTCAGTTTTATCAGTGCGCAACAAAGAATTTAATTTTCTCCACGGGAGTGTGCAGATGGTAACCTTTATCCTTCAGTTGTGCATTTTGTCTCAGGCAAATCTGAAAAATATTTGCAAATGACACAATAACAAATTGTATTGCCAAGTGATAGTAACACAAGCTAGAGGACAAAGCAGGGATGGTTATATCTAACTGGTGGTGGATTTGAAATTATATGCAGGTCTAATAGTAGTAGTGTGTTTCTCATAACCTTCCTCTGTCCCAGTTTATCCTCCCACGACTTCTTCCTCTGCTGTCCATATGCTGGTGATCCCTCAACCAGTCCCCTACCAGCACCTT
This sequence comes from Hypoplectrus providencianus, assembly GCA_028566105.1. Taxonomy (NCBI): domain Eukaryota; kingdom Metazoa; phylum Chordata; class Actinopteri; order Perciformes; family Serranidae; genus Hypoplectrus; species Hypoplectrus providencianus. Next base: position 25,036,661 of record JAOWBC010001387.1, read on the forward strand.
CACTCCTCCCCCTGCCCTTAGCTCTCACCTCCAGGCGTTTGACCTGGGTCTTCTCAAACTCCAGCTTGGTCTCCAGCTCGCGGATCTTGGCCTCTTGTCTGCTGACGAGGGATTTCTCCACCATGGACTGCTCCTGAAACTCCACCTGGCTTTGGAGGGCTTGCATCTAAGACACACAAACATATTCATGTTTTTATGCTTGTGAGTGCCACCCACTGGCTAGCATAAAATCAGAGGTTCATTCCAAGTGAAAAGCACTCCACTAATTTTCATTGCTCTGCAGATAACAGCCAACATTAAGTAGGTATATCTATCTAACTATATATACACACACATACATATTTCTTCCCAGCTATTTTATGATTAATGCCTGTCCTTTGTTCATTCTATATATTTTTTGTGCATACATTAAACAAACAAGTGAGTTTTAGAGGTTATGCAAGGTAAATTGCAAGGCTACCTTTTGCCCCAACATCAAGTCTTTATGCTAAGTAGTTGAACCACATCTTGACCTCATCTCACCTGGAAAGAAACTAATTAAGCTACTTTCCCTAAAGCTGAACTTGAACTGTCTCTTTAAGACAAAAGTAAAAGATGATGTATAAGTTCATTTGGCTATTATTTAAACATAAATAAGGTTTGATATTCCAAAAGTAAGTAAACTATAAAATGGTTTGGGATCAGTTTGGAAAATTACCAACCATGACGGTGCTTCTTTAAGATAACACCATGCAACCTAAAAGACAGATACTGAGTCTAGAGAGGCAAATGTCTTCCTTTCTTTAGAGGAGATACCCAACTGTCTTTTTCAGTTGGTGGTGATAAGTGAAGGGGGGATGATGGTCTAATATTCCCCCCTTCTTGGCTGAGTCTGGTTTGTCAGTGCAGCTGTGTCTGAAGGAGAAAAAAATCATGCAGCAGCAGTCATTATGAGGATGACAGCACTAGCATGTTCAGCATTATTGCTTGTCTGAATCGGGAAACCAAGTTGGCCATCTGTGCCACATATTGCAAGTGCCAATACTGCTTGAATGACACATCAATTACATCAAGTGTTGTATTTGTTAAGAGGCCAGAACAAAGGCAAAGGAAATGAGCCGAGGCAGTCTGGAAATGAGATACCGCTGGACACTGCAGCAGAGGAAGCTCACAAGCTTCAGTTTGTCAGCCAAGGGGGTGGCATGCACAATGAGACGCAGTGTCATAGCACACTTGATCATTCATTTATCATTTTTAATCTGCGTTGTATAGTCAACAATTTCCCAGAGCCTAAGAAACAGACATAGACTGTCTCTGTCCATCCAAAGCCCCAAAATATGTGTTCTACGATTGTTAAAAGTTCAGAAATGTTCAAAAATGTCAAGTAAAATTAAGTGGTTCCTGTTCCATAAACCTTTCTGAATTACTGTGGTATTGCTCAATTTGAAAGGTTGGAGAACATTTTTTTCTAGTCCCTCTTTAACATTACCAGAAGGTATCTTGGTGGTCAGCTTTGTTATCTTAGGAACCTTACCATTTGCCAACACAAAGAAATTTAAAATGTAATTAATTTTCATTGAATAAAGTCTTGAATGTTACTAGTTACTGAGTGTCAGTCTAAGTCCCTGTGTGAAATGACTTCAGAGTTTCCAATTCACTTACCCTGCAGCTTCTCTCCCCTGCCAGTTGGCGTATGCTTTTTAAATATGACATTGGTTTGAACACAAACTCATTCAGCACTATCACATCTCTCTAGAAGGACTGCACATTTAACTGGTTGTCCATGCCACATCAGTGGTATGCAATGAGCGTAAGGTCAGCATCTACCTTCTCCTGAACCTCCTGCTTCTCCTTGAGGGCCTCCTCCAACTGGGCTTGTAGGTCACTGATCTGAGCCAGGTTCTGGGCTGACTGAAACCACAAAAAACACAGGAAAGAAGCAAATCAGTGAGTGACATGATACTGTATGTGGAATTAACAATTTGTTTATTTCAATCCAGCCGAAAAAAGAATTAAAATGTTATTTATACAAGCTAAGCCTTAATTATAAAGCATGTCGACTATACAGCTTGGATCCTAAAAACCTCTAAATGGTCAACCAATGAAAAATGCTTTGTAGATCCAGTGAAACACGATGATATCACAGTTATATATCAAAGACAAAGAAAAAAACAAAGGCAAAAAAAACAACAAAATACGGCTTTTTTAGTCTGGTGAAAGCATATCAATAAAACTCTTCTCAATGTGACCTGTATGAAATATTTGAGATGAGTGCTTTTTTTCACAGCAGATGAAACACTCTGCTATAGCGAGGCCCACAGGGAATTCAGCTGCTTCCATTTAGACAGGAAGGAGGGATTTATTTGGCGCTGGTGGAAGCAGATCACTCATCGTTCCATCACCAATAGAAAGGAAGCACTTTTACTCCACTTTGATGTCCACTCGCCGTTCATCTGCATGTAAAGTTACATTAATACTAATGGGAGGTGATGTGAGGCTAGCCAAATACCTAGCTTTTAAAAAATGTTTTTTTTTTTTTTTTTACATAAGTTACAGGGATGGATGCTTTTCAAACAATTCCATGCTAAACTCGCTTTTGGACATGTTGTGAAATGCAAAACATACAGGCTACTGCAGACTATGTAAGTGTTTAGGTGCTTTTTTTTCTTTCAATATATTTTTGATATATATCAAAGCTTCAGTCATATCCATTTCTTTAATCAATTATCTTATCATTTTGCTGTAAAATATATATAAATGTTTACTGTTCAAATGTATATCTATAAAGGGGGAAATCTCATGATCCACTTCTTCTAGTTTTTGCTTTGTACTTCATGCCTCAAAGTACAAGACAACATAACATCGACACAGCCCCAGCCTGGGCGACAGACAGCATATGGTATAATTATACAAAACTCTAAAACACTCTACGGTTATTGCTGCTTCTCTGCCCTTGCAAAGCTAAGCTAAACTAAACTAAGCTAAGAGTGTAAACTTGTCATGCTTGGAACCTCCATCCGCACTGGAAGTGAAGGTGAAAAAAGGGTTATTCCAGTGAAACGTTATGTATACACATACACATGACCTATCCTGGTTATGGTTAACCTGAGGTATCAGATTCTTTAAAGAGAGCTAAAGCTTTCAAAATCCTGAAACAACAAAAAGTGGACAAAGCAACTGACTGGAGGATTTGACTTCTATTTGGGGATTAGCCTTACAACGTACAACACATGAGCTGAAGAGAAACCACCATGACACATACATTTCCAGCTTGAGCTTCAACATGCCCATTGTAGAGATTAAAACAAAATATAATATCTAATGACTGAGAGCTGTGGTACCACAAATGAAACAAGGTGGATGGTGATTTTACAGTTGGTTTTATATGTATTTGATTGTGTGGAAAAGCTCTGTTAAGGATCGGCTTAGAGGAGGCTAAGTTGCTTTCCAGGTTAACAATTTCATTTGCCCGTCTCAACACACATGATTTTCATCAACACAATAGACAGAAATGTTAATAAAGGAGAATAAAAAAAATGGATAAATGTAAATGTGGTTAATAGAGTCTAATTCCAATTTCCAAATGTAATCATTTAATATTTTGATTTTCAGGTCATGAAGTTATTCTAGTATATGAAAGATAAGGAGGACAAGGGTAAACCTGGGCCACGGCAGCCTTGTGTTTCTTCATCAGCTCGTTGAGGTCCTCCTGGTCCTCCTCCATCCTGGACTGCAGGTCATTTTTCTCCCTCTGTAGACGACTCAGCTGCTCCTCCAGCTGAACAGAACAGAGAAAATAAATAAAGAGATTTGCAAAGAGATCAACACAGTTATGTTGTAACTAAGTTGGACAACATTTGACATAAGATTGCAGCTAATTCTCCCACCAAAAACAAAACGGCTTTATTAAGATAGGAAAACATCTCAGTCTTAGAAAGACCTACAAATTTTGCTCTGTGAGTCAAATCAACATTAATTAAAGTCTTAAATGTATAAAATGTATATTTGATACATTCCACAGATAGTTGTAAATTATTTTTTTTTTATCATGCGTGATCAAACAAAATGTGTTGAGACATAAGAATTGATCACATTTAGAAAATCTTTCAGTCATCTTCCAGTCTGTTGAAGAGAACAATATTATTTACTACAGCTTACCCGATAATACCAGAAAATGAATACAGCTGAGATTGAACTAAATGGGCTGGAAGTGACTCTGATTTACAGCACTATCACTGAATGCACACTTTACCGTCATAGCTGATATAGTATGTGTCTGTGTGTATTAACAAGCTCACTGTTCATAACTAACATTAATGTGTTGCTGTGTATTGAAAATGTGCTGCTAGTGGAAAATTAACATTAAGACAAGGTAATTTTAATATCACAAAAATTAAAAGGGTAACCATTAAAAAAACTTTCCCTTATTTGAAGTAAGGAAATAGAGAATATACAATGCCAAAGCAAAATTAACATCATTTAAAACAATAATAAAACTGGAACAAGATATCACTACATTAGACAAAGGTATGAATGATGGAGAATGTTTCTGTAAAGGAACAAGACAAAACAAGTTTGGACTAGAAAAGTTTAAATTTGGCATGTATTATAGCAGGAAACAAGAACATTGTCTTGAGATAAGTTTTATGTTATGGTGCCAGAAAACACTGCCATAGTT
>JAOWBC010001387.1:25053697-25069386 GCA_028566105.1 Hypoplectrus providencianus
ACGGGGAGAACCTGCAAACTCCATACAGAAGTGCCCAGCCGCCCGGGATTCGAACTCGCAACCCTCGGCACCAAGCACTCTTGCTGTAAGGCACGAGTGCTAACCACTGCGCCACCGTGGGGCATAGCCTTTTATACAAGTTAGAGAATTATAGTTCTAAAAAGCACAAGAGTTATTAATGTAAACTCATGTAACTGTTGTAAGGTTTCGGTTTTAATTAGACTTGTGGGTAGTCCCAGTTTAAGAGCATCTGCTGTTCTTTTTCTTTTTAAACAAAGGATTTCTGTTTTCAGCACAGAGCAGATGCATCTTAACAGGAGATGACACCCTAACAGGGCTTTAAAAAAAGCCAGACTCAGATCTGGCTATGCTTTTCACTTCTCACTTCATGCTTCTGTTTTGCTGTAGCGTTCCTCTCTTGTTTTTACTGACTTCCCCTTTCCATTTTTGCTAATATCTTTACATAAATTTTGCTGACTTGAACTTTAGTTTTTGTCGTCTCTCATTGCCACTTTAAAAGTTTGCGGCCTATTGAATCTTCATTTTCTGCAATCTATTTAATTTCTCACTTATCACCTAATTTCTTTTTAATCTTAAACTTCAGTAGTAACTAGTACTTAATCAGAGGAACAACTCTTTTTTCAATGATTTCCTCCTGGCTTATTTTCTCTTAAATTTCTCTTCAATACTTTTCTTAATATGAACAAATGTTTTTTTAAACAATCCCACTGTGCTCTTAATGTGCTGAATAACTAATCAATTATGATTAAGTTTCCATTACCTATATCATGTGGTCTGTGATGCCACTTGACACCATGCATCACTGACCACTTGAGCGTTGTAAATATGATGGAAGGTGATAATGAATATGCCATGTGATGGAAAATGTGAAGCTAAAAATGCACAGATTGATAGCTGCTGATAAGAGCATCTGTTTGATGGAAGCCTGTCCATCCAATAAAGTCTCTTTGCTTTGGCAGATGGCTGACACTGGGGAACTGTGATCAAAGGCTCTGACTTGTGATGCTAAAGCATCAGTGCAGCAGGGAGGGGCGGGGAGACCAAAAGTCACCAGTAAACAGCTGAAGTTGACCTCAGAGGAAACTGTTTAAATGGTGCCAGCCTTGTGCTCTCTGTGTTACATCTTAATACCATAAAACGGAAATAATCCCCATTAGGATATGGGTTTAGCTCTGATAATTATAATTTAGCAATTCATGGTCACTACACAGGGCCACAGACAAGAAAAACTATAATGTATTCATGTATGAAGCTGGGCCCACAAAAGACAAATACAAACATACAAAAAAACTGAATAAACTAGTTCAAGTCATATTCTGCTATGTCTACCTATACATCCATTGATTCATTTTTAAGAATTACACCTAATGTTTGATAGAAGGTTCTTTATCAGTATGTCTTTGTATGTCTCTGACACAGCAGTAAATGGACAGACAATCTGGACAGACAATCCTGAGAGATCTGTAAAGTGATGCTACCCACTATATGGACTTACCTTTCTTTTCTTGAAGGCCTGTCTGGACAGATATCCCCTGCAGGCAGCCTGGAACAGAGAGATGTTCCTCCTGGTCTGAACGTCTCGCTGCTCCTCCAACCTGGACAGAGTGCCTGCTCTGAAGAACACCTGCAGGATGAAAGGGGCAATTAAAGCAAAGTCTCACACCGTCCTGCTCTTGAAGGCCGGGACACATGGTAAGTAGAGGTCAAACGAATGATGGAAAATGTGTTCTTACGATAACCTGAAAACTGGAAACACTCAGCTCCATTTGACATGAGAAGTCAATGTAGTGTAGATGAAGCCATCAACAACTACAGTTAGAGAGTTTTTGTAACCCTGTAAAAACCTGTTTGCTGATGGAGATGCACAGATAAATGTCACATTGACTGGACATTGTCCTCTTTGGCACACAGACAAAATCGATACGGACCTTGGTCCAAATAAAGAAGCGCTTATAAATGGAAGCATGCCAACCCTACACTTAACAGTTTCACAGAGAAGTCAATATCCAATCACTTTCATGCATCGACTGCTGGGAATAGAACTGAACTCTGAATTCCATCACTTTATATCCTCCAATCTTTGCTCTTGACTAACCAAGTCATTCATTTGTCTTACACGTCATTAACCTCTGACCTACAACTGCCATAGCACCCAGCTGGCTCTGGGGTCACTGTTGGATGACTTATTAAAATGTTTGTTAGTAGCCTGACCTATGGACCTAGATTAAAATCCTAAGATTCCTCCTGAACCTATGTATCTCTCTGTCTCTGTCTCTGTCTGTCTGTCTGTCTCTCTCTCTGGTATTTGGAAAGAGATTTTTGACTTAATTCTTGATAAAGAAAAATGTTGGTATCAACAGGAAAAAAAGGCTGAAACCATATTCATATACTAATTTCAGGATGTTTTAAATGAGAGATAAATCTAATTTAATTTCCCAACATTCAAATTATATATACAACTTCCATGTGACATGATTGTTCACCTACTATCTTTCCCTTTAAAATCCGCAGTTCCCCACCCAAAAAAGGTACGCTAAGGGGCGAACGATGTTATGCTTTGTAGATGGGAAATTCTCCAATAAGAAATGTTTTTCCCAAACTGTTGGATTAAATGTCCATGCAACTTTTCATAAAGTGACAAACTTTTGCTCCTTGCTTGTTAACATTTGAGTCTGTGGGGATACCAATTTCATACTCAATCATGATGATGTCACCTGTCACAAAAAGCTGAAAGAGAGGTTACCTGTATTAAAGACATCAAATTCAGAATGAGTTTATAAATTCAATAAACATTTATCAGTTTTAAACATACTGTCCTTGTGTCCTTTCAATGATTGTTTTTGTGAAGCTCATTACATTTAAGCATTATAACTTTCTGAATATGATTAAATTAATTTTGTAGAGAAATGTTATACATTATCAAAAGTAAGGTATTTAAAGAAGAATGGTCAGTATGGAAACCCCTGTTTCATACTGGAACAAGTATCTAAAAATGTGATGAGATACCAAGGCCTTATGAGGAAGCTTTGTATTGAATACATTATGGTTGGTGAAGAAGAATTGATTGCCATGGGCAGATGATGTCAAACTAGCCTGGGAGGAGAAAACACATCTGGTAACATGAAGTGTTGTGCTCCCTGGAGGCCTATTTGTCAGTGTGGGGATGGTTTAATGATATCAGGCAGAGAGCCACATACAATTTGGCAGGGAGGCACAGGGGCAGTTTGGCAGTGAGAGGTGGGTCATCTGCCAGCCTGGAGGAGATGCAGCCACCTGCACAGTCCACAGTCATTGTGTCATGGTTGGCACTTTTATTTTGGAGGGTTTTCCTTCCCACAACAAAACCAAGGTAAACACTGTTGTGTGTTATACTCTCCAGCTACAGAGACCAGCAACAATTTCAAACTGGATAACAAGCAGCATGCATTCTGTGAGGAAAGTAACATACAGAGGCAGAATACCTTTTATGACAGTAAATCCTATTTATACTCAAGTATTCAACAAATGCACAATACGTATATACAGTATTTAATTTCTATTGCCCAGGCCGACTTAACAGGTACTCATTGTAGGAGGAAATGTGGCTGATGCATGGGTAATGTAATGCCAGTGTATTACCCATATGACTTATTCCACTTTGATGCAACTCATTTATTCATTATTCAGGATGGTTCCAACACTGCATGAGATACATAGTTATTATAAGTATAATAAGTATAGTTAGATAATTATAATTAGGCAGATTAAGTGGCCCAGCATGTGTATTGGTTGGACCTATGTGTGTCTCATCTGCCAGTACAAACACGGTAGATTAAAAAGCATTAGTTATATTAATTATATGAACACCAATGAGCAAAAAAGTTCTGATTTGAAACCTTTTGTGAACTTAGGAAAAGTAACACGTTCCAACACTAAAGCAAGGTTAAAATCCCTGCAACGTCAGCCAAGAAACTTTTCTAATGACAGCTCAAGGCGCGTTCTGTTCTTTATTCCACAGACATTTACTGATCTAATTAACAAAACTATCAGCCCGTCTTTTTCCTTGTGATTAGCTGGGTTTTTTTTTTTTTTTTTTTATCTCCAAGAGTTGGAGTCTGCAGTGCCTGACTGCTGCTTGACAGGGTCACAGATACAGAGAGACACAACCATCAGCTGCTCCCCATAAAGAGAAAAGATTAAAATCAAAACACACCAGTACTACTGAAGGTGAGAATCAGAGTGTAGAGACTCACAGCAACTGCACAGGAACAAAGCGCTGTTGACTTCTTGATACCTACTCCACATTTTGCTTTAAAAGGCAGATTAGTAAAATGAGACACACTTTCTCATTGTCTGTATCATTGAGTGGGTATGTGAAAAAGGTTGGGGACTTCAAACCCAGAGACTTTGATGACAACACCTTTATTTGATGTGTAGTAATGTAGTTATGTCAGTATTTAGGGCTGCCTGCAAAAAAATGACAACTGCTTTCAAATGAAAACACCAGAAGACAAGGTTATTTTCTGAAAATAAATAATAATAATAACAGAAAACAATGTGGTGTTTTGGGTGCTCATTCGCAAAAATGCATGCAAGTGATAAGGCCTTACTTTGATACAGGCCTATCTCCAATAGAAGATTTCTGAAGTTAATATGGTCAGCAAAGGCCCTGACTATGACAGAAATAAAACGGAAATATAGCATTATGATAACAGTCCCAATACGCTGAATGAGGTGAAAGGTGTGTACTTGCATTTGCATGTGTCTGACTGCACTTACCCTGCTCAGCCCCATGTGGTAGGTGCTCTTCTCCAGCTCCAAGGACTCCAGCAACTCCTCCACTGCCTGAAAACCAGCAGGACAAATGGTCAGTAGATGGATAAAGAAAATCAGACATCTAAGGCATCATATGGCCTGGTTGTCAAAAGATTGCTAGCTTGGTTTGATAGCAACAAACAGCATTCCATCTTAACACTAGTTAACAAAAAAACACAAACAGCTCTCCTGGATCTGCCTCGAGGGTAAAAACAATTCAAATACAGAAGCTTCATAGTCCCCTTTTTTGTTTAATCCATCATTTCCACTCTTCTACATCACACTGTTTCAGTGTCAGTAACAGTTAAGTACTGACAAAGGGGTTTTATATAAAGAACATCTCAAGTATTATAATATCAACTGATTTTGCTTTGACAACATGTGACACGTACATGTCATGAATGCCATGATGGCATGTTTACCCACTGCTACCTGCTGGCAGCTAGTGGATCTGCAGGGTTGTGAGGTAATGCTTTGCTAGGGCTCATCAGTTAAAAGTCCAACCAATAAAAACATCTCAATTATTTACAATCAAACCAAACTTTTTTATTTTAATAACCAATATCCCGTTGATTTACACATGGGTTTTTGACCATTATTCCATCCTTTATGATAACATTGTATGGATCTGGGAATATAGTATAATGCATTCAAAGAACATTCAATTTGGTGAGTGTAATATCACAGATGGGAAGACTTAACATACATACAGAAACACAATCCAAGTATCAAGTATATAAAAGAATTAACTTTCACACCAACCCACTTACTTTCTCATTATCACATTTACAATCCAGTGACACCATTTCTTGGGACCTTTAAGCTAATTTAAAGGAAAATGATGATAAAAGTTGGAAATAATTTGGGTACAAAGTTGACATTTTAAAAACTCATGAAGTGTTCAAGTGTTCAAGAATGTGTGCTCAAATTATACGGTATTCTGCCTAACAGATAATAATGTGCTCAAGTGGAAATGTTAGAATATGATTCAACTAAAAAAAGGTCAGGGGTCACAAACATCATTAAGAGGGAAATTCTACACTTTTAAATGTCAGTCATTTCACAGACAGCCTCTGACAGGTTGGGTGTAACAAATGACACTTTGAAGTGGCAGAATATGAAGTTTAGTGTATTATTATTATATATATATGTTATATATATGGTATTATTAAGTATTTTCAGTAAGGTTTTGGTAGGACTGACAAACACTGGCATCCTTAGGATAACAAAGCTGGATCGGCTGCAGTCTACAAAAACACCTTCTTCAGAGCATGTCGACCACTGCAGACCAACATAATATTGAGACGTGGTAATAATGCATTTGGAACTTTATATGTCAGGTTCCACACAGGGATGGAACACTGACAAGAATCTTGTATGATGTGTTGGATTTTCTCTCTGCTGTTTGCCTGGTTGGTCTAAACAGCTCTTGGCAGGTACACCATCTGGCTCCGCACATCACGGCTACATCATAATGTATTAAGGGGAACTGACAGAACTGGGCTGTCAGCAGTAGGAAGACAGGGGTTTTTGTATATAAAAAAAAATCTCAGACAGGCACAGCATACCAATATTCTCTTTCTGTTTCTTTCTCTGAAAACCAATTCTTACATATTATTCCTCCAATTATATACCCTTCTTTGTCTCAGAGCGCCTCTTCTCATCCATCTTTCTTGCTTTATTTCTTCTCCACTGTTCATTTCCAACTCCCCAGAGAACTGGGTGCCATTAGTTCTTTCTGAGTGGGCTATGCTCTCTAAGCTCATCTCCAAGGAATCTGGTGAGCCACTTTACTGCCAGTGTTTGTGGTATGGTAAATAGAGGAGAGCTTGATTTCACAGATCTGCTTAATTAATCCAGTTCAATCTGCTTTTTTGACGGCAGCAGTTCATGTCAATGTTTCTTTTGCATACTGCATTTAACTGGCACACACAAATAGGCAGGTAGTCAGCACCTCAGATTTTTAGATTCCCCCAAAAAAACCAAAACTAGACATTGTTGCACATCAGGTACAGGCGGTCTGAACATAGAGATGGTTTTCCTGCAGTAGACCTACATTACACTCATAAAGGCTAATCACGCCTTTGTGCAAAGCTGCTATATACTGCCTGAACAGAATGCAGAGAAGACATTAATCATATGCTCAGGGATGTTCCTAAACTGGTCTGCCTCCTATACAAAAGGAATGGAAAGATAATGAGACAAGGAAAAAAAAAGTGGAAAGAGACAAGGGAATGAGAGGGGAGAGGGAGAGAGGAGGAAAGAAAGAGCTCTTCCCACTGCCGGTAATTAATCAGTACAGTAGCCGTATGCTGCCAGCCTGTGCAATCATAATTAATTACACACAAGAGCGCTCTTGGAACAGGAAGAGGACAGCGGAGAGAGAAGAGCAAGAGGAGAAGAGGAATAAAGGGATTCTGTTCACACCGAGAGATTAAAATGGAGAGGGCAAGGAGAGAAATACTGAATCTCCACACATTTAATTTTTAACATTCCACCAGTTTTCACATCATCAGGATTATTCAGGCCCTTCTGCTGGCTTGGAGGAAATGGCCCAGTTGAAACTGCCATGATTATTACTTATGACATACATGACAGGGGCTAAAAGTGTTGGAATACGTCAAATACTTAATTCAGTATTCTGAACTAGAAGAAGTCATATAAAGTGGATCTAATGCTAGAGTACCACAAAATGGCTCATTTGCGTTCTCAACAAAATTCAAATGAAAAAGATTTTGGGGTACAATTCACCTAAAGATACTACATGTTGTAGGCATATGCAACATGCAAAGTCTTGATAAAGGTCACTCGTGAAATGCTACTTTATATCCTCCATTTACATGGGTCTTACTTCCATACAAACTCAACTGAACTCAGTTCATCTATAGAGCACAATAGCCAATTTTCACTTTATGTGTTATGTTTGATAGGAGTCCAGTCCTGGTGACATCTACATCAATTGATTTACATTATGTTTTCATTGTATAGTGTAAACTAGACATACAACATCAATGCATGGTCAATATGTGGACAGATGAAGTGGTGCCAAATATTGTCAACTTTGAAGTCATTGTTATGGACATGTTTAGAGTAGTTTGTTAATTTCCTCGATGTACAGACTACTCATTCAGTGAAATGAGACAAAGTTTCTCCAAAGACACAGAAAACATTGGTTTTACAATCTGAGAATTATTAGCTATGACCTCTTAACAGTGGACTGTTTTCATTAAAAAACAGATTTCAAAAAAGTTGGGAAGCAAAGTAAATCTCCCATAAAAACCAAATGCATCAAATCAAGAATTAGTATATATTTACAAATAAGTTTTATCATTAGGGAGCTTGTCTTTGTAGGTCGTAATTAAAATGTTGGTGAGTTGGTGAGTCACCTTTGAAGTACTTTAGTCACTCATCACTTTAGTTGTTAAATATGAACTATGTCATGAATTAACAGTATATGCTCTTGTTTCTGAGTACAGTTAGTTTCTGTGTTTTAGGAGAGCTCATCCATCATCTCTGTCCTTAGAAAGTGCTTGGTAGCAATGAAATGGTGGCCAGAGCAGAACTTTCAAAGCAATATGTTTTGACCTGTACAGTCATCTCATCCCAAAGTTTTCTTTAGACACACTGTCTTGTGGAGAGTTTGTGAACCAACACTTTCTAAACCTTTGAATCTTGCATCAGTGTTGATGACTGACATCTGCTGGTGTAACACACAATGTAGTTCAGTCAGGTAAGGCAGTCTGTCCATTATTCGACAGCAACGTATTGAGCACATGCATGTTTGAAATGGGTTTAACCAGGGAAACATACTTTATATAATTTAATGAGCAGGTAAAAAAAACAACAACACTGTTAACATTTCATCTGATGCTTCCTGGCAGCAGGTTTGCACCTGCTGGCCTACTCGGGCACTTCTGTTTGATGTTCTCCCGTTGTTGATGTGGGATTTCCTAACGCAGTACAGTGACATGCAAAAATAGCCTGTAGGTGTGAATGTGAGCATGATTTGTTATCCCTGGTAGTCCAGGGTTCCCATCTCCAGCTGGGAACAGCATAAGTAATATGGATAGATTTTGCACTGCCAAACATATACAGTATGTTCAGTTTTGTTCTAGTTTTTAGTTGTTAAAAGGGCAGTCAAGCTCTTCTTTTGTAGGATGATTAACACAGAAGGGCAACCCAAGGACTGTGAAAAAATGAGGTTATTGATAAAAATAACTCAATGGAGATATGGAGTAATGCACTGCCAAAACATAATACATTTTTTTATATGTGAAACTATATATTTCTTAGCTGGGCTTGGTTAGTTCTGAGAGCAACGGACAAAACGGAGGGACAGTTTAGTCTGTTGTTGGATTTAATCTACAACAACAACCAAAATGAGACCTGTGTGCAATGTGTGTTGAACACCTTTGTTTCCATCACCACAACAGTCACTGTCCAGCCACACATAGCATTCCAATGTACCATGCTAACTCTGCCAAACACTCACCCTTTTTTCATCCGTGACAATGTAGTGGCGGCCATGCTTCTTGGTCAGATGTGGTGCCAGGACATCAAAGCGCCTGCGGAACTCAGAAAACACCATGTGGTCTGGGTATCCTGGAGCCAAGGAGAGAGCACACCAGAGAGGGGAGCACAAAGACACCCAACATCAAGGTTAGAGGAGTGTCTGCAGTGAGGGGACAGCCAACAATGTGTCAACTTATTTTTATTTATTTATTTGTTTTAGGAAAAATCAGCCAACATACAACCCAAAATGGCTGACTTTGGGGAGAAAGTGTTAGAAAAAATGTCCCTGGGATAAAACAACATTATGATTTTGAATTGATACATAATTTGTTCTTTTTGCCTGTGACAGCAATGGGCCAGGTCATGTCCATCCTTTCAGATGCTCCATCTATGGTAGTCAAATATTCATTAATTCATCAATCATTTCTGGATTTAAATTATTTAGGAAAAACAAAAAGCATAGATTTATGTTTTTTAATGACATCGATCAGAAAGGCTGATGAGTCTGGTTTGGGAGAAATTAGCTTTTGGAACTTTAAAAACTTTAGAGAAATAACTACAATTTCCATATCAGACTGTAGCAAAGTTTAAAGTTGAATTCCCTCCATGAGAATACAGTGTTTGCTAAACAACACTGTATGCCCGTGACCTTGAACCCCAAAGGCAGCACTGCATTAAAAAAAAAAAAACTTACAGGCTGATGTACACTTCAGAAACTGTCAATGAATGTCAATTTGGTTTGTCTCAACAAATGGAATTTAAGAAAGCAGCAGACTTCTCTGGGCCCAGGTTCTTCTGAGATCTGACTAGCCCAGGTTTCAAATTGTTTAGGGAAATCTGAAATTTCATGTCTCCAGGGTGAAGAGGAAAAGGGCCAAACAGGTTGTTCAAGTTTCATAACCATACCATTCGAGTTGGGTGCGGAAATCAGTGCCTTTATGGGAACCAACCAAAATGTGTCAGTATTACAGAGTTAAGATTTGTGTGAAATCTGTCTGACTAAAAGGTTAAAAAGTTATAGTGTAACACATTATTATCTGAGCCATTCTCTCATGTTGTAGTCACAGTGTTTTTTTTAGATTTGATTTGTCTCTTCGGTTACTCAATTTTGCCTGCTGACTTTGTTCCCTCATCTGAACTCCTCCTGTTCCCTGATCAACGGTAAGGACTTTTAAACTTGTAGCTTTCTTATATAATTTAGGTAAGAGACTAAGTAAATGCACAGGTTTCCACAATGAAAGTTTCTACTTTATTACCTTGCCTGTAGATGCGCAGTGCGTCCAGCAATTTGGATCCACGGAGCTGAGCTCTCAGGAGGCTCACATCCAAAGTCATGAGGCCTGAGTCGGCGCTCTCTCCGTGCGTTACACGAGGCTCACCTCCACCACCCACCGCCTCTGCCTTGGGCAGAAGGCAGTGGACAAAGTGAACCCTGGACCGACGCACCATATCAATCAGAGCATCCTAAAAACAGAGAGGAGGTGTTTCAAATGAGCTTCTGCTTTTAAAACAACTGCAAAACAAATACAGAACATAATAATTAGGTAATTGCTTGTGACACAGTATTGAACAGAAAACTGTGCAAGAAAAACATATTCAGCCGCTTAAAAGTAATTTGTCCATCAGCAGCGGTATGGGTAGAATAATGTCATTTTGTTTTTGTTTTAAACACACGCTGAACAAAGTTCAAATGTAGTTGCATCAAGATGTGATAAAGGCTCATTAAAGTTTGGCACGTTCTGTTTTTTACACTTCTTTGTTTGTAAATTTACACTATGAATAGGGGATTTGATACATTCTGTGCCTGCAGCCTGCAGCTAAATGAAACAATGAGTCATGAGTCATTGTCAAGTACTCTAAATTAGACCCCTAGTTAGTTTAAAGTGGGTGGTGCTATGCAGGGTATTACATGATATAACTAAGCGCTCTTCAAGGTAGCTTGTACTGTCAGGTTACATACAGTAATTGGTATGTTCTAGATACATACACAGCTATTGCCAATGACTGTCAAAAAAGCCTACTGGTTTTGCTTTTCATAGGAATTAAGTACAGGCTTTATTCACAGTTTCTACTTACCACTTGGAGTTTGACCTGGATACAAAGGCTCTTTTTCTTGACGGCAGCCACACCAGTTGTGAAGGTTTTCCTCATGCTGGTGGCTCTTCGCAGGGCTAGCTGGGAGGTGCCCTCCAGGCCAGCAATGGAGCCCGACAACACTGTGGCCCCACTGGCCCGGCCCATAAACAGCCCACTGATGTTCTTCCTTTGGTGGCAGAGAGATGAATTGCATTTGTAAATACGTACATGACTTAAAGAATATTTTTTTCCTCACTGCATCAGCCAATTATTAACACAACAAATACAGGGCATTCTGACTGCTTTGGTGGCATATTAAGCTTTTTGGAAGCCCATAGGTTGGAAGGATGCCCCCTGCATCGCTTGGCCTGCTGTCAGCTGGACTGGGATTAGTTGATATTTTGGAGTACATAATTAGATAAATCATGAATTTATTTAGCTAGACACTCATTCTAACTTTGTAGGGGAATATTTATTTTATTCTAATTGGGATAACTATATCATGGCATCACAAACAACACTCTGCACTACTGAACAACACAGCACTACTGAACAACACACACAAAAAACTTTATTATAGCTATATACAAATTAGGTGAAAAACATGAATGAATATTCTTGTGATGCTTTCAAATGGGCCCACTGACCTCTGACCTCATGATAATTAAATTAAAATGGGTTCTATGGGTACCCACAAAGCTTCCCTTTACAGACATGTCCACATTATGCTGATTTTGTGGCCCCTCATAAAATGACAGCCAGTACGGTAATCATTTTAGAATTTTAGGATGAATGGGGCCACTTGGATGTTTTTATCTATTCTCGATCTTTGTTAATAAACTTATGGATAAAAAATAAATACCAAATTACTGTTTAGTTATAATACCATATACATCCATTACTGGATGTGGTAGTAGAAAAAATACCTCAAAACCTGGGAAAATGTAATGTTTACCTACATTTTTACTTAGATTTACTGTTCTAAATTTACAGGCCACATGCATTTTTATTAATCAAGCTGGTCACTTTGTGTGGCTGCAGGCCCATGTTTTCTGCTTTTCTCTAATAGAGATATTAAAATATATTTTCCCATGTGCCAAATGCCATGCAGTCCACAGAAAGAGTTTTGTTGTACTCTTTTAGTTAGGTTGATGTAAATGGCTTACTCAAACCAGACACCTCACTTTCTGAAACATTACAACACAACACTGATGACTGATCCCCACAGAGCCTAATAAAGTGGATGCTGCATGTGTGTGAGTGCTGTCAGTTGTACTTTTGGGAGTCCTGCAGCAGTGTGGCAGCGTTCTGGGTAGCGGGGTTGTGCTTGGCGTGACTCAGCCAGCCCTGAGTGTTGTACTCCACCCAGTCCGTCCCATGGCTGTGGCCCAACAGGAAGAGGTAGGGCTTCTCTCCTCGCAGCAACAGGCTGGCTCCTGCAAAACAGGGAACCATTATTCCCCAAGTGTCTACAGTATGACTGGTTATGTCTCCACAAACCTACTCTTGACTGCTTGCACAGGCAGTGACAGGCTCAGTGCTCACCTTTGTTTTCTCCCTGTGCAGAGCCATAGTAGCTGAAGAGTCTCTCCAGCATGGTTTCCTCTGAACCCCCAGGCTGAACAGCCTCCTCCTCCATCAGCCACAGAAGGCCTCGGGCCTCATCCGTCCTGGCCAGAGTGCGTACCTGTGATGGATACCAACACTCAGAAATGTACCATACGCTTCTCTTACAATCACTTATTAGATAAAGACATCATGAGGTCAAAAAAGAACATGCAATTTTTTGCCTTTCAATCACAGGTGATCATCTTGGATAACTTCTGAATGTGGTGATGTTAAAGATACAAGGGACTGATATGCCTGTCTGTACAATATTACTCCCCTTTCTTTTCATCACTACAGTTTTCAGGTGTGTTTATATCTTCTGCATCCCTTTAAATTACCTCAAAAAGAAACATTAAAACAACTTCATGCATGAGCAACTCCTGAAAGTATGTAATGAGAGATCAACTGATAGTTATGCATGATTTCTTAAGCAAAATATTGAATATTCCACTGTACTAATATGACAAATTATGTCCTAGGTAGGATAAACACATGCTGAGCTTTCTATAGCAAGAAAAATTGTAGCCAACAGTCAGATCACATATACCGGTATGAATATTTTGTTTGAATAAATCAACTGATAGAGTTTCAATTATTATTATTATTTTTTAAATAGAGTTTAACATCTTGTTATGAATGGTCATTATGAATGAATGCCATTCAATTTGAAAGGTCTGCTTTATAGCTCCTCTAACCAAGCTAAATGTAAGCTAATTGTATACAGGTAACTTTATAGCTTCTAGTCAGCACCAAATCATAGCTGAGTAAGCTGGCAAAATGCGTGGACAACTGACACACTCACACAGGCTCTCCTGTCATTGGTGGAGGTTGTCTCAGGCCATCTGGGCTTTTAGTAATTATGAAATAGTTTAGCCAGCACATTTGTTCTTAAAAGACCTTATCCAGGTGTGTGATTATTTAGTAATTTTAATGTGTTTAAGGGGGGTAAGCAAAGGAGGGGTAGCTTGAAGTGTATTTTATACTTTATTATTTCTGGAGATAACACAACTTTTATAAATGATAATACCCCATGTATTTAATCCAGAATGTGTAATTTAAAAAAAAAAAAAGACGCAATACAAAAAGCGCAAATACACAGTGCACTAAGCTCACTGCCAATGAACTTAAGTTTAAACAAACTGTGGATGCTTGGTAACGTGTTTTATTGAGCTCTGACTTAAGACAACCAGAAAGACAGCCATACTGCCAATGAGATTCGCAAAATCTTGTGCTTGGACAGATCTAAATAAGGAAGTGGAACCTGTGCAAACAGCCTTTGATGAATACAAAATGCTCACTGACTCTCAAGGCATTTTAAAATCAAAGAAGAGATGCTGCAATGTGCTGCTGACAACTAATTAGCAGTGACGTGAAGGCCGGATCCTTTATAGAAATAAACCCCCTGGTTTCCATTCAACCAGAAATCACAATATTTCCCTGATTCTTGTTTATTCTAAAGTAAGTTGTAGAGACCAAAATCAGACCAAATTTCACCGCAATACATTTTTTGTAGATGCTGAGACATTCTACTCAAAGTGATAAACGTAACCCTCATGGTGACACGAGAAGAGAAGTCATCATAGTACACCCTCTGTGGACATGAATATGTGTGTGATGTAGTCTACAGAAAAGCTTAGAGAATCAAAATCATCATGTTTCAGTATCTTTGCACCATGAATGTCTATACTGAAGGTCAACATAGAGCCCTACCATAACCAACCAATAATCCATACCACAGGAAAACACTGGGCATTTATTCACTAACATGTGCAAGGAAATTTTGCTAACAAAATAGGCATTCTACAGTACTTGTTGGTGTTAATCTATCCAGAGATAGGGTTTGTGAATGGGCCAGAGGTGTGATCCAAGACCACATTATCATAGTTAATGCAAAATCAGTGCAGACACAATAGCAACATTTCATACACAGGAAGTATATAACACAAACCTATCAATAGACATTTAATCTGCACTGGACCTGTTCATATAAATCAGATGTAACTCTGTCGCGGTTAATAGAGACAGCTGCATTATAGTAACATCATTGATAAAAAGACAGTGACTTTAGAGAAATTTGATTATTATGATGAGAAAAATAATTAGTTTTGTTATACAATTGCTATCATGATTCAGAGAAAGTAAAAACAGTCTTTGACCTTGCTGACCTATCCTTCCACCTTGGAACTCTCAGATAAGAGAAAAATATCCTGAGAATAGCTGTTCTATGGGCCAAAATGCCTTGTTGATGGCAGAGGTCAGAGGCAAAATGAGGCAAAATGATACAGAGGCAACTAGTAACTTACAATATCCAAACAATAACCTCTTCTTACAACTAAAGGTGTCATGAGCTCTCTCTGCCTGGTAACACTGCTAATCATCTTCACCTGTCTCTGCACTGCTCTGCTCCACCCTCGTTAACTCTCCAGCTGCACTGCATTACCACTCATCATGGTCAGTATTTAAAGCCCTGTTTTTCAGCTCACCTTTGTCAGAACGTCTGTGAAGCCAGCACCAGTGTTCCTGCCAGTCTAAACGTTACGCTGACTCCTGAACCTGGACCTGTCTATGCTCTGCTCTGCTCTGCTCTGCTCTCCTCTCCTCTCCCGGAAACCCGACCTGCCTTTGTCCCTGACTCCGACTACTCTTCTGCCCTGGAATCCGACCTGTCTTCGCCCTCT
>JAOWBC010001387.1:25081598-25096098 GCA_028566105.1 Hypoplectrus providencianus
CATACGCAAACCTGATTTGTTGAAAATACATCAATGTGGAAACAATGGCTATATTAGGAAATAATACGTGGTAGGCAGAACTGTGCTGAACCTGAGAGGGTGTCTAAAAATATAACCTATCAAAGCAAATCTATTTCTGTTTCCCATCAACAAATCTTCAGTATTGTACAAAAGCTGAGCCAGAAATTGCAAACTGAATGAATTTAGCAGTTAAATTCTGACACAAAAATGTGTTATGTGTTGAAATAGTTGTGATTAGAGGTAACAAAGTAGGCTTATGTCAGTGATGGGTGGCTGTACCTATTCCAGATCTGTGTAAACAGCCTATATTGGTTCTGCTTCTGTGTTCCTGCCTCCTTCAGCAGTGTAAAACAAAGCCTTATAAAGCTCCTTCATGTTGGTTGACCTTTTTCTGCTTTTTCCTATGCGAGTGCTCACCTTGACCATGAGAGACTGGCTTTGAAAAAGTGGTCAGTGCCATGGATGCTACACTAAAAACATAATGAAGATAATTTACTTTCCACAAAGTCGCATGACTACTTCACTACATCTTCTAATGTGAGTCAGTGAGAAATATTAGTTGTTTTGCAGCACATTGTGGCTGCATCTTGTTGGACAGTGTGACACTTATTAGTCACCCATCACTCTGTGTTGAAAGTCAAAGGATTATGTGCGCCTGATGCTTCTAATTTACGAAACAAGAAAGCTAACACAACACTGTTTGGCTCTTAATCCTCTTTCCTTCTTATTGGCTTCTCACTTTGTCCCTCATAGCCTCTTGGAACCAAGTAGCCAGATCAGGGTCTCCTACCAGATTTTATACTGTGGCTGAGCCGGTTGTCCTGCTGGGAGATAATCCTCATCCCTTCCAGAGACAGGGATTAACCAGCGCTGCCACTATAAGAGGGGGTATTTTCAATGAAGTGGATGAGGCACTGGGCTAAACAGCCTTTGCTGCCACTGACACTGATGAGCAGTAGGACACAACCAGAAGAACAAGGGAATGTGCGCATGTGTGAAATATATTTATGCATGAATAAATAACATGACTGGACCTGGACTCATATTCTAAAATAACTGTCTCTTTAAAAGAGGAGGCCTTTCTTCAGCCCTCACCTCAAACATTTTGCGTTACGGCCTGCTCAGGGCTCAGAGGACATGCTGCTATATGTTAATGTATGTTTCTCAGCTATATCTAGTCTCAGCGTGTGCTAACTAAATAAGTATTTGTACTTGGGGCTTGTTTAAATGTGATACTACACTTGTCCATCCCACACCAACTTCCCTGCCACTCTTCGAGCAAGTTTCTCTCTACCGCTGTCTCCCATCTGCCTTTTTTCAGCAAACTGAATTATTTACAGAGGTGTTGCAGGCTCTATGAATAATACAGAAGACAGCTGAAGGAGAGACTTGTTGGAGTTAAGAATGGAGGTCAGCAGCTGTTTTCTTAAAAATTCCATTAAGGCTATTAAGGTGGTGTTTTACCTACCATAGTTAGAATAAGTAGCTACAGACAATAAATGAATTAATGAATAGGGACTTTATGACCCAGCATGATTGAGATAAATGTATTTGTCTTTGTGAGGGTGGTAAACGTATACCTTACAGAGACAACTCTTAAATTGAGGTGCTTGTTTAATAACCACTGCAGGTGATGTCTGTAGAACAGATGCGGCTCCTGCTTCCACATTCCAACCTACTGTTTGGGACAAAACAAAGCAGCCCCTGTGTCACGAAACACTTATTTGAACAAAATGTTTGGCTGAATGAAGGGACAATTCGGCAACATCTGCAAATGCATATTATTCTGCTACTGTGCAAGTATCTCTGGTTTAACTAACATTAGAAAGTAAGGAGAGTCCAGCACTTAAAGTTTGATCTCTAATGTAGACCTTATTGCAGACTTAAATCAATCTAAGGAATTGTTTGAACACGGTTAGCTCTTTTTTTTTTTTTTTACCCTGGCAGCATTGTTAATGCCTATGTTTGTGCTAAAGCCAGAACCAAATTTCCCAAAAACCCAGGTACTTGCTTTCCTGCCCTTCGTCGAGAAGGAGAAAACCCTGTGTGAGTGTGTGAAGCAGCACAGTGTCAGTGTCTGTGCCGTGGTCAGATGCCACTGCGTGTTTGGCCTCTGTCAGTGCTGACTGCTGCTGACTGAAAAGCACACTGTCAGCAGTCTCCTTTCTCTCCACACTGAGCACAGTGACATAGCAGCACTGTCAAAGCACACCCCTCAGCTCAAACACCTGGTTGTTCCCATGGCTACAGGTCACTGCTTTCTACTCTCCTTGACCTGTTTGGGCCAGAAGTAGGGGTCCAAGTGGCCCGTTATGTGGATTTAAGATAGAAAGTGTCACACACTAATAAAGTAAACACTTATCAGTTGTGAGATAGTTGCCATATGTTTTGGATAGAAGACGCCTTCTGTATGTTTATGAAATTCCTTTGGGACACTGGGAGTATCCTCTTCAATAATTACAGGCTTGTTGTCAGCCCGCAAATATCACAAATGGAAATACTAGGATAGAGATGGCAGTGGATCAGTGACTAAGTCCATCTTATCAGTTCATGGTCTACTGCTCAGAGACGGTCTAATGGGTAGTGTAATGAGTTTTATCTTATTTAAAACTGGCATGTGAAGTTAACCAATTTACAGGTAACTGTAATTCTTCGCTGTTTGCTGACACAAATGTACACAAGGCTTCATACAGGAAGTGATATTCAAACAAATGTCAAATGTGTCTGCGTCCACAATTTGTTCCTTTTTTAAGTACTTTTCCATCTTTGGGATTCACCTTTTTTTTTTTCTTGCCATGTATGATGGGTGGTGAGCACTTGGCCGATTTACAAGTCCTTCAGGTTACAGGAGGTAAATGATTCAGATGGATAATTCGTTCCTAATTTTTTCTGCCATTTGTCGGTGAAGAATACAGGAGCTTCCATTATTATTCCCTCCAGAACCGCTGGAAAAATATTTTCAGTTTATATACAGAAATCATAGTTTATGTGCATGTACACCACAAAATTATTTGGATCGGTATGGTGTTTATTTTCTGAACTTAGCTTATAAATGGAGCCATTGTTCTCAATACCAAATGCCCAGTGGCAAGCTGTCATTCTTTCAACTATACTATCTAATCACAAGTGTTATCCTAGTTGTCATCATTTTTTTTTTAAATGTGGCTCTATTTTCATGAACACTGCAACCTACCTCATCAGTGTGCCCCACCCAGTGTATCAAGGAATGAGCCATAGCTCTTTTGTTCAACATTCTGTTTGTCTATATTTCAGCACGGCTAACCCACGCTTAAGCTCAACCTCAAAGTTGTTTAAATATACAATGAATAAATATTTTAAACTTACTGTTAACTAATATGTTATTTTTAGCTGTAGAGAAGACAATTTCTATCTGAACTTATTGAAGTAGATGTTACTAAGTGATGCAGGATCTTCTCATAGATTTCAATCATCACTTTTTTCCCTCCCAGCAATATTCTGTATGCAATGCTGACTGCAGTCTTTCAGCAGCTATGTCTGGGAACACATGGTGATATTGAAAATTTTGTCCACATTTCAGCATGTTTTCTGGAAGCTTACGGACATGAACAAATTGTGAGGTCAGTGCAGTGAATGGTTGGGGCGGTATACAACCCTACAACACAGATTAAAGTTTAAAAACTCTCTCCTCATGCCCTGGTGCATTTACAAAGATTCAGAGTTTGACCCTGAGCTGACTTGCCCTCCTGTGGACCTTTTTCTTGATTTACATGGCAACATGTAACGCGTGGAAGTGTGGGAGGAAAATGAACATAACTGTTTTTGTTCTTAAAGGGAGCATAATTGAAAGCAAATGGAGCTTTTGTGTGCAGGCTCAACTGGCAAACTGGTACCATACCTGAATACAGAGTATTACCAGAAATAGATTGATTAGGGTGTTAGAGGTGGAGACAAAAATGACCACTCGTATGCCCTCATTCTTGGTGGAGACTTGAAGAATTTCTCTATGAATGCAGCAGCTCAAGCGAACACTCTTAGGTTGATTTTACTTTTCACACGTATTTAAAATCCCTAGCTTAAATTTTATCTTTCATTGATCATCTGCTGTTCAATACCACAGCCATGCACGCACTGATATTTAAGTAAAAAATGCAGTCTTTTTTCTGAAATGATCTTTTTAAGTTAATTTCAGATGGATTTCATTTTTTAATATGCCAAATATTTGCTGACAATCTTTCAAATAGTTACCCTTAATATTGTTCAGGGCTCTATGCAAACCTTTTTCAGGAGAACATGCTCCTGAATGGAAAAAAAAAACAGCACACAATAAATTCAACAGTGAAAAAAGAGCCTAATTGTTTATGTGATGTTGGTAATCATCTACAAAGAAATTCAGAAAAGTGTTTTCAATGTTGGGAGATGCTTTAAGTTATCTTGAAATAGTGTAGGTTCCCAACACGGTTCCTGATGTAATCTGCAGTGGAAACCTGATAATATAACCTGTATTAGACAGGCAGACAAGTGTCCCGCAGGCATACAAAATGAATCGTCACCTGCTGCTATTGTAGTGTGGAGCTCACCAATGATATTGGAAAAGCTCTAACAGCACGCATCACCTCTGGTGGTTCATCATCACACTGTTTGCATCATCATAACTCTGCTTTTCTGTGCAGCTGACAATTGAGTTTGAAGACAGAATTCATAGTCTGGGGGAAACCACTCACAAGCTGCATTTCATATTATCAAACTGCATTCATACATTTGTTGATTTTCATGAGTTTCAGCACATGGGGACCACAAGCATGGTTGTGCCCTCCATGTTCAGTGACACGCTCAAAACAACTTGTCTACATTTTGAAACTTGTAATCCTTTTTTCATGTATAGATGAGATAAATACCATTGCCATCTACTGATTTGCCATTTCTCCCCATTTGCATTTGCTTTACACAACTTTACTACATGTAAAACACAATATGAATATAAATACTTTTTGAGTTGCTATTAAATGAAACCTGCAAAGATCTTGAGCAGTCTCTCTTTTAATCAAGGGAGATCCAAAACAGATTTTCAGACCTTTAGGATTCAAATATATATGAGGGTTTTTTTTTGTATAGTAGAAACTGTCATGCCATTGTTCAACACTGCATTGTTAGAAAGGCAATTACTATAATAAATTAACTTTGAACCATAAGCACAAAGGTTTCTGAGGTTGTTATGCAGCCTGGCTCTGTCTAGACCTCATCTAGTTCAAAAATACAGATACCTAACATGCTGCTTTGAGATCGCTGTCCCCAGTGTTTAAAGACCATTAGACTTTCTAGAACCTCTCTAAATGATGTGAAGTGATCTAAATTAAATATGTTTATAATCCTTAAAGTACAACCCATATTGTGCACATCATTGAATTTTTGTTTTTCTGCAGTGTCCCAACTTTTTTTGAAATCAGGACTTGTATCACACCACAACAACCAAAAAAGGAAGCACTGTCCCAAAAGGCAACACAGCAAATCATGTGATGTTTTAGCCCCAGTGTAGGATTCTAGTAGGCTGCTGGTGGGTGATGAATGTTGCTAGGCCAGCAAGTTGCTGATGCCCAGAGTCAATGAACACCATTGTTTTCCTCACAAATGTGTTACTTTGATCATATCAAAATGCTAGAATTAATTGAAGCCCCCAACATACAGCAATGTGAATGTGTCTTTTGACAGATACACACTCAATTCACTCAATTCAAGGACATGTCCGGTGCCACTCAGCTTATCTGCTGTTCAGTTTCCGTTTGAGCACACAGGGCAGTGAATGGCTCTGTGCTGTATCTATTCCTCAGTTGACCTAAGCCCTCAGGCTTCTGTCAGCCAGAGAGAACAGGCTGTGTACTGAACCCATGGTTTGCAATAGCCTGTCACTGCTGTGTGTGGATGAACATATCTATAGACTCACATATGGAATTGTAGTTATTAACTGATAATATAATTACTTGTCAAAATGCAAAATATCATTGGATCATTTCAAATATGTTGTTTTATGTGAAGAAACACTATATAATCAAACTTTGTTCCATGCTGTCGGCAGATTTCTCATTTTGCTAACATCTCATCCGGTTAGCATGGGGCAGCTCCCCCAGTATCCTATCCTGTATCCTGTTTTCAAGAATTCCCAACAGTACATGTGGTGTCCATTTTTGTATGCTGTTACAACTACAGTAGGTATGTTTGCTTTGGGGTCCACTTTGGAACATTGATTAAACGACTTTGGTTAAGTAAAAATGGACTAAAAATGTTTATAACATGCTGAGTCTTCAATTGTATTGAGAAAGAGAGACAGTGCTGTTGCTTGATGTAAGACTCCGTACGTAAGTGTTAAATGAATTGCAACAGACTTTTTAGACTCTTTCTTTATTATTTTTGCGAAGAGCTATATCAGGAAGTGGTTCTTAGCAGCACAGCAGTTTTTGTCCCCTGTAGTGGGTACAACAAGTCATTCATTAACACGTCCCTGCAATAGTCTGAAAACCTTTCCAGGGTGTACCTATATCTCACCCAATGTCAGCTGGGATTGGCTTAAGCCCTCTGCCATCCAAGATAATGAATTGTAGCCATCTCCACCACTGCCTTCGTCTACACTTTATCAACCACCACTATGTCCGGCGGTTAGCCTGCAGCTGTTTGGCAGTCTGGAAGCTGAAGTCCCACAGCACCATAGCCCTGTTGTTCTCAAACACCTTTGGTGATATGTCCCATCAGGATTTGGGTACGTCTACTCCAAAGTATGCGCAGATGTTCCTGTACACTATCCAAGCCCCTTGGTTGTGCCTCTCCATGTATGCTGATCCACCCTGTTACTATGTGCTGGAGCATTTCAGGGACATCCTTGCACAGCCTGCACTTTGGGTCTGATTTAATCTGGTAGACCCTTCCCTCTATAACCCCTTAGGCTTGTTTTTGTGCTGCCATGAGTAGTGCCTCTGTGATGTTTGTCTGTCCAGCTAAATATTTATAGATAATTATATAATCAGACATGTTCGGACAAATCTTTGAATCTATTGTAGAGGTCTACATGGACACAAGCTGAACCCTGATGGCTGCTGACACGCATTGTCCCTAATTGTCAGAACAGTCAATATTACACATGCTTTTAGCCACTCTCCTGTCACTGAGGGTTATAGTCAGTGCTTCCAAAGCTTTTGATTTCTATTTGGTTTTTGAAGCACCTGACCCCTTGCCCTTTGACCTTGCATGTGAGGTCAGAGGAGCAGAATTCTTAAGTGTTATGTAAAAAGCATCATCCATGTTTTGTGCTGCCTACGCATTCCACAGAGATTACCGCATCCAGACCGAATCAGCATGCTGGAAGGACACAAAACATGACTGTACTGTCAGTCTCTGTCTGCTACGTTATACTGGTCTATTTGGCTCTGTGTAAGTGGGACTCTGTGGGATGTAGTTGGTTAACGTTAGCAGGATTCAGTTCAGTTGTCTACAAAGAGCTTCTTTCTGAATTAACCTGGGTTTTGTTCCACTGAAGTGGCTCTCCCCTCTTAACCTGAAATATTAGAATCATGGTATGTGTAACTTGTGTAAAGGTGTATATGTTGATATTACCACTACAACTTGTGAAATATACATATTTTAAAAAATGTGTCTGTCATCTATTACCCAGCCTTTAACCTGCTACATTGTAATCTGGTCTTGTTTTTTCGTTATATTTTTGTATTGTCTTTTTGTATTGCTGCTGAAAGTAATCTAGCAGAATTTGGTTGCTCATCAATGTTAGATGTTGGTTCAGTATGAACTGTTGCATTCCACGGCATCAGTATCGTCCATCATTTGCAAACATACTGGAGGGGATTCCAGTGTTTTGGGCTGAAAATGTTCTTTATTTCAGTCATGGCATCAGAGTCTTTCTCGAGTGTTCATTTATATCCCAGGAACCCAGCGATTCTCTGAAATCAGTTGCTCCCAGTGAGAATATAACAATACAGGAAGGAACAGAAACTCATCATATTGTGGGATGTGCATTGTGCTTATCCACATGCGCTTTAGTTTATTACCAGATAACATCTGACTCTCTCTTATTGACCACAGAACATCAGGGATAGAACTAGAAGAGCTAATTGTTTGCAGATTGTTTTCGCATTGTGTGCACACTATGAATAATTAATAATAAAAAAACAAATCTAAAAATGCAGGCATGTGTTGCTAGATATGGGCTACTGTGACAGTCAGAGCCAGGCCCTAATCCTACCAGTTGGATTTAGTGCCACTATGTTGTTGGCACAGGTAGCTGATGAAAGCTTTAATTTGTTTTGTAGCCAGCTGGAATAAAATCTAACATGCTTGTAGACCAGACCTGACTGGCAAAAGCTGACTCAAGTCTAGGTGGTGTATACCATTTCTGCACAATATCATTATCTTCTCAAGAAATGCTTTGACTGCATTTGATTGCTATTCGTTTAGAAAAATATACCCTCCAGCTTGTTAAACACTGATGTTGCCTTCAGTGAGAGTTTAGCTACAGCCATCTCGGTATGGTTTTTGAAACTGCCTCAGTACTGCTCCTCTATTGTCTTCATGTCAAACACTTAAATGGTTGTAATTGGCCTGACATGTCTCAGTCTGCTAGAAATATTTAAAAGCAGAGGGACACCAGAGGAGCGAGGGAGAGAGCGAGAGAGAGAGACTGATATCTTAAACTAAACATGTTAAGGTAGATTTAAAGCCATTGTTTAGACAAATGTGTGTGTGTGTGTGTGTGTTGGGGGGGGGTGTTGGACATTTGTCAAGATGTGCGGTCCAACCTGGTCGCCAGACCGTCGTAGGGCTGATGCACAACAAGTGAACTTAAACTGCATGTATTTAGACTGTAGAAGTAAGCCGGGGGACACAGAGCGAACCTCTGGTGACATGAGCTGCAAGCTGGATTCGAACCGGCGACCCTCTTGTTCGGCGAACGTGCTAACCACTACGCCACCATGCATATATTATTTTTCTGCACATGTACAGACAAATATATCATGCATGCACCCTGTCTGACCTACTTCTACATGGAGGAGCTCGCTCTTCCATGACACACACACACACACACAGACACTCACATATTCAAATACACAAACTCACACATACACATACACACACTGTCTGACTCCTCCCCTTGGCACCAGGTTAGTGTCTGATGTATTGTTCTTCATTTTGGCCTTTGATGACACCCCAAACATGCCTTTAGCTTGTTTGTTTTGCCCTTTACAAAGTAGATCAGGGGTTAAGTGGGGGAATGCTGGTTTGAGAATTGCAGATGACTCATTCAATAGTCAGCCTAACCCTTTTTTTTTGTCTTTTTGAGAAACATAAAACCCTCTTGTACAAAACCTCTTTTCTACAATTTGACAATTTCCATTACATTAGATACTCAACATTTCCCAATACATGCAATGGACACATTTGGTAATGAAAAGAAGTTGTGCAACAATTTAGATAATCAATGTTTGCATCCAAGTTGTTTTCAGTACTTTGGGGCTATTTTACACAAACAGATGAGCATGTGTCAGCATCCAGTTCAGAGTAAATGTGTAGACAGGTGTAGTGTAGTTTAGTCATAAGTTGAAACAACCAGCTGTACAGCTCAAGTTCAGTTCTTTTTGTTTTGTGGATGTCGTGCATATGTGTGTGCATGCGTACATGCGTGCTTCATATCTAAGGGTGCTGTGTAGACTTGTGTGTATGTTGCATGTGGCAACATACACAAGGCATAACCACTGTCACCATCTGCTGAGCTCTTGACAACAGAGAACGCTAGAGGACACTCTCCCTGGGTGCATTTGTGGAATGTCACATGGCGCTGAAGAAATGTACATTTGACTTCTGTGACTTTAGTGCCTGTAGCGCTGCAGTCTGCAGGAGACAGACCCTGTGCTGTTGGCGGTTGTTAAACTGCAGAAATGCCTTTACTGTACATGTGTGCTGGCTTGCCTCAACTTGGTTTGAATCGGCATGCCTGGGATTTGCATCTCCATTGCAACAGGGCTACCTGCTTGAAGGTGTGTCTTTAACTGATGTGCTTGTCCTGAGCTGCCGACATGTACTGTGGGTGACTGTATTATCTTACTTCAGGTCAAGTAAAATAAACTGTTATCATGTCAGTGGCGTTTGCAAATCCTTTTGTCTGCAGCCCTCCATCTGATGTCTCACTGTGAATGTACAATCTCTATGAGACCGACACCCGAGTAATTCAATTTCAATTTCAATTTTATTTATTTGTATAGGGCCAGTTCACAACAAAAGTCATCTCAAGGCACTTTACATTAAGAGTAGGTCTAAACCATACCCTTTGAGAAAGGTATTTTAACAAAGAGAGACCCAACAGATCCCACCATGAGCTAATACAGAGTAATAAGAAAAGAAGCTGATCATCACAAGCATGGCTCTCACTTGAGGCTTGTGTTTGTCAGATCTTTAGAGCAAGAAACAGCAACACAGGCAGTTTTCTTCATCAGTGTTTGAATGCATCTGTCTGCGATTATTGACCACTGCTGCCACTGCTCTGTTACACGCCACTACTGTCTCATCCCACTTTATTCATCATTGCCAGATTACAATGTGAATGGATGCCATTGTGTGGTATGAATTTCTAAGGCTATATGTTGACAAAGTTCATTACGGCACTTTTGACTTGGCTGTCAACAGACCAGCACACTGATGTCATATGTTGTACATCATCACCTCTCCATTCACTTGCTTAAGCATATGATTCCAGCTGAATTTGAATCAGACATTAACTTTCTAATAGTCTGTATGTGCGCTTCCTTCCAGTTGAATAGAGCTCAGCAGTGAGTTACCGGAAGTGAAAGTTTTATTCATTTATTCATTAAAAAAGACTTATTCTTTATTCTCTTTTTATTTAGACATTTAAGTTCCTGCTTTTATTTTGGTGGTCTGTGGGTAATGTGGAGTCATATCTGTTTCAACCAACAAAGCCAGAGTCTGAGGACTCAGACCTTCTCTGAATGTAGAACTCGATTACAGCGATCACAACCAGGTAGTCGCTGTCAATACACGTTATGTATAAAGCAGGCAGTGAAGAAACTGTTTGACTTGGTCTGAAATGCATCATCAGTTCTTGAATGCATTCACAGCTGCTATCAGATGGTCAGATTTTAGATATTATTTATTACTTTTATAATAATAAACGTTATTTGTAACACACTTTTCATAAAATAATCTCAAAGTGCTACAGAACCAGCAATTAGAATTAAACATATACAATACATTATAATACATATAAACATAAAGAATACATACAATGCATTAAAAAGTAGTAAACAGAAAGGGTTAAAATCAGGACACCTAAGAAACAAGGAGTAAAAGCATAAAAGCACAGAGGCGATAAAAGACATCCAAGAACAGCCAGGGAAAGCCTTCCTGAACAAAAAAAGTTTTAAGACACTTTTTAAAAGTGTCCACAGACTGTGGTTGACGTAGATGCGGATGGTGCGGAGTCGTGTGCAGGGCTGATAGAGGAGGTTGGCGCTTTGTGACCGGAGGTTACGGGTGGAAGGGTAAGGGGTAAGAAGGTCTTTTAGGTATTGGGGGGGCGTTGCTGTAGATGCAGAGATGGGTGATGAGGGCAATCTTGTATTGAATTCTGGATGTTATGAGAAGCCAGTGCAGGTTCTTAAGAATAGGGGTGATATGGTAATATTTACGTGTTTTCATCAGAGTTCGGGCAGCACAGTTCTGAATTAATTGAAGTTTCTGTAGGTGTTTGTTGGGGATACCGATGAGCAGGCTGTTACAGTAGTCGAGCCTGGAGGAGATTAGGGCGTGGACGAGTGGAAAAAAGGTGTTTTGAATTTCCTTGACTGCTATTGATGATATTTGAGTAATAGGTGGACTGGGCTCCTTTAAGGGCTGCTGCATAGGCCTTCTGATGGTCTTTGTAGGCCAGCTTGTGTACCACCAGGCCAGATGATTTAGCACGCCTTTCAATGGCACGGCCAGCAGTTTTCATCCCACGCGATTCATTCGTGAACCAGGGGGCGGTGCGGGAGAAAGACACAGTCCTTGTTTTGAAAGGGGCATGTACATCCAGGAGGCAGCGAAGAGAGTGGTTGTAGTGTTCAACTGATTCTGTAACAGAAGGAAGGTTGACTGAGGCCAGCATTCGGAGGTCAGAATACAAGGTGGCAGGGTTGATGTTTTTTAAATAGCGAAAATGAATATCACACTTATTTCAGGTGCCATAAGTAAATCAGTGATGGAAACACTAACTGCATTAAGCTGAGTTTAGAAAAAGTTGAGTTTCATTTCATATATACTATTTTTTTGTATATTGTACATATTTTGGGCAGTTTACATATAATGCTGAAGACTAACTGTGTTGCGCATTGTTTTTGTCAAATTTTAGAAGTATGTGATTTTAAGATTTTTTCTAGGGTGTAGTGTTGAAAAAATAAACAAAAACAGCAAACAATTGTTATATTAGTTCACAATTCTTGTAATATTAAAAAACTAAAGCCTTGCAGCCTTTTTATATGGCATTAAATTACTTGGATAATTTATTATATATTTAAAAATGAAACCTGAGAAAGTAGATATCGTATAGTTTGTGGAAAGATTTGGACCATAATATTTTCTCTCCGCTGATCTGGCTATACAACCCTTTCACCCTCTACACACTTCCTTGCCATTCACAATACCTGTAGTCACTTCTGAAAATGGTATTACATCACTGCAATTCTATCCTTGCCCTTCTTACTCCACCTTCTTGTTTAAGCTACACTACTGCAGACCGCTGCGCCTATTCCTAGTCCCCTCCTTCTTCTGCTGATCATCAGCTGGACTAAAGCTGTTCCTCTGTTCATTTCACAGCATACTTTGTCTATTCTTTATATCACTCCTCTGTTCCCTCCCCAGCATATTATGACAGCCACTGGGAAATAATGGAGGCTTTGTGTGGCTGCAGTTTCCACAGGCTTGTGGAGTTTTTCCTAGAACTCTGGCTCCATCTTGTGGTCCAATTGCAGAGGTGGTAGGGAACAAATGTAACCGCCCAGAATATGCTTTGTAATGGGGTGGATAGTGTAATGTTCTTGGAAGGACTGAGGTAGCTTTAGTCGTGAGGGATGACTATGTTTCCTTTGTAAGAAAAACTTTTATAATTAGACTGTCTTCACTCATTTAGACCTGAATCAAATAAATATAAATCACACTTTATATCATGTTTTGGAAAGAGGTGGATATTGGAATGTACCCTGCACATAACATCCCTTGACGCATTGTGATTTAAGTTGACTTTTTTTTTTACCACAAAGATGAACTTCCTTTCCCATGTTTTGTTATATCCTTTACGTTGTGAAAGCTTTGTAATTATAAACTTGGAGTTAGTCCTGCTGTGGCAGCTGTTCAAAGCTGCAGAAACATTTGTTTTTTTGTTTACCATCTCTGTTCCTAAAGATGAGAATAAACCTGAGTTAGACTTAAATTTTACAGCTTTAAAAAACAATGCTAGGTTTTTCATTCATTGCTTGCATTGAGGGAAGCCTGCATATTATTTCTTGTAACAAGTTGAACTGCGCTTCTGCTTTTCTTTGTGCTGCCATGTGTTCCTCTCTTCCTCTCTGCTGCACGGACCAGTTTCACAAAGGAAGACGATGCAACTTACAACACAAGCGAATGTAGACATATTGAATGTTATAACCCTATGTATCTGTCAACTGAAACTATGAAAAGCACAGAAAGCTGATGAAACAGAGGAGAGAAGGTTTCAGTTAAGTGTTGGGTGTTCAAACCGCCGGGGTACTGGACTTGGGATTGTACTGCCAAATGATGTTTGGACAAAGTATTAAGGTATGTTACTGCAGATGTTCAGGACTGGGCATAACTCTAAGGTTGATAGAGCTTGCAGTTTAGGCTGTACTAAATCGGACTGACAGAAAGGAATTTC
The DNA here is from genome assembly GCA_028566105.1 of Hypoplectrus providencianus. Lineage (NCBI taxonomy): Eukaryota > Metazoa > Chordata > Actinopteri > Perciformes > Serranidae > Hypoplectrus > Hypoplectrus providencianus. The sequence continues at coordinate 25,095,538 of JAOWBC010001387.1, forward strand.
AAACATATTTTTGCAAACTAGTTTTGCTACCTCTTGAATGAGTAGCATTTTTAGAAAACATATTTAAGTTTGCCTTGATATTGCTAACCACAATACACCATATGAACACTATCTCTGCTTTCTTATTTTTTGTTGTCTTCAGGTAAATTGAACATAAGAAATTAATTAAGCTTAAATTATTGTAATGTTGTTCCTTGTATTGTTTGTCAGATTTGCTCTCTGTATTACATCAAGTCTTGAAACAACTACTTTAATTGTATTTATTTACTCAGCAAAAATGTAATTTGCTTGTTCCAGCCTCTCAGTTAGCTTGTTTTTTTGTTGTGATGGTTACTGTTTAGTGGCACTAGGAAAGGCATGCTGGTTAGCAAAATGGACCAGACTAAATGTTTCAAGTTAAGTTTGGTTCAGACATTTATTTTGCTTTTAGGATGAATTATGATCCTCTGCTCTAATCTTCTGGTTTTTAATCTTTTTATTGTCAGGTCACGATATCACATTCATGACCAAATTCCGGCAAGACTTCTGATATTTTCATTTGCCCAGATAAACAATGTGTGT
>JAOWBC010001387.1:25100584-25112549 GCA_028566105.1 Hypoplectrus providencianus
TTTTTTTTTGGCATTTGTGTTTCTATCAGTTTTGTACTAAATAGTAGTATCTATCAGAATCAGTATATAGTAGTAGTGAGATGAAAATCTTTGACCCTTTTTTTCCTTTTTTTGTGTGTGTTTTTTTTGTTTTGTTTTTTTGGATTGTATTGTATTTTTGCAATTTGTGTTTTCATTTGTCTAAGGCACCTAAAATCTCATGTTCATCCTCTTCTTCTCCTAGACCCTATTTGCTGCTTTACCTCCAACATGTGGCTCAGCCTGCATTGAAAGTTCAATGACCTCTGTAGCCTGCAGATTCTCATGCCTATTCATGTGTCTTTGTGTGTTCTCACCGTTCTTCCTCTCCCAGCTCCTCTCCATCTCCTCTTCCTCCTGCTCTAATCTCATCCATCACAGCCCATGAGAGCAGATCAGCCAACATGGCATTCTCATCTCGCTTTTCCTTCTGGGAACAAAAGGGAAGTTTCATTTGGACATTTCATTGCATGGTGTTAAAGTGTGTTACACAGTGTATTAACATGTGTGTCTTTGGATACGTGTGGCCTTTGCTTGTATCAAACTCAGAATGTGATGGCTTTCAATAACTTACAGTAGATTTTTAGGTAGGTTTTTTTAGCACATATACCATTTGCAATACACTACACACAACCTGTGCACTTCTAATGCCGTAAGTACAGCACATTTTAATGGTTGGACACAGTGTTTGTATATAAAGAAAGTTTGTAAGAAAGTTCAGTGAAAGAAAATTACAGGGTTAAAAAAAATTGCATGTTTTGAGGCTTGCACAGTGTGTGATTTAGAACAGCTTCATGTAGTGTTGAGGTTTGATTTAGTTTCTTTTTATATATTAACACATATAGATCAAAGAAGATAACAAGCCAGGAAGCAAAAGTGTAAGTAAATATTGTCCTTTTCACTTTAGTAGTATGTTTCTGGTCATCAGAGTTCTGTTGAGATAATATGTCTTTATTGGCACTGTACACATACAATTAAATGTAGTTGTATAGTAAGTTATCCCCCCAGATGCCTAGTCCCTGAGAACACAAAATGCAAATACCTTTTTTGTATTTTATCTTGTGATTTCTCCGTGGAGAACAAAGTTCATTTTCTTAAAATAGTCTATATTCGTTAGATGGAAGACTCATTAAAGGGTAGTATTACACACATCCCTTCTTTACAGACCAGACATGGCAAAACATTAGGCCTTTGGGACATTTTCCAGTGGTGGAATAAGTATCCAGATCCCCTTTTACTTAAGTAAAAGTATGAATACCACACTCTATAATTACTTCACTAATATACTCTGATGTGGTTTAATAAATCAAATGTCTAATCATTTTTAAATGTTTCATGTTTTTCATGTTAAATCTTGATCTGAAATGTAACATAAGATGGTGGCTAAATATAATTCAGTAAGAGATACAATATTTGCCTCAATGTACATAAATAAATGCGATCTCGAAAATCAAGAGCTAATATGATCGTACAAGTGCTTCTTGCACAGTCCCATTGACTCTGAGGAAAGGAAGAAAGTTGTACTGTTTAAAATATTATAGAATAGTGAACATAATCCAGAGAACCTGGCCTTCTGTCCAACTGAGGGGTGCTCTAGAACAGCAATGTGGATGTGTTGACAGTGACTTGTGGTTTTAAGAATATGACCCAGTGTTAGCTATAACAAATGGCCCACCATCTGTTCTCTGAGACTTTCTGGCTTCCTCATTCAAGTCACCATGCAAATCTTCAAAATATATTTGTTGTGGGATTTCGGGGTAGAAACAGTCTGTGAGGAGCATAGTAAGCAGCTGGTTGTTCTTCTCTGCAGTCGAACATATTTTGAAGTATTCGCTTTAAATGCTCTGGAGACTGAAGTTGTTTGATTGATCAGCATAGCCATAAAGGTAACACAATTTTGGCATCATGTGTTTTCTTTTTGCCTTTATGGGTATAATCAAAAGACAGTGGATATTTTATTGACAAAGTGTGGCATCCAATATCGTATTAGGGTAACAGTCATTTTCTTTGTCAGTTAGTCTAAAAGATTTTTTTCTCTGACTAGTCCTAATATATAATATTCGACCTAGTGACTGAACAAATCTCAATATAACGCAAAAATATTTTCAGTATTAGACATTAGACAGAACTGTTGCTTGGGTTTTCCCTGTACTGTTCATGTCATTGTCTCCCCTCTCTTTCCTTTCTCTGAGTAGTCAGACAGTGAGGGGCTGTCCAGCCGGGCCAAGTCAGTGCCAGCTTTAGACCCTGGCAGGGGGTTATTCCGGGCAACAAGTCCCCCACCAGTTTCCTCTACAGAGGTGGTATCCCGGGTCAGGAGTCCCTCCCCTCCGAAAGTCAGGACACCTGTTAAAGTGCCAGAACGCTTCAAAAGTCCTCAGCCAATGTCAAAAGTGACAGAGCAATTAAGGAGTCCTGAGAAATCACATGCTCCTCTGAGCCCAGAACCAATTATGAACAATGAGCGAGAGCAAAATGGCATTTTGGGAAAAAGCATGGTCAATGGTACAGCCAACAGTAATATCAAACCTTCAAGCGACATTACCAACCAAACGGATACTGCAGAGGACAAGGGGCTGACACGCAAGAAAGTAGTAAAGGTGGTTCGTCGTGTTGTCAGGAAAGTCCTGCCCACAGAAGAGGATGAGACCACTGTGCCATCACAACCATCAGACACAGCTCCACAAACAGCCAAGCCTTCTGCTGAACCAGTTAAAGCAGCGCCAGCACCAGCTCTAGTGCCTAAGGCCACCCCGATGTCAGTGTTCTCTTTTAAACATGATGTCATTAAAACAGAAGATAAAGATGACATTTCACGAGGATTGACAAGCCTCATGGTCAGAGGCAGGACAAGGGAACCCCGACCACGGATATTCAAGGATGAAAGGCCAGAAAAAAATGAGTTGGAAAAGAAAAATGACAAGAAAAATGAAAAACCTATTGATCCAGAGGAGACAAAAGAGGAGAATACAGAGGATAAAACCAGCCTTAAGTCAAAGGAAGTCGATCACAAGCCTACAAGTTCTGGTCCAGTTATACGGGAGGTCAAATCTCCTGTGGTTGCTGTACATAAAACCAGCAAGGTTTCTGAAGGCTCAACTCAAGTGTCTTCAAAAGCTACTCATTCCAGACCAGCGTCTCTACCACAAGTTGTTGGCTTCATCCCAGCTCCCAAGCCTTCACCTTTGTCTCCACCTCCTGGCTTCATACCTGCACCGAAACCAGTTACTGCCACAAAACTCAAATCTGCAAATGCTCCTTCGGCGGCTTCAGCTGTGGCCCAGAAATCTTCTTCCCTCTCTGCTGCATCAGGTTTCATCCCAGCACCTAAACCATCTTCACCTGCAGTCACAATGAACCCTGCTCCTCCTGGTCCCAATCCTTATCCAGTATCTCTACCTAAAGTAATTCCCACTCAACAAACTGCTCCTAGTCAACAAGAGGTACACAGTCCACAATTTGCATGTCTGGTCAACATTTTGGACATAGGTGTGCAAAGCGCATGGCCATTTGAAATGCATGTTTGGAATAAAATAGCACTGTGAAGTTACCTTGCAGACCCCAGATCCATGCCTAACCTCAGTATGGCACAGTTATTGATTGACATGATAGTTATTGCAAGGGATTAATCACATAGAGAAAACATTTGCCTATGTTAGGTCCAAGTCTTTTCAGGTACCATTTGGTTCTATCTATGTCAAGTCATGAAGTTGCAGTGGTGGATCCAAATTTTGCAAACATGTTGAAGTAATCCAAATAATATGATAACAAGACTGGCATGAATAATGGTATATTGGTGGTCCCCTGAAGATGTTTCAATGGTTGTCATTGCTCCTTGTCCTGTCTGTGCTATATGGTTCCAAAATATGTCACTTTTCTCCTCTCTTGGAGTATAGGCTGGAATACCATGAATGTTACTAACAACAATTACCTCATGGCTTTTCTAATACCAGTGGGGCTGTAGTTTCATTTTATATGCTGCTTCTGGACAATTCAAGTAACCGTAATTTTATATGTAGTCAATGGTTGAGTTTCTTGTTCCAGGGCATATGTAGGAAGTAACTTTACTTGACTGTTATTTTCATTGTTGATGATCTATCAATCACAAACCCTTTAAGTCACCGACAACTAGCAGCATTCCTCACAAACTTGTTTTTTGTTGTGTATCTGTTATAGATTTTATTTTACTAAGCTTGGTTGTTTTAAGTTTTGAGCTATAAACATCTCTGGGTGGATTCAAGATTCAAAGATCTTGAATTCAAGTCACTGACAACTAGCAGCATTCCTCACAAGCTTGTTTTTTGTTGTGTATCTGTTATAGATTTTATTTTAAGAAGCTTGGTTGTTTTAAGTTTTGAGCTTTAAACATCTCTGGGTGGAGTCTACCATCAAACCAGGGACAACTGTTTTTTTCCACCTATGATCCCACACCTAGTTTACAAAGCAGAGTTTTGGGTTTTGGGAGTTTGGGATCAACATTTTATGGCTGAACAGTCTGTGTTCTCATGGTGCTCTGTTGGTTTGTTGCAACTTTGATCTAACAAACATTCTTCACTTAATTGGGCAACTGCGTTGCATTTATGGCCTTGGTTTTCTAGCGTGCATGCTGTGTGAAGCACCTTTGAGTATTAATGACTAATATGTTTTTTTTTTAATCCAATTCCACAATAACCCAATATGGTATGTAATGTTGATGAAAAAAATGTGCGTGCGTGAGTGTCCTGTAGGAAACAAGAGTTACGAGAGTTTTTGACCAAATAGATCACCAAATCTATCACTATCACTATGAATGTCTATACGTTTTCTAACCTTTTGTCAGTATGAAGTCATGGGCTTTGCTTCAGCTTTATTAGTGGGCTTAGCGTCGATGTCTTGCTGCTTTGACCTGTAGGAGGAACCACTCAGTCCCACAGAGGAGGCCCAGAGACGCCTGATGAGGATCTTCGGTGCCCCTGTAAACCATCCTGTTGTCTGCATATTATTGATGTTTTGCTGTGCCTTTTGTCTTCATCTTTCCATGTCAGCCCTCTCTTGCACAAATATAAATGACTTAACATCAATTTTTAAAGCTGACGCCATCACACTGATGTTACCATAAAAAAATAATGTGCATTATTAACTGCATCGTCATAGTTCCACTGCTGGGTTGATGTATTGCAATGTTGCATTTGTAAACTTCACCCCAGAGTTGGCTTGTTGAACTCAGCCTCCCTAATTTGAACAATGAATGCTCCCCCAGACTATTAGCATTAGTCACCATGCCTTACATGCTTAGTTTATTGGTGTGTATTTACAGAGATGCACAACAGAGGAAAGTATTAGCAGGGTGTCTGTTGCCCTCCTGACTTGGGCAGAACAGTTGGTCTACCAGTTGTGACTCATGACGGAGTGAAACATTATCCCCTCTGCTAGTGTCCTGGCTCCAACACTCTGACCCTTACTTCTTCAACTCCTTTTATTACCTCTTGCTCATCTGTTAACTAAGGGTGGTCTCACATTCAAATCCCACTTTTACAGTTGAATATTTAGGGCTTTTTGCCATCTTGTATAGACTCTTTAGTCATATAATCATGAAATGTCCTGATCACATGGTGTAGCCCTAATCCTTCTCCTCCTGGGTACAATCAGCCCATTTAGGAGAGGTAGCTCTCTTTTAAAGATTTTTGAATACAGAAAACGCTTCTGTTTGTAAAGTGGTGTTACATAGAGATTCTTCCCTCACAAATGATCTGAGTACAGATAGTGTCTTGCAGAGGGAAGACAAACCCAATAACATTCAAGTTTGTTTGGGCTTGTCAGCAAGTTAATCACAGAATTAGCTTCAGTTAGCGACTGCTACTGTGATAGTGAACAACAACTGAACTGATCTTGATCTGCACTTCCAAAGATCATTGTTACAAACCAATAATCTCCACCCAGTGTTACTCGTTGCGAAGCCATCTTCACTTTTCCATTACTCTGTCAAATGTTCATGCTCTTTATCATTGCTTTTTATTTACTGCACTGTTTTCATCCAAAGTCCCATGTTGACCTTGTCTTCTTTCTCCTGTCCTTTCCCTCATTCTCTGTCCTCCATACCTAAAACCCACTGCTTTTGCTGGTTGTTCTTGTATCCCTGTGGTTGCTTGGTGGCTTAGCTGGCAGTCAGTGTTGCACCTCCTCTCCAAGCCCCCACCCCTGTGGCTCCACAGCCCCAGGACCCTCCCCAGGGCTCCCTTCAGGTACTGCAGCCCTCCAGTCCTCCTCTGGGTCTCCTGGGTGGAGCCTGTGCTCGTATGACTTGTTGTGTAAGGGTCCGAATCCTTCTAACTTTCCTTCCTTTTCCTGATTTCCTTTGTCTGCAGTATTCCCAGCCTCTGTATTTGAATACAAAGTGTTGTTTGTTACATGTTGTTGTACTGGAAACACAGAGGTGAAACGATCAGTTCCTAACTCATCAGATGCTGGGTTTGACAACAAACACAGAGTTCACACACTCCTCTTAATGTGTGAAGAATTCAATCAAAGCTTTTTGGCAACTCATTCAGCATTTTGTCATCGACATGATGTGCTGTTTTTACCACAATGGCATAATGTTATTAAAGCATAATGTGTCTCTTCGAGAGACATCCGTCTGAAAGAAGCTACATGCGTGGGCTTTGTATATTTTATATTTAAGGTTGGCATGCACTTGGTGTGTAAAATATCTCTGAGTGTGTACATATAATGTGAGGAGTTTGTACAAATGTAATACAGTAAATCTGTCAATATTTCACTCATGTAATAAAAAGAAGATCTAGCATAAAGCCAGTAAATGGATCACAGATGATCACGCTTATAGAGTAAACTGGATTTCTCCTTCACAGATGTGTTGGATGAGTTTAGATACAGTTGAGATACAACAACAGTCTACAGCCGTGCAACTGTGTGCTTATCTGTTTTATCATATCTATTTATAAGTGTGTCTGAATAACATTTGTCACTCATATATAACTGTGACCTTTGACCTCTTCATGCTGGCCAAATCATCAGGGATCAGTGGAAGAGGACCCTGTGGCCCTCCTTCAGGCTTCTCATGCTGCAGCTCAGCAATCTCAGGTCTGGCCTGCACTGTGCCTGAGTGTAATTCACCACCAGCTCGTCCCACAATCACCCTGCTCTGTAGAATGTTGTGCTGTGATGTGCCCTCTTCCTTTGCTTGCCAAGTACAGTGTGCCCTGTTGACTTCTCCTATACAATTAATTGTTTCTATGGGATTACACTTAAACATATCATAAGCTTTCTTCACTATGTTTTAGCCTTTTTTCTAAGATGTTTCTTCTATAAATTAAGTTTTTTTGTTGTTGTGGTCCTTCCTCACTTTTGTCATGTTTGTGTTCACTTAATGGAGGTAATTCCTGCTAATTTTGTTACCAGGGTTGCCATTGAACCCTTCTCACACAGACACTCATGAACCTTTTTTTATTGACTGCTGTCTGTTTTTTTCACATACAAACATGCAAACATACACACGTTGTCACACACCACCCTGAAGGAGCAGCAGTGCTCAGTGGACTGTGAGACATTTGTGTCCACTGTCCTCCACTGCATGGTCATTATTTTGGCAAGATTTTCTGTTAAGCATGTGCTTGAATGAAACTGAAAATACTGGTGGTTTCAGTAAGACTCAGTGGGGTTGAATCATCCAGTAACAATACTGATTTCCTTATCTCTGCAGTCCAGTAATTTCTACCTTGTTCTTTCTTTCTTGCAGGTAAAGACGGAGGAGCAGATTGCAGCAGAGCAGGCCTGGTATGGATCGGAGAAAGTCTGGCTTATCCACAAAAATGGCTTCTCCCTGGGTGAGATGGGATTTTGATTTCCCTTTTTATGGGCAATATTGCAGTTAATCTTTTAAATGTGGCTGTCTTGACGGAAAAAATAAATAACTTGTAAACAGATACTTTAATTTAACATTGTTACTCCAAGCTGGTTCTGAATTAACAGGGATATGTTTTAGGAAAAATATATTGTAAAGGTAGTAAAAAAAATAAGGAAAACAGATTCAAATGCATTTCTCACCTTTTTAGTGAGTGAAATGTGAGTGGATATGCATTCCATAAAAACGAGTACACCCCTCACATTTCTTCAGATATTTTATTATATATTTTCATGGGAGAACACTGAAGAAATGACAATGTGAATATGCTAGTGGAAATTACTAGTTGTATTTGTTTTTGCAATATACACTAATACGGGTGAAATACATTTTTATTGCATTGATTTAGCATCCCACTTTTATCCTTTAATGTAACTATGAATTAAACTTTAATGTAAAGGGAAAAAAAAGTTCCTTATCTGATTTAATTACATACTGTTTGTAGTTGTTTCCAAATTACGACCCAAATCACTGAGGTGTGATCTGGACTTGGAACATCTAAGGAATACACAATAATACACCATCACCTATTATAGCCAAGGATTGTGTGAAAAGTCATTCTTGTTTTGTTTTGTCTTGACTGAGCCAGTTCAGATAAACAGATGAGTTGTAGCATTCCCAGCAGGTTAATAACAACTATTATTCTTTCCTGTCTCTTTCACTGCCTAGCTACTGTGGTGAAGACGGAGGCGGGCTCCCTACCAGAGGGCAAACTAAAAATCAAACTGGAGCATGATGGGACAATACTGGAAGTGGATGAAGATGATGTGGAAAAGGTGAATGGGAGTTGGCTCCAAAAAGTTTGTGGTATTACAGGAGAAGCAACCTGTTTTTGTGTCAAATGGTTTGATCCGGACGGCTCGTACATACCAATTTAATGCTTTTACAGTATTTTTTGATGTATCTCACTGTCAGCAACTGTAACAAAGTGCATATGTAAAATGTTACTGATCTTCTACAATTGCTTTTTTTTTGTGCACTTTGTTTTGATGTGTTTTTTTTTATTACTGGCATATTCAAACTGTCTTTTTCAGTTAAGCCACATTTCTTATCCTAATCAAACAGAATGAAGTGTGGTTTGATTATTTATATACAGCAGTGTCATGTACCATTAAAATTGCAGTAGAGCTACTCTGTAGCAGTGCCTGGGCAGAAGAGGTCTACACTCCACCTGTCACTTAGTTTGTGAACACAGAGAGCCAGACTGCCACAGATGGCCACAGAAGACATGATGAGAGAGGTGGAGGAGGGGTCAGATGGGACAGCTGGAAAATGTAGTAGTTGTGAAAGATTTGCTTACTTGGCTATCTTACTTTCCCAATCTCACATTTTGAAGAAGATGTGTTTACTGTAACAACACAACTTTGTCATTCATGCCATTGCCAAGATTTTGTCAGTAAGGCTCTTAAACAAGTTATTTGGTTTTAATGTAGTGATGTCATTGACCTCCCTGTTTCATGGTCTCTCTAAAAAAAATCCAAAAAATAACCTTCAAAGCATACACAGTGTGTTTGACACCATACCTGATGTTGTTTACCATCAATGGAGCCAAACCAACAGGGTTGTCCAAAAGCTAATAATAACGACACTGTTGCACATGATGACATGTTTCTTAATTTCTATGAACACAAACTGTATTTTGACTCTGTCGCATATACACTGAGCTGCTCCCCCTAATATTCACTAGACTAGAGCATCAAATATGAATACATCCCACCCTGAAATAGTCCCCAACAAATGTTATATTTACTCCTGTTTGGGTTACATTTGCCAGTAGTTAAATTTTTCATATGTTAACAATGTGTATGAAATATGTAAAAATTATGAAGCCCTTTTTCTAGAAATGAAGCTCAATTTTCCAGAGACTTCAAAAATGACATTTGTTGTTGTTATATCTCCCATAAGAACAAGAGGGGTTGGCGCTAAGAGTCACAGACTCAGTAGGGCGGCCTAGCACTGATTTGGTGACATGTTGTTTTAGAGCAGTGGTGGGCCAACCTCCACACAGGCATCATCAGTGATAAACATTCACCTCCAGGTTACACAACTGTATGAAATATCAGCTTGAAGAAGAGACAAAAGAACTGCAAACTTGGATGCAGTTTGGCAATAAGAAGGAGAAAGAGTTTTATTTGCATCAGCCAACTTCCAGTTGGCCTTTCCCATAGGCTCTCAGCAGCCCTCCATACTGATGCCCTGTACTCAAACCTGGATGCAGTTTTGGCCCTGGATCATCTAACAGAACCACTGGAACCTTGACCAGCTCAAATTTCTACTAATCATCAGGAAGTGTTAAAAATGATCATTGTGGTACTCATCATCGTCATCTGTCTCTCCACGTGCAGGCCAACCCTCCATCATACAACAGATCAGAGGACCTGGCTTCACTGCTCTATCTGAACGAATCCAGTGTGATGCACTGCCTGAGGCAGCGCTATGGAGGCAACCTCATCCACACGTACGCTGGACCCAATATGGTCATTATTAACCCCCTCAGCACACCCTCCATGTACTCTGAGAAGGTATGTTTAGGACTGGTGATTGCAGCACCCATGTGTGAATTAAACAATAGGTAGAAATGTTTGTGTGGCAGAACAATGGTCGGCTCTAACTTTATTATCTGTATGCTTTTGTGTTTTTTCCTCTTTTGTGCTGTGTATATCTCCTCTCTCTCTTATCAGGTGATGCACATGTTCAAAGGCTGTCGGCGTGAGGATTCTGCACCTCATATTTACTCGGTTGCTCAGTCTGCCTACCGCAACCTGCTCACTACCCGGCAGGATCAGTCCATCGTGCTGCTTGGCAAGTCTGGCAGCGGCAAGACCACCAACTGTCAGCACCTGGTCCAGTACCTGGTGTCCATTGCTGGCAGCACGGGCAAAATATTCTCTGGTGAGTCGGCAGACAGAATGGAGGGCAGCAGGATCATCCCAAAAACACATGAACACATGTAACTGTAGATGTCTTTTCATTAGATATATCAGGGCCCACAATTTCTTAAACTTAAGTTTTATAAAACACATGTTCCAATATAGTATACAATGCCACAGTTTATCTAAATCACCATAGGTAAAGCTGGAACTGAGCACACCAGAAATGTCACTATTGACCTCTCATTACACAGGACAGCTATGTGGCTGCTGTGTGCTCAACCATGGACAGCACAGTAGGTCAAATCAGAAGTAGGAAGACAGTCCATGAACTGGATGCCAACATTTCACTGTTCATTTTTGTTTTCTCTTCTGTATGAAATAGCGCCAAAGAAGAATTCTGTGTTAATGTAATATTTTTATTCCCCGTGATAATCAAGAAGGGATCAAGGTGTTAATAAAATTCACATTGAGAGACTAACAAACAGTCATTTGTCATCCCCGCAGTATGGGCTGTTTTTCCTGTACCTGTGTGGGAGGAAGTTGCTCATTACAATATGCACCCGCAGTAGGAGCTCGTTCTCTTATCTCTTTGTGATCAAGGCCTGTAATGTTCCAATGCAGATTTTAAAGCCCAGTGCTTGTCTCTGGTGCCATTTAGACCCAATCACCAGGTCAGACTTTCAAATTCGTCATCCATTCCAGTGTGACAACACCTCCATTATTTACTGAAAGTTAAAAGATGGCACAACTAAGCATTCATAAGAAGTTAAAAACCAGTTTATATGGACTTCCCAGAACAAAAAATGAAGTACAACTTTATATTTTCTTTGCCAACACAGCTGAAAAGTGGCAGGCAGTCTACACCATCCTGGAGGCTTTTGGCAACAGCTCCACTTCTATGAACACCAACGCCAGCCGCTTTTCCCACGTCGTGTCCCTTGACTTTGACCAGGCTGGGCAGGTGGCCTCAGCATCCATCCAGGTAATACAAACATACACACGCACAGATATGCACTCAGACACATACACACACACACACACACACACACACACACACACACACACACACGCACACACACACACACACTTTTTTTGTACACGCGATGTATGCAGGTGTGTCCTCCATCAGCTTCACCTTGTAACAATTTTTTAATGAATCTTCTGGGGTGCTGTGGCC
>JAOWBC010001414.1:1242-8742 GCA_028566105.1 Hypoplectrus providencianus
GTGGGTTGTGTATTCATAGCCCAAAGTGTGTGTGGCATACACATCAGCAAAAGAAAGAGTCCACTGAAATTTGAAACATTAGTGATGTCTGAATTTACCATCAGGTTAGAAATGGTTGATATGTTAGTTGTGAAAACATTTATAGTTTGTATATGGTATTTATAACATATTAATGAGAGCATCAAATTATGTTTCTGACTCTTCCTGTTTGTGTGTCTGTGATCAGGTGACACACCTGGTGATCAAACGTCCACAGTTCTTCCATTTCAAACCTGGAGATTACGTCTACATCAACATCCCTGTGATCGCCAAGTACGAGTGGCATCCATTCACCATCAGCAGCGCTCCTGAGCAGTCAGGTGGTTTTCAGCACTCACACACAAACACACACACACACACACACACACACACACACACACACACACAAACCAGAAGCTGTTCGATTGGAGTTGAGAGTATTCATTAGATCTTCAAAAATAAAAAATAAAAAACAATATCAAAAACAGGCTGCACTAACTGCTAACTGTTTAGTGTAATTTAATGATTTGTCAGGTTGGAAATAAACTTTGTTATTGGTGAGCACCAAACTCTGAATTGATGCTGAAGTGTAAATCTTTTAAGCAGACTTTTTATGTGTTGAGTTTGGTGCCACATGTGGATAGAAACAGTACTGTTTCCATGAGCACCAGACTCCCTTTTTGAAACCTAATTTTACTAGAACAGGGACTAACGGTCTCTGCCAATCAGTCCTGGTCATGGTTCTGCCGTGCCCCCCTTCCCTAGAGTCGGACTAGCTAAATGACTCTAAACATTTTACAATCACATCTATCAACAGTGTTTCCAATGAATTGATATTACTTTTTCAGGGGTAGATAGCTTCTTTATCAGCTGTTTGAAACTCATAAACTCTCAGTTTACACCAAAACAAAACCCTCATGTTTTATGTTGCTGAAGAAAAAAGGAACACATGGGCACATAACTTGTTCAAGACAGAAAGAAGCTGGGCTTTTTCAAACAAATGCAGTGATTTTATTTTTCAAGGATCAACACTGGATTCATTCAGGAGAGAGATCAAACAACATGTAACGTTTTAAAACGCTTGACCTCTGACCTGCAGACACTCTGTGGCTTCACATCCGCTCAATGGGTCAGTGGACAAACCGCCTGTACGAGTACTTTAGAGAGCCAGAGAGTGAAGCAGTGAGCCCCAAGAGACTTGCTGCCAGCCTGAGGACCCGGAGACAGCTAATAAAGGCCCAGGTCTTTACACGCATACACACAGACATAAACACACACAAACTCACACACGTACTCTGTCTGGCTACAGCTCCTCATGTTCATCCTCTTCACAGGAGGACTTGTTCAGCTCCACATATCACAACGGAGATGTAGCTTCTAACCAGGACGATGCCATCGAGCTGATGATGTACCGTCAGAACGGCTCCGGGGCAGATGCGGCCACACCACCCCCCCAAGGCCCACCCAAGCTGCCTCCAGATGGACTGGAGCCAGCAGAGAGGGGAGAGGCTCTTCCAATCAGAGAGGTCCACACATGTGACTTCAGAATATTCACAGTCAATTAAATCACACTTTAAATCTTCTAACCCTTTTGAAACTGCAGGTCTCTGCCAAGTTTGGAGAAAATCACAGATACTGCAACATCAAGGTGAAAAAAAAAAAACAGTATATAAATACAAAAAAACAATATTATTCTTTTAATACATGAGCACAAACACTGTGTAGTTTACAGAGATATAACCCCTTAATACACATACATACAATACATATACAATATATATGTATATATATATATATATATATATACAGTTGTGTTCAAAATTATTCAATCCCCACTGCAGTACAGTCTTACAGCAAGTATGGCATTTATTTTTTATCATATTCATAATTACATCAAATAAGGATCTGTCAAACGGACAAATGCAACTTAAATTACAACAATATTCCTTTGTAATATACCAACAAATGTCCTTTTTGTGATTTCCTCACAAAAACTCCACAGAGGAGATAATTTCTTTTTATTAGCAAGGATATCGATATAAAAAGATTGCAAAGACATTAAACATTTCAAGAGACACCATTTGAAACTCATCAGAATGTTTATATAATGTGTTTACTGAAGTCAGATCAGGAAACAAATGTTGGAAATGCTCTGCACCTTTCTAGAACAGAACCAGTTCCATGTGGGTCTGAGTGTGTTTGTTTGTTGTATGTCAGTGTTATGTAGATGGACCTTATGGGACTCCAACAAGACAGATCTTTGCCTCTGAGCATGCAGTCCTGATTGGGGCTGGGATTGGGATCACACCTTTTGCCTCTATCCTGCAAAGCATCATGTACCGGTGAGATAATTATCTGCAGCTGGTTCCGTCCGACAAACACATTTTTACTTTTTATCTAAACTTACTTTTCACTTTTTTTTTCCAGACAATTTTTCACTTCCATTGCACAGACATTATTTTGAAAGATATTAACCATTTTTTTGTCTTTTGTGGTAACCCCCTAACCCTTTGGTGGTTAACTCTACATATACTTTGAACCTGAACATCACACATGTGGGTTTCACAGTTAAATAGTGTGTTCTGAAGGCTAACAGAATTATCAACACTTAGCATAATATATATTATTATATATTATTATTAATATATATTTGATTTACATTAGATGTTATGTTTTCTAATTCACCTCAAGATAGGGCACCACCCTGGATACATCGCAGAAAAGAAAGATGAGTCAACTAAATCAGTCTACAGTTAATAAACAATCAATTTAGAACACTGATTAATAATTTAGTTATTATTTAACCAATTGGGGTAGGAAAGATGGCTGTCAAAGTGATTTAACTTGCTACATGGATTGTTGTCAAAGGGTCCTAAAACCATGAGCAGGATAGATAGAGGAGGCTGTGTTAGAGGCACATTTATATTGATTTTAATTAACCAGATTAAAAGGAATTAGTTGGTTGAGTTGCATGCACAACATTAGGTCTATGTAAGACAACATTTAACCCCAAGTGGTGTGGCAAAACCTAATAAAAAAACCTACATAGATACCATAACACTTAATAATAATACACATAAAACATGAGCATCTAATACGGGTAAAAATCTTCTGCTTAGCCTTTAGCTTGTTCTTATGTTGATCTGCAACCAGGACATTACCAGCCCATCAATGGGAAGGATGTGAAGAAAGGTGCAGGAAAAGGTTGAAGAGCTGGTTCTTGTTGGAGCCCAGCAGTCCTATGCTAGGTGTGGTTGCAGACTGGTCCTTCCAGTCTTCCAAGTTAGCTGGGACTTTATGTCCTAGTCTTTGGGTTGACTTACAGTAGTGCCATATTTTACAGACTATAAGGCGTATTTAAAAGCATTTAATTTTCTCAAAAAACGAAAGTGTGCCTTATATATTGTTCTGGAGTGAAACAGCCCCCTCTAGTGAATTAATATGGACTAATTTGGGTTGTGCTTACTGACCTTGAATCGATTTTGTGTGTCACACGGAACTCATGGCACTCTATCCACATGTTTTAGTGTGACTTCTATAAACTCCAAAGCCGCACCGCTTGCAGCATTACGGCTACCGTAGTCAGGAGCGTCGCGGAGTAATACATACTGTGCTTCACCATAATATTACAGCGTGTGTATAAGGACCCCAGAATGGCACCTATCAAGAGATACGGTAATGACAGGCACTTCAAACATTTAGCGGTATGAAACTGTGTTTTTTCAGGTTTTACAACTGAACGAGGTCGAGAGTTATTGTGAATACACTCATTAACACTTGAACAATGTTTAGAGTTATTGTGAACGCGTTTAATAAAGTCTGACTGACTGATTTATCTGACTGTTTTGTTTCGCTCTAATGCGCTTTACAGTCCGGTGCGCCTTATATATGAAAAAAGATTTTTTTTAAAATAGACCATTCATTGACACTGCGCCTTATAATCCAATGCGCCCTATAGTGCGGAAAGAGTAATAAAGAGTAGTTAACTGTGTCACAATTTAAAGCCAAGCTTTGGTGTGGCCTTTTCCGTATAGGCCACAGGCAGAAAAATCAAAGAGCACACTGAAGGGAGGGTAAGCTGTGTTGCTGTAGATCTTCTTATCTCTGGAGAGACAACTCAGCTTGAGGCTTCTAGCCTGTCCTTTGGGAAATGTGTCCCTGGGCAGACTGGAGAAAAGAGAAGCTCTCTTCTCTTAGGGTCTAAGATGGACTCACAGAATTTATATGTCTGGTGAGGCTTTCTGTAGGGACAGATGTTCTTCTGAACACTGCCATTACACTGTAGGGGGCATAAAATGCAAGGCATCGTGGGAAACTGAGCCAGAAACCACTTTGAGAGTCTGAGATGTGAAACGTGTTGCATTTCCATTCACGTCTGTTCAACTTCCAAAAATGAAAGTGACATACCTGTGGTCAGACTATTGGTCTATGTTGTTCATTTCATCCTTCTCATTCTTTTTGATTTACTTGATCAGCATTTTTTTTTATGTCTTCCCTTATATAATTTGATATTAAGAGAAGAAGTAAAAGATTGAGTGAAGTTCTTTAAACATATAAACCAAATTACCAATATGATGTGTTTGTGTCCAACAGATACCGCATGAGGAAGCAGAACTGTCCCAGCTGTAAGTACTCCTGGTGTGAAAACATTAAAGACAGCGAGATGAAGTTACGAAAGGTGAGAAAACACTACAGAGGTTTCATTATCAGCAGTGATCTTCTACCTGTGTCATGTTGCAGTTTAATGACATGACGTGGACTGTGTTCTGGACCCTGCAGGTTGACTTCATCTGGATCAACAGGGACCAGAAGTCGTTTGAGTGGTTTGTTAGTTTACTGACCAAACTTGAGATGGACCAGGCTGATGAGGAGCCAGAAGGTAGGGGGAAAAATGATTACAAATAATTTCCCTTACCAAGGTGTTGGCTACAGCACTTGCATCTGCTTTGGACATCAGAAATACCTCCACCCATTCACTAAAAAGTGAACCAGTCGCTGGATGGTGTTTCTCAGGTAGTCCAAGTCCATCCAGTGGGCTCTCCGCTCACTGAGGGGTGAGGTGATGGCGAAGTGTTGGAGCACTGAAGGCAGCGGATGTGTGTGTCTTTGTGTGTACGGTTGAAGAGATAGGGGAAGGTGAGCTAAACCTGTTACAGAAACAATTTAGCTCACTTGCTCTCTCCAGGCCACCTGATGGTTGCCTGCCTCTCAGTCCACATTGTTCTGCAACTCACTGAGCAGGTAGTACAGATAAAGCCCAGCAGCAAACAGTTCAAAGTCCGGCTGACAGAATCGCTCCTTTACAGCAACCTGTCAGGGATTACACCATCTCTCACTCACGTTGTGCAGTCCTACCTGCCTTCTACTTATCACTCTGTATATCATCTCTGTCCACCCACACAGTACAAGCGCTGTGATGTGCAGGTGAAAAGCTCACTGCTGTACCAGAAAAGTCACAACTCATGTCGACCCATTTTGGCTTACTAGTGTAGTGGAGCATGAAGCATGGACCTACCTGAGTAACTAGCCAGCAGCTAAATGAATATCATAGAAATATAAAATACTGTACACTGTACAGTCTGTAGGCGAACACCATAGTGAGTAACTCCTGTGATTATAGAACTGGGGCTATGTCTGTAACCTAAAGTTACTTGCTGATTAACTTTTTCTTATTCTGTTTTGACCATCGACTGTTTTATTTCAAAAGCACATATCCACAGCTCATACAATCACACAAAGTCAGAGTCAAAATTATTGTTATTGTTGTGATGGTGACAGTATTCCAGTGAAAATGTAAATAAAAGAAAGAATGGCAATTTTAGTCTAAATGTAAAGAACATTTTCTAGAATTTATTTTTAGATTATTTCTGGTACACAGTAGAAAGACTGAATTGGTTAACACTTCTGTTTGTTCAGTGGGAATGCTCCGCCCATGACATGAGCTAAACCAGGAAACAGGTTGTTATTCTGGCTCAATAAGAGGTGACGCACACACACACGCTCACACAGAGAGATGGACAATATGTTTCACCTTCTAAACAAAAACACCACTTTCACTGAGAGGACAGCTGCAGCAAGGAGCAGTGGAGCTCTACTACTTCAACCAACTGCTGAATCTACAAAATGACCCAGAGTGAGAAGAACAAAGACTTGTGAAATTGAAAGTAACGTTCAGGGAAAAGGGAGAGGCTGAGGTCTGTGTCTACTGTCTTTTCTGCTTCGCTTAGGGACAAAATGGCTTCTAGATTAGAGGACAGTCTCTGCTGCTCTGTCTGCCACGAGATCTTTAAAGAGCCTGTCATCCTGTCATGTACCCACAGCTTCTGTAGAGACTGTCTGCAGAGCTGGTGGAAGGAGAAACAAGCATTTCTGTGCCCACTTTGTATGAAACCGTCAAAAGGAAAACCAAAACCACCTTTAAACAGGGTGCTACAGCACCTGTGTGAGGTTTTCTTACAGGAGAGACAGCAGGCAGCTTCAGAGGATCTCTGCAGTCTGCACTCTGAGAAACTCAAACTCTTCTGCCTGGACCATCAGCAGCCACTGTGTCTCGTCTGCAGAGATTCAGAAAAACACACCAACCACAGATTCAGACCCATTGATGAGGTTGCACAACAACACAAGAAGGAACTTCGAGAAAGTCTGGAGCCTTTAAAGACAAAGTTAAAGTCCTATGAAGGAAGTAAAGTGATATTTGATGAAACAGGACAGCACATTCATGTCCAGGCACGACGCACAGAGACGCAGATTATGGAGCAGTTCAAGAAGCTTCGCCAGTTTTTACAAGAGGAAGAGGAGGCCAGGATCTCTGCTCTGAGGGAGGAAGAGAAGCAGAAGAGTCAGAGGATGAAGGAGAAGATGATGGTTGTGAGTAGAGGGATAGCAGCTCTTTCAGACACAATCAGAGCCACAGAGGAGCAGCTGAAAGCTGAAGACGTCACATTCCTGCACAACTATAAGGCTGCAGTGGAAAGAGTCCAGCAGCGCCCCCTGCTGGAGGAGCCCCAGCTGCCCTCAGGAGCTCTGATAGATGAGGCCAAACACCTTGGCAACATGACCTTCAATGTCTGGAGCAAGATGAAGAACATGGTCTCCTACAGTCCGCTCATTCTGGACCCAAACACGGTCAACACACACCTCATCCTGTCTGCAGATCTGACTGGTCTGAGAGCAGGACCAACACAGGAGCCTCCTTTCTCTGAGGAGAGGATTGCTGATGACTACACTGTCCTGGGCTCTGAGGGCTTTAGCTCAGGGAGTCACAGCTGGGACGTGGAGGTTGGAAACAGTGCAGATTGGTCCCTGGGTGTGATAGCAGAGTCTGCTTATAGATCAGGAGACATATACTCTGGTTTGTGGAGATTGTGGTTCTTTTTAGATGATTACGCCGCATGTTCACCATCGCATCCCAACATTGACCTTGAAATGCAGAGGAAGTTCCAGAGGATCCGAGTGAAACTGGACTGGAACAGAGGAAAGCTG
>JAOWBC010001439.1:0-14273 GCA_028566105.1 Hypoplectrus providencianus
TATAAAATATATATAATGTTTTGGGTTTTTTTTTTTGTTTGTTTTTTGTAAATCAAACTCTAGTAAGCAATTGAGTGCCATTGTGGTTTGACCTATTTCAGATGAAATTAACTGTTGAAAGTAGAATTTAAAACTAAATAAATAAAAGGCTTTTATTTTGGTTTATTTTGGCTAACACCCTCTTACCATAACGCATAGTAAATACATGCACCACAAAAATGAGTGGAAGCTGGCTTGACCACAGTGTGCTTTAGCCGTTCACTCTAACAAGTCAGCCTGACCTCAGTGGACAGAACTGGAGTAATGCCAACAGACTGCTCACACTGTTGGTTGCCAGTACATCACGAGTGTTTGCACAGCTACAGTGTGAATGTGTGTAAAAGTTGATTTTTGACCCTGAAAGCCACAAAACAGACTCTAGGTGGTCTCCCACCCAGTGAGGGCGCAGTTCATTGGTGTAATTTCTACTCATTGATGTTGTCTTCACGAACGTTGGAAACTGAAAATTTTCTAGTTTTATTCTTCGATCCACATTTTCATTGTAAAAATGTCTTAAATCATCAAAAAATTCATCTTCACTGTGGCATGTGCGTTTGCATTTTTCTCAATTATATCTCCCATAATTTAAAAAAATATGCAGAATTTTCTGGATTTTTCTGCCATGCAAATGAATGGTGAATGTGACAAAAAAATCTTTTGACACTTTTTGATGCATTAATTACTCATTTATGCTTTTAGCTGGAAAACTTCATTCAAACCCTATTTTTAAAGTCACCCTATCATGCACCCTTTCAAAATATTCCACATTTCATAGACATTGGTGTTATTATGATAACTTTCACTGACATCCAAATTTTGTGTGTGTGACAGCTGACCAGGTGTATGGGGATCAGGACATGCATGAGGTGGTGAGGAAACACTGTATGGACTACTTGGTGAGTTTCTATTTTAGCTTATATATCAAGCATATTTACATGTCAACTCCTTCTTTCTGTGTCAATAAAGTTTTTTTTTAACTTCCAGATGAAAAACGCTGACTATTTCTCCAACTACGTGACGGAGGACTTCACCACATACATCAACAGGAAGAGGAAAAACAACTGCCATGGCAACCACATCGAGATGCAGGCTATGGCCGAGATGTACAACAGACCGGTTGAGGTGTACCAATACAGCACAGGTGAGTCTGTCTGTGCCAATGAGAACCTGCCGATATGTGAGACAATCACATCGCACCAACCTGACTCCTCCTCCCTCGTCCCACATCTGCCACAGAGCCAATCAATACGTTCCACGGCATCCATCAGAACAACGACGAGCCAATCAGAGTGAGCTACCACCGCAACATCCACTACAACTCTGTGGTGAACCCCAACAAGGCCACGATCGGGGTCGGACTGGGACTGCCAGCCTTCAAGCCAGGGGTACATACAGAAACACACAAACCTTTTTTAAACACTGAGGAGAGATCAGGGGTCAGAGCAAAAATTTCACATTGATTGGGAGGTTGCCCTTGTTTACGAGCATATTGGGGAAAATTAGGCTAGCTGTTCAGTAATCCCCAAAAAGTGGATTTGCGATTTATTTTCCAAACGAAACTTCTCTTTGACCTTCCTTTTAGATGCTCAAACTTCCTTTTGACAACAGCTCAAACAGTAAGATAAGATAAGATTAGATATTCCTTTATTGATCCCTCATGGGGGAAATTCAGGTATTACAGTAGGCAATAAACAAACACTCGAAAGTCATACAATAAAAAAAAAAATCAAAAATAAAGATAAAATAGAATACAAAGTGTACTATAGACATAATGTACAAATATACGACATACAATGTATATACATGGGGGAGGTTTATTAATTGTTCAGCATGTTGTTGTACAGTCTGATGCAAAAGCATGCTGTCAGAGGTGGAGAGGCTCATAAAACCATGTCTGTTGCTCACAATCTCTGTAACTAATAATGAATTTTCTTGTGACTTTTTGGATGTCATCAATATCCCTACTTAGATTGGAAAAAAACCCAACTTTATTTAGAAGGGAAGGGAACCTGAGAAAAAACCCACTTTTGGCAAAGCATTACACTGAGACAAACTGAGTTAACCTGCATTGGTCGGTAGAGTTAACCTACTGAAAGGCTTAGTTTTGTTGACAGCAACCCTGTCATTGGATGTCAAATGAATAAATACAGCTGCTGACTCTTAATGTTCTTATTTTATGTGCAAGTTGTTGATAAATAGTGTGTACACTATGATTTGACCAGCTTTGTTTGTACAGGAAAATGATTTAGTAGGCTATCTTTTTCTTTGTTCAGCATATTTGTATAAGACTAGCTGCCTAGTCCTAGTCTTTGAGACAACACTGATGAAGCCACTTGGATAAAGGGCAAAACGTCTTTCAGACTAAATCTATGACCAGTTGACCTGGTTCATTTTAATGAGTATACCTTGACCTGGACGAATGAGATGATGCACAGATTTGTTCAGCATAATGTTTGTGTACCTACATGAAAATTCACTCGTGATTTTTTCATTTGTTATGGTAAATACATCATACATTAAGTAGATGTGTAAAGTCACTATTTATTAGACTTAGAGTTGTTGATTAAGCCTCTTAATTTTACTCAATGTGAAATTGTACCAACATTTTTACCCCCTTAGAGGCTCTTCCAGAAAATAGTTCTATGTCCCTGTACCCACGGGTGATCTGTACCTTTCATATTCAAATTGGAAATACTTAAATTGAAATGGGGTGTCTATAAACATGCATTCATATAATAACACAAATGTAAGTAATAACTTCATGAGAAAAAAGTACCTATTTGCTCTAGTGTCCACCATCTGAAAAAATGAACCAAAAATATAAGGCATAACATAATACAATTATGTAGATGACCAATTAATTTGTAAAAATCTGTAACATTGTAATTAAGTATTTTTTCGGTTCACAGGGTCTAGATTATGTCCATTATTGCATCCAGTGGCGAATTGGAATAATGGAATAATTGCTGGACTGAAATCAGTGAAAAATACATTTATTTTCACTGCAGAACTTCACTGAGAACCATCTATTAACTTACCCACCCCCTCAGTACGCAGAACAGTCACTGATGAAGTCGGCCATCAAGACGTCTGAGGAGTCGTGGATTGAGCAGCAGATGCTGGAGGACAAGAAGAGAGCAACAGACTGGGAGGCGACCAACGAGGCCATTGAGGAGCAGGTGGCCAGAGAGTCCTACCTTCAGTGGCTCCAGGACCAGGAGAAACAGGCCAGACAGGTATGCAGAGGGAAGGCTCAGAGGGTCACATGACTGGTCTCATTTGGAAAATCAACTACCTTCTGAAACTAATTTCAGTTGGATTTTTAGGAATGATTATATGGATATGTTATCAAAAGCTGTTAATTATAAGTAGGAACAAAAGTTTTGTGTTTGCTAATGCAGATGCTTTTATTATGAAGAGTATAAAAAAATAAAGAAAGGACATAAAATTATTAATGAACAATTTTTTTTGTTCTCAGCCCCGTAAAGCAAGCGCCACCTGCAGCTCAGCGACGGCGGCGGCCTCCAGTGGGCTCGACGACTGGAGTGCCCGGTCGCCACGGCAACGGGACTCAGACCCCTCCCACTCCCACTCCCATCCGGACCTGCAGACCGCCCCGCCGACCAACAACAAGCCCCCCTCCCCCGCGGGCGCTGCCCTCATCCTGAGCAAACCCCCCTCTCCCTGCGCACCAGGTAAAAAACCCACTCCAACACACAAACACACAAACACACACACACACTGTCATTAACACAACACACCCTCTGACCTCTGAAGAAGCCTGACAGCATTGTTGCATGGGGAGCCAATTAAAGAGCAATGTGAGCTGTGATGGAAATTCATGATAAACCTTGCAGCTGTTTGTATAATAGCCTGTGTTTGTGTGTCTGTGTGTGTGTGTCTGTGTATAGGTCCCAGTAATCAAAGTCGTCATCACCTGGAGTACAGAGCCATTATGCAGGAGATGTCCCCTACAGCGTTTGGTAAGATACTGACACTGATACAGGCGTTATCATCAGAGATTTTTTTTTTTCTGACATTGAATGACTCATCTCTTGCAAACGATTCCATTAAAAACATCTCTATAACAAAGCTTAAAATTGTGATATTTCTGTCAAAATCACTTCATTCTTCATGTGTCACTTAAAACGTGTCTATAAAAGAGTGTTTATACTAATCAGGTCCTGCTATAAACATTAAATTCTGTGTTCCTCTGCAACAGTATGAAGCCATGATTCATACTGCTAAGACTGTCATGTGACTGAATATCTGTTTACACAGAGCAGAGAAGAGAGGATGGAAAAACAAAAAGACTCAATATGTAAAAATGTGGAGCAAACTTTTTTCCCTAACATTTTTGACACTTGTGTGAACTTGGAAAAGTGTTTTATAAATTCCATTTAAACTTTTTTAATGCATTTTTATAGAATCATTTATCAGAAAAAATCATCAACTAATCATAAATGTTTTTTCTGCAGATAAGACAAAAGTCAGGCTTGAGTTGCATGTTTCAGACATGATTGTGCTGATTCCATAGAGATTTTATATACATTTAATATACGGTTGTGAAATTCAAGGCCACAATGAGAAAAACGTAGAGAGATTAAACTCCCTGAAGCAGCATGTTGGGGTTCAGAGGGTTAATATTAGCTGTGAGTAAAAGCCTCAGGATTGCTACAAAATACTGTAGCCATGGGTGCTGTACTCTTAATACTACTGCAAAGCTTACTAGTACAGTTACTGCAGTACTGCTGGTACTTCTGCTTACACACTCACTCACTCACCTCCTGTTGTTTACAATCAGAACTCAACAGGAAGCTGCAGGGCGTGGTGTGTGTGTGTGTGTGTGTGTGCGTGCGTGTGTGTGTGTGTGCTTGCATGCATGCGTTACCTTAGCCAACTGGCCGGTGTCAAAATCTAAAATATAATTGTTTATGGCCCACACAATATTTGTACTGAACTGACTGTTTCAGTTTGCAATATGGCCTGTTAAAGTTTTTGTGTTCTGGAATGGCCTTTGCTTTTGGATTATCTCATTCATTATATGTAAATATCTATAAAAAGCAAGTTATTTTTAGATCTTTTTCTTCAGCAGGATTGCAAAAAAAATACTGGCCTCATTTTTATGAAACTTGGGTTGTAGGGTTGTAACATGGTCAAGGAAGAATCTAATAATTGCTCTAAATCTGTAATGTAAGATCCACGAGGGAAGAGTCTGACTTCTTAAATTGCTCTTCTTCTGCAGTGTAATGTGGTAATGCTATAATATTCTTCTTTTTTTTTTTATCAAATAAGCTAAACAAACAGTAAAGTACAATGTTTTGGCCAACATGAATAACCTTTTTAAAAAAAAAAAAAAAAAACTAGAATTAAAATCTACGAATGCTATATTGCCTTCTTTTCTTCAAAAGTGTTCAATTCAAACTCAGTTTAACTGCATTTGGTTGATTATATCGATACGTGCATTAGAAGTGCAGTATACCTCTGAGTAAGTGGCCCAGTCCTTACTATACTTTTCTGTATGTGGCCCTCAGGAAAAAAAGTTGGGACACCCCTGTCCTAGATAAAACTGCTGTCATGGATTTAGTGTTTTTGTATCTTCTAGTTTTATCAGATGTTTTCAGCACTGTCAGTGAACTATTAAGTTTTTTCTTTATCAAAGTGCAAAAAGTATTGTGATTATACTTAAGTTTTTTTAATCAAAGTACAGGACAGTATATAATGTTTCTGTTTGTTTCATCACTTCATTGCTCTTTTATCTGTGTTGAATTTCGGGACTTTTTGTTGCTTCTTATTCTTGCAATGTTTTTTTAAGGTTTTAAATGGAGGGCTTTTGCTTACATTGAAGTATTTTGACCATGTGATATTATCACTTTACCTGCAGTGATTGATGATCTGTGTGTGTGCCACAGGTCTGACAGACTGGGAGGATGATGAGATTCTGGCTTCAGTGCTTGCTGTTTCTCAGCAAGAGTACCTGGACAGCATGAAACACCAGAGCTCCACCGCCATGCATCGAGAGCGAGAGCCGTCACCTGACAGCAGCTGATAGCCGGCCCACACACAAACACACCACCACAACAACAGCAACAACACACACAACGATGACCTTTAACCCCCCCTCTCCTCCTCCTGAACAACCCTCCCCCCCTTACCTTTGACCACAGAAGGAGATCATCGACCAGGGAAAAAAATTAAACAAAGAAATGCACACTTGTTTTTTTCTGCAGACATTTCAACTCATTCGTTCATCTCTCGTCTTCCTCTTCCTCCTCTCTCTGTCTCCCTTCTCCCATAATCCTTTGCTGCTTCCAGCCAATAGTGATCACCATTACCCCCCTCACCCCCATTCCCCACTTAGATGGAGCTCAGTCTTAATGCTGACTTGAGATCAGTTTTGATTTAATACTAAATTTGAAATTCATCACCAGTTTGACTTTAATTTTTGGTTACTAGCAGGTTGTTAGCTCTGTGGATATGAGGGCATTGGTTTTAGTGGGGAATGCTAATCAGAACTGTAGAAGCTACGTCAACAGGTGAGTGCCACCTAAAGTCTTACAGTGTATTTGACGCTCGCTCTCGCAGGTCAGCGGCTCTTTAACAGCGCTAACGTTTACCTTCCAGCATCATCTGGGAAATAAAAACCTGCAGCTGCACCACTGACCTCACCTCCTCTCTCTGTCTCCTCGTCGTCTTCCTTCTCCTCCTCCTCCTCCTCTTCCTCACTCCCTTGTCACCACCATCATCATTGGACTTATTTAGCTGCATGTTTAATTGACCACGACCAATATCATCATAGAGAAAAAGAGACAAAAAAAGAGAGATAAAAAAAATGAGAATTGTCATACTTATCCTCTTAATGATTGATTATTGTTGTTATTATTAATAATATAAGTTTGTTTTATTTTATTTTATCGTTTGGGATGAAAAGACCTTTTTTTCTTGGAATAAAAAGAGGAAAATGTTTCTGAAAAAAAATGCTTTGGTGATTTTATTTCCTCTTCAACCACAAACAGCCTGAGCTTCTTCTAATCTGTTTAACATTTATTTGAATCCTTCCTCTTTTCTGCTGTTTCTATTCTGCCTGCTTTATATCATATCATACTTATTGCTGACTTTAAATGTTCTTACTTATTCTCCTTTCCCAACATACTTTCTTTAGTCACAAAATCTTTATACTTCGTTTTATACTTCCTCCTCAATAATTTTAGTCTCTTTTTCCCTTTTTAAAACAAACTTGAGGCAGAACAAGTGTAAAGTATTGAGGACAGATGCTCCAAAAATTTAAAATAGACAACCACACTAATTATTGACATTTGTTTTGTTCTGACATTTGAATTGTTAGGCCATGTAAAATGCCAGAGCGGGATCAGCAGATGCAGAGGCGACTATTGCGCAGAGCCTTGCTAAAGACCTCCAAACTTCATGTGGCCTTCAGATTGACTCGAGAACAGTGTGTAAAGAGGTTCATTGAATGTGTTTCCATGTCTGAGCAGCTGCTTCACCATGTGCAGTGCAATACAGTGGTGTAAAATATGTTGCCATGGACTCTGGAGCAGTGGAATAAAGTTCTCTGGAGTGGTGAATTACGCTTCTCAATTTTGCAATCTGATAAACAAGCCTTGGTTTGGCGCTTGCCAGGAGAATCAAATCAATCAACAAATCAAAATTTCCTTATTAATCCCCAAGGGAAAAAATATTTTTTCCGATCTAGCTCTGTAGATTGTACAGCCTGATGGCTGTAGGGACAAAAGATCTTCTGAACCTCTGTCCTGCAGTGGAGCGAGAGGAGTCGTTCACTATTTCTCCTCTGGTGATCAAAGATGCCATGCAGTGGATGGTACGGGCACATTACAACAGTCTCCAACATCCTGAGTGTGCACCTCTCCAAGACCTTCTCCAGTGTGTCTATTGGATAAATACCTCACATTATTATTTAATATAATCTTTGGATTTTTTTTGTGTATTTGTTTTCCTTTATGCAAATGAAGGGGCTGACATTCAAACTGACATTTAAAATAGGGTTTGCACTTATTGATCTTTGTTAAAGTAACCCGGAAATTTGATCTGGTTCCTGATTTTACCCAAAGTCTTGATACGTGCTTTATATGAAATTAAAACAAAGTGTACACACGGTTCATTTTTCATCAATTAATATGTCTATATGAAATGTTCAAATGGCTATTTATTTATTTATCAAGCCACTCAATCCATTCAATTTCGACTGAGACAGCTAGTGTCCTCTATATAGGTCAGTAAAGTGTCTTTTTTGACTTTCCTGTAATCCTCGTGCTGACGCATGTATTTGGACAGGAACAGGAAGTCGATGAGATACGAATTTATTTACAGTGACGGTTTGAACTTTAACCGTGCGCGTGTGCGTGAGATTGGGTGCGAAGACGCGCGACATTTAGAGGAACCGTTGGTTTATTTCGATATAAGCACGCGGGCAGTCCAGTTGTTCCAGTGTGTGTGTGCGTGTGTGTGTGTGTGTTTCTCGTCATCGTCATCACCTCCGCTCTGAATTCGTAGAATTCCTCATCACTTTGAATATTCATGATAGTTCAGTCGTAGCAGCTTGAATATGATTGGCTGCACGGTTCAAAACATTGAGCACACGTCTCGGCGCTGATTGGACGACGAGGTAAGAGGGGACGTGGTCGGCGAGAGGAGTATAAATAAAGAACAAAACAGCAACGTAAAACAGAGAAGGCGGTAAGATGGAGAAGAAGTAGTTTTACCTACCATGTCTTTTTTGAACTTTCTAAACTACTTTTACAGTTGAAAAGTGCGGGTTTTTTTTTTATTATTTATTCTTCTGAAACTAGAATTGAAGAGCTTTAACGCTGGATATAGGGGAAGGAAAGCGACTTTAGTCTGTCTGAGAAGGAAATAAATTTGAAAACTCAAAAAAGACTCACAGATTAATTCAATTGACGACGGGATGGATGTAATCACCTTAAACTGACTGAAAACTAACAGAAATGTTGGAGAACAAAGCCGAAGACCTTAAACTGGAGGAAGAAGTCAGAGGGAAAAACGGTAAGAGTTATGTCGAAAGTAAAATGATCAGTAGTGGCTTCGTGTAAACAAAAATAAAATGAAAAATAACCCGTTAAATGATGAACAATGTCATCTTATCACATGTAATTTACCCTGTACAGGCACCCTGTAGACCAACCGGTCTGTGAACTAACGTTAACTCTACTTCCACTTTCCCCTTTTCGATGTTTTGATACCGCCCTTTTAGCTAGGCTGCATTCAGACTCCATACAAAAACAACGACTTCAATATTCGGGATTAGCATTTTAACAGTCAGTTAATTTAACGGCTCAATCTATATAATAGAACCGTTCCCATGGTTAAAAGTGTATTCAAATGAAATTTCAAAATTGAGACATTTTTAATCACTAAAACCGGGAGAAAGATCCTTTTAACGCAAGTAAAATCGCACAGATCAAATCACCATTTTATTTCTCTTATAGTTAAACAAAAGCAGGGCGCCAACATTTAACAGTCACCATAAGCTGTCAACACACTAAACGTTGACAGCAAGTATATCACTAATCCTCCTAATGTGTTCATATACTATTCTTTTCAGTAAGTTTATTATTAATGTCAAGAAAGCTATGTTCTATATTTGTTTTTATGTAGAGGAATGGATAAATAGATAAATATACCATACAGAGATGTATTATTTTATCATTATTTAGTTTTTTATCAATGGATATTGAGGTTTATAAAAAGATATTGTAAGTCAGTAGTGAAGTTTCTCAGAGTCCGTTTTTACTTTTAAAATATTTTTTTTTGTCAGAAAAAAAACAAATATTCAGTTAACTATAAAACAGAGAATAACAGAAAACGTTGTTGAAATATGTTTGAAGTTAAAGGTCCTCAGCACTTAGACCAGATTACTTTCTTCAATTCTTAACTCGGGATGAGGACATGTCCGGATCGTCTGCTGCTTTGTACAATAAAACGGCATACTACTGGTTATTTCACTGATGTGATGTGTTCTCGCTCTCTTTCAGTGAAGGAACCGTTCTGCAGTCAGTATCACTGTGGCTCTCTGCTTGGCAGTGGGGGTTTCGGTTCAGTGTTTTCAGGCCAGAGGCTCGCTGATGGACTGCAGGTCAGACTAACAGATCACACCTTAACTACTGCATCGACCTGTTATACATGTAAACTGGATCATCATGCGTTTTTGTTTTGCTTGAGCAGCTTGTGTGCTTAAAAACAGTGTTTTTCATTATATTCACTGTTAAGTCATAGAACCGATATCATCGTTATATGCTGACAAAATGTAAGTATAAGTAGCAGCTACGGAAACTCATTTTCTCTCCTTTTTTCACTCTCCAGGTTGCCATCAAACAGGTTTCTAGTGACAGAGTTCAGCAATGGGCCAGACTGGTGAGTACCTGCTTTTATTTGTGGTTCATTATTCAATCTTTAAAATATCAAAAGTTACATGTTGGAAAACAGTGAAAAGGGATAATTCAACATCACTTCATTTGTCTATTCTTTGTCCAAAATATTTAGTTTACTGGAAAATACAACAAAGGCACTTAGAACAAATGTGATAAAAGCTAAATATGACAACCCAAACTGTCATTTGAATATTTCAGTAATCAGGCCATAGTGTTAGCTTTAAAGGAACAATAAAACCTTAATTTTTGATATTTTTATTTCTTTAATTTTGTGTTTAATCTTTTTTTTGTAAGTATAAATTTGTATTTTCTTTTTCATTTGTTTATGTTTAGAATGTTAAATTAAAGTATATTAAAAGTGTGTGTATACAGACCTTGGGTAGGGTCTGCCCTCTGCTGGACACACAGGTGGATTACAGCCATGGGTGGGGGCTGCCCCACTTAGTTCCCACAAAACTTGTGATGTCACTTTTCAGTAAATGACGTGGTTGGATTTTCCCTCATTTCTTATTCATCACAACTTTATAAGGGAACTCCCCCCAACCTCAGAAAAAACACCTGAAACTCACCTGCAGAAGATTTTCAGTGCAAAAACATAAAGAGAAATCAAACTGGAGTTTCTGTCTTCATTTCTGAAGAATTGAAAAAAAATGTTACAGAAGCTGTCGGATTTACCATGTATTGTTTCCTTATTAGTTATTATATGGATTATTTGAAAATATAATTTTTTATGTATTAATCATGTTTACTTAACAAAAGCTGAAATAGATTGTTTTCAAAAGTTCTTGTAATCAGTTTTCTCATAATTAACTTTATTTGCAGGTTTCTTTTTTCCATTCATTAAATGGAAACTAAACATCTTTGTGTTTTGTACTGGTGGTTAGATAAAGCAGGACATTTTTATTAAGTCATTGCAATATTTAAAAAAAAAAAAGAAAAATAATCAATAAAATATACAAATGGACATGTATGAATCAACGAAAGAATGAATAAGTAGATAAATTGTAGGGGGAAAAATATAACTAATATAGGGTGTAAAATTTGGAATTATAATCACAAATAAATCTAAGAGATAATTGTATGAATTCAAATTTCTTTCTGCATATGTAAACTAAAACTACTACTCTTGTTTTTTTTTCCCTACAGCCCGGTGAGCTCAGCCCTGTTCCCATGGAGATCGCTCTGCTGCAGAGGCTTTCAGAGGCTGGGGGTCACAAGGGTGTCATCAGCCTGCTGGACTGGTTCGAGGTGGAGGGGCAGGGCTTCCTGCTGGTGCTTGAGCGCCCACCACAGTGTCAGGACTTGTTCGACTTCATCACAGAGAGAGGAGCGCTCCCTGAACACCTCACACTCAGGTACTCCTCTCCTCTTTTTCTTCTGAACCGTGTGGTTCTGTTTTTTTCTGCTCTGTGGGTTCTGACATCCTCCATGTCCCGTTCAGGTTCTTCCGACAGATCGTGGAGGCACTGTGCTTCCTTCACGCTCACGGCGTTGTGCACCGAGACATCAAGGACGAGAACATCGTGGTTGACACACGGACACTCGACATCAAGATCATCGACTTTGGATCAGGAGCTCCACTCAAAGACACACCATACAGCGAGTTTGAAGGTATGGACAAGTCTGAAAACATCTGAGTAAAGGCATCCAAAAATACTGTAAACCTACCTGCTGAATGATCATTCTGCAATTAGACTGTAACCAGAACCACACATATGCTAATGATTTATTTCATCAATTCTAGCGGAAAGTCACTGATTGTATCAATAATTCAACCCAGACTATAATTTTTTCTGACCATTTTGTGGCTACAGACTGGATCTGACTCAGTCTTTTCTCTCCTCACCTCCTCTTCCCTCTCCTCAGGGACTCGAGTCTACAGTCCTCCTGAGTGGATCCTGTCACAGTCCTATGAGGCAATGTCTCTAACCGTGTGGTCCCTGGGCGTGCTGCTCTTTGATATGGTGTGCGGCGACATCCCATTTGAGCGCGACCAGGAGATTGTTGGGGCCATGCCCATTTTCACCCGACGCGTGTCTAAAGGTGAGCAGAGGCTCCGCTCACCGTGACTGTGTTTTGTCATCACCTCATTTCTGTCCAAAACCTCACGTCACCTTTTATGTCCACAGAATGCCAGTCTCTGATTCGCTGGTGCCTGTCTTATCACCCAGAGGAGCGCCCGAGTCTAGAGGAGATCCTGTCTCACCCCTGGATGCAGGGAGGAGAGGTGGAGGAGGAGGAAGAGGGGGACCTGCAGGAGGATCACAGATCTCTAACAAACCAGTCCCTGTAGCAGAGAGACTCAATCCCGGTCCACAGGTCTGTGGACTTATAAAAAGACAATAAGCATAGCCTGAGCAAACCGGTCTCAGGCTGTATGTTGAAGGTGTGGGTCAGCCGCATCTTTGTGTTTTAACCGGTCAGCCACGATGGATGTACAAGAAGTGTTTTCTGCAAAGGAGCTGACACAGGATGTTGTGACAAATCACACAGAATTTTATTTATTTTAAAGCCTCAGCTATTACACTGTTTTTTCTTTTTTTATTTACCTCTTCTTGTGAACACAGGTTTAGTATTTATTTGGTTTGAAAAAAGTGGACTTTTTTATTATGTTATTTTATTTTATCTTTTTATATTAATACCATCTGCATCAGAGAACACTGAATTTACTTGTTATTTTAGGGCTCCATCTATTTTCCAACCAAATTTTCTAGATGTTAAAACTGTTTTGTTCATGTGCATGTTTGCACATGCATTAAACTCAACACAGTAAACAGAGTTTACAGGGCACACACTGTTGAAAGAAAAAAATGGTTAAAAATTGGTTGTCCATTTATACAGTTTGTTTTCACTTGTTTATCCACACTGCGTTCAGTCTAAATTACCTAATTATGTTATGCAAATCAATTCAAGGAAATGTCCAAAGAATTAACAGCTACACAGCGAAAATTGGCACTGGATGACTTCAGACGAGATAAATGGAAGCAGCAGCTTCAGATGTTTTTTTATTTAAATGTCAGAAAACAGTAATTGAGTCTGAATCTCTATTTAATATTGAAACAAAGATATTTATTTTCTCAGTTTCAGTTGGAAACCTCGAAGTATAAATACTTGTGTATTATCGTTGGTTTTACGATAAAAGTGCCATGTCGGTCACTTGTTTCTGTTTATTTACATTAAATAAGAATTTATGGATCAAGAAAATAAAAGATCTAACATTTGAATAAAACAGTTTGTTACTTCATCTGTTCCTGTTCTGGCTGTTGTTTTTCTTTGATATCTCATTTCCCTTAATTTATAGTATTCAATACAAGAACAACTGGTGAAAAAAAGTTAACATTAAACTTAATGAGCACAAACACTGACACAGTGAACAAAATGAAATTGTTGCCGTTATAGCCCTTCTGCTCCGCAATTTGAAGGTTAAACCTTTTTTAAACAGACTTGATCCAAATGTAATCATACTTATAAATGTTCAAATATTAAATAGTAAAACAAAAACAAACGTTTGGTTAATATCTTTCAAGGTTAATGCAAAAAACAAAATCTGCCATGTCTTTAACCTTTCTAAACAAAATTACTTTTTTTAAAACTCATTTCCATAAAATGTGCTTATAAATGATATTAATGGCTTTTTAATCATCATTCATTAATGATCATTATAATGGCTGCTTTTCTTAATTCCTTAAAATAATTTATCTTCTCTGAATAATGATCTCAATAACATAAATAATGTGTTTAAACTGGTATGTTCACTGTTCATAATGTAAGCGTTGCTGCCACCCAGCGGCCATTGGATGCAATCGC
>JAOWBC010001465.1:0-10081 GCA_028566105.1 Hypoplectrus providencianus
CACACACACACACACACACACACACACAGAAGTCAGTTTGTCTTTGAGCATCACAGGTGCTACAGACAGACAGAGCACCACAGAAGAAGAGCTCTGACCTCCAGGCTGTACTTGTTCATGTGTGCGAGGCGGCGGCAGTACAGGTAGAGCATGCCGATGCTGCTGCCCACCGCCAGGAAGTCACTGCTGCTGTCCAGCGCCGTCAGGTAGACCAGGACGGACCTGAAGCCCCGCTGCACCTGGGGGGGGGGTCATCATCAATGTAATAAACAATAACATCATCATCCTTATTATGGTTCACCACCTGTTTGGATCAGGTCAGTACTTTGGCCTGTGTGTTGGCCTGGTTTGGATCGGGTCGGTGCTTTGGCCTGTGTGTTGGCCTGGTTTGGATCGGGTCGGTACTTTGGCCTGTGTTTTGGCCTGGTTTGGATCGGGGTGGTACTTTGGCCTGTGTGTTGGCCTGGTTTGGATCGGGTCAGTACTTTGGCCTGTGTGTTGGCCTGGTTTGGAACGGGTCGGTACCTTGGCTGGGATGGCGTTCAGCAGGTAGTAGAGCGGGCAGAACTCCCTCAGGACAGACGGCGGCGTCGCCATGGTTCTGCTGAAGTCAACTCAACTGGTCCTGAAATTTAATTCAAAACTTCCATTAAAAAACACAGAACATAAGGGAGAAGAAGCCATGCAGAGTGTGCTGCTTCAGCTTCAGTTTGACTTTGTTGGTTAAATGTTCCAACTAAAATGCTGATGCTGATAAATCAACAGATTCTGCTGAAGGCTGAATCAAAACCATCAAGGCAGAGTACAAACAGTATTTTCTGTTTGGGGTTATGAAAGGACACCTGGGGGTCGTTTGATCCGGAAGAATAAATCATATTTTTATGATCCATAATTTCCAGGTGACCTGCAGACTGAGCATCATGTGCTGTTTCTAATAAATGTATGTTTATCTCATGTGTACCATGTATGATATTACGACAGTTATGAAAAACTTCAGTTGATATGCTCATAAGTACATAATGAAGGCTTAAACTTATATCTAAACTCATGAATCACGTTTGGGGCAATCCTGCTTAGGGCCCCCTAAAGTACAAAAGAAGTGTAACCAGGTGAGATTTAACATAGTTTAATAACTCTAACCATACCCTGAAATATCCCGAATTAAAAGGGGAAACGCGTCATTAAACACGTGCAGGTCTTACTCAATGCAGTTTAGTCCAAATGCAGAGAAATAAGAAATTGACTATTTTCTTAATGAAGTTCGGTGTGACGAACTCTCCGCGTCCCGAGCAGCTGCTAAGGTCTCTGCACCAAACTCATCAGTTCAATGATCTGCGCTCTCTGACAGCAAGCAAAACTGTGTTTCTTTTAACAAGACGTGAAAAGTCATTAGCATTTATTCAATATATCAAAATTCAGAATTATATTCAGGTGAAAAGTGAAGCTTTTATGATTCCTCTGCAGTTTCTCTGCACTAACACTGACCCTCACAACAGCCGCGGAGGGAGGCACCGACAGCGTGCACAGACGTAAACAGCAGAGCTTTAACAGGATTTTAACACCATTTGGCGGAGAATTATAAACCGAATGAAACTAAACAACTTAATGATGTGTATCAAGTTGCACAACACGTTTTAGACTTCCGTAAATTCAGCTGATCCTGAGAAAAATGTTAAATTTGCAATTATTTCAATGGAGTTTGGTCTGACATTGCCTTTACGGGAGGAGACGGTGCCGTCAGGTTAACATTAGCTCAGCGGGATGATATCTGGCACAAACACCCAGAATGTATTAATATATATAATTAGAATAAACAAAATATGTGACACAAACTGTTTCCTGACGGACAACAGCTCGGCTAACGCAGCTAGCATCATCTGACAGCAGCCCGTTAATGTTAGCAGCAGGCTAACGTTAGCATCAGCAGGACGAGCCTCTTACTGACAGTTTACAGCGAAGATCCGCTCAGAAGTTCCTCCAGACGCGTTAATCACAGCCGCAGATTAATTAATTAAAGACGGAGCTGAGAGGTGACATCGCCCCGTCTGCCTGACAGCTTTCATCCTGACTGTCAACAAACTGCGCCACCTGCCGACAGCGGCGCGAACTACAGCCTCTCATTATCCTTCAGAAAGACTCATTATTATTTTATTATTTAGTACATAAAACACAGACTCTCACAGTGGTTCAATTGTATATCAATCATCTTCATTTGACGATAATTGTATTTATACATTTTTAAATGAATGACCGGAAACGGAAACACTGAGACTGCTGGGTGGAAAACCCGGAAACTGGATCCGTTGTTGTTTCCTTTGAAGTGATCAGAACAGTAAAACTGAGGTGACATGTTAAATATTCTGTTTTCATTGGTGCAAACTAGCCTGATAAATTAATTCCTAACTGTAACAACAAGAAAACCAAACAAATTAAAGACTGATATTTTTTATTTAATATTTTAAAATGAATACGTCAGTTGACAGGGCAGAATCCCCTTCAATATTAATATAATAATAGTTATTGTTACTAGTTATAGAATCTGGGACGTCTTTTTATATCTCTCTCTCTCTCCTTCTCTGCATGTTTATGTATTTATGTCCTTTTATTTGTTTTTTTGCTTTTGCTTTTTTTTTTTTTTATTGTAATGTGAATTTAATTCCGGACATTAGAAGCTCCAAATAAACTACGTGTAAAATAATCAGCGCATTAAAACGCAGTCCGGTCCGGTGGATCCAGTTCGGGATCTGCGCGCTCCCGCTGCCGCTGACGGCTAAGCTAGGCTAGTACTAAACTCCTGTAGCTAACAGTTACCGCTCCCGTTATCGCCGCTCCCATTAATGTGGCCGTTCATCTCAGAGGAGCGCTTTACTCACCGGAACACACCGATTTTATAACAAAGTATTTATCCGGTGATATCGATCGACGATCGGGTCGATTTGATCCAGCAACTGGCCCCCAGTCAGAGCTAAGCTAACAGCTAGCCTCTCAGCCAAAATGGCGGACAACGAGGATGACAGCAGTTCGACCAGAACAATAACAGCCGCGGAACCTCCGGGGCCCGCGGCCCAGCCCCCCGCCGCTCAGGGCGCACAGCCCGGGGACAATTTACCGTCAGTGTCCGCCGCTCAGGGCGCACAGCCCGGGGGGACTGTAGCCGCAACGGCCGCCCACCACAGCGGTCAACCTGCAGAGTCCGGGTCCGGGGCTCAGCACAGCAGCCCAGAGGAACAGAGCATCATAGTGGGCCCGGAGTTCACCAGCCTGGGCCCGGACCTGGTCAACACCACCATCATTTACGTGCAGCCGGACGGCAGCCTGGTGGAGGGCTCCGGGCTGACGGCCGAGGAGCAGCAGGCTCTGCTGGACCAGCTCACCAAGCAGCAGATCGTCCAGGTCTCCGACACCGAGGCCGCCCAGCTGCTCCAGCAGAGCCAGCTGGTCAAAACCATCCCAGTCCAGAACACGGCCCTGGACCCGAGCCAGCTGCAGCAGGTCATCAACCAGGTCACCAAGTCCCAGCAGCAGGTCCACGTCCAGGTGCCCCAGCAGGGTCTGAAGCAGCAGGTCCAGGTCCAGGTCCCCCAGCAGGGTCTGAAGCACCAGGTCCAGGTGCCCCAGCAGGGTCTGAAGCAGCAGGTCCAGGTCCAGGTCCCCCAGCAGGGCCTGAAGCAGCAGGTCCAGGTCCCCATGCAAAACGTAAAGACCAGCACCCAGAACGCCTCCCAGCAGCTGAAGAGCGTCGCCCAGCAGGTCGCCCTGCAGACCGGCGGCTCGGTCCAGGTGGTCCAGAAGAAGGTGAGTCCAGTCGCCCCATGTGGACTGTGGTGGATTCACCCGGTCCAGTCTGAGGTCAGATGATTGACAGGTGAGCAGACGTGTCTCAGTGTTTTTTACTTCCTGTCCCTGAAGCAGCTGCAGTCATCAGATCATCAGCTGCTTTCAGGTCAGAGGTCACCGTGAACTCACACAGGTTATTTTCTCATTCAGAGACATTTCCTATAAACTGTCCCCAACAGAAGGAGACAGAGACACAGTGAGACAGTCAGTGAATATAATCAGCCGTACCTGTCAGGACGGGCTGCTCTCTGACCTCTGACCTCTGACCTCTGAACTGGATCTTTGAGTTGAACCTTTGTGAAGCTCTCTGGTGGTTTTCTGTCCTTGCAGTCGGAGCCAGTCCGGATCCAGATCCAGGTCCCCCCCAAACAGGAAGTAAAGTCTGTCCCAGCGTCCCAGCAGAAGAGCGTAGCCGTCAGTCATCCGCAGGTGAAGCTGTCGGCCAACGGCAGCGTGAGCAGCGCTCAGATCATCCACATCCAGCCTGTGGTGGGTCAGCAGGGCCAGCAGTTCTTCCTGCAGCAGAGTCCAGGGGACCCCCCCATCCAGCTGCTGCTGCAGAGCCCCGCCCCCGTGGTCGGCTCTCTGCTCCCATTGGTCCACAAGCTCACAGGCCAGACCGCATTGGCCGGCGGCGGCGCATCCAGTCCGGGTCAGAAAGTTGCGGGGTCCCCCGTCAGAGTCCAGACCCCCGCTGTCGTCAAGACCCCGCCCCCCTCTGCTGCCAAGACTGTCCCCCTAATAAAATCCCCCACAAGCAGCACGCCGCCCGCCGCCAACAAGCCCCCCGCTAAACCAGCGGCGGGTCCAGTTCAGACTGCACGGCCTGCCCCGGCGGCCCCGCCCCCATCGGCCAAGGACAGAGAAAGGGAAAAAGAGAAGAAGATGAAGAAGAGGGAGAAGAAGGCGATCAAGGTCCAGACCAGATCCGGCCGAGTCTCCAGACCGCCGAAATACAAAGCAAAAGACTACAAGTTCATAAAGACGGAGGACCTCGCCGACAGCCATCAGTCCGACTCCGACGACTACTCCGACATGAGCGTGGAGGACGAGGAGGGCGGGAGGAAAGAAGGCGTGGCGCCCGGCTCCTCCCCCTCTCTGACCTACAGCCACAAGTCCCGGTCCCACCGCTGCCAGACCTGCGATAAGGCCTACATCGGCGCCGGAGGCCTGAACCGCCACTATAAACTGAACCCGAGCCACGGAGAGCCGGACCTGACGGGCGACACCGACGGCCAATCACAGGAGACGGCCACGGGCGTCAGGGAGGAGGCGGAGGACAGGAAGAGGGAGGACAATCCTGCTGCCATGGCAACAAACAGAGTAAGACACCAATCAGAGCTCAGGTCCACGGCGACGCCCAAGTCTGTGTTTTCACTTCCTGTCTGTCTGCAGGTGGACGGCGGCCCGGCAGGCGCCGTCGGACTCAGGGGCCTCCATCCACGGGGCCCCGGGAGGCCCCGAGGGCGAGGCAGAGGAAGGGGGCGGGGCCGAGGGCGGGGCCGATCACTGGGTCCGCCTCCTAAGGTGAGTTCACACCTGTACTCCACTCATCCACACCTGTGCTGCTGTACAGGTAAATGACGGGGTTATCTGATTGGTCGGCTCTCTCAGGTGGCGGTGAGCCTCATCGGTAGGCGGGGCCGGCGTGGTCGACCTCCAAAGCTCGCCGTCACCGCGGTGACTGCAGAGCAGCAGGTGGAGAGGAGACGAGACCGGCTGCAGGAGGTAAGAGGCAGGAAGTGCAGTCGGTACTTTCAAAGTAAAGCGTCTCCCTAAACACGGTGTGACATCGTCCACAGCTGGTGGAGCAGTGCGAGGACGAGGAGCTGATGGACATCGTCCTGCCCCGCCTCACCAAGGTGCTGAGTCTGTGGGAGCTGCTGCTGGCAAAGGTACCGTCATTAGCACAGGTAGAACCAGGTCACCTCAGAACCTGGTCCACTTCAGAACCTGGTCCCCTTCAGAGCCTCTGAAGGTTCTCGTCTTTTCTCAGTGAGACTCTGTGTCCTCTGGCTGTTCCAGGTGGAGGGCGGCGGTCCCGCTCGCACGCGTTTTCCAGACATTTACCGTGAGTTCGAGTCCCTGCAGGTGCAGGTGAGGCAGGCCGCTCAGGACTACATCATCGGGCCGCAGGGCGGGGCGGCGCCGCTGGAGGTCCGCAACATCGAGGTGAGAGCTTCGTCCTCCTCCTGAGCCGCTGAGGTTCTGCTGGGGTGGGCTCTGAACCGGACTGTGTTTCAGGTGGCCCGGTCTCTGGGGATCCTGGACGAGGTGAACAGGATGAAGATGGTTCCTGCTGCGACTCCCAGCCAGAATGTGACCAATAAGAACGTCAGATACATGGAGGTAAACACCACCAGCACTTTGGGTTCTGACACTCTGGGGTCTAGAACTTTCCCCCTTTACTGGGTCAGTAACAAACTCTGTTTCCCAGAATTCCAAGATGCTGCCGCCTTCGAAGAGATTCAAGATGGAGAACAGCGTTCCAGTTCACCAGAACGGCATCGAGGCGCCCAGAACGGGTCCGACGGCGGCGCTGCTTCCTGCCGCCGCCGTTGAGCTGAACTCTTCTGTCCACGGGGGGACTTCAGGGACCCCTGTGAGCCCTGTGAAGCCCTGCTCAGTCTCTGTGTCCCCTGTGGTGATCCCAGCTGGACCGAAGCTGCAGACCTCCACCGCAGACTGCGTCTCCAGGTGAGCTGGCCCCGCCCCCTGTCCCTCCGTGTTGTTACAGATGCATCAGTGTCCCACCTGGACAGTTTTAGGGCTGGTCGGGTCTGTTGAGGTCTCACTGTGATGTTCTGGTCCCTCAGCTCGTCCGGCGCCGCCCAGGCCCCGCCCCTGGCCCCGCCCATGGAGGTGAGCCCCGGTGAGGACCAGGTGGAGTCTCTGCAGGAGACCAAGGACCAGGTCCTGAGCAGCAGTGACATCAGCGCCCAGGTGGAGGCGCTGGAGAAAGCTCTGGGTTCCAGTTCGGACGCCACCGCAGACTCCAAACCCCCCGAGTGCAGCTCGGTCCAGACCCCGGGGGGCGCCCCCCAGTCCGACTCCACCTCAGCGGATCTCTGCGAGCCCAAAGAGCTCCAAGAGGGTCAGGAGATCTACATCCAGACCGAGGGGCTGACGGTCCAGCTGGCAGAACCCGGTTCAGACCGAATCGTGGTGGTCAATGGGCCGGACGGGACCACCATGCACATCCAGACCCCAGAGGGGGTCCCCCTGGAGGCGGTCCAGGCCCTGCTGGGCATCGAGGCTTCAGACGGAGCCAAAGCGACACAGTGAGCCAGAACAGAACCAGAACCGGAGCTGATCCACGTCCCAGGATTGAGTCCGGACTGGAGGACAAAGTGTACATTTGTGTGATGAGCACAGAGCCTGCAGGGGGCGCTGAGACCCGGATCCTGGACCGATCCTCTGAGGACCGGACTCCGTGTGTTCAAAACAAGAAGAAGATCTGAATCTGAAGACTGAGAATCGAGTTCTCCAGGAGCTCACAGCTGATGTTCCAGACCAGAGAACCGGCTGTCCTGTGGACTCTGTGTCCTCTCTGGGCTCCTGGACTCTGCAGTCTTATTTATTGCCGCAGTTCGTTCAGCTTGTTCTCTGATTGGTCCATTCAGTTCTCACCTGTGATGATGTCATCAGCGGCGCGGCGGGAGGAACAGGAACTTCCTGATTGTTAATTTGTAAACTTGACTTTTTTTTCAGTGTTTCCATATTTGAACTCGTTCATTTCAAATAGAAACTGATTAGTTGGCTGTTTATATGTAGATAAATATGAAAGACAAAGTTTAAAACGTGGCACTATTTTATTACTTTTTATAAAACTTCACAGTGAAACATTTTCCAAACGTGAACTGAACGTTTGAACTCGTTTGGAGGAAATTCAACGTCTCCTGATTTGTCATGTTGATGGTCGAGTGCTGAATGTATTAAACACATTTCATGTTCCTCAATAAACCGATGAGACGACTCGACTCGGAGCCGACGAGTCCTCGTGTCCTCATGTCTTCGTGTCCTCTCGCCTGCTTTAAGATTCACGTTCAGTTTTTAAAACCCTGAAATACTTTATGTTCCTGCGTGATGATTACTTGTTCTGGGTTCTAAAAACAGAAACGTCCCTGTCTGGTGTCCTCCTCTCCGTCTGATCCCTGAACTTCATGTTTGCTCTTATTTCTGGATCAAATCTGCGTTTAGTTCGTTCTTACTGTATTTTTTTCTTCTGCAAAAACAAACAAACAGAAACAAATAAAACACTTTCTTCAGTCACTCATATTTTACAGGCTTCAGAGACAGGAAGTCCATCAGGACGGGCAGGTCCTTTACAGCTGCTCAGTGTCCAGGTGTGTGGACCTGACGGCCGAGTCGCCCCAGGAAGAGGAGCACCACGCAGGAACCTGGTCCAACAGGGCCGTCAGAGGGGACGGTGTCCGGTCTCCAGCAGCAGAGCCTCCAGCGTCAGCCGGGTCTGTGGGGGGACGAAGGGCTGGTGCAGCCAGCAGGACAGGTACACCATGCAGAGGTCAGAGGTCACGGTGTGGGCCAGCTCCCGCAGGATCGTCTGCTTCAACCGCAGCTCCTGCCTGAAGGCGTCCAGCAGGACCCGAGACGACTCGTCTGAAACAGAGAGGACACGAGACGACTCGTCTGAAACAGAAAGGACACGAGACGACTCGTCTGAAACAGAGACTCGTCTGAAACGAGGACCCGTCGCTGAGGTGCAGCCGCTCACTGAATTCTTTGGTGTTCCAGCTGTGAAACAGAGGAAACTTTCGTCCTTCAGGTCCGAACTGAAACTCCTCCAGCTCCTGAACGCCTCGCTGTGATGTCATCAGGCGCTCCATCTTTGTCACCACGACGGCCTGAAGGAGACACGGGAAGGCGGAGTCCAGATCAGCTGTTTGTCTTTGTTCTGATTTTCATGTTTCTTATTTTGCTCATCAGGTTTTACTGACAAAACTGAAATGCAGCTTCACCATTTTGTCCACGACGTCCTGCAGCTTGCAGCACTCGTCCTGCAGCTCGGCGGCGTGCTGCAGCGCAGGAGATGCAGGAGGCGAAGACTTGTCCAGCAGCAGCTGCTGGTTCTGAGACCTGAAGGACAGAAAAGTGACAGAAAGTTAATAATCCACATGTTGGTTCCTGTTCTCTGTTTTTACTGTTTGTGTCAACATTGATGATAATAATCATAAAAACAATAATAATAATTATTCTGATGACGTCACCGGGTCAGTCTGAGGTCCACGATGTGTCCCGCCCTGACGAAGCTGTCCTCATTCAGTTTGTCCCAGCGCAGCATCAGGTTGTGCCAGTCTGCCGCATTGTCTTTGATCTTTCTGCCACTTCCTGTGACAGCGGAGCACTTCCTGTTTGCTGAGGTCACTGTGATGTCATCGGACTCACCTGAGACACAGAATAGTTTTTAAATGATCTGAACCTAAACATGTTTCCAGCCTGAAGAAATAAAAAAAAATATATAATATAGAAATAAAAGTGACATGTCGCTGCTTTTCTCTGACAAACAGCTGAAACAAGTTTAACTTTTAATTTTACCACAAAAACCAAAGCAGTTCGACTTCCTGTTGTCTTTATTGTTTGTATTTGTAAGACAAACATTCCTGTTTATTCAGTTCAAATCCTGTTCATCTGTAATCAGAGGGTCAGAGGCCAACAGCCAATCAGAGAGGAGGGTCAGAGGCCAACAGCCAATCAGAGAGGAAGAGAAGAACCGTATAGCTTGTAGAGGAGGAGGAGTGTGTGTGTGTGTCACCATAACAACAGTAAAATAATGAGTTAATTGACCTGATTTGCCTCATTAAAGATTAAAACCTTCAGGAAGCAGTTTGGTATAAAACTTGAACCCGCTCGTACATTTTACGCGCATGGCTTATTAACTCGAGCACGCGCTTCAACCCGGACGTTAGCTTAATAAAAGCGCATGCGCGCTGCATGTGAAACGCACGCGCCTTGTATGAGTGCGACGCCTCGTTGCCATGGTGACCGGATGTCCGTTTGATCTTCGGACGGCCAGAAGTTTCGATCAGTGATCAGTTAAAACTCACCCTCCATCCGATCGGTCAGTCCTCGCGCTCACCAACAACCTGACGCTTCCGGGTCTCTTCTTCTGTGGTGGAGGTGCTCCTGAGCCGCACCACAGCGCCCCCTGCGGCTCGGGTCAGCATGACGAGGACTAACAGGAACTGACTGGCAGGAAATTAAATTAAATTAAATTAAATTAAAT
>JAOWBC010001472.1:0-10804 GCA_028566105.1 Hypoplectrus providencianus
CATGTATCTGAGTGCTGACATCATCAGGCTGCTGACCAATCACAGAGCAGGATGTTTGTCCACTGACCAGTGGGAACTAGGAATGCTGAATGTGGGAGCAGGTGGTAGAGGAAGTGTGCATCTTGAGTTTCAACAGGGGATTTTAGTCTGTGTGTGTGTGTGTGTGTGTGTGTGTTTTAAGGAGAGACTTTCTTCCCTCTGCAGTGACACTATTTTTGTCCTTAAATCAAATGGATCCTGTTACCCTCCCACTCTCTTCTTTCTAATATAATCTTTCCTCTTCTTTCTTTTTTTTTTTTTTTTTTTAAGTGTGCAGTGTACAAGTCTCTGGCCATGTTTTGTTCTATTAAGCTTTTTTGTTTTTCACTCAAATTAAAAAAAAAAGGTATCCATCCATCATCCAAATTCTTCTTATAACAAATTTACAGCCAAACTAAAAAAAGACTACATTTTTATAATACTACTAC
This sequence comes from Hypoplectrus providencianus, assembly GCA_028566105.1. NCBI lineage: Eukaryota > Metazoa > Chordata > Actinopteri > Perciformes > Serranidae > Hypoplectrus > Hypoplectrus providencianus. The sequence continues at coordinate 468 of JAOWBC010001472.1, forward strand.
TAATAATAATAATTCAGATTATAAATAGATAAATATTTAAGCCCCTGCAAATGTGTGTTGGAGTCTTGTTGAGGCAAAAACTAAAAAAGCATTCAGATAAATGTTAGAAATCAATAATCAAAGGAGAATAAGAAGATTAGATGAGATTCACTATGGCCTGGTGTTTCAGGGCTCAGCTGATGGATAAAGAATGTGGAAAAAAAAAAATCAGGAAAAATCTCAGTTATTTTAGTCCTGTTGTGTCTCTCCACAGGCTGAAGTTCCCGTCGGACCTGGACGAGCTGCGGGAGCTCGCAGAGATGCTCAAGTTTTACAAACGAGAACATCACGGCTACGTCCTGCTGCTGTTCTGCAGCGCCTACCTGTACAAACAGTCCTTCGCCATACCTGGCTCCTCCTTCCTGGTGAGACGAGCTCGACATACACACACAGACACACAATGTGACTTATTTCAATATCTATCTATCCATCTATCTACCTACCTACCTATTCGCCTCCTGCAGAACATGCTAGCTGGTGCGATCTTCGGGCCCTGGGAGGGGCTGCTGTTGGCCTGCATGCTCACCACGTTCGGCTCCACGTTCTGCTACCTGCTGTCCTCCACATTTGGAAAGCAGCACGTGGTTCAGGTCTTCCCTGAGAAGGTGGCCCTGCTGCAGAGGAAGGTAGGCGTCAATGCTAACATCAGCTAGCTGATATGATCACAATGTTACCATGTTTCTGTCAGGAAGCAAATACTAAATATGGGACAAACAACAATGTTAATGTCAGGAAGCAACCTTTTTAGCTTTTATCTTCTTATCCCTAGCTTCTTTGGCTTGCTCTTAATTAAAAAGAATAGCTTAGCCACAAAATAAACATAATGCTATTTAAAACAAGTCAGAGCTTTTATAATGGTTTACTCTTCATGTAAATTATTTTACTGTCAGCATTTCATATCTGTATTTATGGTTAAATTGGTACAGATAACTGTATTAAAAGAAACTGAAAATAGCTATTGATGCAATTATCATGGCAGAGTTAGCATCGATAAGTAAAAAGAAGGTAAACTCAATTCAGCAAAATGCATTCAGAAATTATATTTAAAACTAGATAGTCCAGGTTTGTTGCTGAATTTGCATGGATTTAATAGCTGAAGCGATCAGGAAGTTCTTGCAGGACTTTTTCCCTTTCACAGAAAACTGTCTGATCAAAATGAAGTAACCTAAAACTGTTCTAGTTTTCTGTTCCTGCTTTCCCCTCATTCCCTCCTCCTCCTCCTTCTTTCCCTCTTTCCTCGCTGTCAGGTGGAGGAAAACCGTAGCAGCTTGTTCTTCTTCCTCCTTTTCCTCCGTTTCTTCCCCATGACCCCTAACTGGTTCCTTAACATCACCTGTCCCGTCCTCAACATCCCCATGCCCATTTTCTTCTTCTCTGTCTTCATCGGTGAGACCACACACACACACTGAAAACACACACCTGACACCAACAGAGGCAAACCGATGACTCAGCCGCTGCTTCCTCCTCCAGGTTTGATCCCGTACAACTTCATCTGCGTCCGCACGGGCTCCATCCTCTCAGAGATCTCCTCCCTGGATGATATCTTCTCCTGGGGGACGCTGGCGCAGCTCCTGGCCATCGCCCTCATGGCTCTCCTCCCCGGAGCGCTGATCAAACACTACGGCAAGTCTCACCTCAAGGTGGACGGCATGGACAGTAACGGACCGAGCCAGGATGACGTGAAGCAGGAGCGGAAGAGACGATGATTCTGGGAGGAAAGAGGAATCGTCTGGTTTGGGATTCCCAAATAAAATGTCTCTCGGCCGGTAGGCATGTGACCTGTCGTCCACTTGAGCCTTGTGATTTGTTTCAGTCACAGCAGAGGCCTGTGGGACGGTCTCTCCTCCTCACATATGTTTACTCAGTGACTGATTTTTCAGCTGGTACAGTTCCAGGAGCTGCATGGAAAAATAGATTTAGAGCATTTGGTCTGTTAAATGTCCCAATTTTGAGTGTCTGTCTTTTCTTAAAGCACTTAAACAGGTCTTAATGAGTTTTACAGGTGTGATCTGCTCATGATGATCTCAACAAAGATACAACAACAACATATATATAACAACAGGGTGTCCATAAAGTCTCTTTACAGTTAAAAACAATTACAAAGACAATTAATAAGATATTTTAATCAGATTAGCTGTGTGTCCTCAGAGGTTTTCATCTGTATATTTCAGGTCCCCTGTTGGTGAAACAGGTGGTGGTAAATGAACCCCTCTAAAAATGTCTCCTAATCCAGAGAAGGGTCAATGTGTCTCCTGGTTTGATTTCATGAAGAGATCACGTCTGGTTCTGTGAATATGTGGCCTTTAGCTGAGCGTGTTGTTGCACCTTATGTTTTTTGCTGTCAGTGTTTATGATTTACTGTTCAGAATTGTACTATTTATTTTTTTAAATAAGTATTTTGCAGAGCAGAAAGTGAATAGAGAATAGTCTTAAATTGCTTTAATCAGACATGTGCTGCAGGAGAAACTTACAGGTTTGCTTTAAATTACCATGCAGCTGTTTGCAGTTATCTTTTTACAAATCTGCATCAGCCAGTGTATATTTTAGAGGTATTTCATAATTAATCTGTTACAATCTTTTGTAGAATTTTAAATATAAAATTGTATTCTGTAGCCTGACAGAATAGGAAGTGAAAATTATTTTAGAGTGAATTTTTATCCATTCAGTGTGGGAGTGCCAAAGAAAAGATTCAAGATTATTATTGTTTGTTTTGTTTTTTTTGCCAGCACAGTCCAGAAGCAGTCTTATGAATCCTGCACTATGGCATAAAGTTTGTTTTTTTGGTTGTTGACCATGTTGTTTTCAGTTTGGAGGGGTGTGTGTGTTCTCAGGATTTTTGTTCTTTTCTTTGACCAAATAAAGTTAAAGAACTGTTAAAACTCATCAAATCTGCTCAAGGAAGACAAAATCAAATTTTTTTAAATCCAATGCAGGGGAAAGTGTACAGGGTAATAAAATCTGTTATGCCTGTCCACATTTGCCTCTTTTAGTTTTTGTTTTACCCTGCCTGTGTGGTGACAAAGTGAAACATGAGATTTTGGATGCAAATTGTAGTTTATTTGTGACTTCCTTGCGGTCACACAGTCGTTGACCCTGATTGACTTACAGCAACACACTGAAAACATCCACAGAGACACTAAACACTGTCACACCTCACGTTATAATCTCTCCCAGTACTTGCCTACACACACACACACAGACACAGACACACACAGACACACACACAGTCAAAGACATTGTTCATGCACACAAACACACACCTTCACATTGGCATGGGCAGGCACTCGACTCAGTAAACACAAGGACCTGATAATTGCATGAACTTGAATGTGGTGCCAGCTGGCAGAAGACAAAGATATTTATATAGATGTGCACATTTTAATAGGAGGAAAATTAGGAGCCCAGACTTTCCCTTCTTTGGGAATTATATTTCAGGGGAAAAGGTTAGAGGTCAATCTCCCGTTTAACTTCCCAAAAGGCAACAAACGCGCCAGATCCCGGCCTCAGTTTGACATTAGTGTGGTTCTCCCTGCTCAGATGTGCACATATAATCATCCCTCTGTCTTCTACAACCCTGCCAACACACCGTAAACTCCATCGTACCAAAATCACAGATCAGCAGCAACTTAACAGGCAAACAAATAGTCGTAGTGAAGTTAATGCTGCCAGTCGCTCAGCAGGACAAACAAACAATCTGTAAACAGTTCAGTAGTGGTTATGACCTGCAGCCAACACTGCAGAGCTGCAACCATTTCATCGACTAATTAATTAGTCCATTGACAGAAAATAACACTAACTACTTTGATAATTGATTCATTGTTAAAGTAGTTTTTCATGCAAAAATGTAAGTAAATGCTGTTGTCAGCCTCTCAAATATGAAGAGTTCTTGCTTTTCTTGAATGCCACTCAACTGAATATCTTTGGGTTTCAGAATAACAAAGCAAGACATTTGAAGACTTCAGCTTCACATTTTCCACAATTATCTGACTTTTTATAGACCAAACAATCAATAAAGAAATAATTGGCACATAAATTAAGAATGTAAATAATTATGAGGGGCATTCCTACTGGACTAATAAACATTTAGCATACACTGTATATTAGTGCATGACTGTAATTAATCGTTTGTCTCACTCTTACCAAAGTGTAAAAACATCAAACATCAAAGAAAGTTTTTTTTTAATGGACCTGTTTAAGATAAAGAGCTCTAAATTGCCAAAAATTTCTCACTTTACTAAACACTTTTTAACAGACTTCTTTTTAGGAATTTGGGATCAGTTGTGCAAAAAAAAAAAAAAAAAATAGTTCTGGCCTGGGCTGAAATCAAGCTGGTGCCAGATTTGGCTGGAAAGGCATCTGTGCAAATTCTCCATCATGGCTGAATGAGTCCATGAGCACAATCAGTCCCAAATCAACAGCGGTAACACAATTACACAATGCAAAGATAACAAACATCTTCTGCAGCATCATCACAAGAAAATCATCAAGTGAGTTGCATAATTCAAAAACGTGACGAATGTCATAATTCAGTCAGTGCAAACGGTTCAGTGGCGAGCAGAAGTCTGGACTGCCCCGAGTCATGCAAGCAGTCCACGGGGACCGGAGTGGTTCAAAGACACAACGTGCAAAATATCAAATACTGAAATAACAGGCAGAGTCAAGATGATTTGATATCATCTGAACAAAAACTTGACAACATAAAACAGAATGAGCAGGCACGAATGCCTTTGGCTTTCAGTGGGCTGAGAGCAGTTTACTGGTCTGCTCTCCTCTCAGCGCCTGCAATTAAATGTCACATGATAATACGATTTTTGATGGCGGATGAATGAAAACAAAGCTTATTTGTCCTTCACAACGTTAAAATGGGAAGTTCACTGGCTCAAAGAATTCCAGGAAAAAAAGGGCATTCCAAGGTGACTAAAAATCAAAGTCAGCTCAGTGAAAACAAAGGAAGACTTGGTCCAGACCCAGGAGAAGTACCACCAGGGAGCGCTTGATTCTTCTTCTTTCTACTCTTAATTTTTCTTCATCCAAACCATCACCTCCTTCTTGAGTTTACTCTCCTTAAAGGCTCTCAAGTCACCTTTCATCAGCAGCTGGAGCTGCTAGATATTTAAACACCCACCCAAAAAGCTAAGATATCACAGCTTCCCATCACATCCTCTCACATGATCTGGGACCATTCCTCTCCTCTCCAGCTCTCTCCTCCCTGTGTGAAGTGGTACAGCAGGGAGGGTTTGTCCCTGAAGCTGTGCTGACCCGTCGGGTGATCCAGCACTCCTCCCTGCTGAAGTCGGTACCCGTACAGCCGGGCCTCGGCTCGGCCAGCGCACAGGCCGCGGGCAACCAACCAGTCCACCAAGTCACTGCCCTGAAAAACACTTTCAAAAGGGGACTGGGGAAGTTGATGGAGATCAGGTGAGCTAGAGGCGAGACCATGCTGGTGTAGGTGTTGAGGACTAGCTGGGTCACGAGCTAGGTCGGACTGGAGCTGGGGAATCTGCTCCTCTGGGAAATCAGGGTGGGAAATTTGTGCTTCATTCTCGAGCTCAAGCCAGGGTCGGGGTGGAAGCAAAAACTGGCCGCAGGATTCAGCCGGATCGTGAGTTTGGTGCTCCTGAAGATCCTGATGCGGGGGTTGGTACCGGGGCTGATGGGAGGGGGAATGTCTCAAGGCCCCATTCTCCTCCTCTAGTCCTGCTTCTCCTCTAAACCTGTCATTATCAGAGGAAGGATTCACCTGTCGAAGCGCTCACACTCTCCCCTGAGCCACTTTGGGGGTGAGAGAGGAGAAAGAAAAGGGGGAAAGGGGCAGGCAAAGGGGAGCAGGATGGAATAAAGGAAATATGAGGGGAAGAAGGCAAGGAAAGGGATTAATAAAGAGGAAGAATGAAAAGAGTTGCATGTGTTAAAATATAAGAAAATAAAGGCATCCAGAAAAAAGTGTTTCATGTTAGTAGAGTTTGCAAAGTTTGTGTGTAAACAGCAGCTGTCACTGTTTGTGCTTCTCCAATATTATTAATATCGGTGAAAATAGGCATGTACTGAAAATAATGTTTAAAAACACAACATACAGTAAATATATAAAATGGTTAAACTTTTCTGTAGTTAAAGAACTTCAGTATGTGCAGCAAACCAGATCAACAGCTAGATAACATGCAAAGAGGATAAAGAGAAAACCAAAGGTAGACAAAATAACCACACAAGAGAAGCAATGTACAGCATCAAAATAAATCTGGCAGAAGCCGTTTGGATCCAAAAAGGAACAAAATCAAAGCTGGAATATAATCTCCATAATCATTTACTTCCCATAGGAAAGTGCATCTTTATGGAACAAGCAAAAAGGAATTTGAATAACTTTTTCATCATGCTTTCCATAGAGCAGACAAACTACTGTATCACACCTAACACACACAGTCCTGTTCTCATACCTGCGTGTGTGCACTATGTCTTGTACACACTGGTCTTTGTGGTAGCGGACGAACTGTGTACAGGTGAGTCTGACCTCCTCTGGGACACCTGAGGGACTCAGATCCTCACCGTCTCTGCCCTGCCACAGCCCCAGCAGCCTGAACCGCACACAAACATTGCTTTAGTTCTGTTTCTCTCTAATTAATCATGATGAATGATAGAAAATCTGCCTCACCTCTTCTTGAAGGGCAGGATGATGAGGTGTTTGTCCAGACCAAAGATCCCAAAGGACAGAAACCCCTGGAATAAAGACACGAGGAATAGTTAAAATGGGTCTTCATTTTCATATTCATGCTTAAATAATTAATTCACAAACATTACACTCAGTTGTACCTGTCCATAGTTAGCCACTGCACAGAAGAACTGCAATTCAAGGTAAAGTCTTCCTGGATCTTTGTTGAACAGCCACCACAGACAGCTGGACAGGTTCTGTACACAGACACAAACAAAAAACAATAAATTCACCAAACTCCTTTTTAACTTTCTGCTGTTTTGCCCGTCACACTCACACATTTACACGCATAACAAGCATTTTATCCTCACCGCTAGCAGGCTGACAAAGAGCAGCAGACAGAGCAGAACATGTCTGACTGTCTGTTTATCATCAGTGGGTTGAAGCCCAGGTGGTGGCAGGTTCAGGGGCTGCTCAGAGGAGGAAGATCCCAGCTGCTGTGGCAGCCCATCACACAGCGCCCCACTGTGGCCTGGAGAGGTAATGAAACATGACATGAGAATCTTCTTTCTTTATAATGTTTCACATAACTGCAACTGCAACATGGAATATTTTTTTTTTCATTTTATTATAGAAACTATTGTCGGTGTGTTACTTTGTTTATTTCGGCTTGATTTAGATAGACAGCAGGTAAGCATCAGACACAGGAATGCATTTTTTTCTATGTTTTGTTTTATAATGAATTAAAGGTGGAATACCTTTTGTAATATGGCATGTAAAAAACATTGTAAATCAAATAGTTTGAAAAGCTAGGATTTTAAGTTAGTTACCTGTGCTGTTTGTGTGCTCCCTCTGCGTGCTGGCTATCATGTCAGGTATGGGCTGGAGAGGAGAGAAATTGTGGTGGTCTGGCAACACAACAGAGATAGTACAAATATTTATATTTACATCACAGGTGAGTTTTGCTTGATTAAAGTTGAGGGCTGTGCACACACCACAGCTACCTGAGCTGATGCTGCAGGCAGGGGAATTTGCCATCTGTGTCTGTTGCTGTTCTTGCTGTTGTTGTGAATCTTCCAGGTCACCAGGGGGCCTCAGCTCATCACTGATGCCTGTTACAGCAGCTCTGTTCAGGGCCTGGTAGCCGCTCTGCTCCCTGTCCCCCTGACTGAGACCCATCAGAGATACGGCACCGAGCAGCAGGCTGACTGCAAGCACCACTGCTGTGCTGATTATCTGCAGGAGGAGAGAACAGATTTAAACTTCCTCCACAACTCATCGTTGACGAATTTTATAGGAGCTAAAAAGACTCGGGCAGAGCAAAAGAAAGTCAAAAAGATGGATAAAATATGTATGAACAGTATAGAGAGAAAAACTAGAATGAAATGGAGAATATCAGGTGTTTTTCTAACCTGAGCTCTGCCGTAGAAGAAGGCAGAGTCTATGGTTTCAGTTCTCTCCCCTGATATCAGAAGACCACCAACCATCAGGAAGGGAACCCTACAGACAAACACACACATGCAATGTTTGTTAATAATTACAAATGTAAAAAGTCAATTTAGTAATGTTCTACAGTCCAGACTTGTTGCTTTGTAACATAATTATCATTTAAGCAAAAGTCCTGCTGTGCTAAACTGTGCTGACCTACCCCCAACCCAAAATCATGAATATTCCAGGCCGGAGTCTCAGCAGATCATCTCTGTTAGTCAGAGCCAGAGAGAGAGGGATTAATCCTGAAAAAAGAACAAAACACTTACATGCAGGTACCAGTGTGTTCATACTTAACAGTTTTAGTATTGAGTCAAATGTGGTCTAATTCATGGAAACATGGTGCACAAACACGTACCTGCCCAGATGTAGGTGCTGTACAGAGAGCCATAGAGCAGAGTGAAGGTGAGAATCTTGCCGAGCAGATTATCTTCTTGTTTCACCAAAAAGTTCCACAGGATCATACTGACACAAACCAAAAACTAGAGCATAGCAGAGTACAGCACATCAGGTTAAAGTAGAATAGAAGAGAGACTGAAGGTCCAATGTGTTCATTTTCATATGTCCTGATGAAAATCAGAAAGAAAAACTAAACTGGCTCCTTGTGAAGAGCATGCTCTACAACACTTTAAAAGGACAAGAATATTCAAGATTTTTTAAATCCCTTGAGTTGTGACTGACCTGAGCCAGGAAGAGATTTAAGGCAAAGAGGTGAGGAAGTCTGTTAAATTTCCTGCTTAGCAACATCACCACTATGGTCCACACCTGAAAGAAGACACAGATACATGAGCAGGCATTTATATAACTGTTCTTAGTAAATAACACTTAATCACTCCCTTATTATCTGCACCACAACCATCAGTAACAACTTCATGTCCTTAAATATAACTACTGCTTCCATGTAATCTAATGAACCTAATAAAGAATGGTTCCTCTGTTTTCATTCTTCATTATATTCTCAGAGATATGTCTGCAAACTTACTTACCAGAGCTACCAGGCTAACAATGCTGATGTTGAAGCTAACATTTTCAAGTTCTGTCACCAGGGGGGTCGGGTCCATGAGAGGGATTGTTAGTAACCAGGCAGAAACGTACATGATTGGTGCAGACAGAAATGTACTGATTACCATCCCTGATGTTACCTGAAGAGAGGGCAAAAGGAAAAACATCTCTTACTCTCTTCCAGGCAGTAGTGGAAGAATGTGACTGGGTGGTGACACACTGTCAGGGATGAATCCTGAGTATTGTAGATACAGTTGAAACTGTTAAATGGGAGATAATTTGTAAGAAATTGTAATTTTCATGGCTTGTGTGTGTGCTCTGTTTTATGGTTGTCATGGGACCTGAACAGGAGTTGGGTATTCAGTTTAAAATTGTCACACCATGATGAAGCATTTTAGGTCAAAACACTGCCAGCCATGCAAAACATAAATAAATAAAAAGGAGGTTTTAAAGTAGGGTATTTCAATCCTGAATTACTGATAATCACAGTCTTGTGTCATATTTTTTATTTAAAACATTGTTTTGTTTCTCCAGGATTGTATTCAAGTAATGTCTTAGACATTGCTGTTTAAAGTAAGATTATTATCAGCAGTACTTACCACCTCGAGCTCGAGGTTGTAGTGTGCAGCGTAGATGGCCACACTCGGTGCAGTTGGAAAGACTCCATATAAGAAAGCAAAATTAGACAAGCTAGTGTGGTTGGCACTCGTGCTGTTCACGCCTACATCCAGAATGTCCACCATGTCCTTACAAACCAGCGGCATCACAAGGCTGGAAAGAGAGAAGAGAGGCAACTTCATCAAAGATCAGCTGTTCAGGCAGTCAGAGTTACAGCTGGAACAGCAGCTCTGCAGTGATACTTCATCTGTGCAGCTTGTGTTTTTGTTGACTATGTGTCACAAAGGATATATTTAAAATCTATTGGGATGCTGAGTGAATATGAAATAAAAACAGAATACATTCAGAGTGTATATATTTACAAAAACAATAGCTGAACAGAATTAACAATACATTTCATGTCTTTGGACTGTATCTTATTGAATGTAGGTGAAAAAGGGTTTGTAAAACATTGCATTTGGTTTTATTTCCATGTTTGAAGCATGAGCACTGTTTTCATTCATTCATTCATTTTCCGAACCGCTTCATCCAGGTAATCCCGGGTCAC
>JAOWBC010001486.1:0-12689 GCA_028566105.1 Hypoplectrus providencianus
AACTACTGTACTGTGCATGATGGTGATGAATGTGAATATATTGTGATGAAGAATTACACAAGACTTTTATGTTGCATGAATTAAAATAGCATTTATTCCAACAAGGCAAACAAATTATCAATGAGGTAGCAGAAGCACTTGTGATGAAACAGAGGAAGAAATATTCTGAATCTCACTAAAGCCTTTAAAATGAACCTACTTAAACAGGTGAAAGCACTATATATCCTCATTAATACAAACGAAGGAATATAGCTTCAATCCAGTGATGAGGGATCTATGAGGCATGTGGGTTCTATCAGCAGCAGCATATAACAGCTGAAACTTAAAAGAAAAATAGAGACAAAATACAGCATTTCTGAGGGAAAAATCTGTGATTTTCTTCATAATGAACACCGTGTAAAGATCACAGTCGATCTGCTTTAGGCACCGAGTTAACAGCCATGTCCATTTATGCCCAATTACATTCACCTGCTCTCACATGCTGCCACCAGCTGGTTGTCATTTGCAACTACAATACTTACATAAATAGGCACAATCATAAGTTACACGCTGTCAATAAATAGGCACAAATAAGCTGCAGCTGTTCTATTAAGTCTACATTCTGTGACATTCCTTGTGATTCATAGTAGCAGTGCATGCATTTTAAAAGGATGTTTTCCGGATAATCGGACTCCATGTTTTTTACACAGGGGCCAAATCCCATTAGGCACTAACTGAAGAAAAATGCATTTTTTTCTGTCTTTGGTGTAGTATTTGCAGTCATTCCCCCCTGTAGGAAAGGGCTACAGGAGTTGAGAGGATGACTCTTTTCCAGCACTTTGGATAAACAAGTTAAAGGTACAGTAAATGTCTTCAAGTGGCTGCTTTTTATTAGCCCAATCACCATGCAATGATCTATTTTGATTATGTATCATCTGACTAATTCCCAGAACCTTAGTCCTGTCAGTATTCAGCTGCAGGAAGTAAGAGACTGTCTGGTCTTTTGTGTTGCTGATGAAATGTGATTACACCATCAGAAACTGTTTTTTTTTTTACATTATTTTACAAAAATAAAAATAAAAAAAATCATTTAGTGATATTTATTTATTTATATATTAAATTTATCATGAGTTTTTATTGTTAATTATTGCTTATAATTTTCAGAAAATTAAAATGCATTTCAAAACAGAGAACAGCAGCAAAGTGTCCACTGTGAGAAGCTAGGACATTTCAGTATACTGTTGTTGAATGATGGAAAAACTATTGACAAACCAACAGAAGATAACATTTTGTCATTTTCTTTCTTTCTTCCTTTTTTTTGACATCGTTTTGTTGACTGCAGGTTCCATCAATTAACTACACGAATCCACTAATAAGTTTTAAAACAAGAATCATTCTTTACCTAGCCAGTAAAGTCACACATTTGTTAAGTTCCCTGATATTAAAATAATTAGCCCTGTCAATAAACAGAAAATGAATCTACAATTCTTTTGAAATGCAAATATGTCCTAGTTGGATAGCTGCTCTCCTTTGTCTCACAGGATCATAAATTGAATATGTTGGTCAGAGAAAATTATACACACTGGTCTGCCTGCAATGTTCATTTTTCATACATTCATCAAAACTGAGCTATTACTTGCATCCCTATTTTTGATTATCACAGCATGTTTTAATTGCTGTTGGATTTTTTTTTTAAATGAATCCTTTATTCTGTGTCAGAAATAAGTGATAAATACCCACAGCTTATCCAATCAGCTGTCCAAATCAACATATTCAGTTTGTGACGATACAAAACAAAAGAAAGGTTGCAGCTTTTTGCTTGAGGAATGACTGAGCTGCGAAAAAGGTTGTATATGTGAAGAATATAAAAAACTGTTCAGTTAAAGATACCTGTTGCCTGGTGGAGTCCTACTCACCGGGAATTTGCATTAAAATGTTCCAGAAAAGTGGCAGGGGGTAATTATCAAAATAGTTGTCTTTTTTTTCCCCGCCAACACTCCCTTCCCCTTTTATCTGAACCTGATGGCTGTGTTTCCTTTAAAGCAGGATGGGCTGCATAATCTGATTGTGATAACAGTATGAGTCAGCAGCTGCTGTGGCCTCTGGAGAAGTCCTGCCACAAGTGCAGCAGCTCTGATGGCTTGAATCCGTTCACAATGACCAGTTTGTTGAAAGTGCACCTGTCGTAGTCCAGGTGTCGGATCTCAAATAAGTTCCTGGGGGGCAGCAGAGTGCGGGAGTACACGGGCCGCACGGCCAGCACACGCAGACACAGCCCCACGTAGACGTCCTCCAGCGGGATCACCCTGACAAACCTTGAGGCCCAGGAGATCCTGGGGGCCAGGTCTGCGGAGAAGACATACCCAGCCCCAGACACGTACGGGGGAAAGCTGTCCTCGGGGTACGACTCCTCTGACACGTGCCACTTGCTGTTGCTGTCCCTCCTCGGCCTGCCGTCACTAATCAGTGATCCTGTGATGAAGCCCCGCCTGGGGGAGCTCCTCAGCCTGTTGACGAGGTACAACACATTCACAAAGATGTCAGCGTCCACCTTCATAGCGTACGACGCGCTGGGGCAGTGGGTCGCGAGCCACCTCATCATCATCATGGTCTTGATTGTCAGATTATGGTAAGTGTCCTGGAAGTTCACCTGGATAATGTCTGCATATGTCCTGCTCTCCTTCTCCAGCTCTGCCTGCGTGCTTGACACCTGCCCTCCCTCAGGGAGCCCCGCAAAGAACAGAGTGAGGGTGTCCCGACCCGGACCGCCCCATGTCTGTCTGACGGCGTCCCGTGCTGCAGCCTCCTGGGGGGCCACCGGGACCATAAACACCAGAAAGGGGGTCCTGTGCTCGCATACAGCCGGCTGATTGAGGATATAACGGTATGTTTCTGGGGCGATCAGCCTGTAATCCTCCGCTGGGAGGGGACTAGGTTGTGGCGGATGTTTACTCGGTGTGACTCTGACTAAGATGTGAGCAGACAGGAAAAGCACGGCCGAAATTGAGAAAAACTTTACGAACCTCCAGAAACAAGTTGTCCTCATCGCCACACAGTCTTCCACGAATCCCCTAGTCCTGGAACAATTTCCAAATAAAACACGAAAACCCAGGAAGCCACACCAAGGCTGTGTCGGGAGGGCAGGCGGCAGGGCTGACGACTGCCAGCAGCCGGAGAGAAACAGGAAGTAGGTATGTTCCTGCTGCCTGCCAGAGGGACGTCCGAACAGCAGGACTCTCTGAGCTAGCTCATGGATTAATCTTTGTTAATATACTTTAACATTCAGAATTATTGTATTTCTCTTTTTGCCATCTTATGTTGAAACATACACTACCAGTCAAAAGTTTGTACACACCTTTTCAGCTCAGTCAGATTCACGAGGTGCTCCCTTGAATGGCTGTCAGTGAACAGGTGCACCTTGTTGACAGCTGATTGGTAGGAAGCAATGGTTGGCTACTTTGAAGAATCTAAAATATTAAATATGTTTTGGTTTGTTTAATGCTTTTTTGTTTACTCAATAATTTTGTAGTTGTCCATCATCGTTCAGATTTTGTATCTATTAATCAACAATGTAGTAAATATAATAAAGATTAAGAAAAAAATTGCATGAGAAAGTGTGTCTAAACTTTTGACTAGTACTGTATATGTAAACATAAAGACCTTTAAACAAAGCTCCATGGGCAAATCTGACACTGGTATTATACTCTCTGTTAACCTGCTGTTTATGTATTTAATGCATCAGTTAAAATAAGTAAGTTTTGTTTGGTGCTTTACTTAAAGAAGCACAGAAAGTCCAACTAACAGTAAAGTCCAGGCAGACCATTAGATGTAATCAATTCTCTGAAAAAAGTTTCACTCAAGGACCTTGAGTAAAGAGATAAAAAAAAAAAAAAAAAAACAGAGGCCTGTTCCTTTTCAACAAACTGTTTTATTGTAATTCAGTTTACAGAGAAACACCTGTTGTTCACCCAGTTATAAACAAACAAAACAATAAAAACAGACTTAATTTACACAGGCATTCCTTAGAAGGTCAGTGGTTTAGTATGCTGCTGTAGCAGGGGTAGGGGTGGGGGTGGGGGTGGGGGGGTAGAAACATTAGCTAGTTCTCTAGTTTTGGCCTGTTCAAACACTACTGTCATCAACATAAGCATAGAGGCCTTATTATGGCCAATAAAAATTCAATTGGAGCTTTGAGCATCAATATCTTTTGTGTCAACAACACAGAACATTCTCTTGTTTCACATATACGTATGTACTGTATTCACATTTTGCGAAAAGGAAAGAAAAAATTATCATCACCGCATTTCATTAGATACTGAACAACAGGTCCTGCCTTGGATTCACAAGAGAACCTAAACAAATGGAAACACATTAGCTTTTCATTTCTCTGTTCTTTACAATACTGTGGCTAGAGCATGATGCCTTCAGGGGCTTACAGAATAAATGGAAACATTGCCATCCACATGGATGTGGGATGTGGTTGGTAAAATACTTCTCCATACATTTTTTTTTGTCTTTAATTTCCATCTCTGTCACATCAGGTGTTGATGTTGCAGGAGAGGAGGGAAACCTGGGGAGGATAAAGTGACACTGAGACGAGTTAAGCACAAAGACAAACAAATGGCAAGTTAGATGGACATATCTGACATCTGAGCAGTGCCATCTGAGGAATATCCCTTTTCAAATGTTTAAATCAGACGTATTTGTGTACAGTACTGTACAAAGAATAGATTTTCTATGATGATAATCACAAAGAATTATCACTTTATTATCGCTTTTAGCAAAGAGGCCCTGAAACTAAACAAGACCACATTCTACTATAAACAACCTGTTGTTTCTGTGAAACCCCAAATGTGAAATATGGAAGTGTATTCATTACTGTACACAACATAATGCCCAATCTGCACAGTCGCCTCCCCACAAATGCTGCAACACAAGAGAACTGATCAGAATCAGGTGACATAGAGTTGTTTTTACTCTCTTTGGTGCGTGAGTAAAATCTGTGTGGGCTTGACTTAAGTCCAGTTTGCAACATGCACTTCGATTTCCGCACTGGCAGCATTTCCACAACCGTATCACAGGGGGAGGGGTTATGGAGTCGAGGCTGATCTGTGAGCGAATGGGTTAGGGACGTGGGACGCAGGTGTTGGTTTGTGTGGAGGCAGCGGGCTCTTGGCAGTGGCTTTGGTTGCTGCAGGGTGTGTGGGTGTGGGAGCTGAGGTGGTTGATGGGGAGTCCAGACAGAGTAGTAGCAGTGTTGTTGTTGTTGTTGTTGTTGTTGGGGTGGATCATTTATGATCGTTTCCTCCTTCCCTCCAGGTTTCTGAAGTTGGATGGCCTGATCTTCATCTCAGCAAACTCGATTGAGTGCTCGTGGCCTTTCCAGTGGAACCAGTTTACGCCCTGGAGAGCAGGAGATCAGAATTGAAGCTGATATAGAGTGGTGATATCTAGCCATGTTCCTTTCATAGATTCACACTATAGCCACACAACATTTTTACTGGATAAATCTATAATCCAAGATTATGACTGCCAACACTTTGCCAATTCTACTTTCTGAAAAATTATGGTTATAGCAAAAAATAAACAAACAAACAAAAACCTATGTCCAACATGTGTTTAAGATGGATATATAATTATGGGTTGTTTATAGTTCAACCTCTGCTGTCACGGCCACAGCACTGGTCTAAAACATCATTTGTCAGCAGTCTTTTATCAAATCTGAACTGTATTTGTGTTCATTTGTTCATTTTGACACAGAGAGCTGTACGTGCGTGGAGTTAAGCAGTCTGGGATCCTCATTAAAGGGCAGTCAGACCCCAGTAGGAACCCCTGAGACCACCTGAGGATTCCTGGAAGACTCATGCCTCAAAGACTACTGAGCTCTACTACTAGGAACCTCATTGACCAAAGGTGGAGCACCA
Organism: Hypoplectrus providencianus; assembly: GCA_028566105.1. Taxonomy (NCBI): domain Eukaryota; kingdom Metazoa; phylum Chordata; class Actinopteri; order Perciformes; family Serranidae; genus Hypoplectrus; species Hypoplectrus providencianus. Next base: position 5,904 of record JAOWBC010001486.1, read on the forward strand.
GGTAGCCTTGTCTAACAATTTCTCTCCATGTTGGACATAAAATAACTGCACTACTGATGGACTGTACCTTGCTGTGGCTGTTATCTCCATATCGTCCCATGAGGTTGACACGGTGGCAGTTCTTATACCAGAAGGCTCCCTTATAGGACAGGGCACAGTTGGTGACAGCGATGTCATTGTCATGGTCATAAGTGGAGAATGGACGGCCGTGGTGGTAGGTCATCGAGTCACCTACAAAGACATACAGCAGAGAGAGGGTCAGCTAAACCTTCTGCCACACTTAAATAGTGAAGGAATTCTGCAACAGCACTATCATTATAGCCATTTCTATGGAAAATATGTTTCATATTATATATGAACATATATCATCATATATTACCTAGCTTGAGCCAGCTGAAAAGTTATAAGTACATTTACGTTTTGTTGTATTTATTCTACCTGGAAAATTCTGTGTTGCAAGTGGAATGTAGCATTTAGAGAATACTGTTATTTGATTAGCTGTAAGATTTAGTATTATAGGACACAGAGCCCTGTGACACAGCCAGAAGGCACTAGACCTTGGAGCAACACAGTCTTTTGACCTACACTGTGCTAAAATACTACTAGTTGTTGTTTTCTAGAAAGTGAAAAAGTTTTACTGTATTGTTTTTAAATTCATAAGTAAACGGACAAAGGAAGAACTGTGGATTCCAGACTTTTTTTCTATGAAGTTTATGTTGAGTGCAAAAGAACTTTGAGGTCATAAGCCAGTGACTCAGCATTGCTGCACTCAAAACTACTGAACACAAAATCCATACAGTATTCTAGTCTAGTGTATTGGAATATATTTATAACGCTTAATAGCAAAGGGCTCGGTTGGTAGAGTGGTCACGATCGGAAGGTGATGATCCAGTCTGCATGTCAAAGTGTCTTTGGCCAAGATGCTGAACTCCAAATTGCTCCCAACGCTGCATTCATTGGTGTGTGAATAACCAGCCTGAACTCTATGTGGAATAACCTCAAGCTCTTATCACAGAACTCAGCAGTTTGTTCGGCATTGACTTTCAGCCAAGGAAACAATTCCAATGTAAAGTCAATGGAGATCCCTTTTCGTGCCTATAAAGCACCAAAGTTGCAGTTTGGTGATGGATAACTTAAACATACAGCAGATTTCCAGCAGAGAATGGAGTTTGGGTCCAAGAAAACAAAAGTAAATGACTTTTGAGGAAACTACCTTTTTTTTCAGGACTCTAATGGTGCAATGTTTGTGAGTCATGTTTTATTTATGCAACTTCCAGCATTTCCGGTACATTTATTTACTTTGAATTTTATAAAACCTTAGCAGGAAGTTTTTGCCTGTAAACCTAGGTCAGAGGTTATGTAGAAAAAATTCCCCAAAACTGTAGCCTTTTTTTATTACCGTGAACATACATGTACCTATAATGCCGTTTTTAGAACCTGCTCCGCTGTGTCACGTTATTGTCACACATTACATATTACCAGCATGGAAATTGGTGTGAAGAAGTTGTCATTTTTTTAGATCTGGATGAATGAACACCTGATGGTGGCAGGTGGTATCAGTTTATGAATGTGCGTGTGTGTGTGTGTGAATGGGTGAATGGTCATCTGTAGTGTTGGGCACTTTGATGGTTGCAAAGACTAGAAAAACACTATACGAGTATAGTCCATTTCATAATGAAGAAATCCTGAAAAATATTTCAGAAAGAAGAACCTTCTTTCCTAAGAATAAAAGAATGTTGTATATTAAGCTTATGTGTATGAGCTGTTTTAAAGTTTAATGGCCGTAAGAACCAATGGGTTGACAGAGCTCCACAGTCATAACAGAAATGTGTTCACGGTTTTTACCTGCTGTTCCACTGTATCCTCCTACATGGACTTTGTAGCGGGTCCGAGGTTCAGACACTGAGAACTTGTCGTACTGAGCATATGCTGTTTCTCCTTTATCTCGCAGGTCTACTCGCAGCTCGTACTGACCCCCGGCTGTAATCTTATGCAGGTTGGAAAGACCTGAGGGAAACAGGAGATTATACATAATATGGACATAAAGCAATAATAAGTCAGTAATGGCTCTGATGTTGCCAGATTATACATTATTTTACACTGAAATCCATACAAATATATCATAAAAAGGCTGAGTAATATATGAGAGCCAATGAAAAAAAGGTATTTATTTAATTGAAAATCAATCCCTATAATGCAGTGAATATGTAATCACAAAATAAATATCCTTTTTGTGTAGATCATTGCAATCAGCAGCTAAACATATCTGTCCACATACTAATGTGCTGAGGTGCACTGTGTTGTGTTTTGATGTATGCTGAAATTACCAAGCCAGAATTCGTCATTCATGTCACCGAAGCCTCCTGTGTAATTCTTCCAGTTGCGGAAAAATTCCAGTTTACCATTCTGCCGTCTGAGGAAAACCTAAAAAGAGACACAGCAGGTCACCAGACATTCCCAATGAGTTGTATTTGAAACTACTCACAGTTATTCTTTTCCAAATATATGGGCTTCCAAAACAAAATGAGGATTCTTATAAATATCCTCTATATACATATGTTTGACAAACTAGAACATTTTCCAAAACTGAATATGCACATAAAGGCACAGCAGAATAAAGACTGCAACATCAGCATATCATTTGAGTCATTATTAATATAGAAATATTTAAGAGTGCTGCATAATGAGGATAAAGGTCCATAGTGACTTACAATCCATCCACCTCCATCAGTGGTCATGTCACAGTAGACCTGGATTGGCTGGTTCTCATCTCCACCCAAATAAATGGTGTACAAGTCTGATGTGGTGTCTCCATTCAGCAGGGCCTGAGAGCAGTCCCTGGGGTGTCTGTACAGCACGCCAGCTACACACACAGACAGAACACATTTTATGATGGAATCATCCACAAAGTGACAGATACACAATGAAATAAATCCTCCTAATATTGATGAAGAGCCCAGCATTCAATTAGATATAGTCAGTCATAAGGGTTGGATATATGTAAGTGATAGTGATGAAATGTAACAAAGTACATTTACTCAAGTAGCTTTAGCACCAGTTTCAAATACTTGCACTTTACATGTGTATTTCCATTTTATGTAAATTGTTATGTTGACTACATTTTGGAGGGAAAAAATATTTTTACTAGAGATTCTTATGAATTAAAGCACATGTATATCATGTGCTTTAAATTGGTCTTTTGATACTTTGATAACATTTTGGTATTGATACTTTTGTACTTTAACTTTTGTAAGTTTGAATTGAACTTCAATTCACAATGTGGTATCAGTACTTTTATTGAAGTAAGGCTCTGAATACCTGATAATAATATTTTAGTATTTGTCACCATTTAGGAGTTATGAGTTTCAAAACAGGACCTCACACTGCATTACACTTTTTTTTTTTTTTTTTTAAATCGCCTACTGGAATCTACCTGATGCATTTTGAAATTTCCCTACATACACACACACAGCCCACCAGGACTAGACACCTGTCCAATGTGTATAGGAGTCAACTTACTGGTGGTGAAGACGGTAGTGATGACTCTACTTCTCTTGGGACCAGCAATGGCCTGCAGCTTGACTGAATACTCTGTGGAGGCGCTGAGCTGAGCCATGTTATAGGAGACAGCATTGGGACTCAGGACCACCTCCTGAAGGCAGAAACATGTCCACAAAAATGATCACAAACACAGTTTTTAGAATGAATGCACCAGTGAATGTGTGGCGGTCTCGTGACATTACTCACACGGACGGTGCCATCTGCAGATTCGAAACTGAGGATGTATCCAGTGATGTCAGCACGAGGGGGTTTCCAGGTCAGCAGACCGTTTTCTGTCTGGATGTTACTGGCTGCCAGGTCCTGGGGGGCATCCACATCTAAAAACAAAACAGCCATTTCAAACATTTTATATTTCTTCATGAAAAGGAAGCATAAAATCTATTCAAATACGCTTGGTAAGGGTAAACAGGATCCCCTTTGCTGGAGCCACACTCGGGAATGGAACTCAGGGGTGATAGGAAGAAATGGCCTGTATGATCTGAAACTGAATGGTGTTTTGCTATTGGATTTCTATTCTTTCCATCGATTGGCAAGCTTAGAATTGTCCCTTAGTGTACTTGGTACCAGAACACTTTAGACCAAAGATTGATGATCCACTTTGTTGTTCTTTTACCAGATCGGTGTTGGTATGTCTTGGTCTTGGGGCAGTTTGCCCCGCAGACCTGGCAAACCCAAAAATGTAATGAAGCTGTTCTGGGAACATCTGCCAGGTCTTCAACACCCAACTCCCCAAATAATTTTCCCTTCATCCTTGGAGAGTTTTGGGACATAAATGCCAAGTGAAACATGTTCGAAGTCTTCATTGTAGAGGCAGCTTGAAGGAGCTGCAGTCTACCTGTCATGGCGGAAACCTGAGAACCTGCTGGTGGACAGAGACAGTAAGGGAGGGCGTCAAGCTAAAGAAGGAGGCCTTATAATCTTGATGGCCAAGGGGTCTCCCAAAGCAGCAGACATGTACTGTTTGGCCAAAGGGACCTCAGCGATTGCATCCACGAAAGCAAAAACTTGGGTTTCAGTAAATGTGGGTAGGCTGTGAAGAAGAAATTTCAAATGGTTTCAAGAACATCCTGGGAAACCCTTAAAGAGATCTCAGGTGAGGAAAGCAGTGTATAGCTCATCAGAGCGGGCAGAGGCTGAAAGCTTATCGATATCCCTGGTATAGGTTGCTGAGGCAGACAAAAACTTCCCGGCAGAGAAAGGCGCCAGTGGTGGAGCCAAAAGAGCCGGCTGATATGGTTCCGGCATTTGCTTGCCTCCTTGGCGCCTCCGTTAGAGATGTTCCAGGCACATCACAATCAGATGAAGCCCCAAGCCCCGCACTCTTAAAATATGCTAGAGACTACATATTTCAACTGGCCTGGGAGCACCTTGGTGGGCCACCAGGAGGAGCTGGAAGTTAATGCTGGGTAGTTGAATACATTGCTTAGTCTGTTGCCCCTGCATCCTGGTTAATAGATATTTTACAGTATCATTTTTAAGCTGTTTCAGCTCATCTTTGTGAATCAAATTGTGTTTCAAAGTGACTTTCATTCATTCAGTATATTTCTACATGATGTCCCTGTGTCCATTCACCTGGTTATCATTGGAAAACAAACAGTGACAAATGTTTGTTGAAGTTCTTGCTAGCAGGAATGCTCACCAGTGGTAAACTCAGTTGTAGTGGCAGCACTCTTGGCTAAGTCCCTCACAGCGTACACCTTCACAGTGTAGTGTGTCGCCGGTGTCAGAGAGCTCATCTCAAACTCCACCACGTTTCCTGACACGCGCTCCATCACTGGAGCCACTGCAACAACACAAACAGGGGGCTTAAATTAGAAGACTGGGGACGAGCATGCAACATGTGGCTGTGTGCTTCTAACAGGCATGACTTTTTTATTTCAAACTGAATTTTGGAATATTGCTCATTTAGTATCTCTCAGATATGATCCAAATTCATCCCTTTTCATTAGTTCTTAATTAAATCAGGACTTAACAATTGAACCAACTGTCATGTCAAGCATTTAAAAAAAAAAAAAAAATCTTTTATATACAGCATGTGGAAGCTGTATGAATATGCATGTGTGCACTAAATACCAGAGTCTGCGCTGTAGGTGATGACGTAGCCATCTACAGTAGCGATAGCCGGTTGCCAGAGCAGCAAAGCTTCAGTGTCTGTGATGTTGACTGCAGTCAGACCACGGGGCTTATCCAGAGCTGTAACACACAAATACACACACCGAAATATATATATAATATATATACACAGAGCTGTTGTGTCACCTTTAGGCATGCTGCTGCTTGAACACAAATGACCATAAATATGGTGGATAAAAAACAATCACGTTAGTTGATCTTTTCCCATTACTTGTTTTGGCTTTTCAGTGCAGCCTTTATTATTTGAATTGTACTTCATGACTTCTTTTTATTAGCATTAATTTCATTCCACAGAAGCTATACATCACAGAGCTGACCAAGCCAGGCAAATATATATATTTTTACTCAGCCTTAACATAATGAATGTTTAAAGAATAAGTCCTACCTGTGGTCACACTGTCTGATCCAGGCTCACTCTCCCTCTGACCCTTGACAGCAACGACGGTGACCTCATAGGTGACCCCAGGGGTCAGATTGGGCAGCACAGTCTGAGACTCGGAGCCATCCACTGTCAGTGTCTTAGCGTTACCTGGAAGATAATAACACTCTCTCAAATTTCACATTATAAACGTTTGACTTGTTTATTTAACTCAGAAAAACTTTACCCATGTAGAGAGGATAGATAAATAATTTTATATAATCCATTAAAGCTAACTGAGACAAAAAAGGCAAACACTACATACAATGGATACTCCCATTACTGGCTGTTTTAATCATCTGTGTGTTGACACTACACATAAGTAGATTTAGAGTGTGTTGTTTTTATTATTTATCTGTTAAATCACTCAAGTCATTTTGTCCTTGTTTCTATTTTACACCTATTTAAAGACTAATTTGGGTTTTGAAAGCCTCCAAGAGTTTCCTGACACCAGCTGTTTTTGCTTCGTCATGCATCAGATGAATGTTGTTATCAGTGGCCTGCTTATGGGACTGGCCTCTCTACAGCTGCTTAATAAGTTTTATTATGATGACTATTTTAAGATAGTGGGATCTGCATGGATATCAATTAATTCATTAGTAATTATTTTTTTCAGGTGAATTTTGTCTGTTCTGTTCCATCTCTATGCTTCTTTTATTTTGTGTCATATCTTT
>JAOWBC010001486.1:32539-44925 GCA_028566105.1 Hypoplectrus providencianus
GGGGTGCCAATCAGATTTGTTGAGGGAAACTGGGTGAATGATGGCATTTAGTAGACATGAGTGACTATCCCAGCCCTTGTTAGCTGCTCCTTGTTATTTATGTTGATACAGCCTACTTTTGAAAAAGTAAAAAACAGGTTTTAGAATGAATTCTAATATCAAGGTGGACCACAAACCATGAAATGTATTTACAGAGACTAAATATTCTCGGTTTCTAAACTTAATGCACACCAGGATGCTCTGACAACTCCAACTGACTGACCATTATGTAGCAACATTATGTATTTGTATTTCCTTTTCATAATGTCTCATATTTCAGTGTTTATTTGGTGGATGTAATGCATTACTTGTGTAATGCATTCCTCCACAAAAAATTGCTTTTTTAAGATGACTTGGCCAAAATTGTATCATTTGACAATAATGTAACTGGCAATATAGTACAATGACAAAATTTAGAGTAGCATATTAATTAAATAAATGAATTGAAGTGAATGACTTAGGAAAGGTGGGAAGATTAATCTGTGTGGCCAATTGGGTAAAAGATGCACAGCCGTCTATAATCACTGCCTGTTTGGAAAAAATGGTCCTGCATTTGTTTTGAAATTTGTATAAAGACAGGAATACACTCCACTTGAACTGCCATAATGTATGGTGAACTACAAACATTAATCCAGGTTCAACAGTGCATGCAGTGTAAGATATAGCTGTACCTGTAACTTGAGCCCCGCAGCATCCCGCCCCGCTGCTGCACTGCTCCCTCAGACTGGACAGCTCTGACTCCAGCATCTCCAGCCTGTTCAGGATGTCCTTAATGTTGGGCAGCTGGTTGTCGCAGCCACATGCCTGCTTGGGGATATTGATGCGGTGGGTGAAAACTATCTGGTTGTCGCCATCCACCGTCTGCTCCATGTGCTCTGTGTTCTGCATGTCCATAGGGGCTTCCTTGTGTTTGAGCTCGGTGTCTCCAGGCGAGTCGAGGTCTACGGAGCAGAGGGAAGAGGAGGGGACATTGATGTTGTAGACATGGTTGAACACCACCGGCTGGTCCGGGTGGGGCAGGGTCAGGTTCTCCTGGGTTTTCTTGGGCATCAAAGCTTCTCTACGGTGGCGGATGATATTCTTAACCAAGCCAGCAGTGGAGAGCTCGAGGAGCAGGGCCACAGTCATGCAGCCTAAGAGGAGGCCTTTCATCCCCATGATGACACCCTTGTTCTGCAGCTTCTGAGGAAGGGGCAGCTAAATGCAGTCCACAGTCTATTTCGGTATCAATTAGGTGTTCTTTTCCTGAGTCCTAGAGTAAAAGACAATACGGACAGATGGGAAAAATGAAGTTAATCAACTAAACATAAACCTCTTTATATGCACTTAACCAGTCCTTCATAAGGTTCAGATGCATTAAGCAAATGACAAAGATTACTGTTGGATATTGACTTCTCTGGTGCCCTTGCCATTCAAGCTAGGAAAGTGGCTGTCTGTCAAGTGATCAATGCAAGGATGGAGCACATCATTTCAACTGCACTCCATAAATATATATTGTCTAGTCTTTGGAAAAACACACAGGGAGAAGCATTCAGAAGGATCTGGGATGGGAATCAAATCCAGAAGAAGGCTGGAGCCAGACAATGTGCTAATATCCCCTTTAGCCACTAATGTCCTCTTCAGGAGGAAGGCTATAAAAGTTCTGGAACTGGTCTAGTAGATTTTTGATCCCTACAGAGGGAAATTTCTTTGAGAAAGAATAAAATCATTTTTGGTTTAACAGTTAATTAATGTGTATTAATCACATTTCTTCAAAAATTACAGTTTAAACTAAAAAAAAAAAGTATTAGTCTTTACTTAGTCTTTCTACTGCTGTAACAAAGGCAAACTCTCATCCATTGCTTAGTCCTGCCAATCAGCAAAAAGAAAACATGTTCACCTTTTAGATATTTATTAGACAAAATATGTATATGTAGGGTCCATGTTTAAAACTACTGGAGTTCCCATTTTTCTGTTTTCAGTTGCTTGCTGTTGTTTTGGTTGTCTTTTGAACTGTGATTTGGATTTGTTAGCTGCTGTCTTCATTCATTATCCAAAACCACTTATCAAAACTTGAATTCCCAGCTGACAGTGAGAGCTAAAGTGCACTCCAGACTCTTCCACCAGACTATCACAGGGCAGACGCATTGAGACAGACAGACACATTCACACATACTGGCAATTCCAGAGTCACCAATTATCCTAAGCTGCATTTCCTTGGATCGAAGGCATATATCCAAGACAGAAATTTCTTGCTTTGTGTAAAAACAGAAAATAACATAAGGCTACAAAGTTGGTTTAATAAAAAGACAAGGTACAGAGCTTTTAAAACATACAATTTACAACTGGAAAAGCTTAAAAAATCGACCTTGAGGGCCCTTGAAAAGTGCTTGCATTTGACCACTGAAAAAGTCTACGAAATCTGCATGATGGACTAGAGGCAACTGACAACAAAGGGATAAGATGCAAAACACTGAAAAAGACGTATTTTATACAGGGACATTAACTGAAGCACGCAACAACAGATGTTGGAGTGAAAAGTGTAGGTAATCACTACACATATGGAAGAGCTATGGACTGAGTGAAAAAACTTTTTTTTGTCAACAGGGTCTGTTGTGTAGCTGATTTTTCAGTGAAACTACAGGATTTCACTAACAAAAGGGATCCATTGTTTGAATTCAAAATCATTAAAAAGCAAACGCAGCATGTATACACATTCAATATACCTTCAGTTGCTGACATAGAAATGCTCATTCATGATTTATTTGCTCTACTCTGATAGCTTCACTGGTTTTTGTTCCCATCTGATTGGAAGTAACATATCCTATATCTCCTTCCAACTTCTGCAGTTTATGAGTATCACTGTTACTTCTATTACTCACAAATCCTCTGAGGATAAGGAGCCGCAGCTACTGCATGGGCGGTGATGACCTTGGTGATCTGAAGCTTTCTGTTTTCTGGCCACACTGAGACAGGTTGTCATAAACAGCCCGGCAACACCTGCAGAGTGGGTTCCCTCCTCTTTGCTCTGCAGTCCAGACCGCAGTCCAAACTGACAGATTGATACCGGTGTATGGTTAGACCATCTGTGGGCTTCCTGTGAAGCCCAGAGCTCTGCACAAACTTCTCTGCTACCTGCAAACAGTCCGCTCAGCATTCCCAGACCGCCCTCCTGACAGCCACTGACTTTCTTTTTTTTTTTCTGTAACATGATTCTTCTTGCTTTCACCAAATGCTACAGAGACATGATTCTTTTAAAAGGTCTGCTGGAAAAAATGTGCTGAGGTTGTTATAGTGAAGCCAACCTGAAAACCTGATGCGTTTTTGTGTTTTTTTTGACTCTTGATTTTAGGATGACATAGTATATAGAAGTTGGTCATTTGGTTTTATTTATGAAAAACGACGACTGACTTTTAACTTAATTTGTATCTCCTATAACCCTGTTTCTGGTTATTTATACGCTGAAAGAAGATGAGAAACATAAAGTAAAGTTCTTGACCTGTCAGCAATGGAACCAACAGGGAAAACAACATTGTGAATGTAGATTCCATGCACGGAAAAAGACTTCCTGTTTTTTAAAGTGCCTGGCTCAGTCTGAGTTTATATAATACACGTTTTAGCCCACCTTGTCAGAGATGCTGACACCAGTCATTTTCTAGCTCTAATAAACCCTGTGTGTGTCTTGGCTGCTCTAAAGGTTAATAGCAGCTGTTAGCAGCCGACATGAAAATGTCTGAATAAGCATACATAGCATATTCTAACCCTGTGGTGGAATATATGAATTCAGGGGTTTCATTTTCTGTGCTTCACCTGACGTAGCCACACTGATGTGGCTGCATTAAAACACAAGGTGTCTTTGCTAGACTTGTTCCTGTGCGCTGGAACAGGGAAGCTGACAGTCAGCAGGTAATATTCAGTCTCCTCATCCCGTCCTGACGTGTGATTAGGGTAGCTGACAGATGAGCTCAGCTTGGAGGGATCCCACGGCTTCAACTGCCACCCACCCCACCCCCCACCCCCTCTTCCCTCTGATTAGACAGGCAGGGATGAGCGCCTCCATGATGGGGAGACTGTAAAAGTGCTAATGTTGCTTGCTGATGGGAGCGCAGAGGATCTGGGCCCTCAGGGGTCCCCCCCCACCACCACCACCCTCTGTCTCACTCTAACACACTATGTCACACTTGCACATCCACACACACACACACCATGCAGTCACTCTGCTGTGCCCAAGCATCACAAACTAGGGATTAAATCAACAAAATAGCCAGAAAATTGCTTTGAGTTGCTGCTAAGGTTTTAGTTCTGGGCGGATGGTTGGCTTTCTCACTTTGAAGGCTGGCTGCTCTCCACATGGACCTCTGAGCGAGGCAACCCTGAGAGACCAAAGCGCGCTTTGTTGGAGAATCTGTGGCTCTGGCAAAACTCAGCTTTATACAGAAATAGATGAAGAGAACAAATCTGATTTGACCTTTTCTCCTTTCCGCTGCCATGTACCAGTCTTTAATATGAAGCGCAACAATCACAATAAGATAATCTGAGTGTGACCCTGAGAAACACAGAGCTGATCCCTCTGTTTGGACTTCCTTCATGAGCACCCTGTGGCCCTGGCACTATGCTAATGCAGCTGGTTGCTGGCACTGTGGACATAGACTGAATACAATCCGACTGCTGCTGCTTTATTATTCCCTCACTTGGTTTTGCTGTATAGTTAGCTTCTCAAACAGCAACAAAGCTTGTTGCCTGCCTTGTGGTCGAATGTGAGACACATTTCTTCCAGGGGAAACCTGCTGGCATGCACACATTTGGTGCAACAGATCTAAATGACCCTGTTGTGAATAAGAGAAACTCTTGAAGTTTTATACCGCACACAGTGGAGAGTTGGAAAAGCTTTAAAGATTCAGTTGGCGCTCATTTCAAAACTGAGTTGGTCTCTCTCTACCAAGTTAATCGGATAGTAGTTTTGGGACTGAAAGGAGGGGCTGCATCAATTAAACAGTCAACCTTAAACTTGCGCTAATCTAACCCCTAACCTAAAAAACAGCACATGGTGGCCTTCATAACCAAATGAAAATGTATCTTTATATGCATGTTTCACTGTCTTTTAGGGTTCATTCAGTTGATCAATATGATGTTTGAGGTTTGTTCGTCAAGTTTAGGCAACTAAAAGTATAATGTAAAACTTAAGGAAAGATCATTGATAAATTAAAGCGGTTCCCTAGGAGGATCTGTGGCTTCATGGAAACATCACACCACTTTATTATTAGCACAGCTGTGAACTCTGTGGATACATCATGAGCAATTAACTTAGACCGGATTAAACACAGTTTAAAATTGGAAAAAATATACTGTATGAACCACTAAAAATGAAAATGTATATTAGAAACAGCAGGTTTTGTCCACTTTATAGGGTTGCTTGTCTAAAAACTACTCAGATCACTTTAATAATGTTTGATCTGCTTTCTGGTGAGGACAGGGTCATGAGGGGGTCAGACTCCAGGATCACATGTCTACTGGCTACCCATCATCACCAGTGTCAGGATAGTCTCACATCAGCACATTCATGTACACTAAGTATACAACGTGTATTTCAGTAGTATGCTTAAGCCTTCCAACAGAGCTTGATACTCTTTTATGAGTGTGGAAGCAGAAACAGTCACTTTCAAAGAGTCCAGAATTGGCACGGAAGAGCCTGTTGACAGAAATGTCCTCATACATCCCTGATTTTCCCATTGATGTAATGTAAAAAACATCAGCAACTCCCTGCTTCCTGACCACAACAAGTGCGTTCCAGCATGTCCACCTGAAACTTTGGGCTTCACGAAGAGAATGTGGTTGTTTTAACACAAAGAAGATCAAGATAAGAATAAATCCAGGGCTGTACAGTACCTCCATCTTAACATGGCAGGCAAATACACTTATTACAGTGGTCTATCACTGAGCATGGATCTTGTTTTTATTAGAACAGCTCTGTTTCAGTGGGAATAAATCCATCCCTGGTGGATGATTACTATACCAGCATTCTCCTGTCTTCCGTTTAGGCACAAGTTTTACTTTAAGATGGCTGAGAGATTGATGAGCAGCGTTTTTGTCTGATGAGGATTGCAGCTTTCACATATACATTTCTTTCAAACTCATTGCCCCATGCTGTCGAACATAGTGGTTACTGTAGATGACCTTTGCTTAGACCATATGGCAAGTTCAAGATAAATCAAAAAGACAAATATTGCTCGCCAAGCTGTTTATCTATATCTGTACTGCTGTTCTGAAGAGATAATGTGATTTGTTTTGGCACTAAAGGAAGTGTGCATTTGGTCATTCCACAGCAGACCAACACGTGCAGTCAGTGCTTTGCTAACTATCAGTGGATAATGGCCACGGTGAGCGTGAACAGAAAACGCAGCAGCCGTCAGACAACTTGACAACAAACAAAGTGAATAATGAAGCAGCGTGCCCCCCTTGGTGTGTTAAAGCTGTAAATATTCAATGAGTACAACTACAACTCAAGTCCCAGGACTGTATGTTAAACAGGTCTGATAGGATGCACATGCTTTCTTTCCATTTCTGAAGAATTTATCAAGCGTGCCTGGTTTTGTAGGTCAGCCATGACAAAAACTCAGCTTGCCTTCTTTGGTACAGTATCCAAATGTGGGTCGCAGGCATCACGGTTATTGTCTGGGGCTCTTTTCACCTTGAGATACTGTCAGTGCAACAAGAGAAAGTGACCAGTAAATGGGCCTCTGTCACGGATGCTCACCACCATGTCGACAATCACAAAACCCCACTTTAAAGAGCTCATCTCCCAAAGAACCATAAGCCAGTACTGTACTATTGGAATCTGCTGATAAACATATTTATTACAATCAAGCTGCCTGCAAGGTGAAAGAAACCTCCCACATATGTCCTGAGCCGGAGCAGGTGAATATTGATTTGGATGCCGCATCTCCACCAAGGTCATAGCCAGAGAGATAGCAAGCTGCTGAGGACAGCACTCTGGTTGTGAGTTATAATCGTCAAACACAGAAATGAATTTCCAGGCAGAGACAGAGCTTGAGGTGACTGTTCGACACACGATCGATGGTACCATTGTTGCTGCTTCTCAGAAAAGGTTTTTTATTTTATCACCTCACGCTCTGGAAGACACACATCGTCTTTCTCTTGCTGCTTTTATGACCAATGTGGCAGTCGCTGTTGTGCTGAACTACACAAAACCCCAAAGGCAGAATAAAGAAGTAACTGCTCACTTAAAGGATGAGGAGATGCAGTCTTAGAAAACTAGACCGAAGGCCAATCAGTTTCAACTCATTTTATATACGGGGAGAGATTTAGGTGCCTAATTTCCCTCAAATCTAGCAGACATGAGGCTTCATTTCAGTCTGCTCCACGTGGAAATCCAGCCTCTGTTTAGATGCATTCTGCAGATCCACTTTTCATCTGCAAGTAAGGCGCAGCAGAGCAACGTGAATCACAAAAGTGATCTGAGCGCGTATCATTTCTGACTCCACTGAGCCAGCTTCATACTGTCATTGGATGACACGTTTTAAGTAAAAGTCTTCATTACTGCAAAAACTCAGTCTCGTCGTGTCTTAACTTGAATTTGTGACTTTAATGCTGCATTATTTCATCATTATTTCAATGTGTCACACTAGGTACCTGACTGTGTAGTAGCTTTCAGTTTAACAGAGCTTTTTAGCCTCTTTCAGCTGACTGTTTGGCTTTTAAAGCCCACTACTGTTCAGATTTCCATGATATCAATCCCAGTAGCAGCTGCAGTGAAAGGAGAAAGCTTTGATAAATCCACATTCCACGACTGTCTCAGCACCAGACGACGGATACACACCGCTCTTTGAGACCAAAGTGGTACATGTAGCAGAGAGAGTTTAAAAGGAGTGAATATTGCACTCACATTTTCTAGGTGACCAGAAACAAGACTGTTTTAATGAATGCTAATGTAAATAGGCACCTGTTTGCAAAGACATTCAAAGCCAAACTTTGGGTGTTGCTCAAGGCGTCGCTACATTCTGATATGGTAAAGTCCACCCTTTAATTCAATCCTTGACAATTTATTCAATGAAATAAAATGAAATGAAGTGAAGTCATCACCAGCAGCCCTTAAACATTTTCCACAGCTACTTTATGAGGTGATAATGTTTCTAGACGGCTCTGCCAGCCAGTGAAATAACACGACAACTAGTTTCAATGATCCCAGTAGAATTAAAGGATTATTTTCACTGAGGTCTAGATGACACTTAAAGAAATCCAGGCTGATGTGGTTGTATTGATGTGAATTCATATATGTCATTACTACTGTATAATTATACTCAAAATGTGACAAGGGTTCTTTGCCTTTGAGGAATAAAATCTTTCCATCTCCTCTCACATCTAACAAATGTGACTGAAATCAATAAAGCATATCAATATTTCCACCACAACGTCCTATCATCATTTCCCAAATGGTATAAAATAAACAATAATTTGACTTGCTAAACAGATATGAAATGGGGAATACGCTGTTTTTGATGGATGAAAAGAAGGCTAGTTTCATCAAAACAAGGCTGTGCTCGTTGGCTCTCCGCTGTGACCCCATTGGATCTGATGACACAGATAGCGGGGGAGTGGTGGGGGTTAGTGTGTTCATGGCTGATAAGGCAGACGGCAGAAACACTTATCTGGATACTCGGAGAGAGCGCCGTGCCAAGACTGAGCCCTATCGCGCTCACAGAACCACAGAGTGCTCTGGAGCCAGAGCTGACATGTCTGAGTGATACCACCCCAAAAAGTCTATTTCTTCAACCAAAACCAATTTCTGACTTTGACACTAAGATAGGAGAAAATGAATGCTGAGCGAATGAGAGTGCTCAGTGGGTCAATGGCACAGAAGACAGTCAAATCTCAATTTAGTTTTTACTGCATTGTGATTTGACTCGCGGCTCACACGGGCCCATCGATATTCTTTATGGCTCTTCCCCCGAGGCGCTGCTGTTCTCGCTGGGTCCAGATGGAGAGGTTGGAAGCTAGTCATTGTTCATGAGCTTTTTAACATGCTGGGTGCTGGTGACCTACTGTTTATTAGGCTAACCCCTGTGTGCTGTGGGGACTTGGCAGCCTCATGTGCAGCCTTTACAGCACATCCACCTGCTGTTTTCTCCAGACGCTTGTAATTGCGTAGCCCTCCTTCTACCTACTTCCTCCCCTCAGCTTTCGCACTGCACTACAATTACTATAAGAATCTGGCGGCTGCCTGTGTCGTAATGCTGCACGGAGGTATTGATGTCGACCATCTGGGACTCGTCTAAGCTTACCATGTAACTAACACCTTTCCTCTCAGGTAATCAGCTGCGAGGTGAGAGCACAGTCCTCCGGTTTATTTTGCATGACTAGACCTACTTGTGAACTTTTGAACACCATTTTCTCAAGTGGCACCAACAGCAGATGTAACACAGAAGAGTGTGGAAATTTGTCAGACAGCATGAATCAGCTGACCTACTGACTGATAGATACTACTGAGCAGTATTCTTCCCTTTTTAACCAAAATAAACTATTTTTAATCTAGAGGAGAGAAAGTCCTTCCTGTGTGGAAAACCCTTGACATTTGAGTTGTACAAGGAATGCTGAGTAAACATGTAGGAGACTGCGTATTTCAGCACTTTACACTGGATCTTTATTGGTTACCTCCATTCAAACAGGATGGAAAGGATTTTTTCTCTCCACTATAAATGGAAGCGAGCATGTTGGCTGTGATACCCGGACATCTGTTTGTCCTTGTCTGTGATGAAAGCCTGAAGCGTGTTGCGTGTCCAAATTGGGAGTGCCTTCCATTCAGACACTTGTATGAGCCTAATGACCCCGGTCCCCGGGGTCGGCTCTTCATTGGCTTCCCCGGTTTTTTACCATTTTCCCCAATTTAAATTGTCTGTCCTTTCAAAAGGGCCCCTAACTTGTTCCAAGAACATTATGGCTCATGCATTCCAATGTGCAAGGTCACTGGTGGAGGCAAAGTGTCAGAGCAAAGTGTCTACCACATGTGTTCGTCTATTGGATGCCTCTGATGGAGGGCTGAGCAATACAAAGGCATCCCGGATCCCACAGCTCCAAGACTTCCAGTCCTTTCCCGTCGCACATTAGCATTGGAGGAACATTAAAAACCATCTGGGATGCTTTAAAACACTGGATTTCCTTGAGGGGGGTCTTTGTTGTGCAGTGATGAGGAATCTGACTAGGCTGAAGAGGAATACAGGAAAAGACTGAGGGGACATACACTCATCTGTGCCTTGCAAGCATGTGTTGGAACAATAACCAAAGGGGACAAAAGGCAGACTACCCTTTGATACCATCCTTCAACTTCAGCCAAGAAGTTTTTAATTTGAGAAGACAGAATTTGTTCAACAGATTTTCCTTAGATGAGCTTTGTTTAGAAAAATCTGTTTACGTCATGTAAAAAAAAAAAAAAAAAAAAAGTGATATATTTACTGCAGCTATAGGCTGATAGGAGGTAGATATATGCAATTAGTTTTGGGGGTATTTTTCACAAATCAAAGTATTTACTGGTGCAAGAGAAAAAGAAGAAGGATTCATCCTCTGGGAACCATGATCTGCTGTACCACAACCTTTTTTTATTGGAAAAAAAATCTCTACTTCGGGCAGTGACTTCTCTTTTACTGACTCTTCCCTCTTGATATTAGACCTTCAGTTTCAGTGTGCTGAATATATAGATTCATGGCTCTGAGAACCATCTGGACCACAGATATGTGCGTATAAACTGGGCAGCACAGTCCAGGTGAAATAATCCATAGATGTACCCATAAATTATGTGAAATCTGGCCCAAACCACACTATTGAAAGACAGAACTGCCTTTGACAAAGAGCCTGTAACAGTGTTGAAGGAGAGAGACAGGGACGGGCAGGAGAGGAGGTGACAATGAGAGTCTGGACCATCCTGAATAAAAGATGATGTCTGTTTCCTCCAACCAAAAACATCTCTGCATCTCTCCTGAGTCTTGCCCAGCGTGGGTCAACTGGAATCCCCACGATTACTGTTTGCTTTCAATCACCAGTGGAGGAGCTAAGTGGGGTTAAAGACAGTCACCCTCTCAGAGAGCTTTGCTGGGAGCTAACAGCTGTCCAAACAAAGGCCCATTTCCCACTCGTTGTCATGCCGAATGTCACTGTCAGTGGCTGCTCATATGTGTAGCCAAAGCATCATGAAACATTAATGCACCAGCAGATCTGCAGAAATAGTCGATATGTGAGCTGAATCTCATGTGTGGATCTTTAGGTTGTGAAATTTTATGGAAAATTTTGTGAAAAATTAGACACAGATCTCCCAAAAGATATTTCAGATGAACAGATAGAACATGAAGTCATAGCGAGTGAAACTCAGTATGGCTCCTTCGCAGTGTCTGCATCCCCTCATCATACACAATTACCATCCAGCAGACGCTGCCCTGGTATCCTGTGGGTCTCCTCCATCACAGCCCACCTCATATCACCATACACACCCACTTCTCTCCTCCTCTCTGACTACACGTTTACCTCTCTCCCTCCCTCTTAGCCTCTCTCACCAAGATATACAAACTGTAGGGCTTTCGATATCAGGCACCATGAGGTTATGATTTCTGCCAACAGCTTCAGGGGTATACTGTGTAAATCTGTGAAGCCTGAACTAAATCCTGCCTTACTCTGCCTGAAAGAGCCGCTAACTTACGTAAAGATCCAGTGGCTTTCAGTGGAGAATACTGTGGTGTACTTACACATTTTTTTTGGAAGCTTGCTCTCTCGGCAAAACAAAACTTTGATGCTGAAACAGCACATTCATATAAGTAAAACACAGTTGAACACATTCAGGGCACTTGGTCTCGTTCGAGCAGGAGCTTTTGAAAGTAAAGTTCAGGGAAACTGACACTCCCTGGTCAGGTCGCTGACTCAGTACCTAAACTTATGACTCATCTTTGCTTGTGCTACTGTTACGCTAAATTTTGCCATTAACCATTAACCTGTAATAAACACCTATGGCCACAGAGGTCGCTGTTTAGCAAAATTGACATCAGCTTGATTTAACAGTTCCAACATGTTTTACAAAACTGAATGGCAGGACATTGTTAGCACTTGGCAGCAATCCAGAAATGATATATCTGCAGCCACACACACACACGCACACACACATATCAGTGAATATCAGCTGATTTACTAATCCATTAAACATCCTCAGTTTATGATTGTCAGTTGGTCTTTCTGCAATCTCTGTGTGGGACGCAACTGACAAACAAATGACCTCAAGATTGGGGACTGGGAAGCACATGGTGTGTGTGTGTGTGTGTGTGTGTGTGTGTGTGTGTGTGTGTGTGTGTGTGTGTGTGTGTGTGTGTGTGTGT
>JAOWBC010001486.1:45025-74001 GCA_028566105.1 Hypoplectrus providencianus
AGCAGCTTTTAATACAGAGCAGCTGTCTGTCTCCTGGGTTACACAAGCCTACTGTCTGCTGGCAACCATAAAGTGTACAGCTGGAGCTACTCCGGCAAACGGCACACACACATACATCCATACATATACAGACATACACACACACTACCCATCCCTCCTCTGCTATCCTATCAGCATCCCTAATGCAAGCAGCATAAGTGAGTATCTCATCTTATCACAGGCTTCCATCTCTGAAGACATACATCTTTGTACCTGCTCTGCTAATAAATATGAAATAGCCAGCAGGAAGAAAAACTTTCACAGTGAAACATAATTGGCACCCCGATGCATTCATTACAGAAGAATGAAGCTCGTCTCTGAAGTCCTGCTTGTTTAACACAAGGATGAATTACAGAATCTGCTTTGATGAATGGAAATAGTATTTTATTTAAAAACTGCCAACATGATTCACTTAAGGGGATGATATTTTATATCCACACAGTGTGTTGACCATGAAACAGTTTGTTGATTGTTTGACAAAAAAAATTTAATTGACTAGTCATTTCATAATTTGAGACATTAATCAAACACAAATGCCAGATATTGATTGAGGATTTTTGTCATTAACTTGTTATTTTTGCTCTTTTTGGGAGAGAATAAGTCATTTAAAAATATCATTCTCAGAACTTGAGATCAGCATTTTGATTATATTTTGATGTTTTATAGATTAAACATCTATAACTGACTGAAAAATTGCCCATCTCCTTATAGTTAAAGCCCTGCAGTGCATTTCATAAAAAGACTTAAACAAGAAATAAATCCCCACAAAGTTTAAATATCAACTTATTTTAAAGTGGAAAAAAACTGAGAAAATGAGAAAGTTGTGAGGCATTTTTTTCTAAATGATCTTAATTGAAGCAATCAGCCCATTCATTATGCTCCCATTCAAACACACAGCGGCTCCATGCAGGTAAAGAAGGTGACTTACCTCACACACAATGCTCACAGCTTCTCCACTGATTAGAAAATGTAGGCAGAGGAGCTGAAGAGCGTCTTATCAGCCCGCCTGACTAATGTTCTCAGCAGTTTGTATCATTCAGAGCGCTGACAGCTCTGTCATCTTCCCTCTTCCCTCTGTTCTCTCTCAGTGTTTACTCGAGTCTACCTAGAGAGCCGGCTGATGTTGTGCAGCCAGTGAGGAGAGGGAGAAAGAGAGAGAGAGAGAGAGCGAGAGAGTTCCTTTCTCTTAAACAGTAGACCCTCTGCGGTCAGACTCCACTCCCACCTCCTGCTCTCTGAAATGCCCCCCACCCATTCACCCTCTCCACAGCATTGTGACTGAATGCGAAGGAGTTGAAACGGGACGCCTCAAGGCTGGAAAGAGAGAGAGAGAGAGAGTGACTGAGAGAAAGAGAGTCGGAAAGGAAAGGGGGTTGATGGAGGGTTGGGGGGGGGACCATTAGCTGCAAATTGCAGCAGCCAAGCCAATGGAGAGCGAGATATGAGTGAATGCAGGGCCTGCATTAACATAGCATTTAAGAATTTGAAAGCAGGGAACAGGGAGGAAACAGACAAACATTCGATGTATCATAAAATGATCAATGCTGCTTTTATGCTTGTTCTCCATAATGCCTTCTTTCTGAATTTTCTTTTTTTTTTTTATTGTTTATGGCCAATGCCTGTTTATAGTATTGGGTCTTCAAAAAGTGTTGCCCCACCACTCTTTTTGTAGCAAATTACATTATATCCATAAGGTCAACACCATGCTGACTTTAATCACAGTGTTCAGTTCCATTCAAAACTTTAAATCTTCAGTTAAAAGTGGTTAGAAAAAGAAAGCCCAGTCCTGCAGCCATCACAACTGTACACATTGAAATCCTCATTAATCATCATGATGTATAATGTATAGTGGAAGTGTAGGAAAAGTACACTTTATCTATCTAAAAGATGGGCTCAATCTTTTTGAATGAAAAGATTTTCTTTTTCTTGATGATTTGTTAATTGACCAACATTTTGTCTGTATTACTATTGTGGTATTGACAGACTGTTTCAAAATATTGATTATTGGTTTTACTTGAATAGCTTTTATATGTCACAATAAGTATTGTTGACTCCCACTTAGGGACTGCCGATGCCAGTCGGCTTATAGCTATTTTTGATTTATTGCCTTTTTATCTACATAGAGTTGGCCTTTGTCAATAGGAAGTAATACTGGCTGGTTTTGAGGAAACCAGACAAAGAGAGGAGCTCACAACACTGACAACACCAGCACCCAACCTTAATTTAAAACAACTTGGATAGTTTATGTGAAGCTATGTATTCAAAGTCAAAATTACCACTCTTCATGGCCATGGTAAACATTTCACATGTATTTCTTTGTCTTCTGTTATACCTTCAGCTCTCTTAACCAGTGAGCAGAGCTAATATGTGCTGCAGTAGTTTCAGATCACCACTTATATATTGATTATGGACTGTAACATCATGGGTGTCACACAAATATGCTAACAGCATCATGGAGCTAATGGGAGAGGGGAAGCACACTGTACGGGTAAAGGGTGCACTGGATTTTTAATGAAATTAGAGCAATGTTTTGAAAATAAATGTGGAACAACAATAGTTCAGTTAACTACTTTTTACAATTGGTAAAAGTTTAAGTCACGTTTGGAAATAAAGTTTTATGATCCCAAAAACTTAAGGCTTGTGTTCACAACTGAGGCAGTTGGAAAGTGAGGAGTCAGCAGTAAATGAAACATGTTTCACTGCAAATATGGTGGGTCAATGAGCATACATTGTGATTGTGCACTGATCGGTCCAGTTGTATGAGAGATTAGCTGCAGACACACTGACACAGGGGACAAAATCTTCTAGCTTTATACCATAAAGTGACCATGTAGACTATTTCCCCAATTCTTGCCTTGACTTGGCCCAGGGATAACACATTCCAAAAATAGCTAAAATGTATTGAGAAATCCACTTTGTTGCCATGCTGGTTGTGGATGTGCATCAATTCACCAAAATGTTTAGTCAGCATACAGAAGTCATTCAACAATAACAGCACTCCTATTTAAATTTCTGGCACTGTCAATCCTTGGTGCATGGGACCACAGTTGTAGAAAACTGTATTTAATCAATTACATTTACAACTAGGGTTACTACTACTCCTACATATCAATACATGAAGTAACTACTGCACAGAAAAACAATCTCATAAAGCAAATTCACAGAATGTGATAAGTGACTTCATTTCCACCTCCACCTTAATATTCAAGTTCAATATTTAATATTAAATATCACACCTTGTGGAAAAGTATTCATAGTTCATAGTTATATTGTGAAAATTGCATGCTCGTTTGGCAGTCAAAGACCTGAAATGTGTCTGACTCATCTAATCAACTGCTCAGGTGGCGACCACAAATGGAAACCTGAAACGCTGGATCAAACACTCGTGTCAGTAACCATCTCTTGATTAGAGTTTGCTCAGGGTACCATATGCTGGTTGCAATTACCAGTCGTTCTGCACTCAAGACCATGATGTAAACAGGCAGAACTGCCTCAAATAAACACAGGAACAAAGAGCTCAGGAGGATCCTGCACCACCCAGCTCCTATCGACCCCTCAGTCTGGGGGAAAAAAAGGCTAACTTGAAAGAGCAGAGAAATGTGCATCAAAAGATCCGCCATAAGAGCCAGTGTGGAGGATGGCGTGACACTCATTAAGTCAGAATATGACCCCATCATCCACACTGCTGCTGGTGCTGTTGCTGGTGGTGGAGGGGAATGATAAAGACCTCCACCAGTACCGCTTTTCTTTTTTTTGCTCCATGTATCGTTTCTTGTGTAAACGTGCTAATGGCCCTGATCCAGGGAAACAAGTCATTTTGAAGCTAAATACATCAATATTTTCTAACTTATATGAAAAAGCCTTTGGGGAAATATTCTTTCTCAAATCTCAAATGCTCTACGTGTTGATAAAGATTGGCGGTATAGCGAACATGGGTGTGGTGAGTGTGCCGAGGCTGAGTGGAGCTTTTCTCAGCAGGGGAAATGATCCTCATCTTGTTGCTGAGAGCCAGTAGCCAGTCAGGCAGAAAAGATCCTCTCTAATCCTATATACAGCACAATGGCACATATGTAGCACGGCTATCGGCTGATAAAAAGCAAATTCAATGACTTAGGGGGCCCTAAATTCATTTTCATCCCGGCTCCCAAGAGAGAGGGAGGAAATCTATACAGTCTGGGGGCATAGATCTTTTTTAATGACTTCTGGCTATAATGATATCATTTAGATGAGATGATGGGTTGAAAGCTTGGCTATGTATAGTGCCTGTTTTAAATGACTGTAAATGTAGATTCCCTGCGTCTCTCCATCTGTTCCTGTTTTCACCTTCCTGTCGCTCTCTCTCTCTCCCTCCTCTCCTTCCTTCACAGCCTCGCCAGGCTTCTCAGAGAATTGCTGTGGGAGTTCTCCACCTCCCTGTTTGCGAAGGCGTACCTGTTCACCGACTTTCAGAGCAAGTGAACTGAGCGGGTTTGATTTCCCAGATGACGCCTCGTACGTGCATCCTCGCCTGTCATCCAATTTCTGCTGCCGTGGAAGCAGGCGTCTGCATGAGGGAGCCCATTTTATTTCCATTATAGCCCAACAATGTTCAGTTTTATCGGCTGTCATTTAACATATACATAGACAGTAAAAAAGCTACAATAACATGCCAAGCAAAGAGAGAACAACTACCTGTTCTGCTTCTTGCAGCACCGATGTTTCAAAAACAGGTTTTTCCTCGACACAACCTATTCAAAACTCAATTTAGCAGCTGCAAAGTGTAATGGATTCATCTTAATTGTGCTGTTGGTACCCAGTGTATATCCCACTGCTGGAAAACTTGATCTAGTGGCAGCAAGAGAAAAAGTGAGGCAAAGGTTGCCTAGAGCACTTATAATAAGGTCTTCTGCTTCTGTCTAATTGGTGGCATCTAACTTGAAGGGAAGGAAAGGGACTCTGTGGGAAGTGAGACACATTCTGTCAATGACAGTGAGACCTAATTATACTATGGAGCCCCTGCAGCCATGGAAGATGTCAAAGCGGGCAGCAATAAGGCAGCAATGGAGAAGACACACCACCCGCCATGGGTGTGTGTGAGCTTGCAGGTGACCTGGAAAGACCTGTTTACCTCATTAAAAATGAATCACAAGGTAATAAGGGCCCCGCTCCCTTTCCTTCCCCTCCCTCCCAATTGTCTGTCCTTCATCCATTATGCAGCATGGAGGTGGGCCGGTGTGGGTTAAGTCCTCAGGGAGGGTCACTTGGACTAAGATCCAGTCTGCCCCCTCTTCCCAAAGCTACTGAAGCGCCTGCCTCTGTAATGCAATAATATGACAATAACACAGCGGTGGAAGGCATAATGTAGGTGATGAGTGCTGATGTAGAAGTAGCCGTCAGCGACAAGTCTGTGGCCGGAATAAGTTAAACAAGGGAGAAAGAGCCTATTAGCAGTGATCCATAATTCATAACCCAGGGAAAAGATGGCCCCCATCATCGCTTCCATGAGACATACGGGCAAAGAGGCACCGAGTGTTTCTGCTTTGTTTTTCTGCATCTGTTTGCATAGCTATTTGCATCATAATTGTAAAAGAAATTGTCCAATCTAAGAGGGATTGTAGTTTGGAGGTCAGACAAATAGGCCAGAAATCTGAAGGTCGCTGGGTAGAGCCTGACTTGTTTGTCCAGTCAGGCTCCAACAATCAATTGGCTCAGAGTGAGATGAGGAGCTGTATGGAAGAACTGGAGTCAGGCTTTCTATAGATTGAAGGAAGGGGAAATGGCTAACCAAGTGGAAGTATACATTCAAACAGACCAGAGACTTCTAAAGATGAACAACATGACAGCTCCACTCTACTGAGACATAAATGGAGTGGCGGGCTACAGGCTGTGGTTTTCAATCCCAACCCTCCATGAATGTGGATGAGCCAAAGTAAAACTCAGAGTAGAGGTCAAATACACTTTCCCAAAAATGTTTGTGTGATGCTAGGATTTTTTTTTTTGTGTGAAAGTTGCCTTTTAATTAATCATTTAATGTTAAGAACTGGTGCAGTAATTGTGATTGACAGCTAGCTGGAATTTACTGGAACTGTGGCTCAACTATTACTCACTACTGCACAGAGTCTGGCTCCATGTGACATCACCACAACAACATGGCAGCACCTGTATCCAGATATTTAGGCCTCACTCTTGTAAACTGAGAGCAAGTGTAAACATGTCATCCATCTTTATACAGTCAATGACCTATATTTTGTGATGCCTGTGCATTACATACTGGATCTTCTTCTTGGTGAAGAACAGCAGGCGACAGTGACAGTGGCATTATGAGACTAAGAGAACTAATAATGGGTCTAATTTCTAAACAATACAGTTACCAGTTTAATGTCTTCAGGAAACAGTGAAATTTTACAAGAGCTGGCATCAGCAGCATCTGTGCAGTCACATCAAGTGAAGTCCACAGGAATGTAGTACTGACTGAGCACATACAGCCATGGTGAGGTGCAGCCTAAGGGGAACAGTCATTTACAATCTGGTCTGGTTAAAGCACACCACTCAGACATGCTTCCATTTTGATGCTGCTAGTTTAAATGTATATAAAAGCTAAGAAGGCAGGGAGAGTTGCTTGATTATTTTCTAACAACAAACCCAATGCAAGGCTGGGGCTACATCCTGAAAGCTGCATGTACCAGTGCATTTCTTGTATTGGAAACAAGAAGAAAAGCTCTACAGAACAAGCCAACTAACCAATAGACCACATGCAGCCAGAAGATAAACTGGAACAGTAAACTCCCTGTAAACTACATGTTGATAGATTTATATTTCTGCTTCTCTCCATACATGATAGATCAGCATTTGAATGAGTAAGCATTAAAGGTCTTTGTGGTACAACGGCTTGTCTTCCTGCCGTCTTCTCCCTGACTCCCAGTCGGAAAGAGAGCAGATCATTTGACTGCCCTTTAGAGATGAAAAACCTGCCATAAATAATGTGTGTATGAGACCCATAGATGCAAAGCAGTTGTTGTTTCAGACCACACACAGTCATAATGGCTGCACCCATCTGTAGAAATAGCCAATAAATGTATTTAACACAGTGTCAGGAGCACGTGTCTGTGCTGTGGTTCCTGACCTATGACCTTATAACCATTTACCTTTTGTGTTGCTACAGTTGGCGCCTTGTTACTGCCTGTCTGCGTGTGACTCCCTGAAAATGCACATACTTTTACTCTCTTTGATACACAAGACAGTTATTTCAGTTCACACACACTTAGAGGCCACATGTTCCACAATAAACACCAAAACCTTACATATTCCACCATCACACAATGATGTGTATTTGTCTTTCATAATAAATTACCCATGTGAAGACAAACCAAACCATTTCCTCCCGACTGGCTGCTCACTAAAGATGTTGGGTTTTAGCTTGAATGACAACATATTTAGCAGAAACCTTACTGAGTCAAACACAGCCAATGCTAAAAGTTACAGTCATGTGATCCTGTTTAGTTTGAAAGACTGGATGAAGGAATGCAGTCCAGCTTGGGACAAATACCACTTTAAATAAAACAAAAGCACAAACACCACAGGGCAGAATATGTAACCCTAACCAGGGCTGGAGACCTCCCAGGTGAACTGACCACTGTGACCTGACCTCCCTCAGGAGAGACGGGGAGAAAGCAATGCCACACAAACCCTTTGGGACAGCCACAGTTCCCAAGACTGTCATCTTTATACTCCTGCGTCTTCCTGGAGCGCCTGCACATAGTAGATAGTGAAGGGTGCTCCAGTACATCATGCTCTTGTTTAACTCTAATGCAAGACATTATCTACACAGTGTGACAGAACCAAACATGAAGCTGTGATCATCAGCATGTTAAAGTCACAGCATGCTTTTTGTATTTGGCTTTAGAATAAACTAGTGCCAAGTCTTCTTTCCTAAAAAAAAAAAAAAAAGAAAAAAAAGAAAAAAAAAGAAAAGAGACATTTTATTTAAACTACTTCATGCTCAACATTTTGCTTCCCTGGGTCCTGAGCAAAGCACCTGTCATGACACGGCTTCCTCACACAGCCACCCACAGTCTGAAACACGTGTTAAAAAAATGCTGCCTCAAGGGAAAAAACACAGGGGCAGACTTTACCATTAGGCAAGATAGGCACCTGCCAGGGGTCCCATCTGAAATATTTCAATTATTTCACTAAATATGGAAAATAAATGTATGCAAATCAACTGTCTTACTAAATACAGTGTTCTACTCCAGAAGAATACATTGTGATACTACAACATTTATTTGACCAAGAAATGTTAGTTATGATAGAGATTTAGATTTACTCACAACATGTGAGTTAAATTTGATGCTTTTTTATTCATTCATCTTTATAGTATTATTATAAAATTAGTAGTTGAAAAGACATAAGGTAAAGTGGTATAGATAGTGATGAAAATGCTTCCTGTTCACTCTTTATTTTAAACCGTTGGATGATGTTTACTGTGTGCTATTAGTCAGCAAAAAGCTGATGCTCCTACTGGGTATCTGCTTGTGGATGTGAACTTTAGGGAAACACATGGCAAGTGTGGTTATAACTTTGGTATACAGCAAAATGTACTTATGTGAACAACATACAACAAGTGTGAAGTAGAATGGTTGTGGACATGTGCAATGGATACACTCACACAATTACACATACACATTTCCTGATAAGGACCACTCTGTTCTGTTATATTAATATACAATAATGTTTAGGTATACAAGTTTAGATTCCATTCAGGTGTCTTACCATGGGCTACATGGTGGCGAAGTGGTTACCACTTTGCCTAACAGAAAGAGAGTCACACGTTCCAATCCAGTTTGCATGTTCTCCCAGTATCAGCGTGGGTTCTCTATGGGTCTTCTGGCTTCCTCCCACAGTCCAGTAACTTGTTACTTAGGTTTACTTGGTGACTCTTTATTACCAGAAGGAGTGCATGGAAGTGTGAATGGTTCTCTCAGCCTGTGATAGTCTGGAAACCTTTCTTTGGTGTACCCTGCCTCCCACCCAATGTCAGCTGGGATGGGCTCTAGCCCAGTGCAGCCTCAGTTAGGATGAGCAGTTACAGCGAATGAATTAATTTATCTTACAATTAAAATGACATTCATCAAATGTGCATTTAACCATGTACATAAGGTTGTATGCATGCCAGCACAGCTCCCTGCCAGTAAATATGGTACAGTAAGTGTTGGGCTACCTGTCAGTGGTAAGCCTGCAGAGGTTTATAGTTATTTTAAGCCACGAATGTGTCAATTGGCTGCTGGGGGTGTGCTTACAGAACGTGTGCAGGGTTTGTGTGGCTGGTGGTGAATTTCTATTCTAAAGAAATTGGAAAAATCTTCATCTCTCCCTGGCAATTTACAGTACGAAATAAGCTCCCATAATGTCCAGGAATCCCTTGGTATCATAAGATCTCATTAGAAAGGCCAGGTAATGCATTTTGTTTATGAGTTCATAAGTGAGAAT
The DNA here is from genome assembly GCA_028566105.1 of Hypoplectrus providencianus. Lineage (NCBI taxonomy): Eukaryota > Metazoa > Chordata > Actinopteri > Perciformes > Serranidae > Hypoplectrus > Hypoplectrus providencianus. The sequence goes on from JAOWBC010001486.1 coordinate 54,530, forward strand.
AGTGCTGGTGTTAGAGGAGAATTTACTTCACTAGTTTATGAAACAGCTTATTGTTTCACTCATGAGTTTATCATTTCCTGTGGGCAGACTTTGAGCCTCTTATCATTCTTGGCGACACACAGCGTTCATCTCAAATGCTGCTAATTGCTTCCTTTAACTTAATTTGATAGAAAACAGGACATTGTGTAAAGTGAAAGATCCGCACCAAGCTCTTATTTACTTGTTGTTGTTGATATTTTCTTCAATGCCATTGTGTATGAGCAGGCATTATGTTTGACAGATAATGGGTATGTCATTTTAAAACCTCTCATTTCCAGTATACAATTCTCTACGCCTCATTTCTACGTAGAACACATATCAGCCCACACCATTTTTGTAATAATATGTAACAGCACGGATGCTTCCTGAGACTTGGTCCTTATCTCTTCTATTTTAAGCCATGCAGCCCCTATAGAACACTATGGCAGATCCCTCCTGTTGTCTCCGAGCTGAACCCAAGCCCGTATTTAACATCACACAGGTGGAGACGGATACAGAGCTACTGTGTATGTCAGACTTTATTGCTTTGTAGATTAACATGTCGGGGAGTTCACAGTATTCCTACAAGCCTATAAAGCCTGAGCTACAGTAATATAGCTTATGGTCTAAATATGATGCGATTTGTGCCGCAAACCATAACAGAAGCGTAAGCTGCAGGATTCAATCTGACAACAAGGATCCAGAGCTGATATTTCACTATGAGAAGCAAGTTGCACTGTGGCAAAAAGAATTTAAATCCCTTCATCCTGCTTCCTCAGCATACAAACACAGAGCTCACACACTCATCACTGTCTCCTAAGGTGGCCCCGTATGTAAAGTGCAAGAGCATTATTCAAATTCAACATATATTTATAGTCAGACATTTTTGATTTATTTCAGATTCATGTCGCACATAGAAGTAGGCCATAGCTTCCTGTAGACAAAACTGTATATGTGTCTACAACAGTGTTTTACTAAAAAAGATGTGGCTCTAGAGCATTTATTGGAGTTTGGATGGCTTTTATCCTGTGTTGCCACATGATGAGAACAGTATACATCAATTTATGTTATGTATATCACAATGACAACACATAAAAGCTTTGGAATTTGAAATGTATGTGGTACTTACTGGTTATTATACAGAAAGTCTTTGCAGGCGATATTTAATAAAACCATGAAATTGCCCTGGTTAATCCAAAAAGTAACAGGTCACAGCATTAAATGTAACATTTGTACTGTTTTTCCTCAACATTTAAAGGAATGACTTGAATGGGGGAAGATGAAATTCACCAAAGTAATATTATGACCAATTTTGACTTCAAAGGCTTAATAACAGCTAATAATAGTATGAAAACATCAACCTATATAATTCTATTATTATTAGGCTATTAATTTCACTAGATTACATTTTTTAAAATATTGCTCTGATACAACAATTGTGATGTTTGGTTTCATCAGGCTGGGACCTCCAGCATGCATTGTGGAGTGGTTGGAGTCAGCAGCTCCAGGTCTAAGGCCATGGTTCTCTGCAGGCAAATGGTGGCTGCTCCCTCTCGGTTATGAGTTACTGCCCCAAGTACAGGGGTTAAAGTATGTTGGGGAACTGAGTCTGATATGGAGTAAGTAGAGTAAGTGTAAGTAAGTAGAAGGAGTGGAGCTGGAAGATGAAGCTCTTGCTTTATCATTCCATCTATGTTCCAAACCTCACCTATTCTTTGGTTAGTGACGGAAAGAATGTGGGGTACAAGCATTTGAAATTGGTGTCCTCTGTGTGGTGGCTAGGCTCAGCCTTAGAGGTAGGGTGAGGTGCTCAGACATCTGAAGGGAGCTCGGAGTAGAGCTGCTGCTCCTCGGTGTCGAAAAGAGCCAGCTGGGTGGCTTGGGCATCTGGTAAGGATGCCTCCTGGGCGCCTCGCATTAGAAGTGTTTCAGGCACGCCTAACTGGTAAGAAGCCTCGGGAAAGACCCAGAGTTCACTGGAGGGATTATATCTGACGCCTGGCCTGGGAACGCCACAGGGTCCTTCAGGAGGAGCTGGACACGTTGTGGCTGTGGAGGGGGACGCCTGGAATATTTATTTAGCCCCCTGCCCCTGTGACCCTGCCCAGGATAAGTGAGTGAAAATGATCAATCAATCAATCAAATCAAATCAAAATTACTTATTAATTCCCGAAGGAGAAATTCATTTTTCTGTATATCTCTGTGAGTTGTACAGCCGTTGATGGATGGATGGATGGATTACTATATTGTTATTTAAATACAACTACACTGTTACTAACTTGTTTTGCCTGGTTGCTATCTTTAAATGTGTCTCCTAATTGTTACTCTTTGCTTTTAGGCCATTATGACCCTGTTTCATACATTTACCCAAGTATACCCATTGCAAATTGTACCTGGTTATTACATGGTGTTACTTTATTACAATCTCTTCATCTTGTACCCCTTGTATATTATAATATTTTATTATAAGGTTAGTGTGACTAAAATGCTTTTTGTTCTTGAGTTGACCTTCTGCAGCCACTACACTGGATTCCCTTCACAGTGTTGTGTTATGTTGTTTAATATATAGTGAAAACTTGGCCTGAAGTTTAATTCAGTATTGTTTTTCTCTATAGTTTGCAATGTGTGTTATATCTGTATTTGGCTGTGCTGCTCTGCAATGTGTTCCTGTATTGATTTATTATTTTTTTTACATTTGCATCAAATTCTGTTGTGCCGCATATGTGCTGTCGTGGTAATGAGTTGACTGTCTTAGTTTATTTGTTTTTTTCTTCTCTGCAGATGCATTACATTTTTTTGTTTATGGTATAAGGTAAGAAAGTTTGAAGATGCTCTAACTAAACCGTCTGTCAAAACACACTGCAGATATGGACAAGGGAGGACATCCTCACAGACACAGCCCATAATTAAAGCTAGAGAGCTCTATTCATGCCCAGCATCTCTTTATGGTCGCTTTACCACAGTCTGTCTGGGCAAAGGGTTCAGGCCTGTGTCTTTTCCTCTTTTGTCTGCTCTCCTGGAGGACATGAATAGGAGGTTGGGGCCCGAACAAAAGGCAGATCATGGGTCTATTGGGGGGGACAAATGAGCTTAGTTTGGGTAATGGCAGCCAAAAGGAAAGGGAGGTCTGGGGAAGTATTGAGGCTCACCTAGGACCGGAACGGGAGGGGAGAGGAGTTCTCCAGGATGAACAGCTGAGATCCTCCTTCCCACACTGCACATGCTCTATCTACAGGCCGAAGCTATGGGAGGTGAAAGGGAGAGAACACCAGCTGATTGCATGTTTCTCCATGGTAACTGTAACCTCCCATCAATGATGTCGTCCTAATAAATAGGCGCGTGAACTACGACCTCTTGTAAACTTGTTCATCATTACGCTCACTAATCACTATGTGATTGTGAATACGAGTTTATGTCTTAGAGTTATTTCACACTAAATAGTTAAAGCACACAAACAGAGTGTGGGATTGAATTCTGCCTTCATTACAGCCCTAAGGCAGTGTGAGCTGTGGTTATAAAATCACTTCTCCGCTGTAATGTATATTCCCTCACCACTACAACATATAAGCGACAGCCAGGGCCGGTTTTCTGAGACCAAGATAAGACCTTTTGCTTTAAAAGAAGATGGAGTTGAGATTTCTCTAAATGTCACCTTATCACAAATGCCATTTGAATTCCACCTTTCCACCCTTCCTTACTGCTCCACTCTTCACACATTTTTTTTTGTTGTAAAAACCGCCTTTGTGCACTCCCTCCTCATCATCTCCGTGTCATTCCCCCCATCTCCCTGGTGGCTTTGCTTGTCTGCTGCTGCTGCTTGCTTACTAATCCTGCAGACGGCCGCACAGACAGCAAGCTCGACTGCAGACCAAAGAACACTATATGAGCAGAACACTGGCTGTGCATACTAGCAAATAGGAACATATATACTTGTACATATCAGATATTGGTCATGGTTGATTAAAGACAAATCTGTTGCTTTACTGATCTACATAGCACTGCATTTTCTAGAGTTGCATTTTAATTGAGCATTCTGAGCAGATGCACAGTTACTTTAAGATGTATTCATGAAAGTAATGAAGAGTTCAGAGTGTGGAAATAAATTACAGCATCGGCCATTTGTTAAAGTGCTATAAAAACTTTAAAACAACAATAGCTTGCATTGTTAAAGAGCTGCAAAACCTTTTATAGTGTTACAATAAAGATAAACTTCTATAAAAGTCTTCCTTGATTGTGTGCTGTCGCTCTGCTAACGTGCCGCTCATGCTAAGGCTCCTGTGTAGACATTGTTGGGAAGGAGGTGGAGGTGGATGGTTTAGCACACTGCGTGGCTGACTTGGACCCCACAGATTGCTCTCATCCTGTCCCTTAGCAACAGTCAGCGTCTGTTTTGTTCAACCCGCTGAACCTTAAGCAGTTCCAGAGCACCTATCACATTTTACTCACTGTTGCCTTGTTTTACACTGTAAAGGCCTTCATCTATATGGAATCAGCACATGGCTAGAAGTTAGAACAACTCAATATGAAGCCAAACTTCATGTCATACATCATAAAAAGAAAAAGCACAAGTGGAATTTCCCATTAAATTTGTCTTTCATTGGAATAAAGTGGAATCTACACATGCAACACTTCCAAGTAGCAACAAGTGTCCCAGATGTTGGAAAAACTGGGGTTGGACATTTTATACAAATTCAACTATTTGTACTTTTAGAGACTCTACTTACAACCTCTCCTGGCCTCTCCTCTCTGGTCTGTGTAAACAGGGTGTAAGTGAATATTTGTCATGTAACTGTAATCTTAGCAGAATCAATCCAAGCTTTACAGTATTGCTGACGAGGGTAGAAATTAATGTTTTAAACAGGATCTACTTTGTGCAAGCTATTTATTTTCTGTGACATGTAGAATCACAACACATTATCATCGCAATTATTATTACAACTTTAAGCTACCTAGATAAAGAAAAGAATATAAGGGCTTTCCAGAGAAGTTCCTTGTAATAATAAGTAAACGTTCTTTGTTCAACCTGAAAAATCCAGTGCTTTCTGTGGTGTTAATTGGTACTCTCCCTAGTTTTCATACACTGGAACCCTGAACTTATTTAGAGATTACCTGGAGAAGCTGTATGTGAGAACACAAAGGTCTGAATGAGATGGATATTAAAAGCACAAAGTCAGTGTTATGTCTGATTGAGTCCATTCCAGGAGAAGTGGAGCCATTCACACAAATACACCAACAGGAATATCTAACCGGAGAACACAAGACTGGCGACCTTGAGTTGACCAGGGTCAGCCTTGAGATCATCAACAACATCAGAAGACACATGCACCACAGAGCTAAACTGAAAAATCAGAATAGAAAATATTTATACCCTTATTTATCTTTACATCCAGGTTTAAAATAATTCTGTTGTACACTGCCATTGACTGAGGCTTCAGCATTTCAGCATGTGTTGATGACACATCTTTACCTTATTATTTCTTGGTTTTTTATACTTTTCATTTAATAAATTAGATTTTTCATTTGCCTTTTTGTTTTATTGTTTGTAATACAATTTGTAAAGCACTTGTCTTTTTGTATCAAATGTAACAAATGGAACTTTTCTGTTCTTCGCTGAAGGACTTAACTTAAAAACGACAGATCCATCAGACAAATTCAAGGAATGTCAAGAGACTTGACCAAAATATGACCGTGAGCATGCTGCACCTATTCTGTCATCGGTCTGCCTCTTGCACACTGTACCCATGTGCCACCCGTCACTGACACTAAACAGCATTTCCAGTCAAGATAAAAATGTCCGGTGCTGATTCTCCCCACATTGTCCTGAGTTCATATGTAAAACGGCATTCCTGTCCTTCACTCCTGAGTGATAGCCCCGTGTTAAACTGATGAAACACAGTCTGGAGCCAGCTGTAATGATGTGATTTCTGATGTTGTTGAAGTGACTAATGACCGACGGCGACCCTCTGGGTAAGAAGCCATGGACAGACTGACAGGTGATGTGTGAAGCGACGGGAGATGAGCTGCTGAATAATGGGCCCTTGTCAAAGCCTTTTCCTCTGCTTTAGAAGAGAAGCACACAAGGCAGCGCAGCCCGGGATCCCATGATTGATGCCCACCTCGGGACCGGGCTCTGATAGGCTGTTGGTGGTCCCTGAATGTGAATGAAATGTAGCTCTTGTTTCAGTCGTGTCACAGTGCCACAGCCATCGACAATATCTCCATTTGCAATCGTGGTAAAGGCATTAAAAAGTGCTGTGTTTTGTAAATGTATTTAAGCTCTGTGAGGAAATCTGTCAGAGAGACCGTGGTGCAATGAATTTTAATGAGGACCATTCTTTTAGAAACACAATGAAAGAGGTGTTTCTAATGGAAACCGAGGCACGGGGATGTTAACTTTTATAGCTTATCTCCACTGTTTGTATTACCCAGCAGTACCCAGAGCTGGAGGCAGACACACAGCGAGACGCTTGTCTTTTCATTCTCCTCCTCCTTCTCTTCTGGCTCCCATCTTTCCTTCCTCATTTCTTACCTTTACATAACCATCTTTTCTCCCTTTGCCTTTATCAAGCAGTGAAAAAACAGCACGGGCCAGACTTTTAAAATATTTCAAAGCGCTGTTATTTACCACTATCCACCTCGAATAAATCACCTGCGAGTGAAAGAAGAGAGACTGTTCCTCCGGAGAAAACACCCGTCTATCAGAACACGGCAGCAGCTGTGATGGATAGAGGTGAGAGGTGAAGGCAGGCGGGTCAGCCGAGAGCAGAAGGTCCATCAGACAATAGAGTGGAGAGCTTGGCCTGAAGAGGCAGCTTTGGACGCAGCTGTGAAAAGGTTCGAGTGCTGCTCTGCTCCCCACATCCATTATATTTTCTCAATCAGCTTCAAGGATGAGCCATTAGGGTGCTATTCTATGTGTCATCATTGTGCTCCTCAGGAGAACTCTGCTGTGATGCTCTCTAAATGGTAGTCAGGAGCCTCTCACAGGTCTCCAAATGACATATTCTTTGTTGTTCTCACAGGTTTGCTAACGGATCAGCGTTACCTGTAAATCCCTGCAGTTTGTCTGGAGCTCTGGGCTCATTTCTGCAAATTGTGTTTACCTAAATAATAATCATACAAGTATAATTTATTTTTTGATGATAACGCTGCTACACTAATGTTTGGCAGTGGGCATAATGCTGCTGTACGGGTTGAAGTCGTGGATTGGCGATTCATCTTTGTGTGCAGGAGAATAGTTTGTCATTAATGGCCACACAGGCAGTTAATCAGCTGAGGGGTTCGATTTAGTTCTCGGCGCATCATTATTAATTTGGCTCAGGATGCTGCTGTGGAGCTTGTTTGTGGGCGATTAGTTGTTATCGAGTTATCTCAGAGTGCTGGCAGTTGTTCCATGGCACAGTGTCAACCCGACACATTTCCATACAGATAGGTGACATATGCAGCAACAGACTGGCTGCCAATACGATTTTGCAGATTAAAGATCAACGGTTTAAAATGTGTCTGGTTTTTTTGGGGGGGTTTCTTTGGCCGATGAGAGTGTTGTGGATTGAATTAATAAGGTACACAAAAGGTTAACCCTATAATGATCAAGGACTGGATTTTCAGTTCTGTCCCGTCCCATTTCAAAGAGTACCAGTCTCTTCCCAATGAATCCATTGGCTGTAGTCCCAATGCGATCCCTTGTTTAAACATATAAAAACACATTGATCATTCTTTTTCTAATGAGTTCCAGCTGCTAGCTCCCTGTTTCTAACGCTTGATCCAATGAAAGTTGTCTGACTTGCACCACTGCAGGGACCCACAGTACCCTATCACTAGCTAGACTTTTCTCCTCTGTAGTTCCCCAATGGTGACTCAGATGACCAAACTGTATCTGATATAAAGAAGCAGTCAACTGGTTCTGAATGCATGACACTGACATATAAGCAGTTCTGTACACTGACTTTACTTTCACAGCAGCATCTGTCTTTTCCCATGTGAACCCTCTATGGTCATCATTAGCTTAACTGTTCCCAGAATTTACACATGAAGACACATGCACCACAGAGCAGCAAAAAATCAGAAGAGAAAATATATATACCATAATTTATCTTTAAATCCAGGTTTAAAACAGTTCTGTTGTACACTGCCATTGACTGAAACTTTAGCACTATATTGATGAAGTGTTGATGACGCATCTTCACCTTTTTATTTCTTGGCTTTTATACTTTTTATGTAAAAAGTCCCACTTTTTAGTTTGCCTTTCTGTTTTATTGTTTGTAATACATTTTGTAAAGCACTTGTCTTTGTGTATCAAATGTGACAAATGGAACTTGTCTGTTCTTCTCTAAAGGATTTAACTTAAACGACTGATGTTTGTAGATTATTCTTCCTAATATTCATTATGTTGAGTGAACATTGCTGGAGTATAGATGTGTAAAGAGCTTTTTCTCTCTCTCGGCTTGTATGCATGTCAAAGACACTGTTAATGATTTGTCTTGTTCTGTGCAGATGGAGAGATGGAGGTAGAGAAGCAGAGAGGGAAGTGCGGAGGGAAATGGGGACTACTAAGTGTTTATTAATGATAAACTAGCTTCAGAGACTCCAGAGGGCTCAGTGATCTCCCGAGGTGTGGAGTCTGCTCTATTTATTCTCACAACCTGTCAGCCATTTGAAACAAAGAGAAAATCTATCTGGAGCCCTGCTGTGCGCACTTATGGAGCCTTGCAAATGTCACACAAACATGAATTACATCCAAATTTACCCCAGAGCTTTTCTTTAATGATGGAAGGTCTGTTTGAATTCTGATAGATTCCAAGTATGAATGGAAACACATAGCGGAGAAGATGCCAGCTCCTAGTTATCCTGGTGGGCTAACTGGTTGCAGTAATGCACAGTCTGTTGGTAAAGCATAGCATAATTCACAGGAACCAAAGAAGCTCTGATTAAAGGTTAAGCTGGGTATTGAGTACATAGACGACTGATTGATGACCTGATTGATGAAACAGTAAAAATAAAAAGACACTAATGATTATTTTGAGTCTTTGCTCCCCCTTAAGTCATGTTTTGCTGCACCAAATCATGAAAAAATATGTGTCTCTTCAGAAACTGCACTATGTTAACAGCCAGCTAATTGATACTGGGAATACGACACATGGTGCTGCTGGGAGTCAAGGCAGTGAACCGAAATCAATGGTGGGTGTAAGTGAGCTGAAAGGGGATAAAAAGCTCTGTAGTGCACAGTATGACAGATGATTCTCATACAGTAATTTGATTAATTGTTAAGATAAAACAATTTCTAAGTGCAGCATTAAACAACTAGTATAAGGTTCCTAGTTAGGTTTTATTGTTGATTCTAAATTGTGTCTCACCAAATGCCAGCTGGGAGTGGCTCCAGCCCCCCTGCGACCCAATTTCAGATAAACAGTAAAGGAGAATTAATTAATGATATAATCAATAAATATTACAGATTTATGACTACTTGATGCCTCAGCTGCATCGCAAGTTAATCGTCAGGTTCACGTCTTTCAGATGATGTACACCATTTGTGACAGCTACAGCTGATGCACCGTCTCCTCCTAAATCCCACTGCCCCCCAACCCCAGTGCTCCATGTACAATGGGGCATAGGTGGCAAACTGCAAAGTGCAGAAACAACTCAATGTACCAACATGCAGCGTCAAAAAGACTGCAAGCTAGAAAACACTGATGTAATCAATTCAAAATTTTAAATATAGTTTAATCAAAATAAAAACTTTTAATGAGAACTTATCTGCATTCAGCATGTTTGGTAAACCTCAATGATACACACACACTGATGACAATCACTGAATGTAGGGTGCCATTCTGCAACACGGTTCAAATATTCAGGTCTCAGTTTGAGTCCTGAATGTAGGGTAACCCCTCAGTTAGTCAGTTGTGTGTTAGTGTATGCTTTTTATCCTCCATGAATACACCTCCTATGGGTTGTAGTTTTATTCCTCTCACAGCTCACCCTTGTCTGACCTAGATCCCAGCAGCTATTCTGCACATCTGTATGCCAGCAGAGCCACCTGAATCACAGTGAATGCTGCCTGGAAGTAACAGGGAGAATAGCTGAAGGTTCCACAGAAACCCGTTCAGGGTAATAACCACACACTGCTGAGGTGCACTCTTTGGAACAGTAGTGGGGGAATGTAATGGCTTCCATGTGCATTTTTAACATGTGCCTCTGCTGCTGCTAATGCTGTCTGATAACAATGAGCACTCTTTAGTCTCCACCATGTTGTCTGTTCTTTTATGTCCACACTTTTCTTCACATTCCTCAGTGTGTGTGAGAGAAAGTGTGTTTGCATGCACCGACACGTGTATCTGCCCGTCATTGTTGCTTACAGAAATCTGGTCTGCTGAGAGGTGAGGCTATAGTTTCACTACCAGCAGCCTATAATTACAGTGGCAGCTTCAGTGTGAGAGCAGAGAGCCTGCTGGGTAATTGCCACTAAGAGCACAAGGGGAAGTATGGCTCCTTTACGTCCAGCACTTATTCAAATGGATCAACCGGAGCCATTCCAGTAACTGAGTGGGACCAAAACAATGTCACTCCTGCAGCTCTGCAACACTGATTGCATCCAGGTGGCAGGAGAAAGTCAGAAAGCCACCTTAACAACAACTTAAGAATGAATATTCAATAAAGTACTGAGAGAAAAAAAGACAGCATTGTCATGACAACATCTAGACTGATACTGATACATGGGCTTTGTTCAGTGACTTTACTTGAAGTCAGTGTTTGTCTGTAAAGAAAGGATGTGATCATCTGTGATTGAAACACATTTGTTAAGGGATAGTTTGGATATTTTAAAATGAGGTTGTATTGGGTTCTTACCCATAGTTAATGAAGTCCATGTAGTTGATGATGGTCTGCATGTTTGGGGATCTAGACAGGCATTTTAACCATCCTAACAAAGGCCCTAAAAAAGGTATACCTGTTGCGTGTACACTAAATTAACAATATCACCGCTGATGTTTATGGCTATCCACAGCGGTAGACCATATCTCAACCCTATTACTTTCATGTTCCTGCACAAAAGCACACTTATATGCAATGCACACTGCTGCAGATCAGCTGTTGAGAATTTATTCGCTAGTTTTCATATGAGACAACAAATAAAAGAAATTAAAAATGAATGATTATGACAGCAACAAGTAAATTTCCTTCGATACGTAGACAAATTGATTTCTTTATGAACTGGAATATGCAAAGAACTTTTTCAGATGGAGACTGAACAGGCTTAAAAAAAAAGAGGGGAAACTTCTTTGAAACTAGAGCCCAAGATGAAGCAGAAGAAAGAGCCCAAGCTACCTGGTGATGCCACTGTGTGAACTATAAACCCATGCCTACAAACCTGGAAAGCTTCTGCTGCCATGAGTTCTACTGTTGAAAAAAAAGGTAGCGCCAAATAAAACGGCTGACATATTGTTAATATAGCGTATACATACACATTTATGAGGTGGACCTTTATTTAAATTGTTAAAATGTCCGGAGCATGTCTGGATCTCCAAACTGGGAACGCAAAGTCCATCATCTACTCCATAGATTTCATTGACTTTGGGTAAACACCTCAAATAATCTTACCTAAAAACATTAAACAATGTCTTTAACCTGTTGATGAGACAGTTATATAAATCATCAAATACTCCTCGTGCAATTGTTTCATTTAGTCTGCAGATAAAATGTGTGCCAAGAACAAGAGTCATTTAAAACTAGAGTGCGGGTTGCTGGTGTGGTTGATTTTCTTGGGGTACAGGGTGCAAATTTCACACCCATTTTTACATCTTTTTTGCATCTTATGCCTGTGCTTAGTGCATTGCATTGTGGGATGATGGCATCAATGAATCATCAGTTAGTTAGAAGACACACTGTGTGGGTCGGCAATATTCTTCGTTGTCACATTTTCCAGTGTGAACACAGTGCATACTCACTTACTTATCCTTACATACAACTTAATAAAAAGTATAATGTGGAATTAATGTGGACTCATTAGCAACACTTGACACTAATTAAGAGATAATATTCAGTTAGTTATTGAGGCGTTTCAGTACTTGAGTAATTACATATGGCGCTTCCATACATTTGAGTGGCTAACAATGGACAGATATAAAGGAAGTCTGGTCAAAATTACAGAAGCAGAGGATAAGATGTCCTGACTCTTGATGCCAGTTAAAGGTCAAACTCCTGCTTTTCCCACAATTCTACAAAGAGACTTAGACTTAGACCTTATTGTCCCTAAGGGGAAATTCTGGCTCATCAGGGTTATTTTCTCACACTTTGGAAACCTCCCTCCACAGCCACAGCTGAAGACTTCTCACAGGCTGAGCAGCACTCCCAGTGACGAGTACGCCTCCCCTTTAATGCCAAATCATGTCATGCAGGGAGACAGAAAATAAATATGGCAACACATAATGTATGTGTAGTGTCTGATGGGTTGCCTCTACTGGAGCTCATGTCAAACACACTGCAGTTCATGACTCTTTGTGGTTGAAGTAAGACAACTTGGCTCTGGCTAACTCTGGCTAAGCCCAGTAAATATGAGGTTTAGTTTTTTTTTTATGTGAAGAATTAATAAACTTTTATTTTGAAGAGGTGACTTTTATTTTAGTAACAATCCTGAACATTCTCTTAAAATTAAAGGAGCAACAAATCTCATCCTATGTTTACTTTTGTGGCATTGACAGTGAGTATGTCTATTTGTATTTGTATATTTGTTTAGGAGGATTATACATGTTGGAAAGTTAAACATGTTATATATGACTTATGCAAATGGTATCCTGTGTTGTCTTGTATTATTTGTTAATATTCAGTTTGACCTTTTGTTTATTAAAATCCTGCCAAGGACTTCACACAGGCTGATCATTGGAGGATAATTATGGAGAGTTGAGTTTAGCTGACTGCTTCATAAGTAAGATGAGAACAATACAGTTTTATTGTATCAATAAATCAATCAAATATTATCACACTCAGCTTTGAGGCTGAAAACAAGCATATGAATGAATTTCTGCTTATCAGGCATTTAAGTTCAAAATGGCTTCATATTTATAGGGTGAATGACTTTCTCAAGCTCTTTATGTAAACTCATCTTATCCAGTCTGACAGTGAAAAGGACGGGAAAAGAAAAGGAAAAATTAAAAAAATTGAATTGAATTGAATTTTAAATTTCGCTTGACCTGTCTCCGTGTTAGTGAAATCCTGACAAAGTAGCACAAATCTGTGAGCCTGGTCTGCTGGTGTGGCCTCTTCAAAGCATTCTGGACAGTAATTACAGTGCATGTGATAAATGCACGCACACACACATGTGCACACACACACATGCACACACTTTGGCAAGCTAGTAAAATCTGAGATATCCCTCCGGATCCCAGCAGCTGGCAGAGGGCTGCAGCCATGTCTGGGTGGGGTGGGGGGGTGGGGGGGGGCTCACAATTTACTGCAAGCAAAGACTGCTTTCTCAAATATACAACCAGCTCAAACAGCCAACAGCTCATTGTGACAAATTTGAAGGTCTTTGAGAGCAAAGCTGGTCATAAAGCAAAAACACAGTCATCTGTAACATGTTAGTTGGGCTTTTATGGAGGAAGATGACATCTCTTCAACTGATAGAGAGCATCCAGCTGAAATAGGTCATGTTGGCTCTGCCTCCTCTGATACCAGTATTTCATCTCAAGAATGCCTCCATACACCCTAAAAGGGGTCATGTGCTATTTATTGAAAAATACGTATAGACTATATTTTAGGTTTTCAGATAAATGGAATGTTTTGAGCACCCCAGTGAATTTCTTGTTTCTGTTGTGGTGATAATATCCTGCTAAATGCTCATTTGAAGCCAGACTGTAGCAGACTGTCAAATTCCAAATTTCAAATTAATGTGATGCTGTACTTCCATAAATCTGGATTTCCAAAAACTGAACTTCTTCATTTGATTCTTTGTAGTGATGGTAAATAACTAGTCATTTAGAGGATTAGTGACATTTATCAATTTCCTCCAGTGGAGCGGAGACGTGGATATACAAAATCATGTTTTTGCTTTTGTGGAATCAAAATGTTCTGAGATGAACCAGAAGAAGGAAGTGTGATATGATGCATTTGTTGTTTTAATCAAGTGCAGTGGGGGATGCAAAATCTAATTTGTTGTGTTGGGATTTTCTTTTTTATTTCATGCAGTTGTGCTCCTAAGTTTACATACCCTGGTAGAATCCATGATTATTTGACATTTTTTTCAGAGAATACGACTGATAACACAAAAACTTTTTTTTGTCATGCTTCGTGGTTAAATGGTCAAGAAATGGCTTCACCCAACCACTGACCATGAGTGGGAAAAAAAGTTTTTGTGTTATCATTCATATTCTCTGAAAAAAGGCCAAGAAAGCAAAAGTTCTGCCAGGGTATGTAAACTTTTGAGCACAACTGTATATATCCAACCCTTGTCCCAATATATTGAGAGAGAAAATATGGGAAAAATTATTTAAAGATACATTAAGGCTTAAGGCTTGAGATTTGGGGATAAATAAAAATAATATGAATCAGAGTCTATTTTAAAGTAATGTTTTGAGTATTCTGTTATACATTTTAACTCTCCAGATTCTGGAAAATAAACACATTTTGAACTCAAATGAAAAATATAAAATACATGATCTATTCCTCACATTAATGTAGGGCCATTGAAGGAGCTGTGAGAGTTGTACAAAGGCCATGTTGCATAAGATATGGAGAAAACACATGTGAGCACACACACCTTGCTGAACTCCTCTGGGTGCTCATTCACACTAACACACACCACTGTGCTGGCTTTGTCTTGAGTTACAGGCAGAAGACTCTGAGCTGTGAGCTCAATAAAACAGACAGTGGCCTCCATCCTTTCTGCTCTAACCCTGGACCATTTCACCAACTCAGCACAAACTGCTTATACATCAGGATCCTCAGTATCTACAGCAGTAAATCATATTCTATTGCTGCAGCCCAAAAAGAAAGGGGGGGGCAGTGAAACAAAGTGAGGATGAAGGAGATCAGTATCAGCACTTGTATGAGGGATTTATGAGAGACACTCATGTGAATGTAAAACAACATCTCAGCTTTCAGCTGTGCTCTTATTTGTTCAGGGCTTAAGAACAGCTGCAGACACAACTCACTGACTCTCCTTACTTTCTGCATCCAGAGGGCACACACTGACCCCTCACTGTAATATAGAGGAGAGCATGTGAGCCCACACACACTCACAGATACACCTGTGTTTGACCACTATTAAACACCTTGGAATAAGCACGTAAACAAATTTGGAAATAAGATTTTTTTTTTGCCTCTTTTGCCTCTGACCTGACTGTCTCCTGTGGTGAAGCTGTGCATCAAGCCGTCAATCACTATGACTACTGCTAGCACTGAGCCTGTGGACAGGGCTTGAAAACCAGAAGACTGCAGTAAAATTGGGTATCGCATGAAGCCATCAGGGATTTGTTGAATCCAAATATTTTCAGGAGTTCAGTTTGGCAAACTGAGCCTGCGAAGGGCTTTTGAGCCTCGCAGTGTGATCTCACCCCATTGGGCCACAGCAACAGTTGAAAGCATAAACTTGAGAGAACTTTTCCAAAACCCTGCAGAGGCAAAACATAACTTTCCCCTCAACTTTTGCACTTGAAAGATAGCACAGTGATGCATGTCAATCTCTACTTTCTACTTCGCTGCCCTTAGATGACCAAGCTAGTGCTTAGATTATGTTTTAATATTCATGTCTTTGTGTTTGTGTGTGTATGTGTGTGTTCTGAGGTATACACTTCAACAAGTCTGCATATCTTATTGGAATTTGAAGAAACATGTTTTGCCTTTTCATCGCTGCCAGCCCAGGAGGGTTGGATATCACTGCAGCTCCTGCTGTGTGATTGACAAGCGCTGCTGCTTCTGTAATCTTATTGCACGGCTGACTGGCGTGATCTGTGGAGTCAAACAGAATAAGGTCTTTACATTGACATGCGAGGAGAGTCCCAGGACTGAATGGACGGAGAGCAGCAATTTCCTCGCTGTGATTTCCCCTTTTGGTACTATACAACTGTGTTAGTGGCTGACAGGGAATGCTACAAAGACGTGCATACACAGACACAGTCACTCTAAGCAGAGGACACATGACTGAGCAGATGGCGGAAGGACTTAACACCCCACAATACACTCCGGCTACTGGCTTTTTTTTTTGAGAGAGAGATTTGGAGATTTTGTCATTTTGCAACAGTGGATTTCAAAGTTGTTGGATTTAGAGAAGACACACGTGATGATTAGTTGCATTTGAGGATTACATAACTGACCCTGTACAACCTGCAAATCTCAAAAAAGCAAAATCCTGAAGCCTAACCAAACCGAGACAAACCAAGTTACGTCAGTGACAAGCTTACACTACCCAAAGATAGTCAAGACAGCATCTAAAAATCTAACCCCCTGTGGTCTACCTACCCAGGCACACTGTACTCTACCTGCTCAGATAAAATGTACCTACTCCAGTACACTCTATCTGCTCAGAAAGACACAGCCAGGGACAAGCTGTTGCAGTGGATAATGGACTTGCATTCAATGCATGGTCAGAACATTCAATTAATTTCTTTATTTTTATAACCAAGACAAAGCATACATTTGCCTCCAAAGGCTTAACAGTCTGTACAAACATGACTAATAATGTAGCCCCATGTCCTCTGGATGTAGGGTTTGAAAACATGGTGCTGCTGCCTGCAGAAACTTCACCTCCATGCCGTTTTCAGTGGGATGCCTAATGCAAGCTTGTTAGAAGACAGAACTACCCATATACTCCAGCAGAAGGTGCAGCCTGTGTGAGATAGAATAACTATGTGGGGATGTCAGAGTTGTGCTCCACCAGCTCCTGAAAGAAATCTCTGCCTCTTTAGCTGCTACATATATTCACTAGCTGCTCTTCCTGCTGTTTGCTGCTGAGAAGGTCGTGGCCAGTGGCTTTTTAATGGTTTCTCACTGACAGCAGGAAACACGACTGATTAACAGCTGAATTTGCATGCAGTATCATTTGAAGAAACAGGCAAATAGGATCTGTAGAACTGAGAAGTACAAAGTTGGCTGATAATTCAATGTGACACTGTTAGTGATCAAGTGAAGTGCAGCTTTTAATTTGCTATCTTTATGTCTAATAATCACATGGAAATCCTAAGGCTGACTCTTTGACTTTGGTGAGACCCAGGTGAATGTGGCTCCACAGCGGCTGGTTGAAAGCAGGATCTGCAGTCAAACTGCTGTGAGCACCCAGCCGTAGCCTGATTGAGGGCCTTTTCACCGACTAAGCGAAGAGCCTTTTTCCAGGAGCCGATCCTCTGTGATGACATGTCAACCAGAGCTTAGATGGATCACCTTACATCTCTTCACTGTCCATTACCATAAGACTGGATCATCTATTTGAACTCCTCTCCTCAAACAATTACAGCGGAAGCATTTATTAGAGTTAGCGATCACAACTGAGGCACAGGAGCTGAAATATTGTGCAACACCGTGTGTTTCCTCCCATCTCACATGTCTACTCATCTTACCTTCATCACCCTGTTAAGAAGAAAAGTGAGGGAGGAATAGCCCGCACTGTCTCCAGACACATTCAGACAAGAGGGAGTCCCTCTGGATTGCCTCATGTAATATACCAGCTGTCTGGCGCTTGTGGATACATGAAGCTTTTGGCTCCCTAAAGCAATCATTATATCAGTGCTGTTCTGACCATTTACCCAACTCAAATAAAAAAAGAACTCAATACAACCCTGCCACTGCTAAACCAACTAATTTTGTTTTGTACATGTTTGGAGTTGATTTATGTGTTTTCATGACTAATAGCATTTTGTTGAGCAGCAACCTCTGGATGCCAAAAACATGATGCCAACAGCATGACCACAATGAAATGACCAGAAAATGACTTAAAGGCATGTTTAGCATGGCTTTTCTCTATATAGCTTATTTACATCTTAATGATAACTATAAGGGGGTGAATTCTTATATAACAGACAGATTTATGTTGTATTATTTCATAACTATCCACACAGGCAATAGAGCTATTTCTCACACTCATCCGGTGAACTACAATTGCCATTTCAATGAGCGTTAATGACTCCAAACAGGATGAAAAATGAATTTGCCATCACTCAACTAAATCTGAGTTTTAAAAAATGAACAGTTAGGATACAGTTAATGTGTTCTCATATACCAATTAATGATGGACCTGCCTTCAGTTGTCCCTCATAGTCTATTGGGTGCTCATCCCAATCTTATCTGTGAATGTATGTCTTTGCTATGTCTGTATAGTTTTTTTAATGTTTTTTAACTGCCTGTATAGCAAATTTCCCTCAAGGGACAATAAAGTTAAAAAAGTTAAAGTTGAACAGATATTTACTACCCTCATGCATCTGTCCCCTCTCTGATATTTGTCTTAAGACCCTCCTGCAGATCAGCATCTTGGGTGCCTGCACAGGCTTCATTCAAGTAGCAGTATCTTCATTCATTTTCCTAACCCATGCTCTTAAATAGCAGAATGCTTATGAGAACTATCACCAGGTTTTACACAGACTTGTTTTCTATTCTTGAACAAAACAAGAGCCTCTTTTCCAACATGTGGACCTGTATTGCACATTAAGATGACAGACTGTGATTTGAGACTCTGGCTGACTGCTTGATCATGAATAGTTGCAGCTAATTAAAGGCTTCACTGTTACATATCATCTATCTATTGTGCAGTACAGTACAAAGAGGAACCCAGCTACGGGAAAGGTGGTTTAGTATATTGCTCAGGGAGTAGACATTTAGTGTAAAACAGTTAGGAGAGCTGCTGCTAGGCTTGTGCAGGACTTTATACAGGCTTGTTCACATATCATTCAGTGCTTTCTGCACTGCATTAGCCAAATTGTAACTCTGACAATGAATAGAATATAACACATTTTAGTGCTGGCAAAGGGTTTCAGAGACGGAGAGAAAATGCTGCTCATGGTTAAGCCTTCTGCTAACAGCTAATGCGTGTCAGGCCGCTCTGCGCCCAATAAAGATGGTGCTACATGTTGATTTTCCTGTTTATGTGTCTTCAGCTGCCGTTTATTGCTTGGATTTAGCAACTGGCTTCTACACAACC
This sequence comes from Hypoplectrus providencianus, assembly GCA_028566105.1. Classification (NCBI taxonomy): domain Eukaryota; kingdom Metazoa; phylum Chordata; class Actinopteri; order Perciformes; family Serranidae; genus Hypoplectrus; species Hypoplectrus providencianus. The sequence continues at coordinate 73,662 of JAOWBC010001486.1, forward strand.
AGGAAGTTGCTTTCACTGAGAATTGGCATTGAATTGTGATATGACACCAGAATAGCTGTGAGAGGGAACATAAAGCACTGGTATTTGTGATAAGCTGAAGGTTCAATTGCTTTGGCAACTATCTTGTATTATTATCCTGTTTTTTAAAACAGTCAGATGTCTGTACATCACCACGTTCATTATATAGCAAACATAAAACACCCCGATAAAGTGTCTCCCACACAGCCACAGACCTTCATTATACATAAGAGCTGCTACCCTGCTGGGGTAAGCACAGCAAATTTCTACCTTTGAACACATTTTGGTTCCTCTATGTTCTGTCATACTATGTATAAGATAG
>JAOWBC010001486.1:97005-113207 GCA_028566105.1 Hypoplectrus providencianus
CACATTCACACCTACGGTCAATTTAGAGTCGCCAATTCACCTGATGTGCAGGTTTTTGGACTGTGGGAGGAAACCGGAGTACCCGGAGTAAACCCACGCACCCACGTACAGAAGTGCCCGGACCGGGATTCGAACACGCCTCGGCACCAAGCACTCTTGCTGTAAGGCATGAGTGCTAACCACTGCGCCACCGTGGGGCCCTGGTCCCCAGATGATGAACCTAAATAACTTTGATTCCCCGACTTTTCATATATACTTCTAGTAATGTGGTGGTGGATGAACATGTAGCGCTTCCAACGCTGAGTGAAAATTTGACTAGTGGTGACACAAGACAACTTAAGATTTCAGCTCGGACTTTGGTACGATGTATACGATGGTATACATCGTACATACATACATACATTTTTTTTTTGTTTTTTTTAAAGTCTTATTCCAGCATTACATGCAGTCCTACATTGGACAAGAAAAATCTTTTCATTATCGTTATCCAGGGTTTGCCAACATAGTTCTTACCTTGCAATAGGGTTGCTATTGACCACAGAGATGTTCCGGACTCCAGAGAAAACAGTCAGCATCCTGTCTTCCCCTGAAAGACAACAATAGCTTACTTAAAACATGACCTCAATCTTTCCCCAAAACGTATATATCCATATATGTCAGATATTATCAGTCAATACTGGAACTGGATCAACACATCCTACACAGGAGCATTGCCCTGTTACTGACACAGTATTACTTTAAAACTATCAGATACACATTTACAGCTTATTCCAGCCGTCTGCACTATTATTACTTTTCAAGACTTTCTGTGTTCCCAGCAGAATTAAAGAAAATCCACTCATAGGCAGCCAGCTGTAAATTTATCTCAATTTCACAAACTCAAAACCCGACCGCAGGCGTGGGGAACCAGGGGCCAAAGGATTGGATTGCATACCCCCCCACCCCCTGGCTTGACCTCTGGAGGACAAAGAAAACACATGACTTCACCCTGTAAAGCCACGTTCAAACACTTATCAGATCATTAGCAACTTCTGTCAAACCCAGTGGGAACAATTACAAGCAAAGCACAGCCTAACTGAAGCCTCGGTAAGTCTAGGTGAGCTGAGACTGGACTCTGTCACAGAGGCTGTAAAAGCAGTTGTGTGTGAGCACCATCACATCCTGGTTCCGCTCAGCGGTTAATTTTGATTAATGGAGGCAATTAAAAAGATTCAAAGAACTGATGCTCAATGAATCTTTTAGCCTTTAGTCAGGAGTGCAGTGAAGGCTCTGACACTGGTCCCAGTGCCTGACGCTCCAGGTTTGATATTAATGCAAAGCCAGACTTTAGTCCTCTTAAACCCTATTTAACGCTAATGGCCAATGCAGAATGCCATCAGACCTACCCAATTAGCCCAGCCAAGGGAGACACTAATAATTACCATATGTTGACTTAATTGACTCTGATGAGAACTCAGTGGCTCACAATACAATATGATATCATTGGAAAAGTAAACAATAGATTCAGTGTTTAACTGAACGTCACCGGCAATAACTCAGTGGATCTTTAAACTAAAAAGTAGAGGAAGCAGTAAAAACAGAGCCATATCAGTCTTCAGAGAGGATTAACCCTTTCCCTAGGGGCTCGTGAGGCAATGGGAAAACATCCCTTCATTAAGCGGACAGTGTCTCCGATAGAAATCAGTCATCATGTTGATCTCTTCCCCAGACAGACTCTGGGCCAGCTACAGGTCACCACTCATGGCCTCCAGCGGCGAAGCAAGATGCCAGAAGTTACCTCAGCTCATTCTGAGTCAGCCCACCAGGAGCACCTCATCAGTCAGCATAGTTCCACAGTGATGTCAGCTAAAAACAGCTACTGGAGTTTACACTGATGAGATACAATGTCAGACTGCAGTCAACAGATGATCCAGGCTATTCATTTCCATGTGTTTCCGTTACTCATTGTTTTCTATGACATAGTTAACATAATACACAACTACAGGGGCACTGGGGCCAATGATACATCCATGTGCTACCATTTACACTGTTGGGAAGTTTTTTTTTCTAACTTTGATGTTAGTGATCTGTAAATGTGATGAGATGAGATGAGATGAGATGACATGAGATGTATTTGACAGCAAAGTGCAAAGACAACATATCAGATAAGTCATGTTTGGGAAACTTTTTTTTTCTGATTCCCCCCCCCCCAAAAAAAGCACAGATTAGCTGAAAAAGAAAAATTATTTGTGCATCCCCCGCTGATTTTGATCTGCTATAAATTCTGCTCTTGCTACACAGCCACACAGCCAAATTTCATGAAAATCAGACCAGTTTTTCTATAATCCTCCTGACATCATACAAACAAAACAAAACATACCCTCCTTGGTGGAGGTACTGTAAAAAGTTCAAAGTTAAACTCTGTTGCGATGTTTGAAATTAGTCAATGGTGAAAATATGTCGGAGTTTACCAAAGTTTGTAACTGGCCTAGATTAAGTGGTGTCGGCCCAAGGAAAATGACATTTCCACTTGAATTCAATTCAATTCAATTAATTTGTATAGCTCCAATTCACAACAAAAGTCTCAAGAAAAAATCTCAAGGCCCTTTACATTAAGAGTAGGTCTAAACCACACCCTTTAAAATAGGCATTTTTACTGAGAGAGACCCAACAAATCACACCATGAGCAAGCAACCATGAGCAACCATAGGCAATGGGAAAAACTGCCTTTCTGAAAGGCAGAAACCTTGAGCAGAACCAGACTAAGGGTGGGCGGCCATCTGCCTCAACCAGTTGGGTTAGGAGAGATAGAGGGATGGGGGAAGGGGTCAGTGATAGGGAAGGGTGGATGGGGGGGTGAAAGACTAGTTGGAAAACAACATAGCATAAACATGTCTTCTATGTAAGGTAATGCCAGTGTATTAATAGTGGTAATGGTAGAAGTAACAATAATTCTAGTATTAACTGCTAACATAGCAATAGAACTCACAGCAGAATAAGTTTCTAGTGGTAGCAGCAAGTATTTAGTGGAGTACTTGGAGCTGTAGGACATTTGTTATCACAGGTCAGGCTCTACAGCTCCAGAGGCAGAGATACAACAGAATCAGGAAGTGTCAGGCAGGGCCATGGTAGTAGGAGCATCCGTGTTTCACTACCAGGGAGCAGCTACGATCCATAGGGACCTGCAGGGTTAGAAACCACAGGGACTCCAGGGAAGAAGTCAAGTCAGTAACATGCAATAACAGTCATGAGGTTATAGTTAAAGAGAAAGAAAGAGAAGCTCAGTTAGTTGTTTTTATTGTTTTGTTTTGTTTTTTTCTTTTTTAAAAAAAAGGATGTTAGGAAAACAGACTTGTTATCTAAGTGGAGTGAAGAACAATGAACTCCAAAAGACAGAACTGAATTGAAAAACATAAGAGGTTGGCATATTTCATGCAATCACACAGCTTTCCTCTGAGCAGCCCAATCAGAGCGGTTAAATTTAAGTTACAAGTAAGTAGCCGAAGTTGTTGAGGGAGCACAAGTTGTTGAAGTCCTCTCTTCCCCATCTATATTTTCCAGTGGGTTTTAGGATTCTGAAAACCGCATCTGCAAAACCTCCAGTCTGCTTGTTGATGCCTCCCCACTGAGCTGCATGCCTCTCTTTGGACAGTTTATTATTATGGCTACTACCCCCCACACTTCATTTGCAGTGGTGACCTTTGAGTTTTGCCCTCTAGATCTTAAAGAGGGCTATTGTGTCAGGAAGGTGCTGTGTCTCTGAGGGCTGGTTTCTCTATGTTATGTCATAGTTTATGGTTAAAGGCTCCAGCAGCAAACTGTCTTTCTGTAAGCGTGTAATACAGAGACCCCCAGCAGAGCCGAGTCGGAGGACCCCTGAGTGGCGGGAAGCCAGACTGCCGGTCCTGAGGAGGTGGTTTTTTTGTTCGACAGGCGAGAATATCTCGGGGAACAGAGAGCCTTTGTGCTCATGCCTCACCACTGACCTCTGGGTTCTGTGGCGCGCCGCGGAAATACAACAAATCATGTGGCCTTAACATGAGGTGAGTTCACCCCCACTGACACTCACTGCATGTTTATGGAGAGCAATGTGCCATGTCTCTGCTTTTAACTTCCACTGTAACCATAAATTATCCACTGACCAATATTTTTCTCATCTCTTGAGTAGTGTACGTTAAAGGCAATAACACTTCTACTGGACTGATGCTGCGATCATTACACATGTTCTGCCTGATGGTTTCATGTTTCTCCATCCACCACACCTGATGTGTTCACAGTTTGTTGTGTTCTTAGCTGGGCGGGAAGCTGGAATGCTGAAACAGCGTTTAGGCAAGCATGTAGCGCTGAAACTGTTTTCCATTAAGAAGCTAATTAAATTCTTTTATGTGAATCGACCCCTCCTTTGGGTAAACTACCTGACCTACTTGACTGGAGGGAAGATGGATTTAATTCTTTAAATGAAGAGTTAATTTATAGAAATGAGAACTGTTTTCATTTAGTTGTAATCAAAGCTGCTTAAGTCAATATCTTGATATCAACAACAGATTAGTTAATTATGTGATTTATGATAAGAGCTAATGGAACCATTAACAATCATCACCTGGCTCTGAAGTCCCCTTCGGCTCCATGCAGCATTTTTCAGTTTTTGGTTCCATGCAACAAAAAAACCCACTGCACTAAAACACAACATTTGGTGGGACCTGAGACTCCATGATAATCCAGGTGTCATGAATTGTCCCTATCAACTCAACTCACAGTATAACACACTTTCAATGGGTCAAAACATGAAGCTGGGTTCTTGGGCCCCAAGGACACGGGCCCCAGGGCCCTTCCTTGCCTTGCCTTGCCTTGCCTTGCCTTGCCTTGCCTTGCTTTTATATTGCTCTGCTGTCACTGTATTGTTTTCTGTTTCTCCTTTCCAACACCGGTCTCAGGCCCCATATGGCTCCCCAAGGGATCTCTGGAATGACTGCAATTTACAGGGTCTCACCCCTATAAATTGATTTCACTGATGGGGGTCAATGTCAAAGATCTTTTAATTACTGAAACAAACGTGTGGTGTCCTGGCTGATTGAAAGGTTTCTCTGCACTAGTTACACGGTAAATGGCATTAGCCCGCTAGTGGAGCAATAAAAAGCATCTGGAGGGGCCCGGCCTACAATACTGCCGTACAGCAACATTTTAACAATGGTAGTTACTTTTTCAACAATATAGATCAGTGTGTTTATCGGTTACACAATGAGAAAACTTGGTACTATTTTAATGCAGAAAAAAAGGCAGGAAGTCAATGATTTGCTGCCGCTACTGAAACTACTGGAACTGTTTGCATTTGTTTAGGCAGGTTAGTTGTCATAGCTTCTGAGCTCCCAAATTAATTTTATCTAGGGACTCAAAAATACATGAAAATGTTACAGAATCCTATTACCACAAGCTCAAAGGTCTACAGTCAGACTACAGTAGCCATGTATAGGGCTTTCCTAGTATCTGATCACTTTAATGCTCTGTAAATAAACAGTTTATGCATTGTATCATGTCACCTTCTTCTTAACCTCTTGTGAATCTTCTTCAACATTTCTGTTTTGTAACGTAATGGTCATGTTGGGATGCCTCATTCCATTTTAACACCCACCTTTTAAACAGCAGCTGATGGAAATAATAACTATTATTATCATTTTTGCCACATAGTTGCAAGTTGTAAACTATCAGGAAGATCCAGGTGCTCGTAGTGCACCAGTCTTTGAACGTGAATGATCAAAGCCTAAAGGGAGGGCTAGAAATGCACAAACACTGTCCTTTATATTGTTAGCAGCAGCGGAAAAGACCGGACATTTAGTCGTAATCATTATCAGAAACAGAACCTGTGACACAGAGCGGTAAAAGTTAGCTAAGTAGAGGTGGCTCTTCACTAATGAATGGCTAGTTAAAGCTAGGTGGAGGACCACCACTCATACCCTCAGTGAAACTGTTCAGCTCAGTAATTTAGAGGCAGGTCATTGAAAGTGACCCAGGTTTTGTTAATGACAAAGCAAAATTCTTTTCTGCGCACGGAAGAACTCACAGTTTGGAATGTTACCAATATGGTCAATTCTTCAGGGTGCACATGCTTTTTTTTTTTTAAACTACAGCAATCTGAACACAAACCCTTTAAAGTGTAGTGAGCCAAACTGTTATGGAGACACTATAGGTCAGTTTGTACATGCAGTCGCAGCATCATTGAGGCTTTGGTTTAATTATGATGGACTGACACCTGATCTCATCAAGCTACAACAACATGTTTAAATAAGTAAGTTCAGGGATAACTCTCTTACCTCAGTTGATGTGCATACTCGGTTATTGGGGACCTGATTTTTCCATAATATTCATGTTGACACTATCAATGAATGTTAATTTCAAATATTGCAAAGTATTATAATATTGAACATATTTTGCAGACAAACGGTTCGTCCATGAAGGGGCTCACATGGAATGGATTTTACTGGTTATGTGAAAAAAATTACAACATTCTTATCTTCAAGCCCAATTCCTATCATGCAGAAATGCAACTTTATGGAAATGCATTTTCAGCCTGAATGGGCATAAAAGAAGATATGGGGACAGAGGTGGGGGAGTTTGGCTCAATGAAGACATATATCACACATCTGCAGGATATTAAACAGGCAGCCTTGCCACTGGTGAAAACAGCAAGAAGGCCAGGTCTAAATGAGATAAGTTCAGCCACCGAACATGATTTACATCCCTCTACATCACATGCAACAGGCAGTCATTTCACCAAACAGCAACATCTGTGTAGCAGTCCGTTCAGACCTAAGCAGCGCTCATAAATTGAAGGTTCAGGACCAAAGGTGTGATAATGAGAACCATACCAGGGGTTTTCTCCTCCCATTACAATTTTTTTTGTTTTGCTCCACAAATGTCACTCAGTGAGGAAAACTCCTCACCTCACTCACAGCAGAGATCAGTGAGAGCATTAGGCCTCCAACGAAAACAGTAGCCGTTGACAAGGAAAACACGGCCCCGATGAGAGGCCCTAGTGCTTTAGAGGATACTGCTTCCAGCAAAGAAAATAAAGCCTCCTGTAAGTCCAGACCATGCAGAGACAGTCAGACCCGAGCCTCTTGGAAGCCGACCGCAAGGCGATCTGAAAGGGATGAATGTTCTGGCAGTTATAAAACCGCCCGAAGAATAGAGTCTTTATAAGAGCATCAGCACCAGCACACCACCAGCACGTACACAATGTACATTATGGGTTTAGGAACATATCTGTGGGACAGTAGAGTAGCTCAGAAAGAAGAGCCTTAGTCTTTAAAGCACACAGAGGACCTGGGTTGAATTAGTATAAAATTAATGGTCAGGTCTCATATTTCACAGGAAATATCTATTACAGCAGTGGAACCCTTGTTCTAACCAAACCGTATGATTACTTTCAGTAAAGTACATATGGCTGCATGAATCAATATTGTTTATTTTTATTGACAATAGATGAAATGACTAGTTGATAAACCTGCAGAAAATACATACAGTTTGCAGTTCCCCTCAACTCTATCTTACTGTTTTGTTTTTCTCACCCAAACTTTAAATTTGTGTTCCAGTCTTACTGCACTTTTATCATGTTGTTTCCAGCAGCAGGTTGCTTTACTTTTTCTGTTTTCTGTTTTAAATTTCTTAATTGGTTGACTTAAATGCTTGTGAGTGTCTTGGGCCTGTAGTTGTTCACAATGCAGACTCCAGGATCATTTCCTCTGCAGCAAGAGGCTGGAAAGCTCTTTGGCAAAACTATATATTTTCTGTTGCTTTTCACATAAAAAAGGGTCTTTATAAATGCCTTATTCATTTTACGTGTAGCAAACCACACCTGAAACTTTTCTTTGTTCACGTAGGACTTGGCTGGCCCCTGTTTGTCAAATTCAATGAGGCCCTCAGTGTAAAGACATGGCCATAATCACATTTCAGCACATTGGAGTGTGGAGTCGGTTGTTTTTATCAAAGGAAACTTTGAATTGTAGATTCTTATCCTGAAGATCCATTTCAGTTAATCATATAAATGTGCTGGATGTGATGGCCAAGCTTCTCATAAAGAAGACAAAAAAAGTATTATGCTCAACATTGTGTAATTTTTTACAGCCTCAAAATACTGAGTTAATATAGCTGAACTCCTGTTTTACATTTATTTTTGCCAAGCATATCTTTCAGGTGCCAAATGATTTCAGAGAACTCCAGAGGTGTTGCCAGACCTAAAGCTATACACTTTCCATATTTTGAAAAAGTATGATGATCAGTTGATAGAAGATACCATGTGTCATAGTTCATAACAGATTCAGCATGATTATAAATAAATGTTCAATATGTATTTTGTCAGTTGGGTGGTTTATTAAATTCTGGTGTCAAACATAAAAAATTATTTAGTGACCAATTAAAAAACTAGTTCTAAATATATAAACAGGCCTGAAATATTTAATGGCAATAATAAGCTTTTTTAAATGATTATTCTTCTTTTAAGATAATATTTTAAGTTAGGTATGACAAGTTCAAAATTAAGAAATATTTTTAAGAAGCTCTTAACATACCAGTCAAGATCCTGTAGTCACATCAACAGTCTAGCTTTTCTCCAGTGCGGGTGTGGACCTGCTGACTGTGAGGTACATTGAGTATTTCCATTTAAGTTTGGAATATTTCCTGCTTCCTTCAAGAACAACCCTCATTTTGAAGAAGTCTGCCACGACAGATCAAAAACATCCAGCCCTCCATTTCATCCCGTTTATTTAAGTTTCTGAGACAGATGAATGCGCAATGTCTTCACCACTCATACTCTAATTACAAAGTATTTGTAGGTGTAATCTTCAAGGAATACTGCTACACCGCTAAAATAGTATAAGTCGGAAGCTATCAGTACCACCACTCTGGAGAATCTTCCTTGTTATAAATGAAAAATGGCTTCTAGCGGGTGTCTTCAGACAGCAGCTTTATCATCCCTGTTCCCCTGAGGCAGGATGCATGTATCCAACTGCTATTCCTGAAACTCTTCTCTCCATCACGATGTGGCCCTCAACATCTCATTCTGAAGAAACAAAGACTTGTGGAAAGCCACGATACCACCTGTGGTTTTCACTCATGCGTCGGTGCATTTGTTTGGCCTGCTCTGTCCGCCATCTCCCCAAAGCTCAGTGGCTATGCAGGTGAACCCTAACACGACCCTGGCCGAACGCTCACCATCTGGTTAAACAGGCTTCCTGGGGGGATCACGCGCCACAGTGTAAAGAGCAAACAAAGTTAAATATTTTTGGCGACCAACCTGGAAGCAGCATCGCCATGAGGTCTACTGAGAATTGTCATGTGGGATTTTTGCTTTTGATTTTGGATCATTACAGGAAACAAGCTCTGTGGCAAACACACCGTTCTGATGCAGGATACGCTTCACAAGCATACCACCACTTTTAGGATGTTTGGAGCCTGAATGCAGCCTGCAGAGTTAAAATGCTAACATTGTGCTATAGAGAACTGAACCTTGAGACTCAGACTAGTAACATATGAAGCCTTGGTGGATGCTTTTCTCTAAAGACAGTTACAGCATTATAAATGAATGCTCTCTTTCACCAAATTGGGGAATTATGGCAAATTCTTGCTCTACCAAACTGAGCAACACCAAAATAATTTAAAAAAAAAGAGAGAGGCAAAGACCATTTGATAGATCTTTCAATGTAAGAATGTCATGGAGATGAGAAAAAGCCAAATAAGTACTGACAGCCTGCATCCACATGTTTGACAAATGTGTGTCCGTACAGTGTTTATGGAAACAACCCCATTGCTGTTGGTGTTGCCATGGCGCTAGGTACAGACAGTTTAGCTAAGCAGATTCTTGAGGTGTGGAGTGCTGACCTCCCGTCATCTCCGGTTTGCTCTGTTCCCACCAGCATCTGTGCATCTGTTTCAAAGTTAGCTGCTGAGTGTTCTTGTAAGGACTAATGAAGGACATTATGAGAATGTGTGTATTCACCACATCAGCAGGGGGAAGCACAACCATGAGATGTCTGGAAGTGAGCTCAGGCCACCAGAATGTGGGTTACACTGTTAAACCACCACATGAAACGGTCTCCTCTGGCTTTTGTGGGAATCCATGATTTTTTTTTTTTTTTCCCACTGCAGGAGTTTTCCAGCCAGGGGCCCATGTTAATCATGGTGATACATGGACAGCTACTGTTCATTTAACTTTACCTCTGCAGACCTTACAGTGACCACATAGTGAAACTGATTGAGTCATGGAGTGTGTTGCCAGTGTGAACCTTGGCATGTTGACCCAGAGCTAGGCTGCAAATGACCTTATGTGCCTTGAGTGAGTCAGAGCCCAAATGTGGTGTACATTCACAAATGTTCCATCTTGGTGGTGCTTTGCGGCTAACAGGCATATTAAGGTGCAGTTCAAAGTAAGGGGGAGTGCTCAGAAGCAGCCCTGCCGCTCAGTACGTAACAACACAGCAGGTAGAAACGCTGACAGCCCAGCGGCATCTCCTGAACGCATTCACTGTTTCCACTGAGCAGTAAAACAACTGCCGGCCCAGAGACAAACAGACCAGAGAACACACACTGCCGTGCGCCTTCTCCAGGGCTCTGAGAAGCAATAACAATAAGTGATTTTCTCCCAGAAACAACATAAGAAATGGGTTTAGTCCAGTATATCTCTGCTACACCAGGGGAATGAGATAGTAAAACTCAATACGTATATAGCCCATAAAATAGGACTGCATCCCAGTGCACTTGAGAATACAACTTTGCAAAGAGATAATAGCAAAACTCTGACTGCAAATAAACTTTACTGGTAAATATTTCATAGCAGTCTATTTATCATTGTTGCTGGTCACAAAATAAAGCTGTCACCTCTGGAATTGCATCCTGGGCAGGTAGATTTCAGGTGACGGACAGGAGGAAAGAGTAACAAAATCACCTTATCATGTTGGGTACTCTTCTTCTGTAGTTGGCAGCTGAGTTAGCTCCACCAATTGTGTAGACAACTTTTAATATAAACAAAACATAATGCAGTGGTTCCCAACCTTTTGTCCTTGGAGGCCCCCATATGTATATCCTCCCTACTCTTTCTGTAATTAACATGTACAAATAGTTGACCTGGGGTCCAGCCCTTAGGTCAACTATTTATTTATTTTTTTTAAATGAATGATGATCGAGGTAACATAATTCCAGAGAGCATTGGAAAAATTAATTTTCAGGTCACAAAATCTAGAAAGTTATCATCTAGATTATAACCTGACCTGCTTAAAGACCTAATTTTGTAGAAATATAGGCTACAAACAATGGTTTGCTACTCTCAGTTGCCAGTTCACAAAATATACCTAGCTTAACCTGCGTTATACGCTTAAAGTCATCATGTGTACTCACTGACAGTTTTCACATTGAAATACAGTCATTTGAAACATTGCAGAAAACTAGCCCAGTTCCAGTCTGCAATCTCCAATCTCCATCATAATGTTAAGATGAGGTCAAATTTCATTCCAATGGCAACTATCATGTCTGCTTTACTTTTGTTGCACACTTGTTAATATTTATTTAAATTCTACTTGATAATTCATATTTATGGGCAGCCTAAAATGTGTATTCTCGAAGTGATGAAGTGCAAAATGTAGTCTGGCAAAAGTAACAAAGTGTACAAAGGAGAAGTTGTGGCTGAACAGATGATGAAGTCATATCCCCGTCCTGCTGTGTAAATGAACTCAGCAGGGAGATGCCTCAGCGGACACCCACTGTTTACCTTTGAGATGGAGAATGGCTGCTTGTGTATCTAACTGAGAGCTCTTCACAAATGCCGGGCTCAGACAGAGACGCGGTTTGGAAACTGTAGGCTCAGAGGATGAGGGAAGGTGGTTTAGATGATATCAGTGACAGGGGAAAGGATGAAGGCTATTGCCCACGCAACCTGATCACGCTGGGTTATAGTGAGCGTGCTGAGGAGGAGACAGGAGGAGGACAGATGTATGGATGGTGGACAACCTTAATCATTCTCTTTGCCCTTTGTGTCTCTAATGACACAGAGACATGCTCAGTGATCCACATACTGTGACTGTTGGTGCAGACAAATAAAGGATACATTTTATTGTATAAAAACCCAAGAATAAAATTTCTTATATCTCAGTGAGTGTTCAAGTGAAAACTGAGACAAGCCTGCCCCCTACTGAGAAACATGATACACATCTCTCCCTGAGAGTCAGCACAGAGGGACATAAAACACATACAGCAGTAAGTCATTTTCATTAATTAGTCCATTTTAGTTTACTGTTTGCTTCATTTTCATCTCCACAGCTGTTGGACTGACCTGGGATTAGTTTGAAACCTGTTTATTCTTAACCCTAATTCCCTGTTACTACTCTGAATTGTTAACATGTGATAATGTCATTGTTAGATAGGGATGATGGCCCAAACAATGAATGTAGGCACTTAGTTATAATAAACTTGATTTATTCTTTAGGAAATGACAAGAAAGTAAAGTACTGCAGCAATGATTTTAAAGGATTAGGCTGATGACTTTGTTATTTTAATTATTATCTGTGCTTCTTGACAGATCTTCCAACACTGTTGTTGTTCAACACAAGTGAGCCACACTGTTGTCCCTTCAGCATCATGAATACACACTTTTTTGACTTAGTTGTGCACACTGTCCTGCTTCCAACAATATTCACCACAGCACCATATGTGGATTATTTCGCTACTGAAAATAGTCCAACAAACACACTATTCCTCCTGTTTGTGTAACATTTTTTTTTTAAAAATCTACAGTGAAAAGCTGTTTAAGCTAATATTTGCTCTTTTTTTATAGGTTATTTTGTGTGTGTGTTTTTGAAATTAATGTGGATAAGTTCAATATCAGTTTCTTTTTATTTCTTGTACTGAAACAGTTCTTTCGGACTCACACTGGTCAACAGCTAACAAGTACTTGCTCTATCCTCAGACTGGTATAGGGATTTACAGTTAAGCATGTCCCACAATGCCTCTGGGCGCAGCATATCTCCTGTGCTAATCCACATATTAGACCACATATCCCAGCTCAGCGGGCATTATTAAGATTCTAATCACAGACACTGTGCGATTACACTGGTAATGGTTAGTGCTCAGCACCGAGGCGGTGCTGGGGAATGACGTCACACACACATCAGACTCTTGGTGTCTCAGATATGTTCAGTCAAGTTAAGGAGAAGGCTGCATCCAAAGGCTGAGATCAGGATCAGACAGACAAGAAGTCTGAGGAAAAAGTCAAGTCATCTTTCAGTTTTTTCATACACTGCTGTTTTCATCCAGTATCCAGTATTACTTAGTAGGTGTTTTTACCTACTAAGTAACACATTATAATTTATAAGGGACCTGCATTATTTTGAGACAGGAAGTATTTGCATTTGTTGCTATAGGCAGAGACCTGTAGTGGCTGTAGTGGTCATGATGAGGAATGGAGGAAGTGCAGCAATGTCATATCAAGACCCAGGAAATCAATTACTGTAGAGCTGGAGGGTAATAAATAAATAAATAAGCGATTCTGGGTTTGCTTTAATGAAAGTAATAATGTTTTTTCCAAGGTCTTACCATCCGTGTAGACTAATGTGTTACACTACTTTTGTGTTATTCCACAAAAAAAACAATTTAGCTTTTAAATGGAAGAGTCGTGAAAGCAAAGAATAAAGAGTCGGCAGGTGTGTCAATTTTTTCAGTTTTAAAAGTTTGGAAAATTTTTCAATTGCAATTAGGAATTTAGAAATGTGCTGTGCTAGGGGCTTTCCTGAGCAGTTTGTTGGTATCATAACAACCTCTTTATTCTATTTTCTCAGTAAATCAGACTTCTTATTCAGAAGCACTCTGACTGCCAAGTAAAATACAAACAAAACTACACTTAATCCACTTTTCAGCCACTGTTTTCTTTATAACATCTATACACCCTGAGAAGGCCTTTCTTCCCATTGCCTTTCCAGTGTGAATGGTTTAATGCAGCATATGAACCTGGATCAGAGGAGATTTCACAAAGATCAGCCTGTATGGACAACCATGGCCTCATTCATACAAACTTCCTGCTCCTTAACAAGAGCAAACTCTATTCCCAAGTGCCTGTCACTGGTCATTTCCTATGTCCCAGTGGTGCTGGTTGCTCCACATGATGGATCTTTGAAGCTCTGCAGTCTATTCGGTTTCCAACCTACCTTAGTACAAACAAAAACGGGCCTTTGTGAAACTTACTTAAGGTAAAGTTCCTAAGCACACAGAGGAGAAAATGAGCATGCCAATCATGCTTTTTCTTTTTTGGGGGAGCTCTGGAGTGCTTTGACTAAACATTCTCTTTATTTTTCTTAAAATTAAAAAGGTTGAGTTACCTCTTAGTTTCGGCATAAAAGGAACATCGAAAAATAAACTATTCAAAATGTTATATGTTCATGAACATCATTCATGTTAACTGCCATGGAAAGACTTCCTGTCCGATCCTCCATTAGTCACACGGGAGGACGTCTGTCAGTGGGACAGAGAGATCTTCAGCAGATGTGTGGAAGACATCAGGAGTTCCAGAGGACTGAGTCAAAACCACTGCAGGCAGAGCGGCGTCCTGAAGAGTCAGGGATGCAGACTAATAACTAACTGACAGTAGTTCTCATACGTCTTGAATGAGATCAAGAAGAACTTCATTGTATGTGTAGAAGGCAGTTACTGTTTTCTTCCATGAAGTCATCAGCAGCAACATGAACTATTTACAGTGAGGTTAGTGTGATCTCAGTTCTGGCGATGAGTTTGTGTCTTGGCGCGATGTGTTTTAACTGAATATATTTGTAGTATAAACTAAAGACATGTAGGACAACAGTATCATTAACACACCAGCCACAGTAATGGCACCAACATGAATGTAAACATAATGAGAGACAAACTGAAGCCAGCATTTGGATGCTTTGTTTACACTTGGTTTTAAATTCGCTTTGGGTGATCAGCCCAGAAGTGGTCCATGTAAATACAAATGTAAACAGGATCCAAGTGATCAGATCATTTAAACCACTTGCTGAGGTTGTCTAGGACACATTTGACCACATATATCTCATAGTGTAAATAAAAATGTGTCCTGATGTGTCCCCAAATAGGAGGTAACAGGAAAACTTGACAACTCTTATGTTTATAAGGGTATTGCTAGAAATTTAACAACTGGCGACATGAGTTTGTTTTCATATGTTGTTAACTGTGAGCTGGACAATTTTATCTTCAAGACGGATGGTAGGTAGAAACCAAATCTGGATTCAAGTGGTCAGCAAGATAGCCATGGAGAGACAAGTTACACACAGGTGTCAGGTGTTAACAGACTTTTGGAATGGATAGTAACACAATACATATATTCAAGAGCTGTACAATATATTTATCTGTCCACTACTTGTTACTACTAAAAAGTATGTATAATTTTGATAGACTAATTAAAGTAGTTGTTCCTCAGTTGGGGTTTACCTGAGTCTAGTTGTCACAGTTCAGATGTCTGCATTGTTCATGGAATGATCAAACAGAGAATTTCCACTTTAAACTGCCTACACAGTTTCATTTTGGCCAAAGAGGCCAATGATCCAATAAGTTATTTCAGCAGAACCATATATTTCTTTATGTGTCCTGCCCGATTGGCCATGTCACAGCTCCTCAGAGTCATTAAAAAGATCCATCCCACCAAAGGACCTAACTGTGTATGAAGTAGTTACTCTAATGCAGCACTTTTACTTTTAATACTTAACATTTGCTGATAATACTATATTACAGAGACAGGGAGCACTCAAGCCCCGCTCCCACTGGGGATTACCTCTATATTGAATGAAGGAGCCTCCTCCTTTATTCCATTTGTTGGCAAACAGAACATTAAAAAATAAGGCTGCTGTGTGGTTAAATTCACTACCAACAGGATTAACAACACATAACTAACTTTGTATAAGCTGATAATCCTAAAAATGGCTGTGAAACATCAGCAGTTCCAGTGGGGGAATGTGCGATAAGGAAACTCAGTATATGTATGCAGTGCATTTAGTCACTAAGTCATATATCCAATCCATATGTCCAGGCTAACTACATCACTTTAACATATAGCCATTATTAGCTTGCTCACAGTCATCTTGTCCTATCTGGTCTACTGATTGCTAAAATAATAAAATGATTTATATGATACCTGGTATTCTATCTCTGTCACTTAGTATGATTGGGAATCCTGAAGACTCACTAGTAATTGTGAA
>JAOWBC010001486.1:113307-125028 GCA_028566105.1 Hypoplectrus providencianus
ATTTATATGATACCTGGTATTCTATCTCTGTCACTTAGTATGATTGGGAATCCTGAAGACTCACTAGTAATTGTGAATTTTACATTGTTGTAGTGTTACTTTTACTCAAGGGTAAACTTACTTCCTCCACCATTGTTTCTAAGGAGTTATTTGATTAAATCTGTTCGGAGTGTTTTGTTTATGATCTGTGTTCAGCATAGCTAAAGAATACTTACAGTTAGAGTTTTCAAAACGGAGCAACTGAAACTTGATAAAGACTTTGATCACCTTCTATCAAGCTGCCAACATACTTTCCTCCTGCAGCTACTGAAAGACTGAATCTCTTCAAGTCTGATGTGTCTTGTTTAATTAACTAAAAAATACTTCTATTTTTGTGCTTTTTTCCATGAGAAGCACTCCAGGAAAAGCTGATGCTAATTTCATTAACAAGGGCTCTATCCAAGTGTCCAAGGAGAGTGAAACTGAAGCTGCTAAATCAGTTTAAAGAAAAAAATCCATGACTGATTTGACGTTTTCTTCCTGTGACATGTCAGAATACTGTGGCTGCAGCTCCTTTGTGCACGTGCACTGAGCGCCCCCCTGTGGTAAAACCATGTTAGTCAAAGCTGTTCTGTTGTGGTCCTCCACTTGCAGTAAATGTGTAAATGAACATTGACATTACAAAATGGATAAACATTGAACTTCTTTGCATAGAGGGCATCTTAAAACCTTTAATAAAACAAAACTAAATACAAATATGGAACAAATGTCCTGTGGTACAAAGAGTTCACGAACACACAAGTTACTATCCACACAATGTAGCAGAGAGAACAACAAGTAGATTGCAGTCTGATGTCATTGCTACAGATGAAAGCTCTTCATCTTAATCTCAACATGGGCTTTAGAGAGAACCAGAAACACAAACAGATATGTTTCACTTTGACTCGTCTGAAGTGGTATTTGAAATACATACATCACATTGACATAGTGTTCTGTTGCAATAACAGTGAGGCAGTGTGGCATTTTCTACAAGTCAATATCGCTGATACAGCATAACATCAACCGGCTCGAATGTGACGTGGTTCCCCAGCTGTTCTGTCGGATTCATATAGACACATGTATGCATGCCTTTATATGACGTTTAGCAGGTGGAAATGAAATGTGAAGCCCTTTGTTATGTTCATCAGCGTTAGATAATCAATCAGTCCCATCCCACGTCAGCAAACACGTTTTACAAGAAGGAGCAGAGATAAACATCCATACAGTGCTGCGAGTAAGCACCAAGCAGCACACAGGGCCCAACCAATGTAGCAGCTACTTTATCTGAGGCCACAGTCACACATGCAAAATGTAGTCTACATAATGTGCAACAATAACAACAATTTCTGAAGGGGGGAAGAGAGGAGGACACATGTTTCTGTACTAACAAGAGCAAAAGTTCTGCAGAAAGAGCCGGGAACATAAAGTTAGAAAACCAAGGTCAGGCTGCTGATGCATCTTTTTGCACACAAACCAAATTATGCTTTTAAACTGTCTCAACACATGGTATAACTTCTATATTTAATAAATACAATCTGTATATTCAGATATGTTTCACAGCAGCACCCAACTCATCAAACTCAATCACATCATCAAAGTTTGTACCAAAATGATGTTGTACACTCATATGTTCCATATATTGGTCATAAAATTAAGAGAAAATAAAATACTGGTCTATAATAGGAACCAGTGTTTGATATATGATTTTTTTCCTACTGAAACCTCTCATGCACAGAGAGCTTTCAGTATTTGTTGAGAGGTTTAAAAACATGCTGGATGTGTGTGGATGAAGATGCCAAAAGCTGGTTGTTATATGATATTCCTGATGATGTACCTCATGGACTCTATGGTTATTTAAAGGAAAAGTGTAACATTCACTAGTTTGATGTATGCAAAGGGAAACATTCTTAGTCACTTAGATTCATCACATCAAAGAGTTCAATTAAAAATACACTGCACAAAATCAAAAGATTCACATTTCGGTAGGTTTAAACTCACAGGAAAGCACATCCACAACTAAGTGGGCTCATGGAACATAAAAAAGGTACAGGCACTTCTTTTCTGTAAAAACTAGGTCAGTTCAAAGCTGTAGGGAAAGCAAAAAAAAAGGAAAATATTAGAATAATATCAACCATTTCCTCTTTTAATACCTCAGCTCTGCTTCCATCCTGAGGCCTTCACGTCTCAGTTCCAGCCTCCACATGTCTGTGTCTGAGCATGCCCAGAGGCTCCACCCATATGGAAATATAACTTAGTGGCTTCACAAAGGGCTCAGCTTCCCTTTCTACATTCACACATGCTATTCAATTCTATTTATGTACTAATAAAAGAATGTGAAAGCTGAAATGCAGTATGGTGATGAAGTTGCTCAGTATGGGAATGTATCTGAATATGTCACATCTATCTGGATGCAGTGATCATCTGCTTCCTGTTCTCTTGAGGAGCAACTGACAGAAACTGGATTTGCTGCAGTGTTCAGAAGCTGCAGGCCATATGGAGTCCGGATCCCAGGAAAGACAAAATTACCAGGTCACAAATCAAATTATTAGCCTACCAGCAACACCATTTATACAGCCCCATGCTCTAACTGTTGAGGCACACAATGCTTGCACATTACAAATATGTATAGGGAACTAAATTTAGCAAAACACTACAAACTGGAAGGGATAAAATGGAAGTGGATCCTTTGTGAAGACACAGCAGTGGAGTGTAGGGACATACAAAATCACTGCGCAAGTATATTCAATATTCCATTTTGGCCATTTCAATATTTGTATATTTGCATGTTATTAAATATTATAAATTGCTACAATAAAGCTTATTTGATCCTAAGAAAATGGTTAAAGGAAGTGTAAATATGCAGACCACAAATATTGAAAAAAGCCAAAGTTTAATATCAAAAGATATTTATTGGATCTATCAGACCTTGTTTGCAAATATATGGTTCATCTTTAATAAAATATGTCATATTTCCATCTGGGAAAGTCAGCTTGACGACCATCACTGTCCAGGAAAAGCAGCTGAGAAACTGTTGCAACCTCAGGTGCATCTTCCACAGAGCTGACACCCAAACTAACACTACAGTGAACAGCAGACAAATGGAACAACGCACGCACGCACGCACACATGCTAAGATACTGCACTCAGAATTCATGGAATTCAAGCAATGTCCACCAGCACAAATGATTAGCATTGAACACAGGACTTGAGAGTTGGAGGCATAGATGTTAAGGAACAGTGAAATCCCACTGCACTACAAACTGTGTGCAGAGCTGAGGGATACATCTGCTTCACACTGTTAAAGGAACTCCATGCTGTAAATGCTAAAGACAAAGTTGATCAAATGAAGAGTCGACCAAATGTAAAGCGGTACACACAAACAGTGAGCTGAAGTGCCTACACCTGCTGGACCCAATGCTGCTACAAAGCAACGGTGTCACTGCCCGAAGGCTCATTCTTTTCATTTTGATTTATTGGTGTCTGAAATTTTTAACCTTAACAATACAAAAATACAATACAAAAACCCAGGTGAAAATCAGATAACAAAAATACTGTTTGTTTGCATCACAAGCACTTAATAGTTTAACAGCTGCACTATCATTACGTTTGTCCTAACAGTAGGTCAGATGACTTCATGTGGTATGAAGGGGGTCACTCACAGTCCTGTAGTGCCCCTCAGCTCTACGCACCGTTTTATCATCTCTCTCTCATCCAGGTCTGTTGTCGCTGGCAGCCTCCAGCTGTTTCAGTGTACAGCTCTGATAAACACACTGTACACTCCCTACAGGCAGTCGCAGTGAGATACTAGCTGATGAACATAGTGTTTCCTTAGTTGCTGGAGACCTCGACAGTTAAAAAGAGAGAATATTGGAATTTCACAGACACCACATAATGAATGCTAATGTCTGCTGGATGTGGATATGGACGTGTAATAGTTTGCCATCACGTCAGTCAAATCAACTTCTCAAGGCCATAATGTATGAAACGTTTTTTTTCTAACTTGGCAAAGGACATTAAGGCTCGGTCAGACAGAATGAGGTGCGGTGCACTGCATTCATTGTTGGAAGAGCCTCGATCAGACAGAGAGCACTTGGCTGTTTAGGCTAACCACAGCTTTGCTGTGAAGAAACACAGATTTGTTACCTAATAATTTTACAGATAGCATACTAATGGGCAGCCGGAGGGCTCCTGCTCTGACTAACAGTTGGAGGCTGTCAATGCTTATTTTTTAAGATGGGTGGGGGACTGGACAATGGGGAAGAAGCAATGACTTCGGCCGTGCTGACGTGTTTTAACTTGAGGCATTCAGGGCAGGAAAAGCAGTGAATAAAATGCTTCACTGTCCTGGAAAACCATTAGAGAAAGCTGTACCTAGAAGCTACAATGCTCTCTGTCTGATTGGGCCATTATGCATTATTCTTTAATTATTTTGAGGGACTTGGGTTATTGTAGTTCTGCTAGCTAATAGTTGAAGCCAAATTATTTCTGGAACAAAAATAGCAGCAACAAGTGTTTTTGGGACGCTTATTTACTCGCAGCAGGAAATGTTTGAATGTGAATTGACATAAGGCCAATGTAAAATGCTAAGCCAGAGATGAGGAACCTCAAAAAGTCACAGGATAATGACTGGAGATGAACAATAATGTCATCTTTTTGTGTCATCTACTCTCACAAGCATCTTTGAGTTTAAATACTGTCTGAGGGTCTTCTGCACGCTGATATTACAACCAGCCAAATACTGGTATATATCTTGTGTTCACTCCTCCAGTCCCTTTGGTAGATAATCAATACTTTTGTCAAAAAAAAAAATCAACTTGATTGGTGAACTAGTAACAGTGGCTTGTGAAAATTTAAAGCCACCAGCCAAAAGACAGTTATCTTCCTACTCTGGTCTTGTGTATCCCTACCCAAACCAAAAGAACAATGCAGATGCCAGCTGATTCAAACAGGTTAGTAGCAACAAAAGGCAGTGTTGGATTAATGCCCCTATCCTTTACCTAGAGCCCAGTGAGGTCTACAATGGCCTTGATGAAGATGGTGTCGTCACGTATGTAGGAGTTCTTAGAGTCCAGTTTGGAGAGTGGACAGAAGAGAGGGCATCCGCTGGCGATGTTCATATCGCTGACGGGCCTCTGGAAGGACGAGGAGGAGATGTCAGGCCGAAAGGCATCAATGATGTGCTCCCTGTTGTTCTGGTCAAGCAGCATTAGGGTGACCTGAGGACAGAGCGGAGGAGTTGAGCCTTAAATCTGCAGCTCACACACTGTGAGTCATCAGTCTGAGAATCATCCTTACAATATGACAATGTGGAATAGGCACCTCTGTGAGATGAGATATGCATTGGCTCCTTTTCTTTTCGAAAGTTTAGATAGGCAACATGCCACAATAACTCAGAGGTTAATTAAACTGGTCACAAATTATCCCACACACTCAAGTGATTGCTAACTGCTAAATGTTCCCTGGACTAATACTTAATGTGGGGAGAAAAAATGATCAGATTTTCACCTGCATCTATCCAGAACATCTCACAATGTAAATGTAAATTAAACATGATGGTTACTATGGGCCAGTTTAAAACCATGACGAACCATGACGACCAATTACTGAGGTTTTTTTTGTAACTGTTTGAATAGTGTTCCATCTGTTGCTCTTTGTGTTTGTCTCTCCATCTTAAAAGATGGATTAATTCATAAATAAATTACTATCACATAAACATATATATATATATATATATAGTGGCAAGATGTAAAAACTATATTTTTTTTGCATTGGTTTGTTAAAAAATGTGATATGATCTGCAAGTCAACAACTCTTTATTTTCTCTCTTTATTGCAAAGCCTGGTTCACATCAGCAGATGCTTCCTGCTATATCCAACTCAAATCTTGTTTCAATGATTGGACTCCAGGTTTGCCAACTCCTGACAGTTATCTGTTGATGGAGTCATTAGCCCCAGGGTTCACTTACTTTTTTTCACCAGCACTATGAAGGTTTCATGGATGTGTTCAATAAAGATTAAAAAAAATGTATGTTATAATTGTTTGTGTGTCATTAGGTTAAGCACAGTGCCTTTGTCTGTACTTGAGACTTAGATGGAGATCAAATCTTTTATTTTTAATTTTATGATAAATCAATACAGAATAACAGGCTATTACAAGGACTTCCATTAGTATTTTGATTGAAAAAATTACCATTATATTTTGGCATTATTTATGTCTGAATGGTGGAGACCACTAATGACAGTGTTACCTTCTGATTAAAAGGCCACTTGAGGAGTGCGTCACTGTGTCCTCTCATCACCACAAAGAACAGCGACAGGTGTGTGCCGCGGCCCGTCCCATCGCCATTTAGGTAGATCCGCAGGCACATCTTGTAGCCGTATTTACTGGTGTAAAAGGCTGGAAAACATAGTAAAGGAACATATTGTGATGTTTTACATCAGACAGAAGCCTCATCATGGTCTGTATTATAGCTCAGTCGTCACATTAAGCACTTACCAGGAGAGAACATGGCAGGGGCGCGGCCGGCCACGGCATCCTGCCTCTTCTTGGTGAAATCTGAGATCTTCCAGACGAAGATGCCGTCGTATGTGGCTGCAGACATCTCCCTCATTTTCCCCTCCATCTCCACGATAGACAGGTCCCTCAGACTCACCGTCCTCTCAAGCTGTCGGACCTGCAGCACAGAAACACATGAATAAGTATGCTTTCTGCAAAGTAGAATGCTGAAGTGACAAAAGAGATTAGCAACTACCTGATGGAGCTTTTAAAAATGACGTCTATTGAGCCAGCTATAGGTCAATATGGAATAAACTTTGAACCATTAGAAAAAGCTAAATGAAAATGAAGTGACAGTGAACTTCATTGCACTATTGACATCTCTGTCAGAATGATCATTTTCATTTGAAGTGAGTGATTATGTGATCCTTTCAAATACTTAAATTTTCTCTCTGGTGCTTTGACAATTTGATGACAATCTTGAGTGAATCGTTGTCTTTAACTTAATATGGTGGAGCTCACAGCTGGACTGCAGAGATCAGGTTTGATTTTGTCACCTTGTTGTTGAGGATCTCAATCTTGTCCTGGTCCAGTCGGTGTTGGCGGTTGTAGGCCTCCATGGTGGTGCAGGAGCGCTCCATCTCTCTGTTGAGGACGCAGACGATGTTCTCGAACGTGTTCACTTTGAGCTCCAGCTCCTGGCAGCGCCGGCTCAGCTCAGCCACCTTGGTCTTTTCGCTCTGCAGCTGCAGCTCCAAGGCAGCGCCCATGGCACTTGGCAGCGGGGTGAAGGAGGTGGCCAGGGTCGGGGCGCATGCACCCTGCACAGACGCCGTAGCGCCCCCACCCAGCTGGCTCATCTTCAGCTCCAGGTCTCTGAGGGACTGGTGGAGCTCTTGCAGCTTGTGGCTGGCCACTTCCAAGCTCTGGGGCTGCAGGCTCTCCAGGCTCACCTTGATGCCCATGATGAAATGCAGGAGCAAGTTGAGATGCTCGTACGAACACTGCCGCTCATGGTCGTGGATCTTCTCTTTCTCCACCTCCACTCAAAAAAAAGGCACAAGCAGAAACACGTTAGGAACACAAATAAGCGGCCTTACCCATGACAAACAAATAAAGATGAAATGTTATGATCTGCTTAATTGCACGGCATGACAAGAAATGAGTAAAGGCATACAGCAAAGAAATAATGGGGCTAAATATCATGCTTCATCCACACAATGACACTGAACAACAGAAAAAATTCACTTCAATGGCAAAACAATCTCATACCTTAGATGATGGCCTATTTCAAGAGGTTGCATATTGAGTACGTTTGTTGGAATGAAGGTGTGCAATAAATGTTATATTAAATACAAGTGATTAATTAGATTCCTGTCAAAAACCACAGAATGTAGATAAAAACTACAAAATTACGATCATAAAAAGGAGAAAACATGGAAGGAATCTTTGTCTGAGCACAGTAAGGTCAGTCTCCAGACAGTGTTTACTCTGGCATCTGATTCACATATTGTGAGTCTTTATCTATTATCTATGTTATTCTATGTCAAATTGGATTTTTGGTAATTTTTTGTTAAACTATTATATTGATATTACTGTTGAAAAAGTATCTTTTTCTAAATATTGATGTAAAGGGGCGATTTCTACCATCAACTTTTTGTCTAATATATTGGTACTTAAGTCTCCACAAGTGGGTCTAAACTACTTCCACTTTTCTGTTTTCAGTGTCAAAAAGAAAAAAAACTCACCAAATACACATGCTTTTATAAAATAACAGGACGAAAACTCTATAAAGGCATCATGCATGAGCACATGCACACACAAACACACAAGTAATTTACAGGCATGCAGCCATAACTCTTGAATAATGTAATACCTTTCCTAATTAAAAATGTTTTTTAAGGTAATACACTGTTGATTTACCAACCAAATAAATAACTTTATTTTTCATATAGCATCTTATCTACTGAAAAAAATCCCCTTAACTTGCCCATTCAGTTTGTAATTTTGCCTAGTTATTCCATGAGTGCCAAGTAGTAATTAGTTTAGACATTGTTACACATATAGCAAATTATGACAAAAATGTCTACTTACAGACGTATCGCAGCCAACAACATGAAATCTGCATGGTGCTTTAAATTTACTGCAGAACTTAATATGGTCCACATACTGCAAAACAAAAAAAAAATGAAAGAAGCTAATGATCTGTAGAATACGTTGCAGAATTTGATCCCTTGCTTAATGGTAAATGAGATCAATCCAACAGAATTATGAGAAATCACTTGAAAAGAAATGTCTTGGATACCTTTTCTCTGGGGATCTTTTTCTTTGCACAACCTTCACAAATCATCGGGTACTTTGGACAGATTTCGTCATGTGCCTAAAAGAAGAAAAGGTATATAGGTTGGTTCATAATAAGAGAAATAGCTTGTTCTGGTGCAGCTGGCTTCAGTTAGACTCAATAGATTGTTGTTTACTAAATATATCAGTGGTTCTCAAGACAAGGGACAAAACAGGTTTGATCTTTCCTTTTTTTGTCTTTTGCTTATTTCTAAAACAGATGAATACATTTTTGTCAAATTATATTTTGTCATCATTACGATTACATTTTGTCAAACATGTTTTGGTTCAACCACCCAGTTGTAGATTTTTTATGGAATGTATGTTAGATCAACATTTGATTTTTGTCAGCACCCTTAGTAGCACATAAATGCATATTAAAATGATTTGAAAAGATCTTATCAGAAATATTTCCACTCATTATTTTCCTAATCTTTCCTAATAATGCTCACAGGTCTTGAAATCAATAAAATATATTTTTGTAAGCCTTAAAAATTTTTAGTTTAATAAACAGAAATTCAATTAGGTGACACCTTTGGACTGTGTTTAACTCTAGTAATAGAGAAAAAGCTGACCTTGATGTTCTTTAACAGGAACGGTTCTTTGCAGTATTTGCAGTTGAGTGTCCTCTCTGGACACTCTCTCTCGTTGTGCCGCTCCTGTTCATTGGCTCTCATCAGCTCTTTGCAGGAGGGACACAGGATGATCATGAAGTCACAGTGACCCTCATGGCTGGCCTGCAGGTGACCCACAAAAACACTTCAACATTTTTATAATGTTCACTCATTGTTTGATGAACACCTTTGACTTGATGTCACTGATTGCACAATGTCACCAGGAGGTGTACTTGAGTAAGGATGTACATGAAAATTGACTCAACAAAAAAAAAATGTCACATAAATGATAGAGGCATTTTGGTTCTATAAATAATCAAAGTCACCTATATAATCTAAGTTCAGCAAGTTCTATCCAGAGTCAGCACAAACAGAGACTACAAGGAAAGACTTTAAATAGAGTTGTTTTTTTTTGTCTACCAACAGAACAGAACATATCCATAAAGGTAGATATTTAAGGCAACTAGTAGGATCCCTAAAAAAAATCCAAAGATGTGTGTACACATATTAATAAAAAAATAAAAGTAGAAATAAAAAAATTATAATAAAAAAGCATTACTTTCAATTGAGGTGGGACAGGAATCAGGTGAGGAGGGCTACTGTTGGAGGTCAACACATTGGAGAGATTATAAATCTGGCCTGGCTTGGAAACTAATTTGGGTTCCCCAGTAGGCACTCAAAAGACTTTGGAGAGGAGAAGGATTTCTGGAATGCTGATCTCTGGCTCATCCCCAGATTAGATGATAAAATATTATTTGAAAGACAACCATTAATTTATAGTTGCCTTCTTGTTCTGAAAGACATTCTTAGCAGAATTATCAAATTGTAATTTGACAGTGGGGTTTTTCTTAAGTGTATGGTAATGGAAGAAATTAAATGTTGCAAAAGTATATTTACTTTTATTATATACTATTATTACAGCATTATGTATTTGGTATATTTGTTTTAAAAAATCCAACAAAAGATGGTGACTGTAACACAGAGGCAAAAAATTACTGTTCAGGAAACACAATGTAGATACAACAATTTGCTGCTTCATGTTGGATGCTTCTGGTCTCTATGTTGCCTATTTAATACTGATAACAGATGCCCTGTCAGGGTTTAACATTTATAGACACAAAGAAAAGTACAGTAGTCTTTGCTGTCTGTTGCCCATGTTATACACATTGTGGCTTCCCCTCAATGTGTTAACGCTAAGAGATTTTTACATTTTGTTCTACAACTAAACAATATGTCAATAAATACCTAAGATAAGCAAAGTATTTCAGCTATCACCCCACCCAGCTACAACTTTCAGCTTCTTCTAGAGGAACCTGAGGTGTCCCCAGGCCGGACAAGAGACATAATCCATCCAGCATGTTCTGTGTTAATCCCAGGGCTTTATACCAGTTTTATCTGCCTGGAGTACCTCTAGTGGAAGGAGCAGTTAAAGGAAGGCATCCTTACAAGATGCCTGAACCACCTGAGCTGGCTCTTTTTAATGCAAAGCACAAGTGTTGAGGCTCTACTCCGAGTACGTCAATCCATCTTCAAGGCCTATCCCAGCAAACTCTATGAAGGACCTAATTAGGGCAGCTATGTTTTCATGAACTCCAGGGCTGTACAGTGCGAGCAATTGCTCGCATATTGCGCCTAAATTTTGATTGTGCGAGGAAGAAAAAAAAAACGCTCGCAAGTGTGCGAGTATGTATTTCAACCCTTGCATTCGCACTTAAAATAAATATATCATATAGAGAAAACCATTCCCGCATTTGTACAAATCGACAAGAGTTTACAACTTAATATTTCCTTTTTTTATCCTGCCCTTGTTAAATATGACCGAGCGGGGAAATGTAGACCTCTTGATATGACGTGGTGACGTCTCAACGCACAAGCTGCTGATTCGCTGTTACGGTCTTGGCTTGCGTTGCGATTAGCTCCTGCAGCGGTTAGAGCTAGCTTCATTGAGTCACAACGTACGGTTTGTGAGGAGAGAGGAGAATAGAAAATAAAAATGATAACATCTTTCTTTCAAAGAAACCCAAAAGAACCAGGAGAGGCAACCAGGGAAGACGAGGAAGACGGTGAGGATGATGAGGAGATGGCAATAGGCCATGACAGTAGTATGACTACAACTACCAAATCTAGCCCAACCAAAATCCACAAATTCCGATCCGATTGGCTTAAAATATTTCCGTGGCTAGTCCACGAAGATGGAAAGATGTTTTGTAAGTACTGCCGAGGCCAAAAGCAGGCAGGCAATTCGGCATTTGTT
>JAOWBC010001486.1:125128-159795 GCA_028566105.1 Hypoplectrus providencianus
ATGGCCATTTTTTTTATTATTCTATTTTTTCTTTTTTTAATATCTTGTTCCCTCTAATAACATAACCTATAAAGACCGGCTGCCTCTTATGTAGGGGTTTTAGAGTAAGAAAAATAGAAATAAAAAAAAGGTCCACACTCTTTCACTAAAGGTCCACACTGTTTTACATTTCTGCCTACGCCACTGGTGTGATGGTTTAAAATTATACAATAAATACACAGCAAAAAGTAACAAAATGGACAAAAGCAATGATGTAATTAACAATAGAAAATGAAGTAAAAACAATTAAATACAGCAATATAGTTGTATAAAATGTGCGTGTGTGCGTGTGAAAAAGGTACTTTTTGTACAGTATGTGTCTTTGCGTTAATAAAAACATTGTATGAAGAAATTTCACAGTGCTCCTAAATTTTTATCTGTGCTCCTAAATTTTTTCATTTAGGAGCACCTGTGCTCCTAGTGAAAAACCTAAGCGTACAGCCCTGAACTCATTATATTGGTAAATACCATCCCATAGGTAAGGGTATGGACTGCTGAAGTGAGAGCTCCAGAGGTCAAAACTCCTTCTTTCTCACAATAGCTAGGTACAATTCCCGCAATAATTCTGACAACACCTGTGCATCTCACTCTCCATTCTACCCTTACTCGTGATCAAGACCCCAAGAGACTTTAACTCCATCTCTTGGGCAGTAACTCCCTCACAACCTAAAGAGGGAGGCAACCGTTTTCAAGGTGTTGACTCTCATTCAAACTTTTGCAGCCAAGTTGGAATGAGACCCAAGATTGATAAAGCCAAAAGAGCCATACCATTTGCTAAAAGGAGACAAAATTCTGTCTTCACTGAACCAAGCCCCAACCTCCCTCAAGTTGCACCTTGGAATTCTGTCCATGAATACCACAAACAGAATTGAAGACGAGAGACAGCCATGACTGACTCAAAAACCTACTGAGAACGTGTTTGAAGTTGTGTAAAGTACATAGACACAGTTCTCATTCTGGTTATACAAGGACCAGATAACAACAAGCCCAGTACCCCATAATCTCATGAAAACAGTCATAAGCCTTTTGTAAGTCTACAAAATCCATGTAGACTGGATGAGCAAACTGCCATGACATCTCCAGCCCTCTTGCAAGAGCAAAGAGCTTGCCCCCCTTCCAGGGCCAGGATGGAACCTACATTGTTCTTCCTGAATACCAGGTTCAAAAATTGGTTGGAGCTTTTTTTTTCCAGCACCCTGGGCTAAACTTTTCTAGGGAGTCTGAGCAATGTGACACCACAATAATTGGAGCAAATCCTCTGGTACTCTTTTTTTAAGATGGGATCCATCACTTGGTCTACCACTTCAGTTGCCCAAACCTCAATGCAATATCGAAGAGGCTTGTCACCCAAGGCAGCCCAAAAAGCCCAGAGTGATCAGCATCTCATCCAATTCATCCCTACCTGGCACCTCGCCACAAGGAGCTTTTTGACTACTTCAACCATCTCAGCCAAGCATATGGATTAGTCTTCTGTTCTCCTAAGGCATGAAATTCTGCGTCCTCCAGAGAGCTCCTATCCCCCCTCATCACTGGGACACTTTTAATGTAAAGCAGCAGATGAAAGATGTTCCATGGAAAGAACTTAAATAAAAGCTCAGGGGAAAAAAGAGTGAAGTTGATATCAATGAAATGAAATGAGACTGGATCACATGGCACATAGAATCCTGTGAATACCTCAAGCTTAGGTAGAAAATCTAAATCCAGCACAAGAATTGCTGACTCCAACACTACATAAACAACTTCTGTATTGGGATGAATGCTGGAAAAACACACACTGAAAATAATACTGCCCATAAACAATGTCCAAAATGTGGTTTCCCTGTATCTTGAGGGATCATGACTTCTTATCCCTTGTACCGGCTGATATGACATGCAAATTGTCATTGCAGCAGCAAAAATATAATATCAAGGTCCTTAAATCAAGCTCACAGCTATCACATTGCCAATGTTGTTTTTGCAATTCAGGACCAGTAATAAAAGTTACATTCCTCAGTAGAATATAAGAAACAACTGAACAGGATTTAAAAGTGCTGAAGGAAAGGAAGGAGTGACTGATCATTTCCCTTCCTGCTTCGTATTAGTGCACACCTCAAATTCTTTGATAGTTCCCGTCCATGTGCATCCTTCATTGGGACAAACAGCTGCCAAGGCCTCCACTTCTCTCCGAGCTGCATTGTCAGGGAAAGCCTGCATGGAAAAACAGAGGTTGTTGCTGGTTACAGTCTGGTTTGTGTCTTCAGTTTCAGTCTGAGGCATAGTGTTACAAACACAGTGCATCAGATTCCTGGGGATCAGGATACTCTGAGCTCAACTTTCTCTCCTGGCTCTAATTTCTCCAGCACATATGATCATTCTGAGGACAAAGGACTATCGTTGCTCCATCTGTTGTCTACGCTGCCAAGAATTACAGAACAATCAAACGTTCTGTTGTGCTAGCTCTATACTCCAGCACATTGGATCTGAAAACAAACAATGACTATGATGTCACAGTGCTGACTCTGCAGGTTTTTACATGCACTAAAATTTTGGCTCTCATCACCTGCATCCCAAAGTTACCAAACCAGGCTTAACTCTACTCCTAATGACAAAAAGTCATACTTATATAGTTTTAACTGCAACTGCTGGGGGAAAGATGTAATGTACAATATAAGCAGAAAATAACTTACACCGCCTTGCTTGAGAATAGAGGTTGGCTCCTCAAATAAGTCTTCTTTGATGCAAGCACTGCATTTCTGTGGTCCAGAGCTTGAAGGGAGCAAAATATGATATTTCATTAGTAGAAATAATGTACTAATATTTACCTGCCCTCTACCAGGTGTCATACACCTACAACATAGATGCTTGACATTACCATGACTGCTATCCAGATGCTTTTCAGTCCCGAGATGACAAGAGTAATACATCTTTATTGGCTGCAATAGATAATGGTTATTAAAGAAACCCCCATTAACACATAGTTTGTCAGTATTAGCTACCATACTGCTGAAACTAAAGAACCAGATTAGTGGGCTCCTATCTATCCTGCACTCTTTGTGCCACTATATGCAGACAGTCTGTACATTGACAACTTCCCATCAGGAACAGTAAACAAAGACATCAAGAAACAAACCAGCACTCCTATGTGGAGATATTAGCCTACAAGTTTGTGCAATGTCTTTTGTATGTCGCTTAGCTATGGGGATTTGATTAACCAAAAGGACAATTTTGAGAACAAGAACTATGTTTGCAAAATAAAAGATTTCAAAAGGCACCATTTGAGAAAGCGTACGATCACAATGCAGAACCTACCGTAGCATGCCTGTCTGACATGTTTTGGAAAAATGTAAATATAAAACCAGTTTTCTGTCACGGACAGCCAACACAACTTGATTAACAGTAAAAGGGCCTGAAAGTTCTGTATTTTTTTTGCTTATTTACTAAGTCGTTGTATTCATTGCAGTCACACTCTGCAGATAGTCATCACCAACAGTAATTAAATGGAACTACTGAGTGGGTCGCAGATTTCTGTCTAACGCCACTCACAGGGTCTTTGATTAAGGAAATCATGCATCTTGTCGTGGCAGATATTGAGTAAAAAATATTACTAATCTTAAATGCAACTAACACATGAAAACATGCGCACTGTAAAAAAAAAAAAAAAAAAAAAAAAAAAGTAACGGTAACCAAACCAACAGCGCCTTTATATGAAATCTACATTTTTTTAATTTCCGTTGTTTGTTTGTTTATGATGAAAGAATATTAGTCGTACTCTCGTCACTGTGATGTTATTTAAATATAGAAAAAAATATCGAAAAGTAAACACATGTATTGATTAGAACCTTGTCACTCCATCTACCATGTTGATACGGTCAACCGAAACTCCAATACGAAAATGCCAGGTTTAACGTTGGCTGGTTTATCGATCCAGTTAGGTCCTGAGTATAGCATACTGATATGATTTTAACAGTTGACGGACGTTCTAGTGAATTCGGCATACGTACAAAGCTGAAATTACTTTTAAATAACACACTTTTAAGTCCAACTCTTTGACATAACTGTTACACCCTGCTTGCTCTGGCCAGCCACAACAGTGGCTAGCGGGACCAACATTACACTACGAGGACACCTGGCCAACCCTTCACACAAGTTCAGATTTTATTGGGATCAAATGGTGATAGGTGAATTACCTGTACGCCGAATTTTGCAGTGGGTCTTTGCAATCTATAAATCCTAACTTGGCTTTGTAGTCGTATATTGCGTTACCTGTAACAATAAGCAGGGCAGTATTAAATTGAAAGATATTTGAATTAGGGCTGGTGACAAGCTCTGATTGCTCGTGTGGGCTACACATCTAGCTAGCTCCCTAGCAACGACATTACTCACCTCACAATTTTGTTGAAACAGAACGAACAAAAGCGATGACCACATTGAGCTTGCAAAGGCCTTCTCAAGATTTTCTGGCACGAATTACACAAATGCTTGTCTTCGAGGTTGTTGGCCAAAATTTTCTTTGGGAAGCCCGGTTTGTTGCCTTCCAGGGAAGATGGTGGAGACGGCTCCTGTGCAGCCATTATTCCCCTTGAACAATATCGAGGTACTCAGCGGGGTGTGTTCAAGACAGCAAACACAGCTGAGTGTAATTTTAGAAATGGTCTCCAGCAGCAACGAGCCATTGCTGTTTGACAGTTTATCAAAATGTGTATTCCTGCATAAATTGTTACGCATTACGACATTTGATCTTCATGTGCACTGATGAGCAGGACCAGGCGTTTTCATGTGATAAATGTGACAGCTGAGGATGATGCTGTGTTCACGTGCAGATGACTACGTCTACCGCTAGGTGCCGCAAGCCCGAGAGGACAGCATCCGAACAAGTAGCATCAGGGGCTATCGTCAAGAGCAGGCTGCGTGGGATTGGACCACCAGCATTAAACCAGTATAATATGGGAAGTGTCTTCAAAATAAAACCAAGTCATTTGCATTAATTAGGTTTTGGAGTGTGCAAAATCATCACAAGGACGGCATATTGTGCTCAGGTAGGAAATTCTGATGCCTAAAACGTGATGCAATGCACTGTGATTGCAGCCATTCATAATATCAATACTGAAATCCATAAACAGACCTGCTTCATTTGGCAATAAATGTTGAAAAAAAGGAGAAGAAAGAGAGAAATCTGAGTTACGTCTCCACATAGCAGGAGACAATGGTAGAATTGATGACTCCGCTGAAATTAAGCACTTTGCATTTGCTGCCAGTGGGATCACTGCAGGTAGTTTTGTCCAGATTTTGAGACTTGTACCTCTGAGACTGGTGTCCCTCCAGTCTTCTCAAGAAGTACTTGACAGTGAGGAGACCGTCCAATGTTTCAGACATTGTTTTATTTCATTTTAATGTATTTGGATGTTCTTTTTTTTGATCATTTGTGGAATTCTCACATCAGAGGCGAGTGTCCAAACCAGGAGTTAAAGATTATAATATTCAAATTTTCTTTTGAGCATTTCGTAAGGTTTTCGATCCATGTTTACTTACTTTCCATGGTCTAGAATGTTTTTTCCATTGTAAGCCTTCCAGTCTCCCACGAGCAAAGACACAAGCTTTATTTTGAAAGTGATGGCGGAAGCTTTACGTGTGTGACGCTTCACTGACTCTGTGATAGCTGCTCTCTTTGCAAAGGAATGTCGCTGCTATATCTCTGTTGGGATGGAGGACAGACAGATGTTTTGAGAAAACGATGTCGGGACTGCTATGTGTTATCTTGTTGAATAACCGTGAGTATTTGTAGCTGACAGGACCTGAAAGTAAACAGCCAGTAAAGCCACCGTTTAATGACACTGGGTGCCAGAGGGAAACGCTAAGCTAGCTAATATCGTTTGGATACGTTTGCTAGCTAAGACAGAGCCAAAGGATAACGTTACCTTTCAACGAGACAGTGTTATAAACTGCGCTGTCCTTTATTGTTGAACACAGACATGCTCTTTGTATGGCTGTAACATTTAAGAATAATTTCGTCATGGTTTTTCATTAAATCCCTTTCGAAGCGCTAACAGCTGGGGAAGCTAATGCTAGCTGGATAACGTTAAAGGGAAATTCGTCCTAAATGAAAATGTATTACTGTGTAGTTATTAACGCACAGTACTGCACAGTATTTGGATATGAGCTCGTCTCCTCTGAAATTGAAAAAAGACACCCACGGCACTGCAATGACACAGTGAATAATGTAACAGCTCCTGGGATACTGAGACAGCACCCATTAGGATTTGATAGAGACATGCAGCAGCTGTAAGGCCCTGCGTCAAGAATAACTGCCTTACAATGGACTTTTAAATGAAAATGGACAAACAAACAAAAAAAACTGACGATAAACTCCTCTTAAATCTCGTTAGAAGTTGTACGCATTGAAATAGATATAGAATTTCAGTGTAGCCATCTTATTTTGGATTAGGGAACAATAGCAACTGTTAGGAAACCGTTTAATAATCTTATTTATCTAGCACGTTATATTTTTTAATCCAGATATTTATACAACACCTTTTGAAGGTTTTCAGAATATATATTTAGATTCACAAATGTAGGTGAAACAACATGATTCTTTATTCGTTATCAGGTGATCATTGTGTAATAATTAGTGTGTAATTGCTATTCTTTAAAAAAAAAAAATATAAAAATAATAATAATAAATAATAATAGTATGTTACATATTTTTAAAGATAATTTTTTGAAGTTTGCGTTTCTGTTTTTACATCAAACTGTACATTACTTTTTGTAGTAATAAAGCAAAAAAATATAGTTACTGGAGCTGTATCAGATTGAGTTTGAATATGGATTTTTCCATTAAGGGAAACATTTCTCTGTGGTTGTTGAAATTAATGGGCTAAAATAACCAAATTACAGTATGTTCAAATGCATTTTCCTTTTGGTTACCAAATCTAGCTTCACGTTTTTTAACCTTATCAAAAGATGTGATTTTGTCATGATTTTGCCCTTATATTGTCATGTTTAGGCACTGAAAGATAAGTCAATTCCTCAGCCATAATCACTGAATTCTTTTTTCTGTTTCACAGATGTTGCTATAATCAACATAGCAGTAACCTCAACATCTGACTGGCAACCAAGAACATCAAGTCAGATTTAGGAGAACCAGTGATACTTTCAGATCATCATATTTGCTTCAAAGCATGGACCCTTAATTTCCTCGGCCACCAGGACTCTCTGTTACACTTTCCCTTCAGTTGTTTGACAATTAGTCAGGAAAGCCTCACCGTACTGCTACGTGTTACTGGACAAGTTTGTGAGGCTTCGTCAAGATGTTTTCAGCACTTAAAAAGCTGGTGGGATCTGAGCCAGGGCAGCTCAGGGACAAGAACATCCCGGCTGGCCTGCAGTCAATGAATCAAAGTTTGCAGAGACGCTTTGCAAAAGGGGTCCAGTATAACAGTAAGTGCTGCAGCCAAGTGCTCCTGTCTCATTTATAGAATTACAATATGCTTCTTAGTGAGGTTGCTGAACTATTTTTAAACACCTCTGATGTACAATCTCTTTCTCACTCAAGTGAAAATAGTCATCCGTGGAGATCGAAACACGGGGAAGAGTACTTTATGGCATCGGCTACAGGGCAAGAAGTTTGTAGAGGAGTATCTACCCACTCAGGAGATCCAAGCCACAAGTATTCATTGGAATTACAAAAGTAAGTAATTGAAGCTCATGTAAAATCTAAACATTTTAACGTATTCAATTTCATCACCACTGCTTTGGTCATGTCTGTATTTTGGTGAATATTTGACATCTGTTGTTTGTGCCTTGGTGATTTATTTCAGTGGCTCCATATCAAGGTAAAATAGGACTGTATATTTAGATTTAGCTGCAGCTAACCCAGTTTTAGAGTAGTTATGTATTGTTTCAGTCATCCCATTTTACACCACTACTTTTTCTAGGCTTTTTAGGTATTGGGTCCATGTTAACTTACAGTAATAGAATACGCATTTTGAATAATTTCCTCTGTAGCCCAAAAACATGAATAATGACAATTTCTCTTTCTTTCAGCTACTGATGATGTGGTCAAGGTGGAGGTGTGGGACGTCGTAGACAAAGGTTAGTGTTGACACATTAACAAAAACAAAATTTAAAGACCTAGACTTTTCAGTTAGGTAGACCTCGCTGTAACTACTGCTGTCAACATGATAAAGTATTTCATGACATCAAATAGTTGCATGGGTGTTGGTTGGTTGTTCTGTCCTCAGTGTTGATGTTGTCTTTTTTGCACCTCTCTTGCACTCATCTCAGGCCAAAAATATCCTCTTCCTGAAGGTGTAGGTGAGCACTGCTATAGTGTGTAGAATTTGAACTGGCTTGTGTGCTGTGGGTTTGTCTTCAATTCTTATCTCAATGTCAATATTCCCAAGGTTTGGCTCTTCTCAGGTTTGCTGCGTGGCTACATTTCAGTTTGGCTGATTTTCTGCTGTGTGTAGCTACAGCTTTAGTGCCTGCACCGTTTGAACCATGACTTCATGCCAGCAGTGTGAATTTAATGAAGAATGCGTGTTAAAATTAGGCTGCAAGATGCTTTTCCATGAGAAAAGCAGTCGTGTTCCCCTGCTTGTTAGTTACACGCACTGCAATCTAACATAAAGTAACAATCTAAGCTGTAGATCTTAATGTTTTTTTCCTTTCAGCTCTTGTAAACTTAACACTTGGGATTTATTCTTTTTTTCAGGAAAAGGCAAAAGGCGCGGCGAGAATTTGAAACTGGAGAATGAGCCCCAAGAGGTGATTATCACATGACTGTCATGTGTTTAGGAAATAGGCTAATTTCTTCTATGTGGGTCAGTGATGAAGTAGGCAGGAGGTAGAGGTCAGAGGTTCATTTGATTTTTTTGATTAATATATTTGTTTATTTTTTGTGTTGTAGTCGGATGAGGTGGCCCTTGATGCAGAGTTCCTGGATGTATACAAGAATTGTAATGGGGTCATCATGATGTTTGACATTACCAAGCAGTGGTAAGTCATCTGTCTCATCACTGAGCTCTAATGCTGCAATATGCATTGACAGATTAGGTTTCAGCTGAGAGCTTCCACTAGTGGATTTTGTTCAGCTTTCAACAGGGCTATTTTAGGCATCAATAGATAGAGATTTTTTTCAAATACTCCGAGTTATTTAAATGGTTGCTGTTTCTGGGTCTGATGTGTTGCTTTGCTTGTAGATACAGTATTTTTACCTGTGTCAGTGAGTGTTAATGCCAGTCTCAACAAATCCAACTAATCACTAAAACCAATGTTGAATGTATCTCTGTGCAACTATTGTGTGCATGTGTACCACAGCCTAATGTATATAATATATATTTTTCATCTGTGCCATAGAGTTCCACTGTGTTTTGAAAAAATCATCACTGAGCCACACTGTCACATTAATTTCCATGAGCATACACAGTTTATATTGACTCCCCACATATGCTATCCTGCTTCCACAAATACTCACTAAAGCCTGAAATGGTTATTAATCAGTGGCTGAAAAATGTCCCTAACAAATGCACTGTCCTCCTGTTTTCTTGCTTAAAAACTACAGTGAGCAGTTTCAGTACCCCTTTTTATACTGCATTTCCAGAAACGTGCCATTACAGGCTCTGCCGGCATCTTCCTTAAGGACATTTGTGCTAGTTCATACCTTGTAGCAGCATATTTGATTTTTTTTGTACCTTAATGTGTTAGGAAGTGGCGTATGCAAGGCTCTGCCTAAATATCCTGTGTACTATGGTCATCCCTCAGTTCTTTCACCCTTCACATAGCTGAGAGCAACCTTAGTAATTGTCTAGTCAGTCTTTGCCGCCTTCTCAGATAGGGTTAAATGGCCATTGTTGCCATTAGATTTTGTGTTGCGCTAAGGGCATAATGCACAGAGGCCCACTGCAAGGAATCAATATACAGTTTGTCACATTTTTACATGTGATGTAAAACATCTGGTTTCCCTGCTTTTCAGCTGGGCTCAGTAAAGATAAGCTTTTGAACTGATGAATGACAGTAGTGACAGCTATATAGGCATTCCCTCCCATATGTCACTTCAGGTCATCTGTTTAAAAAGGGTCAAACAGGTGTCTTCAGGTTGGTCACGTGGGGCATGACATCCTATACCACATGTATTTCACCTCCCTCCTCTCAAACAATCCTGTGTTTTTACTCATCTACAGGACTTTTAACTACATCCTGAGGGAACTGCCCAAAGTACCTACCCATGTGCCAGTGTGTGTGTTGGGAAACCACAGGGACATGGGCGAGCATCGCGTCATCCTCCCTGATGATATAAGAGACCTCATTGCTGGATTAAACAGGTAGAGATCAGCACTGAGCTAAATGCTAGTGATGAGTTGATGAAGCCTTATAAATCTTGATGTCTTTAAACGCAGCAATCACAGTGGCATCTGGTGGCTTGTAAAACATGAAGCCGAACTCTAAAGTCTGGGGCCCAAAATGGTACAACACATCTCGGACTTAATGCTTTTGGTCTTATGTTTGGTCAAAGTTCAACAAGCAGGTGTTATGTTATATGTAATGTTGATGAATCCGCCTTCTGGAGTTTGCATGTGTGGTCAGGATGGATTTTTTCAACTTCGTCCCACCGTCCAAAGACCTGTAGGTTTGGTTAGATGGTGATTTAAAATTGCCCACAAGTGTGTTACCGTAGGCTGTAAGTAAGAGTTGGCTTTAAGTAAGCTTAACAATGACTTTAAATAAGCT
Source organism: Hypoplectrus providencianus (assembly GCA_028566105.1). Classification (NCBI taxonomy): domain Eukaryota; kingdom Metazoa; phylum Chordata; class Actinopteri; order Perciformes; family Serranidae; genus Hypoplectrus; species Hypoplectrus providencianus. The sequence goes on from JAOWBC010001486.1 coordinate 135,872, forward strand.
TAACAAAATGAAAGGCTGCGGACATAACAAAGCTGGAATTGTTTCTGTTGGACTAGTGCAGTGGTTCTTAAGCTGGGTTGTGTGACTGTATTGGTAAAGTTGTTAAGTGAAAACAGTGCTCTAAAACAGAGCTTAAAGAGAGCGGAAATAGATAGAAATCAGGTACTATAAGTAATGAATGATCTCATTGACCATTGTTTTTACGTTGACTGTTTAGGAGGCATTTATGGCCTTTTGGAGGCCATACAATCTTTTATAAAATAATGATTCAACAGATATTATTTCTAAAGCTTAGTCTGCTACCCCCAAGTGGCCAAAAAAGTAATATCATTTAATGACGAGAACACTCGGATAAATATACTGCACAATCTGGAGATAACTGGTAATACTGTTTTTTTTTCCAGACCAATGGGAGCATCTTACATTCACTATGCCGAGTCCTCAATGAAGAATGGTTTTGGCTTGAAATATCTGCACAGGTTTTTTAACATCCCTTTCCTGCAGCTACAGGTTAGGTTTTACTTCATATTTGTTATCATTAATATTATGTAATAATGGTTTTAATAATAATCATATTTTATTTTCTTTATTTTTTAAGATTAAAAATCTATGTTAATTTAAGGGGAGAAGTAAATTATTTTTGCCTGTGTAATCATGCTCCTTTTGCAGTGTGTATGTTTAGACTTAGTCTGCACTTCCGTCCTGTCATTCATGTCAAGTTTGTGTTTGTTTGTGTGTGTGCAGAGAGAGACCCTCCTGAGGCAGCTGGAGACAAACCAGCTGGACATGGATGCCACCCTGGAGGAGCTCTCTGTCCAGCAGGAGACTGAAGACCAAAACTATGACATGTACAGTCTGATTTCTTTCTCTCTGTCATTGCACTGTTGTGAAACACGTGCAAAAGCTTTTTTGCATGTTTCTTATGCACAACAGAGGGAATGTTTTTTGCACCTGATACTTTCTGTTGAGCACCAGAAACTTGAAAACTTCAGTTCTCTGCATGTCTACTCTTGGGTTGCTGATTCTGGGAAAACACTGAAGACTGTATCTGTTGAATTTTACACCAGTGTATGAAATTTGCTGTTTGGGTTCATTCCCTTCAGCGAAAAGTTATATTGCTGGAAGTACAAATCCACCTTTGTCTGTGAGATATTTAGAAATTGAATGAAGACAACTTCAAGTGCAATTATTGCAGCTAAGTTATAGTTTGTTTACAATCCTGTTGTGATTTCTGCAGATTCCTGGAAAACTTGGAGTCTCGCAGTAAGGGCTATGGTTCTCCTGGTCCGGCTAATGGTCAGAGTCCCTCCTCTGGCTCCCAGTCCCCCATTGTCCCTCCCAGTGGGGCCTCTACAGGCAGCTCTAGTCCAAGCACCCCTCAGCCCCCTATTCCCCCCCAGGTGCTCCCACAGTCACCGTCTGTTTCCGCTTCCTCCCCTGCACCTTCATCGACAGTGGTGAGTGGGGCGGCCTCACCTGCTGTTGAGTCAAAGCCATCAGCTCAGTCACCCGAACACCTCCAAGCCTCAGCTGGAGCTGCAGCGGCAGGCCCGCAGAAACGCGGCTTCATCTCCCGCTGGTTTGGCTCATCTGCTGCTGCTGAGGCTCCTGCTTCTGCACCAGGTAAGTCCCTGCTTTAGATTAATCATGCAGTAACACACATGCCATCTCCTCTGAGGTAGTATCACACTGTCAGCTGCCAGTGATAATACACGCATCTTCCAGTGCCCACTGACCCTCTAGCTTACACTGTGGATAGATCAGGAGAAAACATATCAGAAGATACATGGAATGTTTACACTGACCATGTGAACCCATTGAGGAAGTGAAACCTCTGATCAAAAAAAGGAACTTTTATGACTGTGACTCATCTCAGGCTTACTTCTCTGGTGAATTTAATAGTTAAAATATATATTTTTTTCTCATTTTGGTGCTAATCCCACTAAATTGGCACTACATTTATTCAGCCCATTTGAAATTAGCTTTACCTACTTACGGGGTCATTTGTTGCTCAGGGGAAGATAACTCTCCTCAAAGCTAAATACTAACCTGAATGCTCCTTTAAGTCCCTCAAGGTGTGGTGTTGTGAGTCCTGTGGCGTTTGTAGGCAGTAATACAGCCTAGCACATGCTTTATTAATGCTCTACTCCTATATCAGTTAGGACATCAAGCCATTTAATGCAATGCCACTGTCCTATCACATTAACATAATCTACAGAGGCTGCCAGGATGCCACATCTTTGTTTCCCCAGTTAGACATTACTCCTGTGTATGTGTGTGTGTTACTATCTTTATTTACTTTATTTTTCTGAAACAAAAAGGTCTCTGATGACTCACCTGAGAAAAATCTGCCAGTTCTCACGCAGCACAACACATCAACAAAACATCTCCAGCTTTGAATTGGAGCAAATGTGTTTAATTCAGAACACACATGACACATTTTTAATGTCTTCTGAAGACATTATGCAGTATCTCTCAAAACTGAGAACAACCCTCACTTTTCTGCAAATGTTTTATCAAATCTGTTGATAGGACAATACTGATGACACTTTGATACAATGTGAAGTTGTCAGTGAGCAGCTTGTATAACAGGGTCAATTTTCTGCCCCCCAAAAATAACTCAACACGCAGCCATTAATGTCAAAACCACTGGCAACAAAAGTGAGTACACCACTAAGTGAAAATGTCCAAATTGTGTTAATAATTTGTGTGGCCACAAATATATTTCCAGCACAACCATAACCCTCTTGGGCATAAAGTCACCAGAGCTTCACAGGTTGCCACTGGAATCCTCATCTTCTCTGCTTGCGGATGTTATAGCCTGCCTCCTCCACCTTCCGCTTTTTGGGGTTTAGGTCTTGAGACAGGCTTGGCCAGTCCATCACTTTTACCCTCAGCTTCTTTAGCAGGGCAGTAGTTATCTTGGAGGTGTGTTTGGGGTTGCTATCATCTTGGAATACTTGTTATCATCTTGGATAAGTTTCTAAAGGGTGGGGATCATACTCTGCTTCAAAATGTCACAGTACATGTTGGCATTCATGATTCCCCCAAAAACTGTAGCTCCCCAGTGCAGGCAGCACTTGTGCATCCCCAGACCGGGACACTCTCAGCACCATGCTTGACAGCATCTGACTGGAATAAGTTTATCTTAGTGTCATCAGACCACAGGATACCGTTCCAGTAACCCCATGTCATACTTGCATATGTTCTGAACCCCCAACCCCTTTAACCTCTGGCAGCACTCATACATTTACTTTATCCAAAGACAACCTCTCAATATCTGGCTGAGCTTCTGCACTCAACTTTTTTGGTCGACTTTGGCAAGGCCTGTTCCATACCTGTCCTGGTAAACCGCTATATGGTCTTGGTCACTGTGCTGTGCCTCAGTTTCAGGGTGTTGGCAATCTTATTATAGCCCAAGCCATCTTTTTGTAAAGCAACAACTTTTTTTTCAGATCCCCAGAGAGTGCTTTGCCACAAGGTGTTGAACTTTCAGTGACCAGAATGAGAAAGTGTAAGAGAACACTAACGAGTCACATGTCACAAGGACAGATAATTGCTAACTGGGCACGATTTGGACTTTTTCACTTCGGGCTGTTGTCACTTTTGATGCCAGCTGTTTAGACATTAATAGCTTGTATAGTGTGTATTGAGTTGTTTTAATGGGACAGGAAATTTAAACTGTTACAGAAGCAGCACACTGACTCCTTTACATTGCATCAAAGTGTCATTTCTTCAGTATTGTCTCATTAAAAGCTATAATAAAATAATGCAAAAATCGTATTGCGTGAGACATGCATTGAATGGCAATGTAGTTTACATATTTTGTCATTCCAGATTTTTTTCATGGGGTTGTCCCTAATAGATAAAAATATTTTTTTGGCCAGTCTTTATGTTATACCACCATGATTTAAAAACAACAAGATTTGATTGTTTTTTACTTTATTTTACAAGCTATTGTTTTTCTGCTCTAAAATATGTATCTGTACTTGTTAAACCTGGGTCAGCTTTTGATTGGATTAGCCAGAACTGAAACCAAACACGAAAATACTAAGTAGTCACAAGACTCAAGAGAAATGCAGAGCTTTTAAATTGTTAAAGGGCCAGCTGCTGTTGGAATGTCATGTGATTTCAGGGTTTCCTTGTGGAATTAACAAGCTTCACACAAATCTACAAGTGTGGGTTTGTGTAAAGGGAATCCATTTGATAACTGACACAGACATTGGGCTCTATGTTGTCGTCAGATGAGCCACCAGCACCAGTGTGTCCTGCTAAGGTCCAGAGTGTGGATGATTTTGTGCCAGATGAGGGACTTGATAAAAGCTTCCTGGAGGACAGCTTGCCCTCCAGGTCCAAGGTGGTTCAGCCTGCACCGACTGTGGACAGCGACAGGTGAGATTTTCACCAATACTTTTGTAATTTTGACTAAGGTAGCGAATCCTTTTGGTCATGTCATTATTTTTTTACATGAACTATTAAATTGACCTTCACATAGATAAGAAACAAAGCTTAATATATTTTCAGAATAAAATGTAATTACTGAAAAAATTTAAAGTTTTTGGATGCGACAAGATATACATAATATCTATCAGTATTAAGAAAAATGCATATGTACATTTGATGTCACAGTAGCAGAGTAGCATCTCACTCTCTCACACTCAGTAAAGGTAAAATAGCATTTTCTTTTCTCTCTGTTGTAGTGATGGTGAAGGCAGAGGAAACCCCATGGTGTCTGGTTTCCAGGATGAGCTCGATCCCGACGACACTGAGCCCAGTCTTCCCCAACCTAAGACCCTGCCCCTCAGTAAAGATATCACTCTGACCAGTGACGAAGAGGATGGAGTACCAGCAGTCCCCAAAGTCACAAAGGACCTAGATTTTGACAGTGAACCTGAGCTCAAAGCGTAAGTGCTTTCTCTGACTGGCATGACTGTCATGGTATGGAGGATTGATGCAGAGGAATAGTTGCTAAGGAAGGGCAGAAGTTAACCAACACTAACCCTTAGCATGTTGGGCATTTAATATCATGGGGTGTATGTTTGTTGATTTCTGTGTGTCTTAAAAATGTAAAAGTTGGCTACATTTATCCCAAGCTAAGTTCTTTTTAGGTTATTTTGCAGGGGGTGTGAAACATGTATATAAACATACATAATATGTTTAGACAGATACATGCATGCGCACTCAAGCCTGAAGCAATTATAAGCATGCAGTTACTCCACAGCAAATGACGAGGAAGCTCATGGTTGCTCATGGCTTTTTCCACAACCACAGAAAAACTGCTAGCGATTCTTCTACTCCCCGATCTACCTGAAAAACAAGATGATCTTTAAATTTGGCACAAAACGGCACTGATTAGATTTAACAGGTCATAACTCAGGAATTTTTATACTAATTTTGACAAATTTCCCAGAAATATCTCACACAATAAAATGTTAAATGATTAAATTTATACCCAAAAGGTCAAAGGTCAGCTTCACATGAGAATCATTCAACAGTGTAATTCAAGAACAGCTGGTGGTCTGGGTTGAACTTGTATCTTCTGTGTTGCAACATCCATATTTGAAACATCATCTGCTGTCTTGGGCAAAAAAACACAGAGTACTTCAATGTGGTCATTTCTGTTATTTCTTCCTTTTCATTGCTGATATTAAATTTCAGATTCATGGCCTGTGCTTTGAACCATTTCAGTGTATACAAGAATACTGTTGACTTCCTGTGGTTTGTGACTTTTTTAGATAAGAAACCTGAATGTTTAGCAAGGCTGCAGCAAAAGTTCACAGTGACATCAAAGAAAGAGTTCGTTGGTTAAGAGTAGACTGTCTAGCGACGCTAGTAGAATCTAGCGACTGAAGAATGATAAAACAAATGAGTGAAAAAAGTAAACACATATTTACACACTGTACATGAATTGAAAATGCGTTCCTTAACAGGCCTGTGATCCACAACGCCAAAGCAAAGGTGACATCTAAAGCTCCAGAGCCCAGAGGTCAGAGTGCAGCAGCCATCTCGCTCACTTTAACTCCAGCAGCAGAGCAGGGCAACAAGAAGGGCAGCACAGCCCGAGCAGAAGACTCTGATACAGATCCAGAGGCCCCTGTAGCCCAGCAGATGCTCTCCTTTGTCATGGATGATCCTGACTTTGAATCTGAAGCCTCAGACACACCAAAAATAACAAAGGTAAAGTAGAGCAGATTTCCATCAGAGCAGTCTTACTCTGAGATCTCACAGTAAGATGCATAGTGTGATATAAATCGGACAGAATACTGTCTTAACATTTCTTATGTGCTGTTTCCAGGAAACATTTCCAGTCAGAGATGAGCTTCTGTCCGACCTTTCTGATGAGGATGTGCAGTTAGCCAAGGAGCCGGAACCTCTGAAGCCCACTGTGATCTCCTTCAAACTTAAGGATGACACTGACCTGTTTGGCCTTGGCTTCCAAGAAGAGGCTCCTGCAGCCAAGGAGAGCAGCGAGGAGCAGGAAGGTAATTCATCAAATATCTGTCCTTGTTTCCACCTCTACCTCTGTGACTCAGCTGTTGTTTAGATTAGAACTCATATAATGATGACTTAACATCATATCTGCTTCTTTGAGTCAGTATGTATGTATTAGGGATGTATTTTTGAAAAAAAAATCAGACCAATAGGTTATCCTCATATACCGACCAGAACTGTTATACATCACATAGCCCTACAAAATCAATAAGCAGGCCAGTCCTCAGTACAGCAACAACAACCATTATTTTTGCGCAAGCAGTAAACTTCAGTTAATGGCACCAAAACAGAAGTATGTCAGAGCTGTCTGGTGAATGCGTTAACTGAGTGTTGCACAGACCACATTTCACCAAAGCAACCAGCGTCTGAAGACGCATCTGATTACCTCATAAAGGTGTCCCTCACTGCCTTTGGGTCATTATATTGTTGATCAGTGTATTCAACTGGAGCTGGGTCAGCAGACACTGCTGCCAGCAGCTTCCATGCAGGCAATTAAAAAAGCAAGCAATTTTTGCTCTAAACATTTCTTAAGAAATCCAATCACTAGCCTACTCTCTTAATAATCTCTAATATCCAAACCTGCATGCACTATTATACAATATATGAACATCCCCAGTATGTAAATGAGGAGTGGAAATTGTTAGGAATCTACTTCTGATTTGATTTCAGTTCCTTTTTATGGTGTTGTGTCTTGGTGTCACCCCTGCTACCTCTGTTTGTCATCCAGAATCAATAGAAACACAATTACATACATTGTGACAAATTCACAACAATATTAGGAGCGACATTCTGGATATGAATGCATTTTTTATATTTTAAACAGCAAAGAGGTATGTATATGTGTATTTGAGTAACATGTTTAAGATGAATGGTCAAAAACAGAACTGCTCTCTGTGTCTTCCTTTAAATCTAATCATTTTCTGATTCAATAGTGTGAAAAAAACATAATTAAGACTTTGAAACATATGATTTTTAAACATTTCAAAAAGAATGAACCCATCAGTCATTCATCACCAAAACACTGCTGTATGTATCTGCTTATGTTTCAGAGAAGGAAAGCAAACACTCTTCCAAAGACAAGAAGAAAAAGAAAAAGAAAAGCAAAGAGGTAAACCATTGTCGTTCATACATGGTACTGTAAATACTAATGTGTCTAAAAGACGGCCATGTCAGTACAGTTAACTTTGCCTTCTGTGTTCAGGAGGATGAGAAGAGCAAGAAGAAACACAAACACAAGAAAAAGGAAAAAGACGAAGCTGGAGCAGGGGAGGACAAAGAAAAAAAGAAAAAGAAGTCCCGGACCAAGAAAACAGAAGTGGACGAGCTGGAGGACTTCCTGGGCGGAGGAGCGGCTTCGATCAAAAGAGATGACGGTGATTATGAAGAACTATAAAAGCTCCTGTTTGATTGGGAATGGACACATGGTTTTTGACTGTAAGAGCATAAAGCATCTCCAAGCCATACGCAAGGCTACAGACACACCCAGGTTCAACTCAGACTGTACACTCCTTCTGATTGGTTTCCCATCTGCACTACTGCTGTCACTTCCATTCTAGCCAATAGGAAATGGCGGGCAGACCCACATGTACTGTAGCCACTGATTGGCTCTTTGTACTCCAACATGATGAATATGTTGATTGATCCCCTGTGAATGAGCTGCTGTAAATATGGTCACCATGTTGTCGGTGTAATAATGAGAGCATGCTTAAAGTGACCAGTGACTCTTGGAGACTCTAGTGTTCTGTCTTTTCTTTCTGTCCTTGATCTGTCTCAAAATACAAGCATTGGGGTGAAAAACAAACAATGACTTCCCATCTTCACGCTTATTAGACATCCACACTATGCCAGCTACTTTACAAAACAGGTTTTTCTATGGTTTGCCTCCATTTTTAGACGGTGTGAACGTTCTGCAGTTAAAGGAAAACAACACTTTGCCTTTACTCTCCGTCACGGCTCATTTTAGCTTTCAGTACAGCTGACAAAAGCAATACAGAGTGTACAGAGTGACCTGTTGACTTGCAAGAATATTTATTCGGTTGATTTCACCAGCTGAGGTTGTCTGTCCCACCAGATGTGCAACACAGTTTCATTTGCTTGTGAACAAAGAACAAAATAGATTAAAGATAAGAACATGATATAATGTTGTGATGAAACAAAGTTAGCATTTAGCATAATAGTTGCATTTTTTGTCCTTTCAAGTGTGTCAGAGTGAAAGACAACTGATCCAGCAGCTAGTATACTCTGCTAGCTTTCACCTACTTTGTGTCCCATGATGTTAATTCACTGGTTCACAGCTGTAAATATGGAGAAAAGAACGGGAAATTTCATTTCAGGTTAAGCCTACAATATTTTCAATTCAAATTCATCTACATTGTCATGATATTATAAGAGACTCTGGCTATTGTGCAAGATCTTAATTGCATTTTTCCAGGCTTTGAGTAATGTGTTTTAGCCCACTGCCTGCAGGTTGGCCAGCCAGTGCTTTGTGGGGAGCTGGTGTTAGTTTGTGACAATGTGACATCAATGGCAACTCCTGAAGACGTGAGCATAGATGCTGTTACCTGATGAGTGATGATACAACTGTAGTGTCCTTTGTAATTAGAAGAAGAGCAGAGAACAGCACTGAAAGCTTTAGTTTTATTGTTTTCAGCACGGTTGATGTGTAACATTGACATACAGATGGTTTATCCAATCATCCGCCAGGTGTTTTATCCAGTGTCATCCCCTTCTCAAAAAAGCTCTAACAAAATATCTGGCAGCATCAGACTAACCTGATAAACACATATGTACACAGTCTGGACAGAGAGCATGAAGGGTTCCGGGTTCCCTTTTTTTCAGAAACATATCTTGGGCTGTCAGGTGGGATAGTGAGTCAGTCTGGTAAATATCAGGTGTGTAAGGCATGCCTGGCTGGTTAATTTTTAATCTGATCCCAGCAGTCTCTGTTTTCTTGGCATTTCTCAGTTCCTTGATTAAGACATAATGTGGAGCACAGCATTTTAAAAATGAGCTGGCTTAGTGTGGACAAAGTGTTGGTGTGAAAAGGACCACAGCCAGCAGCCCCCATGTCATCACTGGTGACTGTATGGCCCCACTATTACCAGTTACTCTCCTTCCCTGTTGGCTCTGTTAAAGTGTCCCCTTAATGTCCAATTTCCCCTGCTTCACCCCAAGGCCATAAACCAATTCTCCTCATGTTTCCTGCAACTGCCTTAATGGAGGTTACTACAAGGGAATGATGTGCCGCTATCCTCATGAACCATTTTAAAGTGTTCTTACTGTAAAGTGATGGATAGGTCTGTGGGTTCTGAATGTTGTCCTGGCCTCTTATTGGTCACACAGAATCTCCATCATCTCTGAAGCCTGTTATTATAAGATTGCAGTGAATCAGTACATTTGTTTTTGTTGAATTCTTGTTGGAAAGCAGAACACCATCCTCCTATAGGAGTATTATTGAATTGTGTTAATATTTCTGTGTAAGTAACATTTCCTATATTTTCTCATTGTTTACCCTGTGTTATTTATTGCTCCTATTTAGTTTTCTTGCGAAATATCAGTTGGTGTGACTTGTGCTGAAAATGTCCTCAACGGAGACACAAACACATGCAGCTTTTTATTGATGACAGTTCATATCTCATGACCAGTGAACACCCTCCAACAGTTTACTTCCACTGCTGTTCAGGACCTGTACGTGGTGATGAACTACGTAAAGTTCAGTATCTTCCATAGATCACCATAATGTTTCCAATAAGAGAAGCATTCTTGAAACTTTGAGAAACAATGTGTATTTTTTCAACTTGTTTTGGCATCTAACAGACTTCATAGTTTCCATCTCCAGAACATGCATAAATATATGGTTATGTTACAGAGAAATTATGTTTGATATTCCAAAGTTGAAACTATGCAGCATTGATCCTGAATACTGTGTGCTCTTTGTCTTTTGTCATGTGATTGAGGATAAATGCTGAAAGCACAGTTTCAAGCAAAGCATGAGACTTAAATGTACAGCAAGAGAAGAATGTAAAAAGTATATAAATAAATACATATATTTGAAGAGCTTTGTTCCAAAAATAAAACATACACTGTGTGGAAACAAAGTCAAGGAATCCTATACAATTATGGACAAGAAAGATCCAATAAAGGAAATTCTGCTGTTAGTCTTTAGGTAGTTTTTCCAAATGGATGTATGGCTTTTTGGAATCAAACCCTTCATTTATTTTTCATCTCATGACATGTTTCATCTTTACACTGTGTGAGTTTGCCTCTGTTTGGTTTGTCCAATAAATGCAAACTTATTTCTTCTTAATGAGCACTTGTGTCTTTTAAAACAATAACAATAATTTCACCCTTGAAGCAACTTGAGAAACAGCGTGACTTGGAAGATCCTGTTCATGTCCGTGTGCTGTTGAAATAAACGTGAGAGCGACTATGATCAGTCGAGCTCAGGGACAGCTGTTGGATCCTCGTAGAGTGGCTCTGCCTGAAATCTGCTCTCTGCTATATCATCATAAAGCTCCTCTGCCTTCTGAAGAAAGAGGAGACAAACATGATTCTCTGAAGCCGTCCATAATCACATTTTGTTGCATGAAAAATGTTTTTTACCTCAGACGTGTGTTTCGTCCTTACTGTGAAGGAAATATTTGATAGTTGAATTAATGACTGCAATAGGTTACATATTTATTACTGTCTGCGATCAAGATAAATTGTGTCCATTTAACACTTTTAAGCCTTTACTTTCTCCAAGTTTTAATTCTGAGCCCAAACCATTCAAAAGCAAGAAACATGCTGTCCATTTTGCATAAAACAAATATCTGTTTGTAGGTAAAGTGGCAGAATAACTGACCTCTGGAGTAAATATAGGTTACAATGGTCCCTATGGGCAGCAGACACAGAAGAATCCAGCGAGTTATACTCCATATAAAAGCACTGCTGGCTGCAGGGAGAAATTATGATGTAATATTTCACATTTTTGCCAAAGTATAATGCATGCATCAAGTGAAGTCAGTGTATCCAGAGCTTTTTGCCTGAAATAATAATTAATTGATGGTGTTACCATTAGGGGTTGAAACACAATGCTGAAAATACCCACGTTTGGTGTAATGGTTAACAAATCTGTTTGCGCATCCAGCAGCACAGAGCAAAAACATTCTCCTCACAAATATACTAAATTTTTGGTCTGCACTCACAGATCAACTCTTCGTGGCTACAGGATATGTCCCTATAGTTGCTGAAGGCTTCACTAGATTAACCAGTTTCTCTTGAACAGTTTTTTCTACTGCTGTTTCCTGCTACAAGTAGGAGGCTGTGGCTTTACCACAGTGTTTGTGGCAGGAAATTACGTGGGTCACTCACTATGAGCAGCAACTTTAGACAGACAGACAGACAGACAGACAGACGGATGGATGGATGCTGTACTCACAGCTGTGAAGGTAGCCCTCAGACAGCTTGATGAAAGTGTTGTTTGCGCTCAGCACACCACACCAGTAAACTCCCTCTACAAGGCTTGGCTGCAGCCCAGCCACAGTGAAGGATTCTGAGCCCTGGCTCACCATCAGTTTGCTTCCATCCACTGAGAGATTCCCATGGCTGAAGGTGAGGCCACTGCAGCAGTCAGGGGAGGTCTGCCTGCACCAAACCCTCGGCAGGCTCTCATGCTCTACTTCATAAGTACATGTCAGCTTCTGCCAATGCACTGCCTCACACACACCTGCACACAGCACCATGCAGAGAATTACATAACTACCAGTACTTTACAATAATCTCTTATCTTTGTGTTTGAACTTCACTTTGTGTTTGTCCTCAAATGGATACCATCAGTGTGGATGCTCATGTCTTATGGTTTCAATTTCTATCTAACAAATGCAGAAGAAAGTGTTTTAAAATAAGTAATTAAAATCCTTATCTACTATTTTTTATACAGGAGATTTTTTTCCACTCTAGGAAGAATAATATGAATCAAAGTTCTCCATCAAGTTCAAAGTCTGCACTTACCTGCAATCAAAAGCCATGTCAAAATCAGAAGATGCATGATCACTGTACTGGATGTGGTTATGGTGTTGAATGTCTAGTAAGGACAACTTGAAGCTGTTTTTTATGTGACACAGCTCAGGAAGTGACTGCCCACATTAACATCAACAGTCATTTTTCTTCATACTAGTTGTATCATGGGTGGAGTTGGCTGCAAGGACTTCACATAGAAAAAGTCTATTTCAATACTTTGCTCTGTTCCTCAACCTAACAAAGTAGTTTTTCATTTTGTTGTCAGACTGCAGCCTAGCAAAGAAAAGAGAGCTTTCAAGTTCCATCACAGAGCTTCCTCACATACAAAGGAACATGTACTGGTTCAAAATATGAATGTTCTAGAAAAAATTCGATGGCAGAAAAACTGTCTATGGTTTGTTGTCTGCACTTGGAGGAAGTGGAGTTTCCCATAAGATTTCCAATGGGCTTTTATTTTGAAAAGCTCGCAATTTAGTATCAAGCGCTCTCATTGGCTACTCTGTGAGCTAATGACGGAAGCTCTTGTACGTATGTCCTCGTGCGTCCATGTGAATCGTGCTTTCCTGCTGGCAAGCTAAACGCTACAGAAACATTATGGTGAGTTTTAAAGTGATTAACTGATCAATTACCTTTAAAGCTATATGGTTTGGTGTAAAGAGCAGTGTTTCGCCGGTAAACCACAGAGTTTCACACGGGACCTCGTGAACTATAGATAATAGAGTGGATGCGTTTTCCTTACTGAATGTAAACATGGCTTGAGGAATCGACGATATGTGGTTATTGATGAAGTTACACAGCGAACATACTGTCGATTGCAACGAAATAACCCTATGACAATGGGATAAGGAGACGTTAAGAACTGCATTAAAAAGTAATTACAAAAGCTTTTTTAACCTGCATCCACTGTTAAAATGACTGATTTAGATTTGTCTTTGATAATTACAGTCTCGACTCACTTTCGGCATAATTGCCAAGGCCAATTCACCACCAGCTCTTTGTTTGAATAGATGTGAGCTTGAAAAGTACACGCTGCCATGAAGGAAATTCTGTCATACTGCTTCGGCATTATATAAAACTTGACACTATATGCACTGGTCTATCTGTTAAAAAAAAAATAGGAGATTGACACAAATGTTAAACTATTTGATGACTTGAGCATGTTTCTGATCAAGCTGACATTTTCCTATGAAAGTGAGTAAATTGAAACGTTTGTTGCAATGTTATAGCTTCGTCGAGAGGTGAGACTGAGACGGGAGTACCTGTACAGGAAGGCACAGGAGGACAGGCTCCGAACAATCGAGGACAAGAAGCAGAAGCTGAAGGGGGCACTTGATGGTAGGATGGCAGATCATAAGGTTTTTCTATTTCCTGCTGGATGTTTTTTGAGGTCAATAGGGGATATGTTCCTGGTTTAGTACAATCTGTTTTTTTTTTTTCCTCGGCAGAAAATCATCTTCTTCCAACTGAGGTGCGCAAAGAAGCTCTGCAGCTACAGAATCTGCTTGAGTATGACGACGAAGGAGCAGAAGGCTAGTTTTCATATTTCTTTGAATTATCAATGCTATATTCTCTGTGCCATTCAGTTTAGTTTATTTGCCAGCGTATTCATTTCCTGATCTGTGCAGGTGTCAGCTCACATATGGATGATGAGTATAAATGGGCCGGAGTTGAAGATCCTAAAGTAATGGTCACCACATCCAGAGACCCAAGCTCCAGACTCAAAATGTTCTCCAAGGTCAGGATTTTTCTCTGAAGCAATCAACCTCGCTCAGTTAGGACAGCAGATGCACCTTGAGTTGGAATTGTCACAATATATTTTATGGGTCCAAATAATTTTTGAAGCACTTTCTTAAACGTTTCTCCAAAACAACTGTTTCTTTGCTTTGTAATTTAAACCAATTTTGAAGACAATGGAAATGGAATTCTTCTAAAATGCAGACCTGTAAAATAAAGTGTTACCTCATTAAATTCAGATTTTTTAAAAATATTAATATTTTTTCACAGTCCTCAATGTCCCTTGAAAATTAGAATAAAATGAAAAATGAATAGTAATATAGTTATGATACCAACAATACAGTTGCTGTTGTAATTTGTTAATGGTCTTATGTAGCTTAAAGCATGCATCCCAGCATGCATCAGGTGAAACATAGAGACTCACAGCACAGACAGAATAATATGTCATGTATGTAAACTGTAACAGGAGGTAAAGCTGATGTTTCCTGGAGCCCAGCGCATGAACAGAGGAAACCACGAGATCAATGCCCTGGTGCGAGCCTGCAAAGCTAACAATGTTACAGACCTCGTCATCGTGCATGAGACCAGAGGACAGCCAGGTACGCCTCTTTTTGTCATGCTTTCTTTATTTTTATTTTTTTAAGTTTCAGTTTTGCAACATTTGATTGGGCGATCAAACAAATGATGTGTGGTGGATGGTATTATGGCAAAGAAGATAGACTGTCTGAAATTTTGGTCTGGAATATAAAAGACTACTTAGACCTTATTGATGGGGAGTATCATTTACAGATGATGAAACCTAATATTAAAAAAGCAAGTAATAATAAGAAAAATAGATGTTTGAATTCATGTTTTTACAGCACCTGAATGTCAACTTGTTGCGTGGCGCATAAGCACAACCTGTTATGGCAGTCAATCCAACAGTTTCAGATCCCTGTCACCATGCTGCTCTAATGGTTAAATTATAACATTCTTGATAAAGACGACTGGATGTGGAGATGAATGTGGTTTTAAATTTCAGTGTATACAGAGACACTGCATACTCATATATCCATTCCTTTCCTTTTACAGATGGTCTAGTTGTCTGCCATTTGCCCTTTGGACCCACTGCTTATTTCACACTGTACAACGTGGTAATGAGGCACGATGTTCCAGACATTGGCACAATGTCTGAGGCCTACCCCCACCTCATTTTTCACAACTTCAGCTCACGACTCGGCAACAGGGTGAGAGATTGCTGGGCCGTGCCATGATATTCTATTTCACCACTTGTGATGGGCACAGCTAATTAATTATGCTCACACAGGTATCCAATATCCTCAAGTACCTTTTTCCAGTGCCAAAGGAGGACAGTCGAAGAGTTATCACATTCGCCAACCAGGAGGATTTCATCTCTTTCAGGTATGTGTGAAAGGACTCCCTTAGTGCAAACGCCATACAACTTCATTTAGAGTGAACAGCAAAGAGTAACCCATTCTTCCATTACAGACATCACACATACAAGAAAACGGACCACAAGAACATTGAGCTGACAGAAGTTGGCCCAAGGTTTGAAATGAAATGTAAGTATGGGTAGAATATAGAATACAGAATATTTTTTTTAATCTCTAGGTTTGTTCAGTCTAGAGGTGTTCCAGGAAAAGGAGAGTAGTGACTGACAAGATTCTGTTAAATAAATGAGTCTGGCTGAAATATAGGGCACCTTAAACTTGAAAGGAAGTCAGCATTTTAGATCCATGGGGTCTAACCTCTCAAAATCAATGGGGATTTTGGATGGGTTTTGGTGAGAGGCCTGAAAAAAGGTCTGTGGTTACCGTTTTGTTGTATGCCTTAAAATACACGAGGCCCCCATATAAATGCCCCCACTTGTGAATTTTGAGTTTTTTCATGTCCTTAAAAAGATGTTTGCAAACAAGCGGTGAAATGAAATAACAGTGGTTGTTGGGGTCATTTAACGTCATTACACCAAACATGAATGGGAACTCACAGCCTCCAGTCATGTATTAGGCTACAGATTCGCTAGCTTGTCCAAAGCGCTGGTTATCTTGTTTTGATGAGTGTCTCAAGGATAATCGTGGAGATGTTCAAGACATGCAACCTTGGTGTAGTTTACATTTTCCTTTTTTTTTCTTTTCTTTTTTTCGTCTTAGTTCTCTGTTCTTGGCTTTTCTGTAAAATGTTTACATCTGTCCTTTCTCTTGTTCAGTATATATGATCAAGCTGGGCACCCTGGAGAATGAGAGCACTGCAGATGTGGAGTGGCGTCACCATGCATATACACACACAGCCAAGAAAAGGAGGTTCCTCAGTGTACAATAGGAGATGTGAAAGCACAACCAACTGTTTCTTGACTGTTTGGGTTTTATGAAATGACAAATGGGTTTTTGGTAGTTGCATACCAGGTATCACTAGAAATACAATCAATTCAAGTTCATTACATGCCAACGATTTTGGCTAAAGGTGTTTTTCAAGTAAATTGAGCCTTTTTGATAAACTCATTGGTCATGTATGTACTATAACTGTTATGTTGTTTTTGAATAAAAAGTATAACTGAAAAATGTATGAATAACAAAACAGGTCTGCTTTTATGTTGCAATGGTATTAGTGATGAAAATGTGATGAGTGAGATAAACATTAAGTTTTTAACTGCCTAAACCAACACACAAGCTGTCAGAGAAAGTGTTAAAATGTAGAATCAGTTTTTGAAAAAGACAAATGTGCCTGGTGTGGGCCAGGCACAGGAGAAGGAAGGAGTTTAGGTTAGTCAGCCTGCCCAGGAAACAAAACAAATGATGAAAATATTATACAAGTTATGTATCAATGTAACTAAGAGGTTGAAATTGATTGCACTTTATTGCATAAAGTTCAGTGCACCAACTATATGAAAAAAGCTAGGCTTATGCAGTTTGTGTACTGCTCAGATGCCTGTGCCAAATGTTTGGGGCTTTACACATTGTCAGAGAAACCTACTTAAAGAAAGATAGTCTTTAGGTAGGTATATAGAATCTTAGAGGGCAGAGGATTTGGGCATGCCTGACTCTCAAATAGCTTGTTATTGACAATTAATAAAACAAAGCAAAACCCATGTTTGTTTTGTGGTGAATAATGAAAAAAGCAATGGGTGACTTATCTCAAAATGTTGTGTAGCATTTTAGAACATTCTCGTTCCCGTTAAAAGCAAGACTGTTTTGTGAAGAACTTAATTGTTTTTCCCCCTTCACCTGCCTCTGGTCAGTGGCTCCACCTGTCTCAGGGCTCTGTGTTACATTTGAAGTGAGGTGGATGGACCATAGATCATAAACTTTCTTAGGACTAATTCCTGACTGTAATTCCCAAATACTAATTAGAATGTTTAGAGAGAAGTTAAAAGATTGTTATCCTCAAGAAATCAAAGAAATGTATAGGAATCATGGTAAAGAGACTTGAATAACAAAAGCTTTAAAGAAACCCTGTCGTTTTAAAAACAGTATCATGGTTTGGATATGTATATTCATTATTTATAAACTGAGTTTATTCTTAAGATTGATGACTGAATGAATGAATCAGTTGTCTTTTCTGTGCTTTTTAAAATTTTACAGATTTTTTGTTGTTGTTCGTTTTGTGTCGTCAACTTGGGGGGTTGGGACAACTGACCGGAGGTGTTGTGCTTTAAACTGCATGTCTTTTTTTAAAAGACATTTTAAGGAACGAGCGTTTCAAAGCAGCGGTTTGCGCGCTCCCGTGAATAAACTGCAGTTCCCAGGGTTGCGGCTGCAGAACTAGGCATAACACCGAACCCTCTGCGCAGGCGCACAGATGGCATTTCCGGGTAGGACATGTAATATAAATACGGTGGTGTAGTGCTCGGCCGTCGGTAGAAGAACATATAAAACCAATGATTCCCATATGTCCAGTAGTATCCTTCACCTATGGTGAGTACTGTTAAAAATATGAATATTGTTACGGACTACAAGGGTGTAAGCTGCATTATAAACGTAAAAACAATGACGAGATAGAGACGTTAATGGAGAGTCCTTGGAGCGCTCAGTGGAGTCTGCTACTAGCTGTTAGCTTAGCATTATCCTGTAACGTTATGTCTGTCCTCCGCAGTGCCCAGCCGGCTTGGTGAAGATGCCAAAATGGCTACCGGCAATTACTTTGGATTTACCCATGGCGCTGCCGCCCAGTACAGGTAAGAGGCCTCCGAGTAACTGGCTTTTAGGTGCAAAATGTCATAAATTGTTTGTTAGCTGAATAATCAGCTTTATTTTTACGATGTACAGGTATTTACAGTCTGTATGTTCCCCACTGCTGCCATTGTTCAGGCTGGGGGAGGGGGCGGCTGTCACTCTGCTGCAGTTGGATGCAAACGGGAGTTCCCACTGAGAATTGCACTGCGTTGAAAAAAAAAATGCAGAGGGCTGTGTTAATGTTTTCTTTCAATAATAGATTAGTATTGAGGAGACACAGTCTTAGTAATACTTAAATGATTTTAAAGGGTCAGATCTAACTACCACAAAGCATAACATGGTCGTGTTTTTGCATTAATTTTGGATGCCATACGTCATGAATTTATGCATCTGACCCCTGGTATTTACTATATTTCCCTAATGTTTAATCTTTCATGAGTGTCAGTGTGGTATTATCACTTTTTGTTAATTAGTTACAGAATTTTTTCAGAGCCAGACCAGCCTGTTCCAGTGGTGAAATGGTATAGGAAGAGGCATTTTCTGGTGGTTCTTCCAACCAAATTAGGCTGTCACAATCATGCATTTTTTGTTGACAATTAATCATCATAAACATGATTGTCATTTGACAATCATCAATTTTAATTTTTTTTTTGTTCATTGTATGCCATGGAAATCAAATAGTAATTCCAAACTCTGCAACTCTAATCTGTTGATGAAATGCTCAAGAATCAAAAACTGTGGTTGGTCAGCTTAAGCTGGTTGTTTCCTTCTAGATTCTGATGCTGGTGAATATTACCAATCGGGAAGACATAACCATATAATGATTAAAAAAAAAAAAAACAAAGGACAAAGGAGAAAAATTGTAACGCTTTGGGGAATTTACTGCAGTGAAACCTTGTGTCTAGATATTCATGTGGATGTTTCTTTGACACATTCCACCTACCTAAACATTGTTGCAAACCCAGTGCAGTGCAGTACAGTACAAGCACTTCATAGACACACTATTCCCTAATAGCAGTGGGCTCTTATAGCAGTTCTGTCCACACAGTCCTGTCATACTGCAGAAATGGAGTTCAAGGTGATTACTTTGCCACGAAATCAGCCAATTTTGTGTTACTGTTAGCAGGAAAACTTATTTTTTTTTGTTTGTTCTCCTGACTGATTAATAGCTACATTGTGCCTTAAAGGTTGTATTTTTTTCTCTTGAAGTTAAGACATGTTTTTGTCCAACTTAAGGATTTAAATGTTTTTTTGGCTCATGATTACACACAGTACGTTTCCGTAACACTTAAAAACTTACAACTCCAATTAAGATGCCCTAATAATGTGGCTGGAATTTGATTTTCTTGGCGTGTCTGACAAGACGCTTGTGCACATGCTCTGTGCTCCCGTACTGTCATAAGACCCCTAAACATAAACACTCAAGAAAGCGGGTCAGGAAGAACAGTACAATCACAGGAGCTTCTAGCGTTCTTGTCTGCCCCTCAAAATCACCAGTACCACAAGAGATGGTATGTCTTATCTGCACAACGAGTAATGTACAAAATGTACAAAATGAACAGCTGTATGATTATCTATCTTCTTGTTAGCAGTGAAAATGCCAGTTTCCCTCGTAAAGGGGGCCATGTTCATACACTGACACAACGCCTATCCCCACCATGTTAAGGAGGACATGTTCCTGTCAGTTATTCGATGTAGACTAAGGCAAGGACAGAAGTCCAACTAGAGGCCAAGATTGAATTTTAATCATCGCTTAATTAAGCTGTGCATGTAAACGTACTGACTATACGTGTCTCATGTGGTATTGAGACATGGCATTGAGACATGTTGCTTACTTTTATAAAGTGGAGGCAAAGGGATGCATAACTGACATCTCTCACTATTTTAGGTATGGTGCTTCCAGCATTGAATGCATCTTTAAGCTTGCTGGCTAGCTGCAAAAATACACTAAATCATAGGACTCTGCTTTTTTTTCTTCAGACATCAAAATAATTTCACCTAGTACAACCTCAAAGCATTAGGAGAACATAAACAGAAGTTTTTTGATAAACACTAAGGGCTTGAGTAAATAAACAAACTATTGGCATAGGAAAACTTTCACATGGTCTGAGAGCAGAGGTCCTCAGTTCAGTCTGTTTTTGGTACATAGGGGTACTGCAGATTTCAACATACAACACATTAACATTTATTTGGCATAAAAGTAAACTGTCTGCCACAACAGAATTCTGGCTAAGACCATAAGGAACATAAACCCTTCATTTTCAAATCGTTATCTGTTTTGTTTTTTTCAAAAAAATGCCAGAAATAGGCTGAGGCGATCAACATAAACAAACACTAAACTCTGAATGAATGCTGTAGTGTGACATCTCCAGTTTTCAGTCCACACTGCTCATGTCAATGCTTTAGGGAGTTCTCACTTGTATGGCCCTCATTATTAAAGCCATGTAATGGTGCAGTCACAAGCCTCTTTCAGAGTGTCATTTCAAGCAGACTGATATTTATGCATGTAATGATTTGCCTGCTGTCTAAATCCGCCAGAGGCATGATAAGGACATTGCCTTCATAGGTAGTGTACAGAGGTGTAAAATTGATTACACAGCTCAAGGCAGGATCAATGTGAACTGATTGTACCTGCAAAATGCTTGAGTGTATGTTTGGGGTGGGATGATATGCTTTGCTCACAATTAAATTGTATCATGATTTTAAGGTGCCAATTCTATTTGTATCACGATTCTTGATAATTGCATTCTATAAGTGTGGGGATTTGATATATAATCAATAATGGAAATTTTCTTTTCCTTCTTAAACAAGTTAAATCATACACTTTGACAGATCATAGACATTGCCATAATCACTGCACATCAGTCTGTGTTAGTCAGTCCTGCAAAGGATATTTAGTAAAACTAGCTGCAACAGAGACAAGAGATACATAACATGTACAGCAATTTTTGTAGTTTACAGCTACATAATTAATTGAAAGTATGTCCATACTTTGGATTTAAAATATATTGGTGCAGGTCCTAATTTACCATTCGCAAAAGCACAGCCCTCTAATTGTTGCTAGCAACATTGCTAGCTAGCTTAGTGTGCTAATTTTACAGAAAGTGTTTGTTGGATGAGTTGTGCACTAGTAATAGGAGTAATACTAGTTGGCAGGAACCACAATTATTACATCCAGTTTGGATTACCTCATCTCACACAAATCCCTTTCCTTGTACAATTACAGTATGTTTACAGTAACCGACTTTTGTTTGTTTACAAAAATCAGCAGGCACTTTATGTACAGTCAGAAACAGATATATAATCCTGTATGCACATCGTTCATCACAGCACTCAGAGCTCAAAACTTGACAAACCTTTTTCTGTTAGTAATAGTTGCTAAGGTATGATTGGACGAGTAGCATTCGGGGGAGGAATTTTGGAAACGCGAATTGCGAATCTTTAGCTATTATCACCCCCAATGTTTGAATTGTGGATTGTTTGTGAATCTGCATGGAGAGGCTGTGGAATGGGTCAAAAAGAAGTATTTCTTTTCATACCAGACTGTCTCCTCCAAGTACTGTCAACCGACACACTGGCCTGATATCTACACAGATATTTCATCATATTGGAAGTGTTGCCAGTAGCATAACCTATTTTTGTTTTAAAGTTTAAGCCCCATTCCATGACTAGTGAAGGAATAGTTTTTATTTTCACAGAATTGTTGAAAACAACTGTAAAAAAAATACAACTGCAGAGCCATTTCAATGCCATTCAATCCTGGTGTGGCAGAGACTTATTCTATGCAACCTCATGACATTAATCTTCGAAAGTTTGCTTTCCAAAGATACCAGCATGTCCACTTTAGATGGCTAGTTCTCCACTGAAGCTCTCTTAATGGATTTCAAGATATCGAAATTTCTCCAAGTGAGCTGGAGATGTGCTTGTCAGAAGGCATTTAAAATGTGGCAGATTCTCTGCTCCTTGTTTTAATGTTTAATTGACTCAAAAGACCTCTTAGGGTGTTTTATGGTATCTGGCACCAAGACATTACCAGCAGATCTTTTAGGTCAGGCAAGTTGCAAGGTAGTTGCTCCAGTGATGAGACTTTTGTCTAGCACATCCCAAAAGTGCTTGAGGATGCACCTAGCCATAGCAGGATGCACTATTTGAAAAATACCGGTTGGTGGGAAAAAAAAGTGTAACGCTTTGGGAAATTTACTGCAGTGAAACCTTGTGTTCAGTTTTTCATGTGGATGTTTCTTTGACACATACCACCTACCTAAACATTGTTGCAAACCCAGTCCAGTACAAGTAGGCCTACTTCATGGAAACACTATTCCCTAATAGCAGTGGGCTCTTATAGCAGGTCTGTCCACACAGTCTTGTCATACTGTAATAGTGTAGTGTAAAAAGTAGCGCAACTATGGGCCACAGGGGGTAGTGGCATTCGTGCAAGAATGGGCAGGACTGTATTTTTATATGTATATGTGGGTGTGTGTGTTATATATGTATGTAAGATTTGCATCCTGCATACATCCAACAAAAATACCTTGTGGGGAAAGCACATTTAAAAGGCAATGTTTAGGCATTGTCTTGTGATATATTGCCTTTTACTTAAATTACTTTTTACTCTATTTAGCTTGTTGAGAGCCTAAATGTTTTTTTTGTATTACTACTGTTAGCAGGTAAACTTAGGTGTTTTTTGTTTGTCCTTCTGACTGATTAATAGCTACATTGTGCCTTAAAGGTTGTTGTATTTTTTCTCATGAAAAAGTAAGTTAAGACATGTTTTTGTCTAACTTAAGGTGATTTTATAGTTTCCTTTTTTCCACATTATGTAGCCAATAGCACTCCTCATAAACTAAATTGAAATATTGACAGCCAATCCATGTGATCGGTATCCGTGATCGGTAGCATATAACCTGATAGCAACCTCCATAGTGTTAACATTATCGGTGTTCCTAAATTCCACCAGTGCAACTAGCTGATGGGTTGGCTGATGCCAGCTGGGAAACAAGGTTTGGTTTTGAGATCAAGTAAGGTCTACACCACAGATAATTAACAGGCACACACCACTTGCTGGAAAGGAGTGTGAATTAGTTTAATTATCACCCCAGTTTTCTTTATTGTCAAAATGATGAGCTCTCATCCCAGCTAACTTATATTTCTCTTTTGCTGTCCTATCAGTCAGCAGCCAGCTGCCGGGGTAGCATACACACATCCCACCACAGTGGCCAGTTACACAGTTCATCAAGCCCCTGTGGCGGCACACACTGTAGCGGCGGCCTATGCGCCCACTGCAGCCACAGTTGCTGTAGCTAGGCCTGCGCCCGTCGCAGTAGCAGCCGCTACTGCTGCAGCTTATGGAGGATACCAGCCAACCCACGCTGCCACAGACTACGGTTACCCTCAACGCCAGCCCGAAGTCCCTCCACCACCTCCACCAGTCACCTCACAAAACTACCAGGTAAATTATTATCAATATATATATATATATATATATATATATATATATGGGGGTGTGTGTGTGTGTTTGTGTGTGTCTGC
>JAOWBC010001486.1:218467-237356 GCA_028566105.1 Hypoplectrus providencianus
TCTTCTACTCTGGAGTTGCCCATGGTGAAAGGCGGTGGGCTGGTGTGGGTGTGCTCATAGCCCCCCAGCTCAGCCGCAATGTGTTGGAGTTCTCCCCACTGAACGAGAGGGTCGCCTCCCTGCGCCTTCGGGTCGGGGAAAGGTCTCTCACTGTTGTTTCAGCCTATGGGCCGAATGGCAGCGCAGAGTACCCGGCCTTCTTGGAGGCCTTGGGAGGGGTACTGGAAGGTGCTCTATCCGGGGACTCCGTGCTAGCCACAGTTTGTCCATAACACCATGTTCGAGCATAAGGGTGTCCATCAGTGCACGGGGCACCAGGACACCCTAGGTCGGAGGTCGATGATTGACTTTGTAGTCGTATCATCTGACCTCCAACCGTATGTCTTGAACACTCGGTGAAGAGAGGGGCTGAGCTGTCAACTGATCACCTTCTGGTGGTGAGCTGGTTCCGCTGGCGGGGGAGGAAGCTGGACAGACCTTGCAGACAGGGTGGCGGGGCACTCCCTTAGAGACAGGGTGAGGAGCTCTGTCATCCGGGAGGAGCTCAGAGTAGAGTTGCTGCTCCTCCGCGTGGAGAAGAACCAGTTGAGGTGGCTTGGGCATCTGTACCGGATGCCTCCTGGATGCCTCCCGCTAGAGGTTTTCCGGGCATGCCCCACAGGGAGGAGGCCCCGGGGAAGACCCAGGACACGCTGGGGTAACTATGTCGCTCGGCTGGCCTGGGAACGCCTTGGGGTCCCCACGGAAGAGCTGGAGGAGGTGTCCGGGGAGAGGGAGGTCCTGGCGTCCCTGCTTCGACTGCTGCCCCCGCGACCCGGTCACGGATAAGCGGATGACAATGGATGGATGGATGGATTGACTTGACTTGACTAACTGCTCAGAGTACAACCTAATCATCACCAACACACTTTTCCGTCAAAAAAAACAAGTTCAAGACATCATGGATGCATCCTGGCTCCAAACTTTGGCATCTCGTTGTTGGGTATTGGGTAACACAACCTACTAACAACAGCTGCAGGATGCTCTTAGTGCAGCATTGCCCCAACAGTATCCAGAGGACACTGAAAAACACTGGAGCACACTTTGCACTGCCATCATGAACTCATGCAAAAACATCCTCTGTCACAAAAAGTGGAAACATCAAGACTTTTTTGATGAGAAGGACACAGAGATTCAGCAGCTCATTGACATCAAGCGGCAAGCATTTATCACTTGGCAAAATAACATCCACTGCAAAGTGAAAAGAGCAGCCCATGCTAAAGCGAAGGCAGCCGTCCAAACACAAATAAGGCAATTGAAGAACCACTGGTGGACAGACAAGGCTCTGGAGATCCAGCAGCTTGCAGACTCTGGGGACACAAGAGGCTTCTTTGAAGCCACAAGAGCGGTATATGGCCCCAGCAACCGCTGCCTAACTCCCCTTTGCCCTAAAGATGGGCTCCTGCTGCTGAAGGACAAGGAAGCAATCGTGAAGAGGTTGAGGGAGCATTATGAGGACCTCCTAAACAGGGACACCATTCATGAGATGGCCCTAGATCACCTCCCTCAACAGCCCATTGTTGAACACATGGGAGAACCACCGAACCTGGACGAGGTGAAGGATGCCATTAAGCAGATGAAAAACAACTAGGCTGCTGGACCTGATGGTATCCCAGCGGAAGTCCTGAAGAATGGCGGACCCAATCTACTTAAGCACATCCATGCCCTGCTTCTCAAAATCTGGGAAGAAGAGGAAATCCCTGCCCAGTTTAGGGATGCCTTAATCGTCTCCATCTTTAAGAAGGGGGACATGGCAGACTGTGGAAACTACCGTGGCATTTCTCTTTTGTCCACCATAGGGAAAGCCCTTGCTCAGGTTTTGGCAAACAGACTCACCCCCCTGTCAGAAAGCATCCTTCTAGAATCTCGGAGTGGTTTTCGCCCAAACAGAGGGACAACAGACATGATATTCACTATTGGCCAACTGTAAGAACGATACCGGGAGCAAAATCTATCATTATACATGGCCTTCATAGACCTCACCAAAGCCTTCAACTCAGTAAGCCGTCAGGCCCTCTGGCTGGTTCTGGCAAAGATTGGCTGCCCAGACAAATACATCCGGGTTCTGAGACTGCTGCATGACAATATGTCAGCCACAGTACTCAGCGGCAGTAGAGATGAAACTGAACCCCTCCGGGTTGACACAGGAGTCAAAAAGGGATGTGTTATCGCTCAAACACTATTCTCCATCTTTATCACTGCTATCCTCCATCTCACAAGTAAGCATCTGCCCCCGGGAGTCAACATCATGTACAGGACTGACGGACAACTACTCAACATCAACTGTTTCAGGGCTAAAGGCAAATCCACTATCACATCAATCGTGGAGCTGCAGTATGTGGACGATAACGCACTTGTAGCCCTCTCAGAAGAGGACCTACAGTGCACTCTATCTGTCTTTGCAAAAGCATACAGCCAGCTTGGTCTAGCCGTGAACATCTTACCCCCGAACATCTCCATCGACAACATCAGACTAGAAAACGTGGACCACTTCCCACACCTTGGAAGCCTCCTAACATCGACCATCACCTCAGCTGTGCCAGTGGGGCTTTCTCAAAACTTAGGAAACGGGTCTTTGAGAACCGTGACCTCCACCCCAAGACCAAAATTCTGGTTTACAAAGCTGTGGTGATCCCCACTCCTCTGTATGGGTCAGAAGCCTGGACCACATACAGCAGGCACCTAAAGGCGCTTGAGGTGTACCACCAGAGATGCCTCCGGATTAGATGGGAGGACTGTCGCACCAACACCAGTGTCCTGGAGGAGGCTGACATCCCCACCATCACCACCACCATTGCACAAAACCAGTTCAGATGGACTGGCCATATCATCCGTATGCCTGACTCCTGTCTCCCAAAACAGGTTTTCTACTCACAGCTTGTTAAAGGGAAACGCGCCCCTGGAGGGTGCTGCACAGTATAATGCTGACCTCTGCCATGCCGCACAAGAGAAGCGCAGACTCAGAAAGGACAGAGCATCCACCAAGCAGGCCCAACCCAAACCCACTACCACTACATTCCCCTGTCCACACTGCCCCAGAATAATTGGGTCCAGAATCGGCCTCTACGCCCACCTGAAGACCCACAAGGACCAAGAAGGAGGACAGTCATACTCGACTATGAGGGACCGCCGATGATGATGACTCCAGGTCCTCTGTGGGCTGGTTGTGGCTGCTTTTGGACCTTCCTGGAAACAAAAACTTCTCATGTCTCAACAACTCTGCCCTTCATTACCACCTATTCACGATCTGCTGTTGAATTGGTCAAAAATACTATGTATAATTTGGACTCTAAATTAATACGCTAAATTAAAATAAAATTGACAACGATATTACAGTAATTGCTGCCTCAAAAAAAAAAAAATAAAACAAGAATCTTAAAGATTACTCATCAATTCAAGTTTTCCTCAGTTTCCCAGAAAAAAAGTGTTCATAATGGTACCTATTTCAAACAGCAGCAGTGGGTTTATGATTATGCATATCGGAAAGTTGATAAAACAGCAATTTATTGTGATATTAATTTTAAAAATGTGGTTTATATGATGGTTTGTATGTTATGTGGAAGTTAATATTTTGGACAGATCAGCTGGCCCCTACATGCAAGAATGGCTCATCACAAACATGACATTCTAAAACACAAAAGCCCTGACCGATGTTGTGCAGCATTTTATCTCCCATGGCTGGGATGCTCTACGGATGTCAGTCCCAGAGAGTAACCCTCACTGGTCTGCAGCTCAGAGGAGTAGGGCTCAAAGAGATTGGATGATTACATTAGAAACCAATTTTGTACCAAAACATGACCGCCATCTGTTTTGCTAGAGATACACCATCTTTGATGTGAAGCTTTTAATTGACCCTTAATTTTAATCAAAACCTTAATCTCTCCGATTCCCATGAGTATTTGTTCTTTACACCAGTGGTCCCCAACCTCCGGGCTGCGGACCGGTACCGGTCCGTGAATCAATTGGCACCGGGCCGCCGACCGCCCAAGTAATGATTATTTGTTTCCGTTGTATTTATTCCCCTAGTCTGAATAATCTTTATTTTGTAAAATCTTTTATTTTGAAAAATGACCGGATTCTCTCGGTTACATCTTGGTCACTTGAGCACCAAAAATTTAACCCACAAGTTAGCAAGATGAGTAAAAGACAGACGTCTTTGGAGAGTTTCTTTTAAAAAAAAAAAAAAAGGGGCCCAATGAAGAGACAGAGGAAGAGCCTACGACTTCGAAGAAAATGAAAGCTTTGAACAGACAATACCAGGAGTTTTACTTGAAATATGGATTTATTGTGGCAGGTGATTCCCACAGACCAAGGCCAATCTGCTTAATGCGTTCATTGTTGTATTATTATATTCGCAATGTAAACACCCCCACCCCCCGGTCCGTGGTAAAACTGGCAAGCATTGACCGGTCTGCAGTGATGAAAAGGTTGGGGACCACTGCTTTACACCATACCCAATTGCTTTATTTTGCCCAAATCTCCTAACCTAAATCCTTTTCCTCTCTATTTTGAACCCACTCTTAATTTGCCCTAACCCACCTTATCAATTCTACCTCTAAAACCTCTAAACCTTAACTCTTGCCTAATGTTTATTTTTCCCTCTGTAACCGCAGCCATTTTCTTATTCAAAGCCTTTTGTTTGCCCTAGCTTACACTGGTTGGCCTTTGATCTCTAGTCCTAACCCCTTTTGAAGTCTCACTAATTAACTAAAAACCCTTATGTATGTAATATTGTAAAAATTTACATAATAAGGACATTAAAACACAATCCCGATTTGACCTCCAAAAATACCACAGGAGATTAAAATTATTGGTCTACTATGGAACTGAAAATTGCTCCCAAATTAAACCCTTTACGCATGCTTCAACCTGGAATCCTCCAGAAATTAGTCTTCTCTTTCATGTCTAGAATTTGATCAATTTGGACCTAAATTATTTTGATAATTCTTTTGAGATAATCAGAACCAAACCTAATGGTTCACCTGAAGAAAATTTGGCATTTAAACAATTAATGGAGAATAAACTAATTATCATAAAACCAGCTGACAAGGAAAGTGTCGTAGTTGTAATGGACCCGTGACATATTTGTGGAAGGGCTATAGGCAACTGAATGATAACAAATACTATTCCAAACTAAAAAAAAAATGATTCACTTTTAAAAACTCGCTCAAATTACCAACATTTTCTGAAAAAAAAAAAAAAATCTGGTTGACCTTTGATCTTAACCCATTGCCTCCAATCAAACCCCACCAACAATCTCTACCCTTACCCCTTTCTCTACTTTCATCTAGCCCCTACCCCTTTTCTATGGATGCAACCCTATGGAGTTCACATTTAACCTTAATATTAATCTGGTTTCATTCCTAATTTGTAGCCCTACCTAGATATGCAGCCCTAAGATCTTGACCCCACTGCATGTCTTAGTTATTATGAAACCCTAGCTATTGTCTTTTTAACCTCATGTGACTTGTAGTGTAAATTAACCCTAATGTATAATCCACATGTTCTCTTGTTTCAATATCCCTGTCATAGTACTGTTATTTGAATGGTTTCTCTCACCACTAACTGTTTGTGTTGCAGTTTATTGCAGGTCAGTTTTTCACAATCCACCAATTTACTTTCCCTGATATGCACATTCCTTATGGCATATCTTGTTAAGGAACAAAATGACCTGTGCAACTTCTCCACAAACCCTTTTATGGGCCGTCCATGGTGTTCTTTACTGCCCCCCTATTGACCTACATATTGTCTTCCTCTGGAGCAGCTCTATCCTTTGCTAGGATTAGAGGGTTCACAATCGTGTGCAACAAATATTGGATTAATGCGTGCCTTCCACTTGTTTTGCTGATTTATCTGCCAATTGATTGCCTCTTGCTACAAGATTGTTTGCTTTTCGATGTGCTGGACATGTGATTATAGCCACACAGCTGCTGGAAAATGTATTATATCCAGGAGTGCAGCTATAACAGGGTGGCAGTTCTGCTTCAATATTATCCAGCTTACTAATGTAAAATGCCAATGGCTGCCTACACATTAATGTATCTTGCATCATCACGGCATTTGCATAGCCTCCCTGTCCTCAGCGGATAAATAGATATGTTTAATTTGGCAGGGTTCCCCAATGCTGTGGCTGTGTTTAAATGTCCTTTCAATGCTTACAGAGTGTTCTTGGCTTCATTAGTTCATTGCATTTCTGTGGTTAGTGTTGTTTGACCTGCAGCTTTTATTACAGCATGCAGTGGGGCTGTTTCAGTGCATAATAAACAATCCAGGGTTCCCTCATTGGTCAATCTCAGAATCAAAAAGCATTTTCCCCACAATCTGTGAATGTATGGTGTAGTGGTAGCTTCTACTTGTTTATTTTTTTTTTACCCCCTAATATCATTACATAGTAGAGCCACCTTTTATGGCAATTACAGCTGTAAGTTGCTTTGGGTAAGTCTCTATGAGCGTGCTACTGGGATTTTGGCCCATGCCTCAAGGCTAAACTGCTCCAGCTCCTTCATGTTGGATGGCTTTCATTTGTGAACACTAATCTTAAAGTCTGACCACTGATACTCAATTGGATTGAGGTCTGCATTTGACAAGGCCATTCGAACACATTTAAATGTTTCCCTTTAAACTACCCGAGTGTTGCTTTAGCAGTATGCTTTGCGTTATTGTCCTGCTGGAAGTTGAATCTCTGCCTCAGTCTTAAATCACAGGCAGACTGAAACATGTTTTGCTCAAGAATATCCCTGTATTTAGCACCATCCACTCTTCTTCAGACCAGTTTCCCAGTCCCTGCAGCCAAAAGACATCCCCACCATACTACCACCATGTTTCACTGTGGGGATGGTGTTCTTGGGGTGATTTGATGTGTTGGGCTTGCACCAGAAAAGCATTTTCCTTGGTTACTGAAAAGTTGAATTTTAGTCTCATCTGACCAGAACAACTTCCTCCGTACATTTAAGGAGTTTCCCGCATAACTTGGCAAACTAAAAATGTGCTTATTTCTTACATGAAGTAGTGGCTTTTTTCTGGCCACTCTTCCAATAAGTCCGGCTCTATGGAGTGTACGGCTCTTTGTGGTCCTGTGGACTGTAACTCCTCTTTCTGCTGTGGATCCTCTGGTATCTGTGCTGCCTCTTTGATTAAGGCCCTCCTTGCCCAGTCTGTGAGTTTATGTGGGCGGCCCTCTCTTGGCAGGTTCATTGTGGTACCATCTTCTTTCTATTTGAAGATGATGGATTTGATTGTATTCCAAGAGACAATCAAATATTTAGATATTTTTATAAACCAACCCTGAATTTTACTTCTCAATAATGAGTGATGTCTCTTGCGAAGTGTCGTGCAGCTCTGTGGCCATCCAGTGAAGGTGTGTTTATACTGACAGATCACATGACTCCTAGATGGCACATAGGTGGATTTCATTTCACTAATTATGTGATTTGTGAAGGTAATTGGTTGCACCATAACCTTTTACGGGCTTCATAGCAAAGGGGTGAAAACACATACATATACTAATTTTCAGTTTTTTTACTTAAAATTCTGTATTAGATATATTCTCATTGCACTTTGCCAACTTGGATTGTTTTGTGCAGATCCATTATATAAACTCAGATAAAAAAAAAAAATAATTTCATTTATAGGTGTAATGTTTCAAAATAAGACAAAAAAAGCCGAGGAGGTTAAATACTTTTGCAAGCCACTGTAGCTCTTAAAATGCCATCACGGATTTAATGTGCCTTATCGCTAGCTATAACTATTACTCAATTACAGTGATTGTGACTGGAGTTGCATGACATCACAAGAGGAAATAAATTGAGGACAAACATTAAAAAAAAAAATTGTCAAGATTATTCTTACCTCAAGGTTTTTTTCGAACGTGTCTTTATTTAATTGAACAACACTCAGAACAGTGGAGTTAACTGCTTCTCTGCAAAAAAAGGAGGTAATCCCATGCTACTTCCCAACACTCAAATCATCCAGCTAATCAGAGGCGGTTTTATTTAGTTATTTTTTATTTCAAGGAACTTTGCTTCATACAAAATGTTTAATGTAGAAACAACTGCAGAATTTAAAGTCTGGCCAACAAACAAAAAATCAAGCAAACAAACATTTCACTGAATCCATAGGCCCAAAAAAAGAATGTTCCAGCTCTATGGCACAGGGTGGAACTGTCAACAATGTTCAATACTGTTAATAGAAATGTGTCTTTTCATCAAATCCCACAGTTTATATCAAATATTAAAAATCAACAACAAAATATTACATGGTTTTTAAAAGTCCTCAGTGTTCTACATGCACATACATTCTTAAAACATGCAAACCACATCTACACTACCAATGGTATGCAGTTATAAAGCGATTGGATCACTCCTAATGTTTTTTTTTTTTCCAGCCGATCGGCCCAGACTTGGCGACAAGTAGGTTTCCTTTGACTCAAAACAGAGGCCACATGTGATGAAACTAAACATCATGAATATGTCAGCGATGTTCCCTTATTTGACAGAGTAACCTTGATTCCATTCAATTGATTTCTTAAAGAAAAAAAAAAAAATACAGGACAGCACCTCTCCCATTTTGAGCCAAGGAATTTGCATCTGATATTGTCACTGGTTACTCGTAACTGGGACATGTTTATGCATGCAGATATATGTATAGAGTTCCTGTAATCCTAAATATTGTATCTGTTTCCAGTTTACACTTTGTGCCTTTATTCATTTTAAATGTTTGTTTTTTTATGTAGTTTTTTTTAATAGTATTTTCTACAAAACATTTGGTCACAGTCATGCTGAAGCCTAAATCTGAAGAGACCAGCATGTGAAGCTACAGAATGGATAAAGAAATGGATTTTGTCATGTTGCATAGCCCTACTATTGTCCTGCCCTCAACTGGCTCATGGAGTATCACCGTGGTTAAACAAGTCTTTCTTCTGCTACCCACAGAGAGGTCAGTGTCTATCAAGAAATCCTCTAATCCACCAATATCTTATAGCCAATCAGCTGCTGCAAAGGTAGAAATTGTTCCCTCATGTTGCAGATTGTCTTTATGTGGAAGTACAGCAATAGATCAGCATTTAACAGAAGACAATCTGATGTTGATGCGATTGTGTGTATCAAGCACTTTGCATATAATGAAATAGCGTTTGTGGTTAAATATTCCTGCATGTCCAGTCCTAAGGCAGCAGTGCAGGCTTTGGCCAGAAGGACCACTTTAAAGTAAAAATTCACCTTCCAGTTCTTTCAGATCCACTTCTGATGAACATCAACCTGGGGGATTCTGCATATGTATATATTTATTGTGATTTATGTTGTAATATATCATTCTTCATACAGCTGAGCCCATTAACCAACATTCCCTAAGTCTGCCTCATTTCCTACTTCTACAGAACTTCAGTTCTGACGTGACTGTATGTCGACATTTTAGCTGTGACCCAAGTCCTTACACCATACTAACAGTTTACAGTATTTTTTAGAGATATACTGATTGGCATTAGGTTATTACATATAAAGCTGAAAACAAAATATCAGGCAAAAAATCTGAATAAGGAGGAAGTCCAATGTATGCCATATATTTGAACTCATTTGGAGTTATTTTGTCTACCAGAAAGCACTGACATGTTGATCTTGACAGTGTTAAATGTCCTGGTCAGGATATATCACATTCTTTAAAAACTACATTCAACTCATAGATTGTTATCAAAACGCTGTATCCTGTGCTAAATTCTTTTTCACTATTATTTATTTCTTACCAGTGGACCATGAAAATGAATCAAGATGCGAATTTCAAAAAGTAATCTCAAATCACATTTACAATAAGAAAGAAAAAAAATATGCTTGAGCGTCAATTAAATACTTGTTTTTCTCCGAGTTAATTCTTGATGTCCTTCTGTGTGTAATAGATGAAGTTTCTTATAGAAAGTTTATTAATAGGCAAAGGCCTAGTAAAAAAAAAAAAAAAATCATTCTGCACATCTTACTTTTAGCAATTGTGCAAGCACCATCTTGTACTGATTGTGATCAGGGCCTTGTTACCTCTTTAAAAAACCTTACTAAGTATGGATTTGGGACAAAGGATAATATAATTGTTGTATTGTGGTTGATTTGGGCTACTGTGTAGCAGTGGATCACTTATTCACTTTGCCTATTTTGCAGGCAGCTCCCTGTGGGAACTTTGAACACCAATGCAAGCTGGTAGCTCTGGGGAAAAAACAAAAAACAAAAACATTATCCATCCTGACACCAAAGCCTGAGGTTTAATATGAATTAACATCCCCTGCTGCCAAACTCCATGGCACAGTAGCTGCTGGAAATATCTTTGCATGACATTAAAACATCAATTTTTTGCCAGTTATCCATGAGTATGAAAAAACACACACTATAAAATGACAAACTGGACCCAGAAATGCAAAATATATCCACAGCCAGTGCTACTTTAATCCACATTTACACATATACGCAGGGCCTAACTGACTGGATCACCCTTTGCTACTTTGGGTCTAAATCACAGTGCACAGTATTTAACCCTTCCACCCTCACCCCTTTAGACTCCAGCTTACTAACATAAACTCTGCAGTCCAAACAATACAGGAGCTTGCAAGACTTACATCGCGGTATCCATACCAAAAAAAACGGTCTACCATCTAAACATGCACAATGTGTTACGGCATTTATGTAACTCCATTGATATGCAATGCAGTTTTTATAGTTATTAAATGCTCACATAGTGTTTACACAATATTGATTCTTGATCCTCCACCCTCACATGATCTTAGGCTTTATCAAAAACAAGAAAAATAATCAACTTTCAGGTAATTTCTCCATCCCTGTCTTTTAAGCTTACTGTAGGTAGAATTCTCCGCTTACAGATAAGGCCTTCTGTACAACATGTTTTTCTGCAGAGCTACATACAGAATTAACCAAACATGTACTCAAGTGTGGATGCATAAGAAAAACAGTTGACAATTAGTCTTTTTCTATAGTATATCTAAAAGGATAGGCACTTTGTCTTAAAACATCACAAAGAAGTCTGTAAGAAACATTAAACCTGAATGATGGCAAACCATAAGCAGTGCACATTAACCATACATTAGTTTTTTCATGTCATATAAAAATGCACACAATGAAAAGGGGGAACAAGGAGAGCTTTATACAAAACAAAGTTGGGTACTTTTCCCTGCCATGCAGTGCTTCTCTCTTAACAGTTGCAAGAAAAATTTAACAGACAAGGAATGTACTAAAAGACTAGGCATCATCATGGAATGGTACTAAGTACTAAACCGAAGAACAACACAGATGGTTGTACATTGTCATGTCTTTGACGTTGTCCAAAGTGTGAAACAAGTACTTCACTGAATTACTGACCTGTTTTTGCTCAGTTGCCATGACTTGCAATGCCATCACTCTCTGTTAAAACTGTCATAGAGACTCTCAAATGCTCATCAGACTGCTGTTGTTCCAATCAGTGAACTTTACTGACCGTTTATAATATGCTATGTTGTGCTCTTGGCTGCAATACTAATGTTAAATGTTAATGAGCCGA
Source organism: Hypoplectrus providencianus (assembly GCA_028566105.1). Lineage (NCBI taxonomy): Eukaryota > Metazoa > Chordata > Actinopteri > Perciformes > Serranidae > Hypoplectrus > Hypoplectrus providencianus. The sequence continues at coordinate 230,033 of JAOWBC010001486.1, forward strand.
TAGAAAGAACAAATCACGCTGGCTGTTTTCATATTAGGGAGGGAAAAATAAGTGCTTATGCATGAACGTGTAACATGGTGAATAGTGTAAAGCAATACTGCATCATGCGTCCAAAAATGCTATGTGGTTGGTAATGATGGTGCTTAAGCAATGTAAAGCAATGTTCCCATAGCATGATGCATGAAGGCCTTTTCAAAAGTTATTTCACCTGGTGAACAGAACATAACATGACCTTAATTCAACATTAAAGCTCCACTAAAAATGTTCTTATATGTAAAATGGAGAGTACCTGTAGCTTATGTGTATGATGACAGTTGCAACAAATCCACTGAGAATTATCCCTAACTGCACATTTGCTTACAAGCATCTCTCAGTCCAATATTTTTGTTCTTGGTGTGACTGACCAAAATGTTACTAAATGTAGTCTCACTGCAGTATCACCGTCAGAAACCTGGTTTGCAGTGGCAGCAGCAAACTGTTTTTCTTTGAAAAAGCTCTGATAAACTGTGCACGACCAGCTCAGTGCAAGAAAAGGAATCAAATGGCGTTACAGCGAAGACAACTCGATGAAAATAGTACTTAGCATTTTGTAGCTAAAGAGACATATATGTGATGCTAGCTTCATGTGAGTCAATTTACAAATGTATCTGCTGAAGGGCTAGTGCTTCAGCTTACATTCCCAATTGGTCAGAAATATGACTGCAAATTAATGTTTGTTGCTTTGTGTCTGCTGTATGTGTAACTTGGTAACTGCTAGCAAGTATTACATTAATTGTTATGAAGTGGGTATATGCCATTGTGTTTATAGGTTGTTGTGATACCACCATAGAAAAAAAACAGTGAAATCATCTGTAAATTTTTGAAAATTGCTATTAGCAAAATTTGACCAAAGTTGGAGCAAAGTAGCAAGCACAGTCCATTTGAATAATTGTGAATAAAGCTTAACTTCATTTTCTTTGGATTTTTTTTTTTTTTTGCTTCATCCAATGCCAGAGATAAGTTAATCTGTGTCTAAAATGTAATGCTGTAGGAGAATCAATATGTTGGTGTCAACCAAACACTGAAGTCAAAGCAAGTCAAGGACAGGTACTGTAAGTCGTGATGTTGGGAAATAAGCCTACTGTTTTATAGTGCTACGTGCCTTATGATAAGGATGACACTTTTGTTGTTCACATTTAAATTTTACCCATTTCAAGCGTGTTTCCTGTTTAGATGTTCTCCCTAACCTTTGCTCCCCTAGTTAGGATTAAAATACAACATTAAACACACACATTGACAATGTAAACTAAGCCTTCAAAGGAGATGATATAACTCATCACAGTTCCTCCAATATGCATTAAAAAGGTTGGTTTAAAGCCATGCTAGCACCATTCATCCTCCTCCGCCTCCTGGTAATACCTGGGTGCCCTGACACCAGAGCCTGGGTTGGTGCTGCCTCCAAAACTGATGTGGTACCCATTGGGCACCCCAATGTTCTGCTGTGGTGCAGGAAGCAAGGCTCCCATCATACGAGGCAGTGTGGTCCGGGAAGAGCGTCCGGCAAAGTGGCTGGGTGACAATGATACCACATCCTGAAAGACGTCCAGCTGGTCCCGAAGGCTGCCGTAGAGGCGGTCCCGGCCCAGGAAGGGCTCGGAGCTTATACGTGTGACAGGGCAGGGAAAATGGTGGGAGGCACTGTGCCAGAGGGCGTTGTGCTCCGACAAGCCGCGACTCAGTTGGCCGGGACCCACAGAATCCTGGATGGACACAAACTGCACAGGGGATGAATTGGCAATTTTGTAGGCCACCCCAGGCCTTGTAGTGAGGGGTGTCTGGGGGAGCTGCCGACGTCCACAACTTGGCGTGCAAGAACAGGAACTCAGTGGGACTGGGCTGCCTTTAACCCAACCACTGCCCTAGGTGAAAATTGAACACGCAGTTTGAAACGATAGAATGATGAGAAAATCATGTGACAGAGGAAAGAAAAACACAAGTAACAGGGGAGAAGGGAAAGGAAAGCAAAGACACCAAAATGTGATATGTGATAACATGAAAGGACAAATGAGATGAGAACACAGACCGAGAAGACAGAATGAGAGAACGAGCACGTTTAGACAGGTAATGACAGATAGACAAGATGGATGGAAAATGATGAAAAGAGAAAGTGGGAAAAGAAGTGAAAAGCCATGAGAGGCTGCACTAAAAGAAGACAGAGGAGAAGGCAATTGTAAGAACATAAATGCAATAGCTCTTTTTCCTACTCTTTCATCAACGCTATCTGTACTGTGCTGGTCTATGAGGCCTCTATTTCCATGCTCACATACACTTAAGCTGAAGGGCCACACGGTGGCGTTGTGGTTAAGCGCTTGCCTCGCAGTAAATCAGTTCAACTCCGTCTTGCAGCTCTGCGTGGAGTGTCAATGTTCTCCCTGTCAAACATGCAGCTAAGGTTTATGTGATGATGCAAAATTGTCAGGATTCCCTGCGCTTCTTCCAGTGACATGCAGATGAATCAGGTTTTTCTCACGTCAAAGACAGAGATTCCTATTAATTAATAGTATTAATTAATCAGAATAATTAATAAATTCATTATTATCAAATGCTTTTCTGCACCCAGGTTGCAGAGGAGCTATAGCCAATCAGAGCTGACATTGGGTGAGAGGCAAGGTGCACGGACGCCAGTCTGTCACAGGGCTGACAGACATAGAGATGGACAACAACAACCATTCATGCTCTCACTCACACATATGGGCAATTTAGAGTCACCAATCTACCTAAGTTGCATGTTATTGGATAGTGGAACATGCAAACTCCAATCTGATTGGGCTGCAGGCCAGCGATGAACCGGCTGTGAGGCAAGGGATCAAGGAAGATGTATCAAACTGCCTTACATTGTCTGAATGCCATGCCTGCTGCAGCACATTCAGATCATAAAACCCACTAAAAACCTTTTTGACATCCTGTTAGCCTGGTCAGACGCCTTGTTTGTTTACACTTCACATGCCTGTGCAGTCCCACCTGCTTGTTGCTGGTTTCCTGCCCCTCGCTGGGGGAGGCCGCACAGCTGGCAGTGGCAGATTTGGTGTGGCAGTGTTCCCGGCTGCAGTAGCGGTCGCAGGAGTAGTAGCGCTGCTTGTCTGCTGAGGAGTGATGTTTCCTGTCATGGGAGCGTCCACGGTCGTGGCTTCGCTCTCTGGAGGCAGCTGGGTCAGACTCTGGCTCTCCCTGTATACCTGTGGTGGAGGACATTCTTGTATGATGAAATGCAATGTGTCTTTGTTACAGATAATATTAGAATATTTCAACAGACAGTGCTCTGAGCTTGCTGAGTTTATTATCCAAGTCAAAGATACTTATTGGGCTGTTCTATTATCTCTTCAGTGTTGTCCAGTGTGGAGTGTGTTTGATATAATATTTGAAAATACCAGTCACAGCAACTGAATCCAAGTCATACTTGACCATGCTCTGAGAACACTATGCCAGCTCACTGGGCTTTTCTGAAAAGTCAGATATTAAATAAGCATAACATTCAACCACTAAAACACTGTCTGGTATGCCATGGGAAATTACTTAATTCCACCTGATTGGTCTAAAAAATATTAATTGAAAACCAATTAATCATTATCCGCCAATAATGTGCTGTGTGTGTCCATGCTGCCTGGCGAACGATTATAAAATACTTTTTCTTTGTGTTTATTTGATTTATATTCAAGAAACTTTGATGAAACTGACTTTATATTGTCAACATAGGCTGCAAACTTACATTTGTTTTTTAACAATTTTTAGTGGTGGTGTACTGAGTGATTTTGTTAATGAAAAAAAAAGTGCCTTGGCTCAAAATAGGTTGAAAAACACTGCACTAAAACACTGTTAGGGTTAGGGTTAACCCTAACCCTAACCCAAATAAATAACTAGCATTTTGATCTTAATCAAAAAATAATAATGTGCTTTACACATTTTCAGCTTTTTGTAAAACACTGAATTTGGAAATTCATAGATAACAAGAATAAATATATTTAAGTATTAAGAATATTATTTTGGTCAGGGATCAGATCTAACCCTAACCCCCTGTTGCCCCCCTAGTTTTAATGTTCTAACATACAAAAAAGAAAAAGAAATCCCTAAACCCCCAAAACATTGAGATAAGGGATGAACTGGAACTTTAAACTATGAAGATAATCTTTGGCCCCTTAAATACATAGCTATGGCCCTGCATAAGCGCGAGTGTGTGCCGTGCCTGCTCAGCGCTGCTGAGTGGATTTGAATAAGATAAAGTAGGCGGCAAAATATAGAGACCGAGCTGGCTGAAATAAGTTTCCACGGGTGATACTTTCCTATTTAGTGAAGTTAAATCTACGTATAATCAATCTGAGACCAACCGACAAACACAAACACACTGCTAAAATGCTGCTGTGGGAATGGCATTATTACACATGAGGAGATCCTTTGACAATGAGACATGCAATTTTTCCCATCACTATAATGTATCCAACCCCTCCCGCCCCAACAAAATATCAAGTCATGGTACCTTCGGTCTGGTACGCTACAGAAGTACTGCAGGGGGGTTGCAAACGTTTTGGTTGTTGTTTAAGGTCTTGGGGATTAAGGGGAAAAGAATCAAGGGTCTAAGGCTGTATATAAAATATATTTGAATATCTTAGTGAATGTAATAACAAGGTACATTTCTACAAGGAACTATAGGAACATTTTAATATAACACACAATTTTATACATAAGTAGGGGCTCCCTGCTCCATCTCTCCATCAGTTTGAGGGTCCTTGGCCTGGAAAACATTGAAGACCCCTGCTTTAGAAGGTTTCTTTTTTTTATTTCAATTTAAAGAAAAGTCTGAGCCAATTCTTTTAAGGTCTCAAGATGAACCGCAGTATTCTGCATTGCAGTGGAAATGATAAGGCAGTGTTTAGGCATTTTTTGTTTGAAATATTCAAAATATGGAAACACTGTATCCCAGTACAGGTTGTGTTTAAATGCTGTGCTGTTTACTGTTGTCAAGATATCACTGTTGGGTAATTTATTTTGCCTCCATGTTTCATGTCTTGTGTATCCTTTTTTTTTGTTCACTCACCCCCGTCTCTGTTTCAGGTTCCTGTCTGCCCCTCCCCCTCCTCGTCTGTGTGCGCCTGAGCCCTGATTGTGTCCCACACCTGTTCCCCATCACTCCTCATTCACCCTGTATATAAACCCCCTTTGTGTCTTGTCTTGTCACCAGTCCAGATTCTTTCTTGATTCTTTCTTGAAATTTAGTTATACAATGATTATTTTTCTGTTCTTATGGAGTGATTTTAATCTACCTTTTTGTATTTTCTTTTTTTTTCTGTCACTGTAAAGCACATTGAATTGTCATGTATATTAATTGTGCTTTATAAATAAACTTGCCTTGCCTTTTGCCCTTTTCTGCTGCTGCTTTAGATACCTCTTGTTTGTTTCTGGAATAAACGCCCCTTGATTTAGCTGTTTCTCAGTTGTGCATTTGAGTCCCACATTGCTGTGCCTCATCTCATGACAACTGTGAGTTCCTAAAGGAGGACTAACCAGCAGAGCTGGGTGGTTGCCCACCGAGAGGTGTATCCAAAGATCTCTGCCTTTTCTCTCTATCTCTGTCTTTATCTCTGCGATGGTGGCAGCGGTGGTGGTGGTGGTGATGGTGGTGGGGTCGTTCCTGGCTGGGTTTTTCCAGGGTGTAGTCCCTCAGGTTGACCTGGGACCGCTGTGGGGCCACAGTTGAGGCTGAGCGCTTCATCGGGCTGGCATCAGGGACAGACTAAAGGAAGGAGGGGAAATGCAAAGGAGCTCAATGAGATAAAAGTCTGAAGATTTTCCAGCTTCATGCATACCTTCTGTCATAGTATTTATATACATGAAGCAAATAAACAACACTTTCTGGCACATTAAGACCCCTACTTGTTTACTCATAGTACACAGTCACAAAATCTGCCCAAATCCTGCTTTTTACATTCATCTGCCTGCCATATTTGCTTTCAAGCCAGCTAAACATAAACCTTCATCTGATCTGTCCATGCCTGTTTCTAAATCAAGTAACTGTATAAAAGTTCAGCAGATTACCAAACAAACCAATAATAATTAATTATTTTCAAATAATAATAAAATTATATATTATATACCTTGTGACACATGTGTAGTTATTCTGTAATACAGTATATAATGCTATTGTATACCAGTACATACAATATTATACATCATATTATATTTGATATTCTATTCTATGATATAGCATTTGTGATTGGGCTGATGGACAACGCCATTGTCCATCCTCATGGCTAAGAGTCATCAACCACTGAGCTGGACATTGTGTTTTAAAACCCCATCCACACCCGATCCACAATAACTCTTTGTGCAGATGTGTGTGACATGTTTCATACATACAGCTAAATGTATCTCTGTAGAATGGAGTAAGTGGCTCCGCTGCTGCACGGTAAAGGGAAAAAGGCCAGAGAAAGGGAAAGAACAGCAGAAAAATAGATTAGTAAGTATCCAAAAGAAACCACTTTGTGTAGAATTTTAAGACAACTGTAGAAAAAAAACATACGTCCTGCAAATAATTGTAATTATGAGCATTGATGTCTGACATAATGTCCATGTTGATACCACCACTCAGATGGTAATGATGATAACTATAAGTATTAGTTCATTTTCTAAAAACAGAAGTTCCCTACTTATAAACACTTTTTCCAATTAAGGTCCTGTGTTTGCACTTAAGTTCTGTAAAAAATAGGTAAAAGATAAAAGTACACAAGTATTAGCAGCACTGTATCAATAGTGAATGAATTGTGAATGCATTGTAAATGCCATATTTAGTATAAGGAAACAATTAAGTACAAAAGTTTAATTTTGATGTTGAATTCGAAGGAACTTTATTAAGAAAAAATCGTCTGGGATGGGTATTTGCAGGGGTTTTGAGCTGTGTTCTCAGGGGAAACAGCTCTTGGTAGGGTCTCCCAAGGCAGGGTTATCTAAGGGGATGTGCCAGAGAGAGCGATTTATGGAATGCAAGTGACTGGTGCTTGCCCCACCCAGAGAAACTCTTTACAATGCAACATGCATCACCTGATCATGTTGTAGTCGTGCAATATTATTTATTTCTACTACCACTTAACTTCGGGACCTGTTTTGCACTTTGTTGTCATTTTGTCCATCTTCTTTGACATAAGTTGTATGTTGTTAGATTTTTCTTTATTTTTCTAATGTTTTCTTAATTTTTCTCTATAATTTATTTTCTGCTCTTGATGTTTCTGATCCTGTGTTGTTATTGGGCTGCTGTCACAAGGGAATTTCCCCGCTGTGGGATCAATAAAGTATCATC
>JAOWBC010001486.1:242396-253865 GCA_028566105.1 Hypoplectrus providencianus
TAGATAGATAGATAGATAGATAGATAGATAGATAATCAATAAAATATAATGAATAAATAAAAACTTAATAGAACAATAATAGAGATATTGATATATATTGATATGATTAAAAAAGCGTGACAATTGTCTACTTTTGTGATAAAACATTTGAGAGCATGGGAATTTAGGCTACATTTTCTGTGAATTCTCTTTTCTTATCTTAACTAGAAGATTGGTTTTTGGGCATTTTCATGACAGAAACAGTAAGTAAGTACTATAAGTACGATAATCATGACTTCACCGGCTGTGCAATAATCTAACATGTGTGTGTAATCTATCGACACACATCTTCACTGTTAATATCACTGCTTATTTATTATTTATTATGTGCAATAATCTAAATAACGGCGCAAGTGAAGTCACTTTACCTGTGTTGTTATGATCCGGTCCATATTGTAAATATCACCACTCTTATTTATTTATTATGTGCAATACTGTAACTTATGGTACAATGCTAAAGTCACTTTATTTGCCTGTCCACACTTAATATTAGTACTGTATAGTTCACATTGAAGTCCCATATCTGCTCACATTTATTTATTTATTTACATGTATTTATTCATATTTCTTCATCCTGACAGTGCAGCATGGAACTGGAAATGCAGCCTTAGCCACACACTTACTGACTAGTTGTTTTAAGCTCTTGTTTTTATGCATGCTCTTCTGTTCATTTCTGCTCTTATTGTGATACGGCACTGAAATTTCCCCACTGAGGGATGAATAAAGGCATATCTTATCTTATCTTATCTTACTGGTATAATAGATAGATAGATAATTAGAATAGAATTAATAAATAAACACTTAATAGAACAATAATAGAATAATAGAGATATTGATATAGGTAGATAGATGTCAACCTATGTGATGTATATATTATTGACTATATTGATATTGATATTGATATATATTGATATGATTAAAATAGCGTGACAATTGCCTATTTTTGTGATAAAACATTTGAGAGCATGGGAATTTAGGCTACATTTTCCTTGAATTCTCTTTTCTTTACTTGAAGATTGGTTTTTGGGCATTTTCATGACAGCAGTACAGAAAAAGAAAGGGAGAGAAAAGGGGGGAGCCGGGATTCGAACCCATGTCAACTGCACTCTTTTCTCCTTCCCTTCCTCTCTTTTCCCCCTTTTTTTTTTCTTTCTTTCCCCCCTCTGACAGTCCATTTTGCCCCATCTTTGGCCGAATGTGCAGGTTTTTGGACTGTGGGAGGAAACCGGAGTACCCGGAGTAAACCCACGCACCCACGGGGAGAACCTGCAAACTCCATACAGAAGTGCCCGGACCAGGACTCGAACACGCGACTCTCGGTTAGATGTTAGATGATACGCCAGCAGCACTTTATAGGTCTGCTGTATGGGATCACTTTGCATTTAGAGTGACCTAAAATGACGGCGATAAAAAAAGAAAAAAAGTTGTGGACAAAAGTGCGACAGTGAGCAAGCATTGTGCAACACTGTGCAACTAATGTGTTGTTTATAGTTAACAACACGACCAACATTTCAGCTCACCTGCGGAGACATACCTGTGAGACAATTAGTAGCGCGAGGAGGAGTGGAAGAAAGGTGAATGTAGGACCGTCTACTCACCGCGGCTTTTAAACTGCCTTATGCATTACTAAAGGAGTGGGATATTTTATAGCTGAGGATAAGCAGCCTTATTCCGAAGTGGAGGGTGCGGGATTCCGTTCTATGATTAAAACGCTTGAGCCAGGATTTAAATCACCTCCCGCAAACACTTCAGCAACATGGTAAATAGTGCACTTTATGAAGAGACCCGACAAGAAATAGTTAGAGTTGTCTGACAGCCTCTGTACCGCTAACTACTGATGGATGGATCTCCAGGGCTACTGAAAGATTCCTGACTGTGGCAGCCCATTACATTACATCACAATGGGAGATGAAAATTTCTGTTTTTAACCAGATTATACAAGACATGATTTTCCTAATAATCAACATATACCGAACCGAAAACCATGACCACAAAACCGTGAAACGAATCGAACCGTGGATTTCGTGAACCGGTCCACCCCTAATAAATAAATGTTAACAAAAGTCACACACGTCACAATTTCGAGCCATTTCTGTAGTTTGCCAGAGGTATTGACAAAGTTGAGATTTAGTGCGATTTTTGTGTGCAGGTGAGTAAAAGAGCAATAGACAAAACTAGAAATTACAATAATATAAAGATCTGGTAGAAGGAGAGAAGCAACAAAAGCTGAGGATAAACAATGTCACCAATAAGACAGATTAGTATAAAAAAAAAAACACAGCACTACGTATCAACATAACAAGGTGAAAACCCATATCTCTGACAACTGTGAAAGGGCATTTGAGAAAGGCTGGTATGAAGGGCCAGCAAGATAAGAAAAATGTTACCAATCAAATCGAACAGGTGTGGCTTTTGCTGCTTAAATTTTGTCAAAGTAGCTCTGATCATGTAGAAGTTTGGAGACACTTAAAATGTATAGTATATGAAGAGCTGTACATCTGTATGAATGTAAAATACAGTTCTACATGCAGTACATTTTGGAAATGTGTCTGTGCGCAGTACCTGAATGGTGGCAGTGTCGGCAGTGTCCTCTGATTGGCCTCTGGACATGGTTCTCTTAGTCTTAGCTCTCGGTGCTTCCTGGTGTTTCTCCATCACCCAGGAAGATGATACCTTGATGTTGTGGTCATGTCCTGGCCTGTTTGTGATTAGAGTAAAAGCGCAACATAAAAACATTATAAATCTAGGTCAGAGGTCTTCACCCTGTGGATGCATGAATGGAACTAGGACTGGAATTTGTTACCACGGTAGCATTTCATAATTTTATTTTCAATGATGAATGAAGGTGTTCTTGTTCTGTACCCACACTGTGTGTGAGAAAGGTTTAGAGGTTTGGGGAAAACCTTTTAATACTGTACAATATTCATTCATACATTAAGTATTATTTCCAGTAAATTATACAATGCAAAGAAATTCATTAAACTTTTGTGTTTGTTTTTGTGCTGATAGGGTTGCAGGGTTAGACTGTTGTTTTTTGCTATGCAATTAGACATAGTAATTTTTAGGTGACCACTGATGTCATGATTTCTGAGCTGAACTTCATTGCCCTTTGTAGATATGTGTATCTAAGCTTTTTGCCTGAAACTACATGTTATCAGCATTAAACTGCAAAACCTTTTCTCTTTAATGAAAATGTATGTATTTAAAAATGTTTGGCAAACTGGGGTTACTGAATAGCAAAATTCCATCTTACCATAAAGCAGAGACTGTTTTGGAGTCAAGCATGAGCTGCTGTGACGTCAAGGATATAAAACTTTGCAACCACAAGCTTAGGGCATTCAGATCAAATTTAGTACCAAATGTATATTGCCAATGGTATAAACCCAAAAATTGTAACAACAACTTATGGGACAGAGCTGAGTATGGCGGTGACTTCAGAAAGAAATGTATTGTTCATATGGCATGCTCTGAGTTCACATGTTTAATTCATTAACTAGAGGTTTATTTTGACTTAAACTTTACAAAGCATTGTTGAGCTGCATCACATCACTGCCCATGACCCCAATTCTTAATAAAAAGATTTTAGAACTTCTTTTATAATTGGCAACCATGTCACATGCATATATAAGTTTTGAAAGAATTGTACAATTTCAGATCATTTTGATGCTTAAGCAATCGTAAAAAACGCAGCATCCATTCAAAAAAACTTGTTCCACCTGCTCCACTCTCAGCTGCTGGTTTTGTAATCTGCTGAAGACCACCAACTGAACTTTCCTTTATTCACAGTGCATCTTGAGTGATCACAAGATGGAGATGGAGCAAGATCACAGTGATCTTAAGTATTGGGACCAGCTGCTGAATAATAGCTAGCTGCTAATACCCGGGCTGCTTTCTTAATTAATCAGGCAGTAAATATTTGCAACTGTAACCCTATTTTACTTGTGTTTTGTGTTATTATGATTAATATTATATTTAGTTCAATAATTATTTCAGTATTATTTATTATCATATATTTATTATTTACTATTATTTACGTATTAATTTTCATTTGTAATGGAGTTGTATTATGTTTACTTTTGGTTATTTGGTTCCTATCTGCCTTTGTTTTGGGTAGGACTATTTTTAGTGAGGGATTGTAATCGAGTAGAACTTGGGTTGGGTCACCTGCTGTTGCTGTCAGCCGATGTTGGCGTTAATTTAGGAAGATGAAACAAAAGTTAACATCGTATTTTGTAGCCCGTTATTTAACTCATAGGCCGGGGAGACCAGAGAACGCTACCCCGACATCAAAAATAAGGGTTACACAACCAAAAACACAATGACAATCTCAGCACACATTTGCACAATGCATTCTGTTTTAGTTTATGTCTGGCCAGGGGCTGGTAAACGACACCTAAACCTACTGTCATGTTGTTTATTGTGTTAAGCTACATTTAAGTACCTGAAGCGTAAGTAGAGTGAACTTACAGTGTGCCTCCATTGTTGAGGGAGATGGAGCTAGGTCTGGTCTGTGGCTGGGACTTTGCATGGGATTTGGGCTGGGGCTGAAGCATGCTAGGAGGCTCCACACTGTTTGGCATCATAGGCAGATCTTTCTCCTGCATTTGAGTCAGAGGCAGCAATGGCTTAAACAGAGCCCCGACTTTGCACTGTGGAGAAGAGACGTATGGCAACATGCTGAAGACATTCAGAGGCAGCAGGCAGAATATTGTTGCACCCAGGTCATGCTGGATCTCAATGCCACCCAGATATGGAGACTTGGGGCAAAATATTCATTTCTTGCAGTCATGCTTGTTTAAAGTACATCTGTGTGAGTGTTTGTATGCAGAAACAAGCATGCACCTATTTGGTAGGTATGCAAGGTAGTAAATCATCACTGTCCAGCAGCCAAATGCATGTTCATCTTCGATGTTGCTGCTAGATTTGCTTTTGGTACAAGCTTCTTTAGCAGATAACCAATTACTGTGTGTCATTACATTATTGTTTGTAGAAATGTTTATAGAAAACATAAACTTGGCAAAGTGGTTAATAGACTTTTTATCCAACTGTGGAAAGCTGGTGGTTACAAAAGCATCTTGTTTGAACGTGTTTATGCATGCAGGCATACAATCAAAATGTGCATCAGTGTGCGCAAGCTGAATATATGTGGCAACATGCATATAGGTCTGTTCTAACACATTCAATATATGTTTGCATCCATGTGTGTTTGTGTGAGTGTGAACTGTGCAGGCAGATATAGTGTGTATGTTGTACCTGGGAGCCTGAAGAGCCCTGTTGCTGCTGCTGCTGCTGCCTCCGTGCTCGATTCTGTTTGTAGTAGTCAAAGATCATGAGCGCGGCATAAACCTTCCCTACCGTCAGTTCATTGGCTGAAGAAGTGAGGAGAGAAAAAAATGAGAGGTGGGAGGACAGTACAGGAAAGAGAGGAGAGGTTTTCAAAGTCGCTTTATTTAACCATTTTAAGGAAAAAAACAGATCACTGTCATGTCATCACTCAAAACAAAAATTAGAAAAAACTTATTTATAATGCGAAAATGGACTATATGGACTACCAGACGAAAATCCAAAGTAAAAAATGTGTTCTCCACATCCCCCCTCGAGCATAAAACCTCCCCCACAGCCCATGTGTGAATGAAGGCTTGCACACTGTTCATTACTTTAAAAAAAAATCAAGCCTATTTGCTCCAACTCTTTGCTGGTTTTAAGAGGACTGCTTGAAGCCAGACTAAGTCCTCAGTACCAGATCCCTGGGTCCAGTTCCTGCGTGTTTAGCAGAAGCAGCTATAAAGTTCAATAATGTGTGCAGTCTCTCTTTTTGGCAATGTATAATAAACAATTCAAGAGAAAAAAACTCACCCTGAAATCTTTGTTACGATCAAAGAGGGCTGCGAGCCATGAACAAATTACAAATAAATGTTTTGAGTTGCGGTATGATCAGAAGATACGTGCCTGCTCCAGCCCCAGATCAAGGTATGCTCTGTATCTTTTCATAGCTATTTTCCCATGCACAACCCTTCACTGGAGGTCTGCTGTCCGTTTTTCGACAGGGAGCTAGTGAAAGGAACACAAGCTGCCCTTTGGAAGAATGTGTGGACCAAACTAAATGCACTCAACTCCTTCATCCCTGCCAAAGAACGTAGGTTCAAGTTCTTTGATACATGTCGGGTAGATCACGTTCTTTCAAACATCTCAAAATTTTTTTCAGCTGCAGGGCGTCCTGAGAGGCTGCAGTCATCTTCAACAGATGACCCCGTTTGGAGCAACCACCCAGCTTGATGTCAGTTCTGAGGCTCACAGAAAGAAATGTTTGACTTCTGATAAAGTTATTAAAAAACAAACAACCACATGCCCTGGATCTAATTTGAAACACGTCTTACTTGAAAGATTTGATGGAGCTGGGAACAGTGTTCAACAAGTCAGATCCACTTCATCCACCTGTAACAGGAACTGAGAAATATGCCAGTTCTTCTCCCAGCTCAGTTTGACTCTGCAGTTTCACTGTGTCGAACCAGCCTGGGACACGGTCTTAGAGCAGTCTTAATACAGTCCTGTGCCTGAAGGAAGCTACCTTTGCCTGAATGTTAATAAGACCATGCCCTCCTTAACCACTGGCAGGTAAAATGTTGCCACCCCAACCCAGTGATGACCAGACCTAAAGAAGTCATGATGGCTATCCAAATGTTTTCTACCAAACCTGTCCATTGTATCAGAGCAATGCCTAAAATACCCTGAGTATTTTGAGACCTTCCTGCCCCCACTGAAGCCCTCCAGGTAGGCTGCTCACTGCCTTATCTCTCAGCTGTCCCACTAGAAAAGCCTCACCATTTGCCAAGTTCACAATTGCAGATATGGCCTTTTCATAGAGAGACAAGGTGTCCTGTAAACTCTGAACTTCCCTGGGCTGGAGACAATATGTGACTACAATAGGAGCATTATGTATATCAGAAGAATCAGGCGGTGAGCGGCCACTGAGCCAACTTCTTAACATGTACAGCAAGTGCTCAATTGCAAGGCCACACAGTTGTTTTGAAATGGGACAAGCTTTTCTAATCCCTTACTACACGGGACTGGTGGACTCAGTCCTGCCCCCATCTTCACCATACACTATGCACTACTATACAACACCAACCCAAGGCACACACCAATCTCTAAAACCAGATGGCCTTAGCTGCCCTTACAAGGTTAGTCACTCTTTTCTAGACATCGACATCACGCCTGAAAATTTTTTTGTCCATGACTGTCCTGTTTGGAACAAAGTAATTTTCGTCTGAGAGAATAATAATTGCCAGGAAGTCCTTGAGTTATTGGAAAGGGCTTTGGAAAGTATGTTGTAGCCTGTACAAAGAAGAGCCACTGGCCTCCAATTCTTTTTAAAGGCCAGGTCTCCTTTCTTTGGCAGCAAGGACAGTACTGCCCAATAACACACTGTTTTTTCTTCCTCGTAGAAGCTGCAGAAAGGTCTTCTGCTTCCTCTGTGCTGCCAATCTCTCAGGGTTAAAAAAGTATGACCTCATGGAATCACGTCTTTCAGCTGCAGTAAGCAAGACCTGACCAGGGCACCCTTTTTCATATGAGGAAGTAGTTGTATTAGCTATATATATTATGAAAAGAACCCCCGAAATAAGCTTCTGTAACTCGATCTCATATTAAACTTTAATGAAGCATATTGAACAGAGGCGAGCTCCGATGTCATGTCATGAATTTGACTGTGGTGGAGAGGTCACCCGCTAATTGGAAGGTTGGTGGTTTGAAAGACACCGTCGAAAGTATCCTTGGGCAAGATACTGAACCCCAAATTGGACAATAATGTGTTGGTTTCAGCCCTTAACTACAATGGCTGTCAAAATCTTAAGAAAATTCAGTAATTCATTATAACCGCTTTATCCAGGTATTCCCGGGTCACGGGGAGGCTGTGCCTATCTCAGCCGGCTTGGGGCCAGAGGCGGGGTACACCCAGGACAGATGGCCAGCCTATCGCAGGGATGACTAACAAACAACCACATTCACTCACTCATTCACACCTAAGGACAATTTAGAGTGACCAATTCACCTAATGTGCAGGTTTTTGGACTGTTGGAGGAAACCGGAGCACCCGGAGTAAACCCACGCATGCAGGGGGTGAACCTGCAAACTCCATACATTTGAATTTGCAATCTCCAGCCCCAAGCACTCTTGCTGTAAGGCATGAGTGCTAACCACTACGCAACCGTGGGGCCCATCATAAGATAATGATTACTTAAAAATAACTTAATGATGTAAAGGCCCATGAATATGTTAAAATTTAAACTTATACTTTTCTCAAACAATAAGGCAGCAGTTTTTTCATGTGAAATAGCATTTAGTGAAGAAATTAGTAATGTGAGTTGTTATAGTGAACACACTGTGCAGTGCAATGATTAAAAAAAAAAATGCTCTTGCAGATATACAGTTGTGCTCATAAGTTTACATACCCTGGCAGAATATATGATTGTTTGATCATTTTTTCAGAGAACATGAATGATAACACAAAAACTTTTTTTTTCCCACTCATGCTTAGTCGTTAAATGGCCAATAAATGGCTCCACCCCACCACTGACCATGAGTGGAAAAAAGGTTTTTGTGTTATCATTCATATTCTCTGAAAAAGGGCCAAGAAAGCAACAATTCTTCTGGGGTATGTTAACTTTTGAGCACAACTGTAGTTTTGTAACAACCCCTCCAGTTATCATTCCCTCACTGTGGCTGACAGGCAGGGAACTGGACCTGGTTGTTACCAGAAGGCTCAGATGACCAGTCTAAAATAAAGTAGGCTACCATACTCTCTCCCTCTCCCCTTTCTCCCAAAAAAGAGATTTTATGAAACTAGTTCAAAAATGGTAAAAATAAAGATGATTATCAAATCCTTACGTTTATGCGGTGTCACCAACAGGTCCATGGTCTTTTGAGAGAGGCTTGGCCACACTGTAGATAACTCCTTCTTTAACTCAGCGTCAGATATTTGCTGGGCTACCATGCCTGGAAATCCACAGAGAAAGAGACTTTTAACCTTTTTAATACAACACATACATTTTCCACCAGTCACAACATCTTATTCTGTTTATTTATGTAATTTACAATGAGAAATCTTAGTTAAAATATTTTAAAAGCCAAAGACACAATCTAGCAGAGACACCCAACGCAGCAAAAAGTGTTCTGATGAGTGCAAATGGAAGCCACATTGCTTATTGCAGATCCCTTATGTCCATTTTATATGCAATGCAGAAACCTGGCTTACTTGTTTGCTTTTAATGTCACATTTACTTATGAGCTGTAGTATTGCTCCACTATATATATTCCCCCTTTTCTATTATTTGCACATCACATTGATTTTGTTTTGGTTATCAAATATTGAAACCTAAAGCACTACATAATTTTACATTGATCTGAAATGAAACACACTTGGAAGGAGTAAAGCAGATTTGTTTCAAGCCCAAAATTGTCACTGCTAAATCTGTATCTGTAATTCTTTCAGATTTTAGCTGAAATATGCAGTCTCAGCAGTTTTCTCATCTTTGAGTGTCTGTTCCTCAAACCAAGGTTTGAGGGAGGCAAGGTTAACATTACCCACATGTTGTCTTCTCTTGAACTGAAAACAGAAATGTTTCTTACTGATTATTTTCTAATCTAATAACAGTGGTTTCTTTCTCTGACCTGAGGCCAATTTGATCTCCAGGGCAGTGCGAATCAGGGCCATTAGCGTGGAAGTGAAATGGACGCTGTTGTCATCAGCGATGGGCATGTTCATTTTGACAAGGCGCTGAGGAGAAGGGATGAAGGGTGTGAAAGAGACTTTTGATCACTGAGTGAAAGCAGACAACCCCAATACAACATACAATTCACCCAGAGAAATCTATCTGTGTGCTGCTGTGATCCAATTCACTTCAACAATTCACTCTCCCTCATGCATAAAATACCTTTAAGGTGCTTTGCTAAATTTTGTTGTGTGCACGTTTGGCCAAAATTGGCCAAACCTAATTGATTGAATAATATTGAGACTCAATTCAGCACACAAAAAGTCTTCTCTACAAATACGTACAGAGGAGACAAACTAGACATTCACATTCACTGCTATTGGCTACAGTATGCACTACACTGCAAGTCAAAGTGCACTGGTGCAAGACTGACATTGATCAAAAAAATGGTGAGAATAGGCATGTAACACATAACCATGAATGTGCCCTTGACAATCGTAGGAGCTCGACTCTGCAGGTGCCATCCTAGCAATCATCAACCGAGTTGAGGTGGTTGAGCGTGCTCTATATAAACAGTGGCATCTTAATATGAATCGTCCATTCCACAGAGCTTGGACAACCTTAGCAGGTAGACTTGGTTGATGTATTACAATGGTATGCAAAAGTTTGGGCTCCCCTGTTTCCTTAATTTTCTATGAAAAATAACTTGGTGTTTGGATTAGCAACTTCAGTTTGAACTATCAAACAAATGATGAACACAGAATGATTTCAGTAGTAATACTCGGTTTAATTGATAAACAGAAATGTTCTATATTCATCACAACAAAATTATACAATTAAACACCTTGTCTTTTGTTGGTTTGAATACCTATAACTACTTAGCTTTAGCCTTGAACATAATAGACAGTCACATTCAGTAATGAGAATGGGTATTTAAGGTGGTTAATTTTTTTCTCTTTGAATCTCCTGTGAAGAGTGACAACGCGGGGGGCCTCATAACCACTCTCTAATGACTTGAAAAAAAAAAAGACTGTTTAATATCATGTTTTAGGGCAGGGGTGGCAAGTTATTTTTTCCTTGGTTCCACATGAGAAACAGAAAATTTCATGGATGGCCAGGCCAAAAGACTTTTTCTTCTCGGCTTTCTTAAGACAACAAAATATTGTCTTTGTACTGTCACTTAACTGTGATTATGAGAAAAAGACCACCAAAGAGACTGTCCCAGTTTAGCAGTTGGTGCCTTTGGATGCCTAAATATGTAGCCCAACCACCTCATTTAGTGTTTCTTCGTTCTTTTTTCTTCTTTAATGAGAGAAATCTAGCCATTGTTGGGCTTAAACAAGTGCATCAACATGAGGTCAAAAGTCTGAGGTGGAAATTATCAGTGAGAGAAGATCTATACCTGGATTTGGTAAATTTCTTCGCTGAGAATGCTACCAAAGATAACCAACATGTTTTGAGCATGTCTCCTCATGTTTGGAACATTCTCCACCTTGGGAGAGAAACATGACTTGAAGGGCTTTGCGAGTGCCACAGCAGACTGCAGGTCAATGAGTTCCAGCGAAACCTCATTGCGTGCATTATTCACATGGCATCTAAAGGGAGAGTCAATCAAATGTTCATTTAATCCTCAATTGATCAGAGATCTTCAAACCGCCTGGAAATCTCACCATGCTGTGTGCCTAAGAAGGATGAGTACCCCTGGAGGTGATCAGCTGAT
>JAOWBC010001486.1:282954-294853 GCA_028566105.1 Hypoplectrus providencianus
ACTGAATTACAAATGTATTCAACAACTAAACTGCTGCAAGAAACACTTAAGACTTAAAAAGCCTATATAGATGATCATGTACAATAGTTTTAGTTTTATTAACATAGTCAGGACATTCTGACATGGCTTCACACTTTTATTCTGGTGGCTCCATACAAAGACGTTTTCATACTTAATGATCTACCATCTCCTGCACTTTGAGTATCTCAGGGTCATATGGTTTGATGTGTTTTTTTTAGAGAAAGCTGGGAACTCACTAACTACTGGATCCACTAAGGTGCAGCATGTAATGGAAGGGAAGAGTTTCACATGTGTTCACGCAACATGAAGAAAATGTAGGACGTTGTTGTTGAGCCTCGAATCTTCATCAAAAGATGAACTTGTCTTCGTCTAATGATAAATTACCTTCAGTGTTATGATTTAAATATACTATACCTTTTTCCATTTGATATTTGGCAAACTAGTGTATTATATCTTATACATGACTATTAGATTTGACCAGCAACCATGACTAAAATCTGATCATGATTAACTATTTACTCATAGGGGACATTTTATGTTGTGACAGAAAGGTAGGAGTTATTAAACTTACGAAAATGCAAAAGCCACCAACGCCCCACTGACCACTATGAAATCCAGAATGTTCCACAGGTCTCTGAAGTAGGCTCCAGGATGAAGCAACAGCCCAAGGTCCACCATCTAAACAAAAGACAGCATTACGTTTCACTTGAAGTTATTTTTTATGTTGTTTTATTGTGTTTCACATCTACCTAATTGTATTTCCTGCAAAATATATGTTTTTTTTAATATAGAGCTATGTTAAAAGGCCTGTACTGAGAAAGTAATTGACATATCTATTATTTTTTATGGTCCATTATAATTAATATATGAATAATTTAAGCAAGTGTTAATAAATTGAACTTTGATTTTACACTTTTAATTGTGATAGACTGCTTTGTGAAACATATAAAGATAAGAATTTTTTATTTATTTTTTTTAAAAAGCATAGTGGATTCTAAATAAAGAGGGGTAGTTATGCAGCTTGGTGTCCTGAGCACACCACAGCAACCTCAGTCTCATAAAATACAGTCAAATGCATAGTCATCAAAGTTCTTCAAAAAAGGAAAAAAGTATGGTGGCCAGAAAGTGTCAGGCGATTTGCAAACTCAAATGATTTGCCAAAGAAAAAAGCATGAATGTCAACTGCTGCAGCACAAACTCGAAAGAGCCACAACACGAACGCAAAAGATCGTCAACTGAAGTAAGGGAGAAGCACACCCCTCACCCCCTGCTACTCTGTTGTCTGTCTGAGGCTTTAAAGAGGCAGCCATTCAGAAAAGATAGCTTTATGGTGTCAGGCTCGTGTTGCGGCTCTTTTGCGTTTGTGCTTCGGCTTTTGGTATTTGCGCTTTTTCTTTTGGCAAAGCGTTTTAAGTTTACAAATCGCCTGACACTTCCCCCTGTAAAAAAGTGCAGTGAAAGAAATCCAAACCATTTCATGCAGCTTTAAGTGTTTTTAAAGTACTTATCTGCCCACTTACCTTGATCACCATTTCAAAAGTGAAAACACCAGTAAAGGCATAGTCCAGATACTTAAGCACCTGCAAAGAGAACTCATACATTACTGAAACAGTCAGCACCTGGATTAACATATTTAACTCTGTTAGCATAGCAAATAATGCTGTGTGTTTAATGATCTCATATTTCTTTATCAGAGTTAAGTTTTCATTAAGGAAGATGGAGTTACTGTGTTCTCATTGCTGTCCAGGTTAGTTCATAATATTAACTAACAGGAGAAATCTAGATGACATCAAGAAAAATTAAGATAAAATATTTTTGGAAAAACACAGTTCTGTAGTAGATATTATCATATTTGTGTGAACGTGTATCTGTGTAAAGTGTCTATATGTACACTTTAGTCTCACATTGTTTCGAGGGGCATTTGTCCAGACAGGGTCCTCTGCTGCCAAAGCAATACTGCTCATAGCAATGACGACCAGGATGGACATTTCAAAATAACGCAGAGTCACAATGTAGTGACATAACCGCCTCACCCTGCGAAGAATGAGGCAGGGCCAGAAAGAAAAGGGGTGAGAGAGAAAGAGAGAAAAAAATTAAAGAAACAGTTGGTAGTGGACATAAATAGAACATAGATAGGGCTGCAGCAGAAGCTACTACCGTTACTGCTCAGTATGTGTTTGCTGAAACCTGAAACACACATAGGTCTACAAAGCAAGGATCAAAATAAAGCAAAGCTCCCAGTCACTAGACCTCAATCAGGGAAAATGTTTCCAGAAGCAAAATCCTAGGGAATATAAATCATGAAAAAATAGTGTGAATACATTTAGATAATTGGAGTGTCTACAAAACAACAAACTGACATAGTTAGCTCTCTTGGTCTGCCTGGCACAACCAGTTTTCAGTCATACAGTGTGTTGGCACTAAACTACTTGGCTGGGTTTAGGAAAGCATCATGGTCAGGGTCAGAGTATACGCTTTCATAACATTAGTCTTGTGTTGAAAAGGCTGCCCTGGTGCCTTCATTCAGAAACATTTCAGGCAGGGGGTGAAAGCAAGATATTTTCACAGACACAAACTGCTTAAGTACAAACCCACCATACAAGTAGGAACCTAAAAAAATGTAACACCAGATGTTTCTTTCTCTATGGAAAACACCGTTCACTATTGCAGTTACCAATATATCAATGTACAACAAAACAAAGTTATAACCTGCTGTATCACAGAAACTGGGGACCAACTGATACAAAAAGCAGCCAATAAATGACAGAAAAACATATCAGAAATAGGAAGTGCACAAATTGAACAAAAGCCATTGTGAAGAGCAACACATACAACCCTTATATCCTGGTTTCTGTCCATACTGATTTATTCTCAGTGTTTGGGCTGTGGAGCATTGTGTAGAAACTCTGTTAAGGAATCAGCCTCTCTTCCTCTATATTTGATATTTTGATACCCTCTGTCCTCAGAGCTCCAAAATGTGTGCATTTTAATGTCTACCAACTATTAACTACCAGCTACCAAGTGTGTTGGTATAGTAAATTGTGTGTGTTTATGTGAAGGGTTATGACCCTGGAGCCTCTTTAAGGAGGTGCACTTCAATGCTTTAAATATGAGAGAAACAGAGAGGAATAAAAGACACACACACACACACACACACACACACACACACACACACACAATTCAAAAACATGTTAAGATGTCCTGCAGGGAGGGAAAGAAGTGGAAAAAGGGTGTTAAGGTGACTCACGGATTGGTTTGTCCAAAGATGAACATCGAACTATAAGGCAGGATGGGTTTGGGTCCATTTTGACCAAGATCCCCCAGGGTCTTCTCATTCATGGGCACTGTCTCAGAGTCAATACTGTTCACTGGAAAGATTGAAAGTTTGATTACAGCAATGCATGAAAGGACACATATCTAATTCCTAAGCAGCATGACCCCAAACCACATACAGCAGGAAGTGTGATATACACTGTGACATGCCTGGTCATTATCTGGTATTTGCAAACTGGTTTGGCAGAAGATGAAAACTTTTAATTAACAACTTGCATTCAGTAACAAGGGAGTTGTAGTTTCAGTTTGCCCTATTTCTAATAGTAATGCATCCGTGTTGTATTTATATAGTGAGAGAGACCATGCTCTACTGCTGTTATAGTTTTAGTGAACAACACAATGAAGTGCATGTTCAAACTGAACACACATCAAATGACCGCTTCTGTCATTTATTGTAAGAATTGTATTAAGTTGAAACACTGTTGCCATCTTGACAACTTTGTCTCAAGATGAAGCAGCATTCAGACCCTACTTGCGACTTATAAAAAGCAACTTGTGACAAAACTTTTTTAAGGCCATTGGGTCAAAGGCAAGATGTAATACTGTAGTGAGGAGGACCATTTATAGGGGCAGCAGAGAGAGCACCTTCTTTCACAGTAGTTTATTACCTGTTTGTTAATCAGTGCCAACTAAACTGATTTTTTGACTTGCTCAGAAAAGGAAGGGCCATCACTGACATGACTCCTAACTGAATTTGAATTTCACCCAGATCAACATTATAGTAAGAAACAAGCATAAAAATTACAAAGAATGGAAAACCGCAAAGCATCATGGGACCTAATCAGTGAGAGCTGCGCAAGCTAGAGTAAGCATAGAGTCAGAAATAAAAAATAATCAGCACAAGAGCTGTTTATATATATATATTCAAATTAGCACATGCACCATCTGCCATTATTTAGCCATGTTTGGCACAATGGCAGCTATATCTTTTGCGAACTGGGTTGGACTGACACACTTTACATACATAATGGATGTAGGCACTGTGACATCACCAGCCGGTTTGTGGATTGCGAGTTTGCAGCATCGAATCTGACATCACAGCTGTGACCATCTTAATGCTAAAACAAAATGTGTTTTACCTAAAAAAAAACGTGGACAGGTGACTCCTTAAAGTGTCTTTTTGTATAACAAAACACCAAACAGGACATTTTTTATGACCAAAATGCTCCAATAAACTTTCATGAACTGAAAACACATAGTGTTAGGGTCAAATACCCAGTGCTGTGTATATATATACGGTTTTGCTTTGCATCTATCCTGTTGACAGCTATACTCCAAGTTGTACCATCATCTATTTTCTTCTAAATGGGACCATTATTAACAAAGTTAACATCATATATTCTTAAGGAAGACCTGAAATTGGCTTGAGGGACTTCCGGGTTTGCTTCACCAGGAGCACTGAAATGAAAGTAAGAAGGTCTCCAGCTTCTGCATTGTGACATTATACCAAGTGGAACATTATAGTTGATCAGTAAATCAAATCCTTCCCATTTGACTGGAAGTCTGGTGGGTTAAACTGCAGGTGGCCAGAGCCTGTTGGCTACTTTCATTGGAGGAAGTAGCAACACTGAGCTACTGAGAACTGCTCTGCTACAGAGCACTGTTGGCCCCACACACATTCTCCTCACCTGTTGTTGGATTGGCGGGAGGAGACCTTCAACCTACTCCACGTCACTGCAGCAAGGACATGCAAATGATGTCATCTGTTGTCATCCAGCGGTACAGCTGGACATGCATTTCCCGAGGCACAGTGACACAGAGCCGACCAAAGTAAACAAAGCCTTGCCTTAATGCAGTCAGCCAGACATCAGCTACAGTGTTATTTAGAAGAAGTGTTAAGCACTTGTCCAAGTGTTTATATATCTTTCTGTGGAAAGATGTTGTCACCATCATAGCATCACAACTATTGTCCCAACAGTTTGGTAGCCGATGAATGTTAACTCTTAACTCACCGGCGATTGATTGAGTGTATGTCATGATAATATTAGTGGAAATAGATGGGTTCTAGTTTATGTAAGCACAGGTTATATTTTGTTTTACAGAAGAATTGTGGTTATATTTTATAGGAATATACAAAGAAATGTTTTTTGTGTCATTTGTTGGTAAATATTGTTAAATTCACTCAAATATCTAATACGCCAATCATATGGCAGCAACTCAATGCATTTAGGCCTGTAGATATGGTCAAGACCAGTGGTCCCCTTGTTATCACTGCGGACAGGTCAACACTTGCCAATTTTACTACGGACCAGGGTAAGGGTTACTTTGCAAGTGGCCTTGGTCTGTGGGAATCACCTGTCGCAATAAATTCATATTTCAAGTAAAACTGCTGATATGATCTGTTAAAAGCTTTCATTTTCTTCCTCTGTCTCTTCACTGGGCCTTTTTTTTTTTTTTAAAAGAAACTTTACAAAGATGTCTGTTTTTTACTCATCTTGCCAACTTGTGGGTTAAATTTTTGCCGCTCAAGTGACCAAGATGTAACCGAGAGAATCCGATCATTTTTTTAAAATAAAATATTATTCAGACTCGGGGAATAAATACAACGGAAACAATTAATCATTACTTGGGCGGCTGGCAGCCGGCGGCACGGTGCCAATTGATCCACAGACCGGTACTGGTCCGCGGCCCGGGGGTTGGGGACCAGTGGTCAAGACGATATGCCAAAGTTCAAACTAAAGATTAGAACAGGAGGAAAAGTGATTCAAGAGACTTTGAAAGTCGCAATGTTGTTGTTGCCAGACATGCCTGTCTGCTGATTCACTGGGATTTTAATGCACAGCTATCTTTCAATCTTTAGGGTTTTAAAAAAGAAAAATATCCTTTCAGCTGCACTTGCAGCTAGTTGATGCCAGAGGTCAAGGTAGAATAGCAAGACTATTATTGTCAGTTTTACTACACCGTAATTTATAAAATAAACAACTAATTATTGGAATCATAAATGGTAAGGACAGGTAGGTAGTGCTGAAAAAACCCCAAAAAGAAATGCTAGCCAGAAGACTGGTGTTCATGTTCCAGCTAAAACCATGAGTACATTATTTGAGGTGATGTAACTTTATCTGTCTGCATCTCGTTTACATCACTAACAAATCTATTTCACTTCCAGCAGTTATGTGCATTTATCCTCCTTTAAAGTTAATTCAATAAATCCTAACCAAGAAAATAAGCAGGCATTTAGAAAAATGGCCTGTGTTTTTAAAATATGAACTGTTACGTTTAGGTGTGTGAGCATTTTGATCTCCGTCCTACGCTGTGCATTGTATTGAGGGTAGGGACAATCACCACAGGTGATTGTATAGTTTGGAGGACTTGTTGTGAAAGCCTCAGTTGGTACTGACATTGTATGAGGTTGCTGTCTCCAGGTGGGGAAGTGATAGTCACTGGAGGAATTTGGGTGGGGGTTTGACCAGTTTTTCTGACATTCCTCTGGTTGTCTGAGTCCTCTTGTCTCTCAGGAGGCCAGTTGACCCCCTCAGAGCACTGCTGCGGGGAAATGGCCAGGAACTCCCCCTCTGACTCACCAAACCTAGAACAGAATCAGAGAACCTTCATTTGTCCCTGAGGGCCCATTCTAATACAACAGAGCAGCAGTTTACATGACAGAATGGAATAGATAAAGTAAAACAACATAATAATGAAACACAATAATTTTAATAGATACGAATAAATAATTCCCAAATCATATCTCATATTCATGGTGTGGGGAAAACAAGGATCGCTTCCCCCCATTGTGGCACTACTTTTGACTGAACAAAGGATGTTCGATCTGTCTTCTT
Source organism: Hypoplectrus providencianus (assembly GCA_028566105.1). Taxonomy (NCBI): domain Eukaryota; kingdom Metazoa; phylum Chordata; class Actinopteri; order Perciformes; family Serranidae; genus Hypoplectrus; species Hypoplectrus providencianus. The sequence goes on from JAOWBC010001486.1 coordinate 290,085, forward strand.
TTCATACTTTATTAATCCTGAAGTGGAAATTCATTTAGTCCAATCCCTCAATTGTTGTGCAGCCTGATGACCGTAGGAACGAAGGATCTTAAGAATCTCTCCGTCCTACAGCTGAGTGGGGAGAGCCTTTTTATAGTTTTTAACTATGGGATGAAAGGAATCCATGGATGCCAACCATGTCATTCTGTTCTGTCAGGAATGGGTTTAAATAATGTTTGGATCTAGGCTACAGTTTAGTGAGGAAAAAAATGACATGAATTTCTACAAAAAGGTCCCTAATCTATCCACAAGGATCTTGAAAGATACATCCACTTTATGCTTATCCAATGCAGTCTGCGTTAGAAAACCAAGCAGGTTATATAATGCAGGACAACGGTTACATTTTATTTTATTTTATTTTATTCATTCTGCATACTGGTGTTCCTAATCAGTCTTGGAATTCCATAAATTGGATATGACTAGAAAGCTGGAGGGGGTTATTGCTTTGCTGTTTCTCTGTGTGGAGTTTGCATGCAAGTGTGTTGAAAAAAATAAGCTGTGAATGATTTTTTTTCTTTGCAAGCAAGAGATAAAAGAGCCATGTATCAAAACCATGCAGCAGTTTTACCTGTGAGTGTAGTTCTTCTCTCTCTTGTTGGATTCCACCCCTTCAACTGTGGATTTGCTCCTTGATCCATGAGTTCGATGTCGCCTCCTTTCTCCATTGGGACCACTATCCCCTTTCGAATTTTTATCCCCATCCCTGCTGGAGGAACATCCCTCTTTGTGGCGGGATCTTCTTTCTCCCCTCCCTCCACTGTTCACGGTCCCATTGCCCCCTCGGGACTGCCGGTGTGAATGATGGTGCCGATGTTCTCTCTCACTCATGACTCCTCCCCCTCTGCTGTCATCAACTGAGCACTGATGGTGATGCTTACTGCCCCCTTCTTGGCTGCGGGACCTCTCGCTCTTCCAGTCTTTGCGGTTGTGGTCTTTGGAGCGGCTGTGATGGACGTGGTGGCCCACGTCTTTGCTGGTTCCACTGTTATCATTTGTCTCCTCTCTCATTCTTGCCCGGTCTCTGTCTCTGTGTCGGTGGTGACGGCGAGCCTGATGGTGCACAGGAGGAAGGTCGCTGTCGCCTTCATTTGGCATGCACGACTTATGATGGTGGTGCTGGTGGCCAACAATCAAAGGCCCGTCACGAGGCTCGACAACCAGTGGCCGGTCGAGGTGGGTCTTCATGTCGGGTCGGAAGTGGAGGGCCGTGGACAAACAGAGGCGCTCCTCAAGTTCTATCTCACTGTAAAGGGCCTCGCAGCTCGCTTGGTTCTGCCTTCTCAGCTGGTTGGCCTTTTGCTCCCACACTGACATTGTTTTCATTGACTTCTGCTGCTCCTTACTAGGGGAGGGGTAGAAGAACAAAACAAAAAAAAAAATTAAAACAATGAAGATTGCTGCCACTGTGGTAGTCACTTTACTATGATGGCAGCATGAGTTAACAGTTACAGTTTATGATTTCTACAAGGGGTGTAAACATTTTCAATGGACACTGCATGGATTTCGTTTGAAGAACATTTAGTAAGTATGTATTTTACAGTTCACAGCACATCATACCAGTTATTGAAAAAGAAAGAATCTGTTTTACATCTCTAGATGGGATAAATCGTCCCCACATGCTGGATGATTTGCAGTATGATGTGCAATGGAGCTTTCAACACAAAAAAACTTTATTTATTAGTCTATTGTGGAAACATCTTGTGTATGGAGATGTGTAAACAAAGGCAAAGCATGGCCATATTACCAAGCTATGACATGCTATACCTTCTTTCAATGTGATAATGTAGTACGGTACTTAAAATGGCTAAATGCATGCACCTCTGATACAGCTAAGTACTATTTCTTTGCTTACAAATATTACATTTTCATCAGTTTATGAGGCTTTCATATGAGAAAGTCATATGAGTCAATCCCTCTACTACACAGTTAAGGAAACAGAAAATAACTTTATCCCACTTTAGTTAAACAGATATCCACATACTCACCTTTTGCACATGTACAATTTCAAGAACAAACATAATAAAACACCTGCTAAAAGAAGCATGGACAACATGGGACTGGACTCACTGAATGAGTAGAAGAGCCCATAATGTGTTCGTGACAAGAAAGACAGGAAGCTATATTTTATCTGTGTGGTCCTGCTTTCACAAATATAGATAATGAGATAGAAATTAAGTATGTTTTAAGCATGCTATCACATTGACCACCTTGCTAGTAGGCAGTTAGGATTACCTCAGGTAGTGATGGACTGGGGTGCAGACATAACTCCTACAAACACAAAAACGTAGCAACAAACAGGGAAACAAACAGAAGGAGAGAAGGAACTTGAAAGGGACAGAAAAAGGTTACAGACAAAGCACAGAGGGTTGAAATAAGCCTCAGAAAACTGACAAGGGGAGAAACAAGAACATTGCAGATGAGAATTATCTAAAACCTTTGCTATTAATCTCAGTGCGTCATTAAGTCTGAGTATATTTTCTCTTTTTTTTTAATGTGCTACAACAATTTTGGATGGAGTGTGGTAAGCTGTAAGGCATCTGATATTGGTGTTATTGTTACTGGGTTATCAATACTGGGTTATTTACTTTTCCCATGGGAATTATAGTTTTTCTGAATTGCTCTAATCCATTTCGTAAATGAACCTTAACATTTTCTAAACATTGCTGTTTGTACAAGTTCTTTAAAGAAATGCTCACAAAGCACAATGTTATACCTGCAGAAGCATGTTACTTTCTAACATTCTTTAGCTCATTTCTTAAAAATAACTGTAAGTCAGTCCTATCTGAATTGCAAGTCATTGTGTCACATACATAACGTCAAAATGCTTCATCACGTTTTTATATAACAGTGTACTCTGCTAGTTCATTCTGGTATTCTGTTCATATCTTTGTTCTTCCACTGTCAATAAAATACTGTTTTGTGCTTTTTCATATCCATGAACCCAGGACAGGTGGCCAGCCTATCGCAGGGCAAACAAACAGACAAACACATTCACATTCACACCTACGGTTAATTTAGAGTTGCCAATTCACCTAATGTGCAGGTTTTTGGACTGTGGGAGGAAACCGGAGCACCCGGAGTGAACCCACGCATCCACGGGGAGAACCTGCGAACTTCATACAGAAGTGCCCGGCCGCCCGGGATTTGGACCCGCAATCCCCGGCACCAGGCACTCTTGCTGTAAGGCATGAGTGCTAACCACTGCGCCACCATGGGGCCCCCATGAACAAACTACTTCCTGGAAATATTTAAAAATTGTTTTCTAACAGAAATGGTAGTTATAATCTGAGGGGGGAGCTGAACTTAAAACATCAGCTGGCACATACAACATTGAAAGGTTGTTGAGTTTTCTGTTTGTGGTGTGAGGTTGTGGAAAAAGTTGAGTGTGGAGCTCAAGCAATGTCCAAGCGTGGCTGAGTTTAAAAAGCACTACAAACACATTGTTTTCACCAGGTACTTGGAGGCAGAAAAGCTTTAACAATTGGGTTTTGTTATGAATTATCTATGCATTTGTTTGCTTAAATCCATTCTTTCTTTCTTTCTTTCTTTTATTTTTTCCTACATTTTGTAAATAAGTATAATGTAAACATGCATATATGGAGAAACTGTTTGTTTAAGGACTAGAGGAGAAGGGGTGAGGGTAAAAAAGCCTGTGCTTATTGTTGTTTTGACGATTTGTTTTTTGAAATATTCTCAGTTGTTTTGTTTGTTTGTTTGTTTGTTTGTTTGTTTTTACATTTTATTTTATTTATTTTAATTTAGCAATAAATATATTTTACTTTTTCTTTTGTGTTACTTGAACATATTTGAAATAAAGCCTTAATTCATTCATTCATTCATTCATTCAAAAAATTCTGGACCCTATTAGAGTTTATTCATATTTCAATTAATAACTGCCTGGTGAGATGGTAGAGGGGCCGGTTTGTCTCAGCCAGCAGGGAAAAAAAGTCTCAAGCCATTGGGGCAGGGCACGAAATGAACTTTTTTTCCAGAATATCAATTACTTGGCCTTATACTAGCCTTTGTTTTATATATTCCAATACATCAAAATGTTACATAGTATACTTTATTGTGTTAGAATGTCAATCTGACCCTTAGGTATTTCATTATATGCAAACACTACATAGGCTATCATTTCTTAATCATAGGAGTCAACTCAAGCTAGGAAGTTTTCCGGCAAATTAGGTAACAATGTGAATGCCCAAAGTATCCTATGGGCAACACAGAAGAGGTAGTTTGGTTTTGGTTATGATAGAGTTTTAATAAACAGACTGGGTCAAGGCCAGCCAACTCGGAAAAGTAGTGGATCTACTAATAGAATGGTACAATTGTTGAAAACTTAATGGGGCTTCTCTTCATTTTAGTAGCCAGCTCTGCTAGCTGACTGGCTAATCTCAGAATTTCAAGACAGAGGAAGAAAATGATCAACAAATACCCAAAACGTTGCATCAAACTGAATGGTTAACAGCCTACTGTATGTATAAAGCTAAATGTGAGGAATGAAGTTACTAATTTAAGGATAAAACTGGATTAACTGGACAAAATGTAAAAATGTACAATGATGTTTCTTTCTTGAAATAAATATCAATCAAATTGTCCTGTACATGCATTCACCAGGCTGTTTATCACTCAGAATGGCTGAGATCAGGCTTCTTGCTAACTGTCTTATCTAACTTCTGTATCATAGTGGGACCACAAGATGGCACCACCGCTCTAATAACATTCACATC
>JAOWBC010001486.1:362593-379977 GCA_028566105.1 Hypoplectrus providencianus
AGAGAAGATGTTTAAATGGTTTAAGCCTGCAACATCTTAAGTTGTTTAAGCCTCTTATATATTCTTAGTCATCCTGAATTCTGCTTTGAGCCTCCGTACTGCTGCAAGACAGGAAGCAGAATTTTAAAAGAAATCACCTCCACATCAGTAACACCGTGCATTGTTTGTTTGTTTATGTCATTATGTCTGTGGAACATGAGACTGATGACGTTCTGAGTGGCTCTTTGCATTTGTCCTCCATACCAGAGTTAGGGGCCACTTGAGGCAAGATGTGAGGAGAGATAGAAGACTTGATGGTGACCTGGAAGTCACAGCCAGGTACAACCCTTGTTTCAACAAAATATAGGACACTGTGGGGAATTAAAAAAATAAACAGAATGCGATCATTTGCTCATTTTTAAGCCAATGTCCCATCTATTTTAGTATTAAGGTTAGAGTGCAACATTGTGTTGACCCAGTCACTGAGCAACACTTCTATGACCTTGTAAGATGATTATTGTGGACAAAACCCACAACACAATGCAACATCATACAAAAAATACATATTCAAGTGCACATTCCTTGAATTTTAAATAATTGGCGTCATTGAGACAAAAGCTGTAAATAATTGGCACTCATGATTTAACTCAGTCCTCACATGTAAATATTTTTCTGATTGAATCCTGGTAGTTGGAATTCATGCACAGCAAAATTTTAAAGATGTGAGGCCTATTAAGATTTAAATATGAATATGAACAGTTTGTCTGAGATAATGGCCCATAATATATGCTGTAAAGTCAGAACTGTTCATATATGTTAGCTAAAATGACTATTTCAAAATAATTAATATGAGGTCTTTTCACTAACTCTAACCACACTAACTTCTATGCACTAAGTCTACTTTTATTTCTGAAAGAGGGCTGTCTGTATTTGGATAACAACAAGAATTTTTTGTCAAAAAAATTACAAATATGGTTTATTTTACGCATCACATCAGTAAGCAAAATGTATCAAAAAGCCTTTTCCTTTAGCAAATAGGCAAGCTAAAGGCTGATAAAAGTCTTAGTTTAAATGTCATAATCATACTGATCATTTAAGTCATCTTTATAGTTTTCAATAGATTGTATGTCTCAGTCTGTATCTAACTATTCAAACTGATTACATTTTATTATATACTTGCATGCAATTTGATTAATGTATTTTCCTCAGCAGTTTATTGAAACTTGGACCTCAGGGGACGGAGCCAATCGCAGCTGAGTGAGATGTGGGACAACCATTCACACCTACAGGAAGTTTTAGAGTCACCAATAAGGCCAAAACTTAGTCCCTTTGGACTCCGCTGGAGGACCTGGAGCTGCAGGCTAGATTCTGACCTGCAAACCTCTGCACAAGTGCTATCCACTACAGCAATGATCCCCAACCACCGGTGCGTAGACCGGTACTGGTCTGTGGGCCTTTTGGTATGGGGTCGCACAGGAACAAAAAATAACATTGTTTCAGTTTAATTTATCATCAGAGTCTGAAAGATGTTTTATTTTGAAAAATAACCGGATTCTTCTTCACTTTGTCACTTGACACATCACGTGGCAGTTACCGCTCAATTAAGCCCACAAATGAGCTAAAAAAATGCAGAGCTTTTTTTCTGTGACAGCAAGCAAAACAAAACCACAGAATAAACTGGACATAAGAAACTGTCTCCCTGTTACCCCAGAGATGGGCCCATTTGCCCAGGGCTCCCACTGATACTGCGTTATAGTAAATGTTTAATATAGTTTTTTAATATATGTTTTATTAGATATTTATCTGCCACACCTTGAAGACCAGTCTGTGAAAATATGTCTTAAATGAAAATGGTCCGTGGTGCAGAAAAGGTTGGGGACCGCTGCTCTACAGCACTGGGAGCCCCTTTATGATGTGAATAAAGTTACATCTCATAGTGAACAGAATATCAGGGTGTCAAAATGATATCCCTCAGCTCTCCATACTAATTCCTTAGGACTTGAATGTTCACTGTTGCTCATCAGACTGACCATCAGAAGCTTGGTTAGCAATGGACTACCCTCCATTCCCTCCACAGCAACTGAGTCATGGAAGCAGGCCTGAAATACCAGACATGCTGTTGTGACACTGGCTGGTGTGGGTGTCCCTGTCGCCAACAAGTTGTCGAGCACCAATTGTCAAGCTGTTGTTGTGTATGTGTGTGTGTATGTGTGTGTGTGTGTGTCTGTGGTGGGGGGGATGGAAAATTCCTGTGTGAAGTGTAGTCATTGTTGATCAGGTGTGAGAGATCAGAGCAGGAAGGGGCGGAGGGAGCAGACAGCTGCTAAAGCCCAGTGCACGCTGTGGCCTGGGGCCCACTACCAAGGGCCCTGGCTCTCACCAGACCAGCAAGGGCAGCCATGCTGGGTGGGAGAGAGTGATGTTTAGGGGAGGATGAATGCAAGGCAGCCAGGAACTATGTGGCAATTCACTTTTTCAAAACTTTTGCATTTTCAGAACAAGATCCATTTGTATTATATCTTTCCTGGCAGTGTTCTATTGCTCCTGCACTGAAATCATTTCAGATCCATCTGATCTTACTGTATTTTGTACAAAAACAAATAGTATAATTATCCATCACTCAATTGACACAAAATTTGTGGGAATTTGCTGCTTATGTGAAACTAAACCTAATTAATTGCATTAATTCAGAATTCTAACACATGGTATCATATTATAGTTATGACTGCACTCTTTCAATTAATTAATTGCAATTAAATCACAGCCAAACATATAAACACAATTACTGGTGAAGGCAATCAAATTCACAGAGCTTTGTGCACCTACTGATGATATTATTTATCCAGACATGACAGCATTTGGCTTTGCTACCTATCTTGACTTCCACAAATGGAACAATGCATGAATAGTAGTTATTTTTACCTTAGTTAGCAGTAAATTTTTCAATGGCATAGCTCATTCAAGAGACATGAATAAACACAAATATGATTATGTGTTAAATTCTGTGAATGTGCGGTATGTCAAACTTCAGGGGCAAACGCTTGCAGTTATTGGGGCAGTTGTTCATCACTTGTGACCCCTACTGGTTGGAGGAGCGAAGGAGTCAGCATTCAGCAATCATATAAAACTGTAATAGGTTCGTTAAAAGTTGGAATTCATAGCAACTATGAGAAGTCTTAGTGCTGATTCAAATGTGAATAATAATTTGACAATAATAGGCTAATGGCTACAAAACAGAGGAGAACACTAGGCGATGAATGTTGTGTCTATAAAATGAAAAAAAAAAAAAGAAACATGACCACTGATTTAAATAAGAAATTATACAGTGAGTATCACCCACACTAGATAAACAAGACACATATTTCCTAATGTATATGTTTGTTTGTTTTTTTAAATTGAGCAAAATTACACTTTGACCTTAACTGTATATAATTGTATATGATGAGACCGTTTTGATCAGATTATTTTAATCTCTGCGATTTGAAAATGAGGGAGCTGTTTCAACAGTGACACAAATAATACCAATAAAGAAAAAAGAATGCCTTAAAATAATCAAAAAAGATTTTATGTGTCAGCTACTGGTAATTATAATCCTGAAGTCTTAATGTCCTAAAACATTAACATTATATTTCAACCCAAAACTCTACCTCGGTAACATAATGTTACTCGACTAATTGTTTTGTTACATCCGCATTTGTAACTTTTTTTTCTGACATTTATAAAACATTAGGATATGTGTGGTTTCTCTTTTTTTCTGGCCAAAGCAAGAAAGGGTGGAATAAAGAAAAACCACATATATCATCATAAGAAGACATAATGATGATCTTTGAACTATTTAAAATGTAAGTTTGGTGCATTTTGATGTCTAACTCTACGTAGAATAATCATTGCCAGTGAGCTGTTGACTCCTACTCCTATAGGGCTATAGGCTGGTTTGTTTTTTCCTAATCAGAAAAGGATTTCTCTGAAGAATTCCTTGGATGTTTTGACTGCAAGGCCTAGTGACATCAACGATATATGTCTGTAGTCTTGCTGTCAATTGATGACAGAATATATCTTGAAATCCCAAACCAGTCAAATATAATGGCCTAACGTGTCCGCAGGGAGCAGGAGGTCACATGTTTTTCATCCATAACTAATTTCTTATAAATGACCAGTTTCCCAAAGTTGATGTTCTGGGGTCAAATTGTTTGCATGCTTTTTTTCTCCTGCTACGGACTGATTCTTAGGAGTCCTTTTTGGCATTTGTGAGGTTGTTGTAGGTTTCAACTAATGTGACAAATTCAAAATTGTAAAATAATATTTAATAAATATTCTACTTTCATTCTGTTAATTCGATAACCTAATGCTTAGTGCTATAAATCACCCTGTATTCTTATCTTAACAGTTTGAGAAACACAGTTGTTTGTTGTCTTGATGCTAGGATTTTGATGAAAGGGGCAGAAACAATATCTGTTCTGTGCATTTAGTACCAGGATTTGACTGAGTGGTGGTTTGTGGCTAGGTGAGTGTGACACTTTGGTATTTGTGTAACTCACATGGTGTAGAAAGGTCCCAAATATCTGTGCATCTTGTAATCAGCTAGATTTATATGAATATATTTTATTATTATTCCAGACCTGCTGTGTGAGTTATATACAAAAATTAATAGTTTCTTTTACCAGATAATAATATGGTTTTAAGATTTTTTTTTTTTCTTCGACACAGTATCTTATATAGGATCATAAAAATCTTTTACACTAGCTTTTTCCTCAACATCTTGCCCTAGGGTATAATGTTCTCTTGTGCAGTATCTCAGAGTTTAATGTCCCCTTAACAGCCTGTTATATTCGTCATAGCTATATACTACTATATCAGAAATGTGTTTTAGCAGCTTCTTTATCTCTGTCAGAGTATTTTGCCACAGAAGAAGGAAGCTCTGCTTTTTGAGATTCTTCATTTTAGTTTTAGGTAAATTTTTTCGATTGAAAGCCAGAAATATCTGCTAGCTTTACATGGCATTTTGGGGACTTTGATTATGCTAATGAATAAATTAATGAGCATGCTTTAACTAGTGGTTTTCGTCAAACTAAAAACAATGTCAAGACTGGTGGTGAATCTGATTTGGAACCAAAGCTAAGTAAGAGAGACTAACAAAACAAAAATAATTATGAGGCCCCAGGACAAAATGGTACTTTTAAAGCAAGAGTCTTCAAAGTGAAACTGCATCACTTGTCAACCTGGTGTTCATTTAGTATTGTAGTATTGTATGTAGTATTTTACACACCTTTTTAACATATTTAGGCATGTCTGCTGGAAATCCTTGCACAGTAACTGTACCATAATACAAAGTTTACGTTTTTTTAAATTGTTTTCTCCAAACAAGTGAGAGTGCACATATGCAATAATTAATGCTATAAATTAAAAACTAACAATGAGTCTTTCAGGAGCTTTGGTTACAACTTCAAAGCAGAAGCATTTGTGTCACTACCATTTACAACGGCATCTGTCTTCAGAAAATGATCTGGCTTTGGCGTGACCTTGCATCTAACCCTGTTAGATATGCGCCTTGAGCATGTTCATTGCTCAGTGACATTTTGCTCCTTAAAAATAACACAGATGCTGGGCCCTGTCTGACTCTGTCCCTGTAGCCTCAGCCTAGCTGGACGTTCGGCTATTTTCATTACCGCTACCCCTCGTAACCACCCCACACACACCCAGCTCTCCCTCGCTCTGTCTGTGGTGGCTGTGAGAAGGGCAGTTGTGTAAGTCACTTTATTAGTTTTGAAGTCTGACATGTTTCCAGCTTCTTGGCGCGCAGATGAAGCAGTCAGCCTGTCCCCAACGGGCAAGTCTTAATCATGGATCAGCAACTTAGGTTTCACCTGTCAGATATCCCAGTGCTCAGGGACTTGGGGATTTACACAGTCTGGACACTCTGACACTGTTGTCTGTCACCCACCAGCTCTTACATATCCTCTTTAGTTTTCAGTCCAACCTGCAGTTATTTTTTAAACATCACTACATTTTGTTTTTATATTTCTGCCAATTTACAATTGAACAGATTGCCTGTATTTTGTCATATAAAAAACTTTTTTCCTGTGATTATCACATTAGGGTTGCTGGTATGTGTGCACGAGTGTGTTTGTGTATGTCTGTTCAAAGGCTTTCCAGGGCAGCACTTATTATAGATAAAGGGGGTGGGGAAACTAGTTCAAATTTATTGCCTGCGTCAGCTGTGTCAAATTTGGCAAGCTCAAATGGTCAGTTTGCAAATGGCAGGGCGATACCTAAGGGTCACCAGCCTTTGTAATAAGCAGTTGTACATTTTCAACTCTCAGTCTATAAATTGAGTGCTCATCCACAAGTAAATTCACAGATGACTGTTATCTTCACATTTTGAGCGTGACATTCCCAGGCTGCCGGGTCAATCAAGTGGGAGTGGCTGCCCTGATTTGGGGTTTGGGTGGTGTGAAGGACAAGTACAGCCCCATTGCTGCTCATCCAAGTGAATCCTTTGGTTTTTTCTTCTTCTCTTATTTTTTCCTTCTTTTGATCATTCATAAAGGGGACCACCCACTTTCTGAACACTTGCCTCTATTTTTGCAGGGTCAAATACAGTGGCCAGTTGCTCTTTTTATGGTGGAGATGTTTACGATGTAGTCAGAGCTGTTTGGAGACCACCAGTTCTCCTTTCACTTGTCACTGTAGCTACAGTAGCCTGGAGGAAGGCCTGAGCTATATGGGAAACGGGTTTCACTGTTTTGAAGTCTTGGGAGATTTGGCAACTGCTCAAAAGTCCGTAAAGCAGTTTTGTCCTCCCTGTATTAACAATAACCGTATTTGTATCACTCATTTCAATATTACCGTACTGTACTATTTGTATTGTTGTGAATCTGGAACAGCAGTCAATATGATGGACAATATATAGAAAGAATTTTTTGCACATTTTTACATTCCTAAACAAATAGACCATTGGGGCAAAAAATTAGCTGTTAATTGCCATTATTTAAATTACCAAAAAGGCATAGCCTCATAGACAAACTTGGACCTCCAGGAGCAATTACCTTTTTTCCTGCTTGATAAAAGTTGCATTCATCCAGATAAAACACCATTGTAATGACCCATGAACATCCAAAATGGTTCAATTTAAATATATATATATATTAAAAAAAAATACAGAAAAGAAACTCCAGCCATAGTGTCTGTGAATTGTATGTACACAGCGGGGCTTTGAGCAAAATTACAATGCTAACAAGCTAAAGTTTAGCAGTCTTACAGTACCTAGCATGTTAGCATGCTAATATTTCCTTCTTACACCAGGTGTAGCTGAGCCATCCATTTGTTTTGTACATTTGTCATTAATCAGAAAACTGTATACATTTCAGTTTTGTGAAATGTGAATTTATGGTGCTGGCTGAGTCAGAAGATGACCACAGTTATTATATCATGATTTACATATAGGCTCTAGGTAATGAGACAAGATTTTAGTATCAGATGTGTGCTATCTGTTTGTAGTCTCAGAAGTATTGACTAGTTATGTTTAAGAGAGCTTTGGGATGCATGGTCTGAACCAATTGCTTAGAGTCTACTGACAGTTAAGCTTTTTATTGGCTTATTAAAAATAAAAAATAAAAACATCCATCATAAACTCACTTATTGTGGAAAAATCCAGTTGTAAATTGTAAGTTGCTACTTGGACTGTAAACAATGACTGTTGAACAGATGGAGAAGTCTTGGCTGTTATCTGTTATACCCCCTGCCCAAGTTGTCATCAGATCAATGACCAAATTCTAATAATAATCACAGATTACAGTCCAGGTCCTATCAGATATATATTGTTGTCATTTTTAATCTTATTGTAAACAGTTAGTTTTACTCACAATAAAGGTACACATTTGTACACTAAATAGGTGTCTGATCACTGTACTTCTATGTTCTTGAAGTGTACAGCAGGAGCTGGAGCCCTAACTTATCTTTTTATTATTGTTTCTTATTACCATAAGACCTTTTTTGCACAGTCAGAACTGGGTTGTTTGTTTTTATTTCTTTTTTTCCCCAATTTATTCTATATATATATATTTTTTTTTTTTTTAATGAATGCATATCTGGCTATTATGACAAGTGGCTTAGGCTCGCCACCAAGGTCATGTATGGAGCCATGTTAAAATGTAAAAGTCCATTGGTATTGTAGGAATGATTGCTTTGACCTAGTCAGCTTTGAGTGTTCATTGTGATTTAGTTGTTAAGTACTTGAATTAAAGTGTTTTTTCTTTCTTTCTTTCTTTCTTTTTTTTTTTTTTTAAACTCGATAAACAAATTACAATTAATTGGATACGACCACACTCATCACATGAGCTTTTCCAGATGCTGTGAAGTCTGTTAGTGCAGCATCATTTATTTACATGGGGCAATAATGGATGAGCTACACGCACCTTTGTGTCAATAAACACACACACACACACACACACAAACACACACACTTGCTGGGCCATGCATCATGCTGTTAAAAAATGTCTTGTGCTTCTTGGTACAGTAGGACAGCTGATCAATGATGGACTGATAGTGTTAAAGTAGGAAAAGACATCAACAGGTCAAATCTTAACTTGCTGACTGAAAGCAGATCAACATGACAGAAATGCCTCATTGCTGCATTTTATCACTTTATTGCCCTAGACAGGGGTGATGATGGTGTTGGGGTCAAGAGAACGTGAGAAGGGTGGGATGTGAAGGCACGTAAGGCTTCAGGTTACACGGTTGTTCATGAACACAAAGTAGGTGCATCTGGACTCAGCAAAATAACGGCCCAGTTTAGTTATATCTCTTCTCTTTTTACTTGTCTTAGATTTCCCTCTGTTTCTCTCTCTTTTTTGCTTCTCTTTAGTTCTCCTCTCTTCTGTGTAAATTATTTCTTTTGAAAGAGAGAGGAAAGACAATATCCTGCTCATCTTGGGATGTTGATTGCTTGTTATGTAAAGATGAAACGAGCCTTTTGTCTACATGATTTGTTTTGGCCTCTTTTTACATGAGTTGGAAGTGTGACCAGTTAACATAAGATAAAAGGGAAGTGTAGTCGCGGTGTGTGGGTGGAGAAATGCTCTTTAACACGTAATTGCCACACCCACACGGTGCAATTAGGTCCCATCACTTTTAAATACAATGCTGCAGTAATGATCTATATTAAAGACACACACACACACACACACACACAATGTTGAATAAAAATAAGAGCTCTCAAAGTATCGTTTTTCTTTTTCTTTCATTTTTAATGTAATTTAAAATACAGTTTTGGATGTGGAATCCAACTTTTTTTTCCTTCGGCTAATCTAAAGTATATTTTCAGAAATCTTTTTCTGCACATCGGCGTCTCCCTATTAAATCATCATCATCAGGGGTCCTGTTGCTGTGCCCACCCACAGCAGAAAGATTTCAGGGAGGGACTTTGCCTTTCAACATTTAACCAGTGAGCACCCTGATCCCACTGAGACAGAGGGCTTTTCAAAACCTGGAATTAATCCAAGCGGACTGTATCGTGCTGAGGCTGCCTCATTTTATCAGTCATGTCAAGAAAACTCTCACCGGCTTGTATATAATGGACGAATCTGCGTTTGATGCGCTGCGTAGATCTTTTGAAGAGCTCTTCACCACCCAGTCAGCTGGATAAGGTTTTTGATAAATGTGAGGTGAATTAACTCCGGAGGTGGTTGTTACCAGAGACTTTGTTGGTGTGGATGGACAGGTCAGGACGGCATATGCAACACTGCTGGAGCTTCATTGGATTTATTTACCTCATTCTCTTGGGATTTATCTGCCTCAAGACTTTTCTTGGTCGGATGAAATAAAGAGGAGAATGTATGGACTAAACCAGCGCTGCATTTACATGTAAGACGACTGAAGACGTTATTTTGAGACTTGTATGATTTACAATGACTGCTTTATATTAACAACTTTTCTTTATTTTGTCCTTCTCCAGATCATTTCATTTTTTCGTGCTGTGGTGTCATGCTCAGGTAAGGCTAAAAACAATATTGTTTACTATCAAATGAAATATCGATGAAGTGGGACTCACTCACTTCTTAATTTCTCGTGTTTTTTTATTCTTTTTTTTTTCTCCTTTTTTTTGTCATACAAAGACTATCTCTACCACTTTAGTTATTATCGGGGAAATCGATTTGTCCAACCTGTTTTGGTGGTTGTAATCGGCTATGCCTGTTTTTTTTTTTTTTTTTTTTTTTTAATCCCAGACCCCAATATTAGAAAGGAAAAAAATTATGTATTTTATTTTTCCCTTTGCATAAAAAAGGGGGAGAATCACCCGTCTCCTAATTTTAACCAGTATGTGAGGACGCAGGGCGCAGTGACGGACCAGCTCAGCCGCAGACAGGTCAGGGTTTACCAGCTCTACAGCCGCACCAGCGGGAAACACGTCCAGATTCAGGGCAAAAAGGTCACCGCCACAGCTGAGGATGGAAATATGTACGGTAAGCGTGGATCCAGGCTAACTGTTAACCTTGAAGCACAGTTGCCGGTGTTTTTTTTTCTTTCTTTCATTATTATTATTATTGTTTATATATTTGTGTGTCTGCGTGTGATTGAGAGTGTGTTTTTAAGGGATCGAGTTGCATATCAGGGATGTAGTCTTGACAGTAGAAAAACCCAAAGGTTTATTTTCACATGTAGCCTAAATCTTAAAAAGTATTTCCAGTGTCCTCAGATAGTCATATAACTGGTTATTAAGTCATATATAAATGTGTGATTGTGTGTGTGTATATATAGATAATAAATTAAAAAATACAGGTTTGAAATATGAAATAATCCGGTGGTTAGCTCTGTGATTTATATGTTATTGTAGAGTTCAAACTCACAATAAGTAAGTCTTAAACTGTTGGTATACTTATCAAGTAGAGGAACCAGTTGTAATTATTTGTTTCCATTTATACAAATCCTACCTCTTGGTAAACAATGTATTGAAAAAATACGATTAGAGACTCTGCAGAGGACTTAAGCGAAGGGAAAACTGTTGGTCAAATGCAGTATTTGGTCCCTAACACTTTAACCTCAGAGCCCCTGCTGAGGACTGATGTCCTCAGGCACAGCCAGCAGCTTCTCCTCATGCATGCTTTTCCCTTCCTCACAGAGGTGTTTTCAGGCTTATATGTTAATTTAGCCTCCCTGCTGTATCCATATAGCCATCGTCTGGCAAATTAGCAGCTGATTACGACAGCTCCTTTGTCTGTATCGCCCTAATACACAAGGCTGTTGTAATGCCCAATGACCATAACTGACTGCAGTACAAATTCAATTGAGAATGTTTATTCTGCAACCAATGCAGCTCTTTAATGTTTAATGATAACATTTGTTTAATCATTTGTTAGAGGTAATTTCAGGAAGCACCTGGGCAAGTAGATGTCTCAAAGCTATATTATAACTATTTTATATGTTCTTTATTTATGTCTGCCATTGTGTAGTAAAGTAGAAATAGTTGTCCCTCATATTTAAGCGTCAGAATCACAGAAAAAGATTTAAGCACAGCATGAACAAATAATAAATACTTATTACTATCATTGAGGGAACTGCTTTGAATGAGGTGTTACACAGAACTCTCACATATATAAAATATAATAAATAATAATGACAATGAATTAGGTTGAAGTTGCTGGTGTCACTATGTTTTTGCCTTGTTTGGCTTTTTTTTTTTTCATTCACTTCTTTGATTCTCTCCTTTCTTTTTCTGGCAGCTCGACTTTTTGTTGAGACAGATACTTTCGGCAGTCGAGTGAGAATAAGAGGTGCGGAAAGTGGGCGCTACCTCTGCATGAACCGGAAGGGAAAACTTGTTGGAAAGGTACAGTATATATTTTCTTGACTTTTTTTTTTTTTTTCAATTGAATGCAATAAATCAAATTGTTTGTCATTGAGTATAGAATCAGTGCTACTCCAAATGAAGTAAAGAAGCAAGTGTATCTATGGTATGCTGGCCTACTGTTTAGCAGCCAAATTGTGTATTTGCAGACAGGAACTGTATCAAGTTGTCTATGCATATCAGGATAAAATATAATTTCATATGGTAGCATTTGTTTTAAAATGTGCACTATTTTTCAAACATACAATTTTTCTTAGTGTGTGAAAATCATGATTACCAGTTTTTCTTTCAATCAGTTAATTTCAAGTCAGAGTAATGTAGGTGTGTATAACCATAACTGCTCTGAGTAGATGTCACTGGAAGAAATTCAACACAAGGGGACAATCTCAATATGTGGTCTATACATGATCTTGAGTTCTTACAGTCTGTGCCTGGCCATTCCTTATTTGATTTCTCATCTATTAAAACCCACACTTCAGCTCATGCACCTTAATAGAGTACTGGGTGATATTCTCTGAGTATTATTGGCCTTGGCTGACAGCAATCAGGAGAAAGTACTTTCACATCATACACTGCCCGTGTTTTTGGTCATAAGTCATTTCTTCACCTACTTAAAGAAAAAGGACAGATGGATTCCTACATTAGAAACTCTGACTGCTTAAAAAAGTCTGTTAATAGACAAAAACATGCTCAGAAAAGACTCAGATCACCCCTAGCTAATTCCCTTTATTCAAACAAATTGTATTCAAGGATTTTAAATTTGAAGTGATGATGTCATTTATGTGACAACAGACATTGCTAGCTTCCTTTCAAAATCTCAAAAGAAGCTTTGGTTACAACAGAAAACAAACAAACAAAACAAAACAATAAAGTTATCTGAATAAATTGACATTTACTCTCTTGTAAAAGTTAGATTTGTTGTCATTCTCTACTTGTAGATATAGCTAAAACTAAAAGCTAAAACCAGCAGCTGGTTAGCATAGCTTGGCTCAGTCCAAATGATGTGTTTTTCTATGAGGTTGTGATGGACAGAGGGAGGCAACTAAACCATCCAGCTGCTCTCTTAAACTTCACATTTAATGGGCAGACATGATAATGTTATCAATTTTCTCTTCTCTATAATAAAGTGTATATACTAATTTCCCCAAATGTCAAACTATTTCTTAACATTACAAACTGGACTATTCCTGTCTTTTACTCTTTAGCGCCATCTATCTTGATTAGCAGTAATTGCAGGTGTGGTTCACACTTGATTTTGAAAAATAATTGTCTGTGGTCATCACTCTATTCTGTCTTTGTTCAATCATAGTTTAATTTATATAAAAGTCTTTGAGATTGATACTTTCTTTCTTAAGTTCACTCAAGTGTTGTGATAAGATGTTTCAAAACCTAAAAATTATATCACTTAGAAAAACTTTTATGTGTGCAGGCTTTCCGCAGAGTGTAAACAAAAGGTACTTTTTCTGTCTTCTCACACAGCCCAACGGCCGGAGCAGGGACTGCATCTTCACAGAGATCGTTCTGGAGAACAATTACACGGCCTTCCAGAATGCCAAGTATGAGGGCTGGTATGTGGCTTTTACCAGGAAAGGGAGGCCCATCAAAGCCTCGAGGACAAGGGAGAACCAGAGGGAGGTCCATTTCATCAAGAGGCTACACACAGGCCCACCTCCCTTCCCCAACACAGACCAAAGCAAACACTTTGAGTTCATCCGGTTTCCAGCCACCCGCCGAGCAAAGCGGAACAGGAAATCATGTACCTCTTCCTAACACGCAGCAGAAGAAATGGACTGATGACAGTTGTGATGTGGGAAGAAAGAGATGCAATTTTATTTTTGTATATTTTTGATAGGCAAAAGATGGTTAAAATGCTATAATTCTAAAGTAATATCACAGTATGATGATCATGTGTAAATAATAGAAAAAAAGTAAAGAAGATGGATTATATTTAATTGTCCTGTGTGTAAGTGTGGAGAGGGAATGGAAGGTTTTTGACTGGGGTAATTAGTTACAAACTTCAGCCTGACTTGCAGCTAAATTTCCAAGGTAAAAAACTATAAAATATTTTTGGACACATTGCATTATTAGTGAACTGTAATGCACTGATAACAGAATGAGTAAGCACATTTTAAACTTCAGATCAACCATAAAATTACATTTAACTTCATCTCGTGCAGTGCTGAACAGGTTTGCCTATATTACTGTTATTTCATAGTTTAATGCAGTGGGTGAACAAAAAATGCTCAAACCTCATGGAAAATCTTGAAGTGACTCCATAGCAGTAGACTAAAGAAGCTCGCAAGAGGCTATCTAAACTCAAAGTGCAGCACCATCAGTCAAAAGAACCCATTTATTTCTGTGAAAGGTAAGAGTTTGGAAAGTAATTTTATGTCAAACACAGAAAACAACAATCAGGAACATTTCCATCAGTAATTGTTAACATAGACAAATTAATCCACGTACAGTATAATCATATTAGTCCAGCAATATAAATTCACAGGATCGTCCAAATGGGGTATTCAAAAATTGCAATTTATTTATTTTTAATCAGATCTAGTATTTTCTTGATTTTCAAAACATCATCAGTGAGTTGGCAGGACAGTTTGGGATATTGGGACTCTAGTGAACTACTGGTTAAAAGAAAAGTCAGGGGATTGCCAAAATGTGGATTCATCCCTTGAGTGCCATGCAATCCCCTTAAAAGTTGTTGAGATATTTCAGCCTTGACCAAAGTGGTTGCATGACCAGTTAACAGATTCACATTGTCATCCCCATTATATTCCATGCTGCTAACATAGTTAATAAACCATTTATTGATTAATATAAGGGCCATTAGAATAGCAGTGGTTCAGAATATAATTATAACTGCTATTGAATAAACCACAGTGAAGATGATGGTTGTGGAAGAGATGTAATAATGATGTGCTGCCTGCAAATGGATATTTTTTTGATGGGAAGTACAAGAATATATCAGATTCTAAAAGGTGATGGCATTAATTTAGGACTGACTTGAAGGTGAAACATTAATATGATGGCTGAAAAAGGAAAAGGGCACGACAGCATGTCAGTCATACATCAGCACCTTGCACAGAGATTGTAAAGTTCATCCAAACACCCATGCACATATCACACATCAGATTAGGTTGTGTGTGTTATGACAAATCAAAAATTTGGAGCTCAGTCAAATAATTTAGCTCTTCCAGAGAAGTTGTCAAATGAGAGAAGTATGAGCCTGAGTTAATATATATTGTAGGGGATATGGCTGTTTATTTATGCAAATGAAATTACATCTTTTTACAAAACAATGATACTAATTGGAGTCCCAAAATGTTGGGACAATGTTAAAACATAAATAAAACAGAGTGCATATGCATAGAGAAACCTCTGTGCTATATAGCCTTGTCAAATGAACATTTTTGCTGGGCAAGAGGCTTGATTCAATATAAATATATCTTATTATAAATATAGTAGAGCCTATGCAAAATGTAGCACAGTACTACTCAAAATTATAGACACCAATAAAAACATGTTCGAGAGATCTGTTACATATTGTAATACTTACACAAATGAGTAACATACAGCGGTAGAATGTAAGTACATTAACTCAAGTATTGTCCTTAAGTATAGTTTAAATGTTTACTCGAGAATTCCGATTTGATGAAACTATACTTCCACTTCACTTCAATTTGAGGCAAATATTGTTGTACATTTAGCTGACAGCTTAGGATAGGTTTAAGGTCAATTGTAACATAAAAACACGTGAGAAATTTTAACTGTTTACACATTTTTATAAATTCAACAAAATATATATATATATAAAGAAGTTAAAATCAGTCCCACCTTGAGAAAATGTAATACTTCCTACACAAACGAATAAATAATAATGATAATGAATAGATAATGAAGATATAGATAATGAAATACATTTCAGAGTGGGGGCCATTGTGCAAAAAACAAACAAAAAATTTAGAGTACAATTGATGCCTTTATTTTTTGTAGCCTATTCCTGACAAGCGAATGATTTTTAGTCATGACTTATTCCACTTCAGGGTGCATTCTTGTTGACTAAGCAGTCCTTTTAACTGAAAAATGAAACACGGCCGCTTTCTCTCTGGAGACTGAATCCAAACTAGCGCGTTGGAAGTCAACTGAAATTATTTGGTCTTTGGCGCCCTCCAGTGGTAGCGCGAGGTAGTTTAATTCAGGTCAGGTGGGAAGTCAGCTGATTCCACCACAAACAGGAAGTCACATTTCATGAAACAAGTCATGTAAAAATAGCTTACCCAGTCGTGCACTTGTTTTCTTTACTAATAAAAAGGCTTCAGACTCCAAAGATGTTCGGCGGAGACGATGAAGACGGAGACTTCTTGTCTCCCACAGGAGGGTGAGCTTTTTGTTTCCACCAAGCTAATGCACTTAGCTTGTCAGCTAGCTTATCTCCATTTAGCCCAGCTAGCTAATCATGTAGGAGCAACATTTCATTTGAAATCTGACAGTTCATTGTGAGCTTATTTGTAGGTCATATCCTTTCTCCTTTATAACCCTGAAGGCTGGTCGATTTCTTTTGTAGTTGTTTCTCAATTCAAAATAGCAAAAGAAGCACAGTGAACCACTTCAGTTTGACGACACTTTATATAAAGTTGGATTGAATTAATTAGTCATGTACAATCACGGCAGTTATATGTGTGTGGTGAAACTTAAAAAAAATACTCAAATCTGAGAGCAAAATATTCCATGAAAGCAAAGAGTTTACTATTTTAGAAAGATAAACGTTACATTTGTAACAAACAAATCAGTGCCTTGCTCACGGAGCTTTCTAACAAGTCAGATGATACTTGGACTGAGTCATACATGCCGTATATCTGATGGTCCCACACGGCTATTCTGATGAGTTATCACGTTATACGGTCTATGGTTATCACATGCCTTCATATCTTAGTTGACCTTACCGCAGCCTGCTAGTGCAACCAAGTACTTCTTAAATAAACATAATGAAGCATCTCGTACTAGCTGTTGTGTACATGTCTGTTTTGAAATCTGATTATCTTACATATTACTAAGTGAAAAAGCTTCAGCTTTCTGTCACGCAGACAATGACTTTACATTGCGACTAACTAAATGTAATTGTATTAATTTCAGAACTTCAAAACTATTGATTTTATAAACAAACCATTTAATCTAAATCAAAGTACTCAAAAAATATCAGTTGTATAGAATGACAGATTTTGTTTTTACAACCTTAGGTTCTTTATTTTCTTTGTTTACACAGAAAGCCACTTATTTACCCATATACTCACTCATATATGTGGGTGTATATGATTATATATATATACTATAATATACCATACTATACAGATTGTACATGTGTTTTAGTTCTTTATTTTTATTCTATTTATTGTGTCTCCTACATTTTACTCTTACTCTGGGGATTATTATAGTAATTCTGATTTGGATTCGAATGGAGGTTATGATCTTGACAAAAAAGATTTTCTCTTGTGAGACAGACTCTCTTACTATTTATACATCTTTGCTCTTATCTGTGAGGCATACCGTTACAGCTCTG
>JAOWBC010001486.1:418633-429140 GCA_028566105.1 Hypoplectrus providencianus
TGCCTCCTCTTCAGAGCAACTCTGTGCTGACAGACCAGAAGGTAAATAAAAGGGTGATTGACATGACACTACAGAGCTGTGTGTAACATTGTTATAGATGGTAAAGCATAAATCATACATACTTACATGGATAGCATTTTGCTGTAACTTTAGGAATAGAATATGATTATTCCACTTGGTAAAATGGCTGCCACAGCAGGACATATCATTAATATAATATATATATACAATCCAATGTGTCCTATAACGTATAGGTATGATAAAAAGAACACGACTGTTGCAATAGTTGTTGACTGTACACTCCTCAAGTACTGTACTGTAAGAGAAATATTTAAGTTTTAAACAATAATGTTATTCTACTTTATATACCTTTTATAGGAAAACTATTATGCTTTTATTTCCCTACATTTATGCATGCCACGACCCATGTCACTAGTTACTTTGCAAACTAATATTTTGTTTCCACACCATACCATCATCTTATTAATCACTATACAATAACTCAGATTAATCAGATTTTTTTTGTTTAACTGATCCGCCACAACTTGGAGGATCATACTTCAATATGATGGACAATATTCTGCTGCATAGCAGAACTGTAACTGTTTTTTTTTACATTTTGTTAATAATAATTGCTTACTTTTTGTTTTTAAATATTTATTTAAAATATATTTGAATTTGTCATAATGGAGTTTTTTTTTTAATGTAATTTGATATTGCTACTTCTAAATCTGAGTAATTCTTTTAACAGTTAATAAAACAAATATAATGTATGACTGAAGAACATTATTGCTGTTTGGTAACTGAACTGAAACAAATATATTGCAATGCTCTTTGAAATTAGTTGAAGATATCCAACAAATGCCTGTATTTTATATTGTGTTTTGTTTGTAGAGCAATTCATCCTTAAATTGATTTTATTGAATTGATTTTGTATTTATTTTTATGGTTGCATGTATAAACAGAAACATGCAAATGCTTTGGGGCTTTGTAGTTCCACACCCAAACGGCCCTCAAGATGAACCTAAAGTGACTCGTTGCCCTTTCTGTTGTCTCGTCTGCAGGTATGCTGAGCGGTGGTGCTGCTGTTGCCCTCGCCTTTCTGCTACTGTCATTGATGTTGTGGATTCTCATCACAGCCCCCCCCACTCTTTCCATGGGAGGACGCAGTTTCTTACCAAGATCCCCTTTGTCACCATATTAAAGACTCTATACACTGCATTCAAAGTCACATTTATGTTGTGTTCAATGTTAAAGTGGTCTGTGCGTCATCAAAGTTTGTGGACTGCGCTGGCAAAGGACTTCTTTGGGCACAGAGAAAGCAGAAGCAAAACAATGAGGAAAGCCTTCGCCAACTGGAAGAGGGAATAAAAGATGCTTGAATGAACGTTTAATGGACTGCTGTAAAATGCCTGTCAAAGCTTATCTCATGCCATGTGGCATTATTTCCCTTGAGCTTCAGTGTTTTTAATGAACTCTTGATCTCTCTCTCTCTCTTGTATATGTTAATCTGAGATTTCACACACCGAGGATTGAAAATAAAATTGATTGGTGTGAGGTAAAGATTGTGAGCGTCTAAAAATGTTCAGTCACAGGAATCCTTGCAATAAGCACGGCACCTTGCAACATCACAAATCAGGCTGAGGTTGTTTTGAAGCTCCTCAGCAGAATTAGAGTGGCATTGGATTGCTTGGTACCTAGTATGGTGGATGTAACTGTCTCTCCTGCTCTCTTTAGCCCTGTATGGTGAAAACATGCCTGATTACCCCAAGGAATGGAATTAGGGGGCTTGAGCTCTGACCATTTACAGAAGCAATTAAACATGAGCCCTGTATCTGTGCTGCTGTAGCTCTTGGGAGGCTGAACTTGGGGCATATCCTGTGGCTGACTGGCTCGGTGGCTGCCTGCCTCTAACAAAGCCTAATCTGAAAGCAGAATAATTAAAGGGGAGTGGCCCCCGCTACAACCAGGCCATTTGAAACAATCTGATGTATTTACTGTTTACCATGTTCCAATTAAAGTTTCAACATGGACTGGTTTGTTTCCCGCTGCAGCTCTTTGTTCTCCGCCACTCTCTGCGTGGCTTCTGAAAATGATTTTCCTGAGCTGCATCTAATTCGCTTTAACTCCGTATGCCTTTTTAATGCTATGTAAAACTCTTGGCATACCGTCTGAGGTTGGGAGTTAATCTCAGTGTGATAGCAGCAGTAGGAAGCAGAAGATAGGATCTGCTCTACTTTCACACCTTGCCTGGGAGCATGGCAGCCATCAAACTCACACCTTAATGCGCTTAGCTATTTCAAAACGTCCCACTTGTCATGGTAGGTGCTGATACTGCATCAATTATTTATTCCACGTCTGATCAAGAAGCGTCACACAAATTCATTAACGTATGCAAATGATCACAATTACAATTATCTTTGTATCGTGATGGTGAAGAAATAAAACCTCGGCACATTCCGGAGTCCCAACGCACCACAAGTTACACTTTGCATTCAAACTAATCAAGCCTCATCTGCCTTTTCCTAATTAGCCGGAACGTTTTCAGATGCCAATTAGCAGGTCTCATGAAAAGGCTCTTTGCCATGAGGCGTTGTCTTTTATCAGAGCTTCTGCAGGTGTGTGGCTCACCATGTAGCCTGTGTCATAGGAAAGTGTTTATTCCTGCTAATTAATCATATTAACACATGCAGATGAGTGTAATTGCCTGAGCTCCTCCACCTCACACTGTGTGAAGACACAAGATAATGCCAGGATATTTTTACATGCTCATGATGAAGAGGGAGAAAACTGCTGAAGCCTCCTTCCTGCCCAGACACTCCTGTGATATAGATCCAAGATGGCTGCCCTCCTTCAGCCCAGTCCCCTCCTGATGCTGATCTGCTGGTCTGTCAGCCAGAAGCTCTTTCAAATGGCTCGCCAGACGGAGTGTTTGGAATCAAATGATGTGCTGGCGTTAGCTGACACATCTCTTTGTTGGTTCAGTCTGCTTTGTGTCACCAGATGTAAACTGAAGTCTGAACAGCAGGAAACCACGGGGACTCCGTTTATTTAGGAATGTTTTCTAGATTGAAGAATTAAACTCTCACTTTATTTTCACTTGCATCCCATCTTTAATGCTGAATAATGCTTATTATTTTGCTATTTTTCGGCTGCATTTGTGTGAGGTTAGGTTACTTATCAACTGCAGTTAGCGACACTCTTAGCTAGCACGGATGCTTTGCTGAAGGAGCTTCAATAGTCATGTTAAACTGTACTAGAGTGGTTAATCTCCTTTTCAGTATGATGTG
This sequence comes from Hypoplectrus providencianus, assembly GCA_028566105.1. Lineage (NCBI taxonomy): Eukaryota > Metazoa > Chordata > Actinopteri > Perciformes > Serranidae > Hypoplectrus > Hypoplectrus providencianus. Next base: position 421,924 of record JAOWBC010001486.1, read on the forward strand.
GGGTTTATCAAATCATTAGAGATCACATCTTTAATATATATACATTTTTAAATTGACCCCAAATCACCATAGAACAAGCGAGTGTCGGCCTTGGCCTCGCCAGGATAACTGTTATCGTTTGGGGCCCCTTTGTTACATTTCACATGATGAATATCTAGCACACATAAGGAAGCATTTAGGAGGGGTAGAAGTGGTGACCTTTTCTCATGGAAATAACTTTGATGATGGCAGGTAGCAAAAGTCTTGACAAAATGAAAAGAAAAGAAAAATCTCGAAATCTAAATACAGATAACACAGATTTCCATTGGTAAGGGAAGATATGGATAAGTGATCCTTTAAGTGACTTTTGACATTTTAATCACGGTGAAATATGTACAAGGTTCATCAGTTTACCTGGGCTCTTCACAGAGATTTGTAGCCCGCACCATCAATTTTATGGACCAAAGATGTCTTCGTTCTTTATTGGTTTGATGAATTTTCTGTGTGTTGAGATATGATGTCTTTTTTTACTCATGCTCTATATATAGTATTTCAAACAAACTAGGAATGTAAAATTAACCGTTTCCTCTGTGATGATTTCCCAGACGGACTCTCACCGGGTGGTTTGAACAGCAGTGTGAAAGTGAAAATAGTGTAGTGGTGTACTGTACATCGTTACATCCGTCATCAAATAATGAATATTAGAACAGCTCATTACTTTGAACCAAAACTTAGCTATATTAATATTGGTGCAGCTGTAGCCCAAGCTTTCAATATTTTGAATGAATTACATGACTGTAAAAAGCATGTACGCTGACAAGTGGGGATATCAGAGAGGTGGTGCATGTTGGAGTTTTTGCTGTACATGAATGCTGATAGACAGGTTTTGTCCACCCTTAGGCACTGAGCTCAACATAAGTATGTTTGTTGTAAAACCGCCATCTGGTTGTCACCATTTTCAAAATGCGAGCATGTAAATGCAATAGTGGTGTGTTGAAAGATGTTTATGGCATTTAGCTGTGCTGACAATCCTTCCGAAAGCTTCTCCGGCTGCCAGAACTATTTCTGGTAGCTACAATCCCAGAGCACCAGATGACTGTTAAGAAGAAGCTACAACAACTAACATGCACCTAATTTGCCTGAACCATAGTGTTATTTATTAATATATTTTTTTAATTTCCAAATCCTGTGCTGCAATTCATACCCCACATGGTATTGAAGTGAAACATGAGACACTGCTGGAACATGTAGGAAGTGAGTCTTGAGCCTTGTTGCAGCCATAACTCACTGGCTTCAGCATGGGAGTAGAGGAGCATAATGACAAAGAGAGCGACTTTACAACTCTGAACCTCATACAGGAATGTCAGGGAGGGAGAGGGAGAAAAGTTCTCCTGGCCAATCGGAACGCTTTGAATAATTAAAGTGATCGGCTTAATTAGCTCAATTACGTTAATTTGACCACGGAACACGGCCATATGGTGAAAGGAAACAAAAGAGGGGGGAACTAATTAAAAGTAAAATAATGAGGATTTTAATTAACTGGCTCCCCAGACAGCAGAGCGCAGGGATCAGGAGCCTGCTACCATAATTAAAGTGCTGTAACGCTGGCAACATCTCTCCTCTCTTTCTTATATCTGTGAGGGCTCTATCCATCTAATTAAATCTGTAAATAAATTAGCAACATTGAGGGTTCCTGCTTGACTTAACACCGCCTGCAATCCACCCCCCACCTTCCCAATAACACGCTCACCTTACTTTCAGCACATTGTGCCACCCATATGTAGGCAAAGGTTGAGCGAAGGTCTGTCATTAACACAGGGATGTGGGTAGATGATTGTGTGTGTGTGTGTGTGTGTGTGTGTGTGTGTGTGTGTATGTGTATGTGTGTGTGCACGTGTGTGTCAGAGAGAGAGAGAGAGTTTCAGTCTATCATGTTTGTGCAGGCTGATGCTTGTGTTTGCTCCCTTTCATAACCCCGGATACTGTTTTGAAGCTCTATCTGCTAGGAACCCTGTCTGACACAGATCAGAGAGGAGGCCAAAGCGGAGGTGACTGCGACCACACCCCCTTGCACCTTACATGTTCAGCCGCCATGCATGTTCAATGTGTGCCATCTGGGCTGCCATTTTTTTCCATCCCTAATACCTCAGTGTCTTCTTGCTATCGTTCAGCCTCTCCTGTGCTCTTTATTCAACCTGCCCCTGGCCTTTTTTCTTCCTCCCCTGCTCACACAGCCTCAGTCAACCTGCAGGAGCCGCAGCCTGTGGAAGCAGCAGCTTTTTCATTAAAATGCATTCAGATTGACAAGAGACTTATTTGCATATTAAATTAACAAGCACTTAAGAGTTCTGAGCGAACTGTTACACTGCCAGCTACGAGTAAATGAGGAGCGAGCGAGCATTCGACTGTCATTACCCACGGCTGTCACTGTTAGACACGGTTGAGGAATGGTTTATTCAGAGATAGAAAGACACACAAAGACAGATAAAAATGACAGTCAACAAATGCATTGCCTCTACCACCTCCAATGTCCCAACTATGGTTAAAATGATGCATCATTTAAAGATGATAAGGCTGATACTTGTTTATCATTACAATCAGTCAGTGCTGTTTATAAATTATAGTTGTGATCAATGCTACATTGGTAGTCTTTGGAAGGAGCATTACCCAATTATAATGAGCCATTTAGATTTCACACCTGCATGAATCATATGTTCAATTAGTTGCAATAGTATTCAGTTTAATTGTAGTAATATCTTAAAATGTGAAAGAAAATCTCTATGTTTCAATCCATAACTTACCAAAGCTTTGATGTTGCTGTTCTTGACACATTCATGATCAAGACCAAGGACTACAGCTTCAAGCCCAGTTCCAAACAGATTTTGTGTATAATATGTTGACACCGAACAACCAGCACCTTAAATTTTATTCATACAGGCAACCATCCTAAATCATCACATGGCTGCCAACTTTTCCTATAAAGCCACTATCTGGTTTGGTCTGCACCAGCTCCATTACCTTCACAAAAATATCTTAATGGTAAATGGACTGCACTTACACAGCACCTTTCTAGTCTTTGTGACCATTCAAAGCGCTTTTACACTACAGACGGTGCTCATTTACCCATTCACTCACACATTTATACTGGTGGCCAAGGGTACCCTAAGTAGTGCCACCTGCTACCATTGGGAACACATTCACACACCGACAAGACAAGATACAATTTGGGGATCAGCATCTTGCCCAAGGATACTATGTCATGTAGGCTGCCGTGGTCATGGATCTAACCACCAACCTTCCGATGAGTGTGCAACCTCTCTACAAACACAGCTGCCCTTAATCATACTTATCATATGGTGTATCAAAGTTTTTAATCACATTGCATTTTTGTTCAGGTCTCCAGTTGATGAAATAGGTGTTTATAGGTTTATTGAAACAAAATGGAATCCTTTCTGTGGGGTTATGTTTAAGTATTGTGAATCCAACAATTTTATTAACATAACCTACACTTATTTTGATAGTGAGAGACTGGAAGGGGGAGACAGGACAGAAGACATGCAACAAAGGTTTGAGTTTGAGCTGTCTGAAACCTGGGTCTGTTGCGACAAGGACTGAGCCTCATCGAACCACCGGGATGTCCCAATTCTTAACGTTTTTTACAGTTATATTGTTAATATCAAAAAAAAAATTTGCAAGACATGTAGAAGGTCTTTCCTTGACAGTAATGACCACACAGCATTAATCTCAAGAAATACCATTTTAGATTTGCACAACACTCCACTCCATCAACAGCATCAAACATCCTATGCCTTTATGATTAGATTTAGTTTTGTGATGATAATGTTGACAGCAGTGCCTTGTTAGGGGAGCACACAGGGGTGTTGTATGAACCATTGCAAGCTGGAAGAAACCCTATGGAGGGCTTTCACTACAGAGACTCATAGACAGCAGAAGGCAAAGTGATTGAAGCACCAGTTCACACCCCTTTTCCCTGAAGTGTTCTGCTGACAGAAAAATGACACCATCAGCTCTGTATCAACACTAAAAGGCATGGTAAAGGTGGGTTTGCGTTGCTTTCTTGTGGGATTTTACTGCAATGATAACAGCTTGGACATTATTGTCTTGGACCAAGTTTGTCTTGCAAAAAAAATAGGGATGGTTTTCAAGCCTTCTGTATCTGCGGGTATGAGAATATCTTTAAACAAGGCATACATCGACAAATCAAACAGACCCATTTTACTTAATTAGAAAAGAAATCTTGCATCAACTTGGTTTACAATGGAAAAAAAAGAGTTTATTTGGACAGGCTTCCAGCAGGGCAACAATTTTCAAGAGGCTTCTAAACTTCTTTAGCCACTTCCTGCAAATCATTTCAGATTTTTTTTTTTTTTTCAAAACTTGCTTCCACTTTGTGTTTGTGTTTGTTTGATTGATTGCTATCGTCTTTCTTATTGTCATTTTATTATGGGCTCATTTTATTACTGTTCTCTGTGATTTATAATCTGATCATGTTATCATTGCTGTCGTATCACATTTTCATTTTGGTATATTGCTTTTACTCTTATGGCACTTTGTAACTTTGACTTAAAAATTCCATTATAAATAAAGTTATTTTTCAGTATAGTGTAAAGGGAAACAAGTGGAATTATCTGAACCTACAAAACATATTTTCCACTGGAATGTGTTAAATTGATATAAAATGGCTTGAATTATTTTTGCTGCTATAACAGTCATATGCAGTATGTCTTTTTAAGAAATAAATGAGCCTTCTAAATGAGCCATGAGAGAAAGCTAACCTTAATTTAGAGCCAGTTACAGTCAAGAAATATAGAATATAGACTAAATCTTTATCTAGACATGAAGTAGTCTGATTCATCAGACAACAGTATTCTGGACTGATGCCTTGCTTTTGCAAAGCCAGAAAACACCTTGTTAACATGCCAGAAGATTAGAGTCTGAAAGGAATCCACTGACAACCAAATTAGCCTTGTGAGCTATGGTTTGTGTAGCTACCTCTCATCTAAGAAAACAACAACAAAAAGGACACGGAAATAAATAACATCTGTTGTTAGTTAAATGAAGAATACAACACCTCCATTGTTTTGCAGAAATCAGCCATCTTTAAAACTAGTATCTCAGAACCTGAACAGTAAAATGGGAAACTTTCACGTGTTCTAGTGTTGAAATACTCGTATACTTATGGAAGTCTGACAGAAATGGAAAGTGCCACGACTCTTCTCAGGTCCTCCTCTGTCATTGGTATCCTAACTTTTTTTTTCAGAGTCACAGTCCTGCCAAGCAGGGCTGCCGCCAAGCCTCACCTTCATCATTAGAGGAGGAACAGCCAAACTGTTGTCAGATGAGCGTCTGGGGATCGAGCTCTCCTGTTTGTCTTGAGACAGGTTTTACGATAGCAGAGCTGGGAAAGGCCAGGCCCTCATCAACCCCCCGCTCCCCCAAACCAGGTGGAACACACGTGCGTTCATTAGCGCCCTTTAATGAGGAGCAGATGCAACAATGCTGCCTCTCACTCGCTCGGCCTCTCACACAAAGAGCAGTGCATAAAGACAGTCGCAAACACATTGAAAATGCTAATGCTCCAGCTAATGTTATGGAAGGTCATGAAAGCACATATACACACACATTCACAAAGATATTCTAATATTATTCGTATAAATTCTCACACATGTCCGTAATAAATTGGTGTGTGCATGTTATCCACACACAGAGCACCTCCCGTACATTGGCCTATTCATTTAGTCCTTTGGAGTGGCTGATGGTGGTGGTGGGGGGCTCTTTCACAGCTCAGACGGGTGGGCCTCATTTGTCCAATTTAGATGAATGACTGCGATCATATATCATTCCCTTTATGTCAGACTATTTTTATCTTGGAGGAAGTCGATGCAAGTGAGCTGTAGGAACCAGAGAATGCCCCATCTGTGGATCTGGGTTGGGCTTTTTACTGGTGTGAGAGGCTAAACTTCTCATCATTAACGACATAAGTATTTGGCAGGGAGGGGAGTCCATGCTTTTGATTCTTACCAAAAGTAAATTATGCACCAAATCCAGGGCTGTAGTCAGGGAAATAAAGATCAAGAAGTTGTTCCAGCACTTGATGGCAAATTGCATTTTTATTTTTCTGTTTCAAATTAGATACATGTCAATGAGTGGGCTTGTGACAATTTAAGACAAAGCTAGGCAAACTGCTTCCCTTCTTTATGCTAAAGTAAATCAACCATGTGTTGACTCCAGCAATGTATTTAATAGACAGACAAACAATAAAGATATGTAAATATTTCTTTAAAGATAAAATTGGTCCTGAATTGTAGGTCTGACTTATCCTGGCAAAACCTTTTTAACATTAGTTATATTTAGCTTGTTTATCCTGTGAAAAGAAACTTTAACTGAACCCCTAATTTTTAATTGTAAAACTGTCATGGCAGGCAGTATCTCAAACTAGAGATGAGATTGCTTCATGAATATGAAAATAACTACTAATATTCTGCATATGCACCCCACTGTGAAAGAAAACATTTTCCAAATACATCTGTTTTAAAAACTAGTCTGTTGTTTTGCCTATATTTCTCTGACTGCTTTCTTCCAGAGGGCCAGGATTTAAACCCACAATACACTTATTGCCTATTAAAGTTAACTCACAACATCCCAGCTTTGTTCCCTAATTGAGGCCCCTGAACTAGGGGAGCAGGTGGGGTTCAGACTACCACATTGGAACGAGACTTGGCACCCTCTGAGCTAGCTGAAGCATCAGCAAAATCAAGTAGTATAAATTATATATGAGATGCATGCATTTTCAAACTTTAATACACAAAAACATGTGCATGTGAATAGTACAAAAAGTGTAACCCTTGAAGTTAACAGTGAATTTCACACAATTTTACACTACACAATAATATGTCTTTGTTTCTTCATAACTGCCAGTTTAGACACTGAAGGTCAATTGAAAATATAAACTGTATGACACGCAGTATGATTTTTTGGTTTTCCTCAGCTGAACTGTAATAAATTAATCTTTTATTTTGGTCTGGATTTTAGTAATCCTTCAGGAACACTTTAACACCACCATGATTCATTGAACATCCATCCATCCATCCATTTTCTGAACCGCTTCATCCAGGTAATCCCGGGTCACGGGGAGGCTGCGCCTATCTCAGCCGGCTCTGGGCCAGAGGCGGGGTACACCCAGGACAGGTGGCCAGCCTATCGCAGGGCAGACAAAC
>JAOWBC010001486.1:449206-471541 GCA_028566105.1 Hypoplectrus providencianus
ACCCACACCATAACAGGAGCATTAAGAAATTATTTAAACATACCACAAACAAGATGAGATGTGAACATGCAGGTTCATTTTCGAACTTAGCTAAAGTACTCTCCACTGCTCCAGGTTTATCGAAACTTATCAGGTCACGGGACGGCAACTTCGCCGGTGGAATTTGGTGATGAATAGTGTGAGATGTAGCTGAAAACTCAGCAAAAGCTGGTGGTGTTTAACTCGCTTGACTGTGAGCATGAGCTGCTCTGAATTCTATCAGCAACTGATTATTACTGTGAGTGCTGAGATTTAAGATAGAGAATACTTTAGAAATGAATAGGAACAGTGTTGCTGGATCATCTGAACTGACATTAAAAAGAAAAAAATACTGGACAAACTTTCAGATTGCACCATTAAAAGGTTGTGGTGGGATGTGTTACAAAAGAACCCTTTGGGTCTCAGCAGTGATTTAACAGCTATTAACATAGAGATTGCAGCCTGCAGGTATTTTTTGTCTCTGCTGTAAAAACATCCAGAAATGTCTTTGCAGATCATTTCACTTGGAGTTGAGAGAAGAGAATTAAATTAGTTAGAAACTGCTTTCTTGCCAATGAGTTAGATGCACAAACTGCCACAATTTCTCTCATATTTCTCAGCAGAGGCATGTTCTTATAAGTAAAGTCATCAAGTTTTTTTTAAACTGGGCGGTAAATGTTTAAACAAGTGTCTATGTGGTGCTATCTGTTAATACACTTCTAAAGCGGTGGCCCACTGATCAGAAGGTTGGTGGTTTGATCCCTGACCATGGCAGTCCACATGTCTAAATGTCCTTGGGCAAGATACTGAACCCTGCTGCGTTCAGCGGTGTATGACTGTATTCCCGATGATAGCAGGTGGCACTGTTGAGGGTAGCCTCGGCCACCAGTGTAAATGTGTGTGTGAATGAGTAAATAAGCTCCATCTGTAGTGTAGTTTTAAAATACACCTCACAGTGCTACTTGGACACGTCTTCAGTGATGAAACTATATAATATAAACACATTCCATTTAGCATTTACCATTTGAAGCCTATGTGGGATCATCAAGTGACTGTGAAGGCTGATGTTACCTTATACAATCTTATTCTAGCTAATGTTTGCTTTCGCCAATCAACCGTGTTGACAGAATAAAACATTGATACTGTTATGTTATACAAACCAGTAACATATGGAAACCCAGTCTCCAGGTTAAGGTACATGTCTTTAAATTGTTAGAATTAGATAATGATTATGTTGTTGATTATTACCTTCTATGTTGTGGCTTGGGACATAACTTCCCTTAACTAAAGACTTGACATGACTTGGAATAACTTATTTGACAATTTTTTTCATACTCTCACTAGAATTGTGAATGTAGGGCTTAACCCACATAGCAGCCTCTTATTAGAATAACATTTTAAGATTATTCTATAAGCCTTAAACAGTGGAATAATGATAGCTGCCAGCAGTAAGTGACGATTTTTTTTTGACATGCATTTACCTGGAATTACAGTAATTTTTGTCAGGCCCTGGTAGCCTTTATTGATCAATTGCCTTTAGAAGGGTTAAAAAAGAAAGATGGAGGTTGTTGGTTTTATATTTTAACAGATGCTGCAGATGCTCTAATGAGAGACATTTGAAAGTAGAGCAGCTTTAATTTGAAATGCAGAGAGAGCACAACTCCTGTGTGCACCGATCAGCCACACATGTGAAGAAAATGTGTGGTGATGCATCGGCAGAACAGAATAATGCCTTCTAACAATAGCTGCCTTTGCAGATACAGCCACTATCTAAAAAGCTTGTACGGAATAGCAGAGTTTAAATGGGAGCTGGAGAGTCTGGTGTGAATCAATAAAAGCCATCAAACACCTGAGGGGTCCCCCAATTTTCCCACAAACCACTCCACCCCCTGGGCAGGGGAAAACAATGGCGGGGCATCAATACCTGCAATTGGGAGAAGGTGGGGCAAGAGACAGCGAGCAAACCATACAAGTGGGTCACCTCTCCTCCAGACAGCAAATGGGTGCACAATCGTTTGCATCAATTCAGTCCAGTGGGAGATAGAGGACAGGGAAGGGAAGGGGTGCCATTAGGGGTGTATTGGTATAGAAGGTGGGCGCCGGGGAGGAAGAAGGGGTGTGGAGGTTTTTAAAGCAGGTAGAGATGGAGACACAGGGGGATAAAGGTGTTTTCAATTACCCACAAATTCAGAGCAATTTCCTCCTCTTTCTGACCACACCTCCCACTGCGAGGCTGATGGGAGTCCTGAACAAGAGGCGTGGAGATCGCGATTGTTTGACTGCGGGTTGGTGGGGAGGAGCGGTAGGAGGTCGGTTTTCATCCATCTGCCTTGTTCAACCTTTCTCTGTCACCTTGTAGCTTTTATTGGAGCCTTCTTTTTTTGCAATGGGCCGAAACTCCAAAGTGCATTTCAACTTGTGTGTCGATGATAATAAGTAACTTCCTGGGAGCAGGAGATATTCATATGTGGCTTAAAGAAAGCAGACATACACACACACACACACACACACAGGCAGGCCCCCACACACAGCGGCTCTGCATTGTTCTCTAGCCCTCTAACCCCCCCTCCCAACTCTGCCATTTGCATTGTGTGAGCAGAAAGGAAGGAGGTTTTGAAATGTTTTGCATTCAGTTATTTCAGGTACTTTGTGTGTGTGGTATCCTGACGCAGACATATACTCTCAGAATATCCAGGGATGAAAATTTCAGAAATTGAAAGGAAGGAGGCACAAGCCATGTTAGTTGTATCCTGTGTGGCCCATGTCAACTTACTCTCTGGTGTGTAAAATTCTTATCTCCTGACCAATTGATCTAATTTTCCTAAAGCAAAATAAGGCAAAATAAGCAACTGTTTGATTCAACTGAGGATCCATGTTGGGCAAGGCTGAATGAACAACAAGTTAGCATTATTCTAGAACAGGAGTATTATGGTTGCAAATAATGATAAAACTGTACTTGTTGCTGCCTAATATATTCTTTAGTAACCACTAAATTTTGGAAAAAGTTTTTTAGTATTCAGTGTAACAGCTTGTTCTCACTGACTAACAATTCAATACCAACAACATTGAGTTTTTTAACTTTCAAAGCTGTCAAAGAAACCCAGCTGTTATTCATATTGAGAAGTGTAAAATAGATAATTTGAGAGAATTTTGTGATCTTTGAAACAAAACACCCAAACACCCTAACAAACACACCCCTCCAATCTCAGTCATAAGACCTGCACCTTCATGAATCCATGGCCTTCCGCATGTGAGGAGCTATTTGCTGAATCTGACTAAAAGTCTGATGGTTAAGAATCATGACTCTATCAATATGCACTGACATTGTGCGCATGTTAGAACACAGATATTCAGCATTAAGCTACGGCCTCAGAGCTGCTGGTGTAGCCATAGACTTCTGCTGGAACACAAAAGCACCAAAAGTCAAACAGCAAGTGTGAGTTGCATCATGTTTCCTTTTAATCTTGCATCTTTCTCCGATGCAGCCATCTACACATAAAAAAAAAACCTCTACAGGAGACAGGAAGTCTCCACTGCTTGCAGATGTTGCCACATGAACATGTGAGTGGCCTGATATGAGCCTCTATCAACTATGTCACTTCCTCTTCTCCCTGGCTCAGCGATGGGGAACAACTACAGCGATTTACACGCACTCTAGTATGCTGGAAGGTCTATGTGCGTGTGTGTGTGTGTGTGTGTGTGTGTGTGTGTGTGTGTGCAGGGGGTGGGCTAGGGTTCTTTCTGGATGGTTAGGCTTATCTTCCCTCCCATGCACATTCACAATGTATGCTGCGCCAGATGGTCAGAGAACACAGAGCTGCTAATGGTACCACTTGATCATGTCTTTGCTCCACTATAAATCAGTATATTAACTACTACATAAATGGCAGACACGGAGCACTGATTGATCCCCATGTGAAGCATAAAGCTACTTCATAAAAGCAGAGCAAACACTTAAAAGACAATGTCGATTTAGTCATGTGTGCTGGTACTGTGTGTACACAACTGAAATACATTAACTTGGGTTTATTTAGAAGGGCTGAATATGTTTGCATTTACATATATTTCTCAGTTTATAGACAGATTACTAGGATAGGAAGATTACTGATGAACATGTGGTTATGAAACAAGTGGTTATGAATTCAAAAAAGCTATCAAATTTCATGAGAGACAGCCACAGCTCTCTCACACACACAGACACACACTAGTGAATGTGAGGTGGTGTGTCTGTGACACGCTGCTGCTCCCATGTGGTGAAAGAAAAGCCCTGTTGTATTTTTAAAACGTCCGTTCAGCCAAATAGGAAAAAGGACATAGTCTTTTACTTCATGTACAGTTTTCTAAATTTATATTTTGATTTTTTTTTTTTTTATTGGATTTTGTTTGTGGCACACACATAAAAAACTATATTTAATATGAAAATATACAAACTTTGGACTGAGTGTACTGAGTGTGTCAGCCAAATAGGCCAGACCCCCACTTACCCAGGGCAGTGAGCTAGGATGCACAATATCAGGTTGTTTAATTTGAAAGAATTTCTTCATAATGGATTTTACACAAATTCCATTGCAATAAAACTATTTTTAAAAGATATGTAAATTTAAATACAATTTGTTGTGCCTTTCTGTCAAACCACACTGCATGATGGTCACTATTGTTGCTTTAGTGACCATCTGCTGCTCCCTGCTATTCACAAAGCATTATGGGAGATATATATCCTCAGCAGCAAAGGTATTATGTGTTGATATGATAATATGAAAGTTTCTCTTCAATTTTGCAATTCAAATGAGACCTTAAATGTATTATTTTTCTCAGTGGGTTTTTGAATGGATTATTGGTTAGGTGACTATGATTAAGAGAAGCTTAAGAGATTTCCAAGTTCTGTTCTATGACATAAACTGATGAATAAGTACCCCACTCTTTCTCTCAAAAATTGAATTGAATATTGAATTGAATTCTAGAATTCTCAAGCTTTTCTTTTTTGTTTTAAAAATGGCATTTGCAAACATGTGGCTCAGTGACCCTACACGTTGTAAAGAAAAAGAAACATCATTTTTTTTGCTTAGCAGCAGTGAATATGAACTGTCGTAACTTTATCCCAGTACTTCTGACAATTGCATTTATGCTTACATAATCAATCACAAGTGTTAATTTGATAAGATTATACTACAAACTTTAGACACATACATAAATTAAAAAAAATCTAACACTATGAATTATCAATATATTTAAGAACATCATTTATTTATTTATAGTATAATAATGTATTTTAAGAAGTTCCAACATGCACTAAAAATAACATCTCATAAACTAAAAAATCTAAAATATCTACATGATTAAGAGATTTTTTTTCTCTGTTTTTTTTTGTTGTTTTTTTTAGCTGATCCATAATTAAAACCAAATTTGTATTCCAAGTTGTTTGTAAGACTCCCAGAGCTTAAAAGCATTCAAGAATATAAGCTCCTCAGGTATTATGACCGCAAAATTATAATTTTGTTTAAAGCTCTCCAACGCAAAATGAGATTAGAAATTTGGTATCAAGTTATTGCAGCTGCAATTAATTAAACATTCTCACACAGTTAAGAAAATATTAGTGAGGAAAAAGTGGCCAAATCATGTTCCTGTGTATTAATTCTGTGCATAATGTTAATACCTATCTGAAAGCTGTGAAGGAGCAACATCATGTACTGAGTTTGATTGTTTCCAGCGGCAGAGCTAACCTGTTTCTCTTCCATGCTATTAATCTGGCCCTGCTTCTGTGTTGGAATGAGGCCCTGTGTCAGGATAGCCATGACTGTGCATACGAGGTGGGAGATCAGTGTCATTTTCCAACAAGGGCTCTATATTTAGCCGGTAAGGGGGCTGGGTGACCCAGTCTCACTGCAACATGTACAGACCTCTGTGGAACTCAACGCTTCCACCTGCGAGCTCTTTTCTTGTTGATCTGTGTATGGTGAAGCAGAGGTGAGTTATTAACATGAGAAATGATACTGCATTATGCATGTGTGTTACCCTTTTCTCTATACTGTGATTGTTTTTTAAATTGCATTCACAGCATCCCCTTAACTCCATGACAGACTGATGTGGCTTCAAAAATGGCTATGCTGCTTGGCAGTGGAACAGTTGTCCGTGTCCTACTGACGGTCCCTCTTGGTGATTAGTGAAGTAGCAATCAGGGGCAGCCATGTGTCAGTTGGAGGTGCCAGGAGCCAGACTGGGCCTGAACAGCCCTGACCCGCTGGTAAGAGATGCCTTTCTGATGGCCCACGACTACATCGACTATGTAACCACAGGGGGGGCAGATGGCATCATGGGTCCTGCCCCTACAGCTTGCACCACAGCCCTGCGCCATGCCGGAGACGAGCTCCTCACCCGCTTCCCCATCTTCTTCAGACGCTGGCCACGCGTCTTCCAGGATGTCACCGAGAACACGGCCTGCCCCACGCTCATAAGCATCTTGGACGAGCACTTCTTTGCACCCGTTCCTGGGGGACGGCGCCGGGAATTGGCCTGGAGTGCGGTGCTGTCGGTGTATGTCCTGGCTGGCCAGATGGCTCTACACTGCCATGAGAGGGGCATGGTGACGGTCCTTCCACAGCTGAAGGAGTGTGTGGGGTCCTATGTGGAAAGAGTCATCTGCCCGGAGATACGAGATAAGGGAGGATGGGTAAGATAAAGAAAGCTGATTCTTTTAACTTCATATGGCATCCACTAACTTTAAACATATGGTCCCATAATATTTACCATTATATGTTCTAATCAACTACCTCAAATTTATCAGGGACACGTGAAAGACAGATTTGAAATTGGCTTAATTCGAAGTAGCACAGGCAGAGATTCTTGAAGATTCTTCTATGGGCCAAGCTCCAAAACACCCTCAATCCTACACTTCCCATAGTGCAACTTGGTAAAGTCTTTCATCAGGGTCATGTTCACACCCACTTCTTTTAACATCACTCTGTGTCAGTTTAACCAAAAATAATCCTGTTTTTCTTCTTATATGCAGTCAGTGGTGGAATATAACTAAGTACATTTACTCAGATACTGTACTTAAAGACAACTCTGTGGTGCTTCTCTTGAATATTTGCATTTTATGTGTCTTTAAACTTCTTGTCCACTACATTTTTGGGTATATATATATATAATTTTTTTTTTTTTTTTACTCCAACACATTTAGATAGCACATGAGATTACACAGTTTTATTCATCGAACCTCATTGCAGGATATTAAGTCGTTCAAATTCGCCCTACCTTGAGAAAATGATAAAGTTACCAAACAACAATGATATATTTTGTATTTATATAACAATCTGAGGACTACTGATACTTTTGTACTTTTACTTAGGTACATATTGAATGCAGGACTTTTACTTGTAGTGGAGTAACTTCACAATGTGATATTAGTACTTTTGCTTATTAATCTGAATACTTTTTCCTTCACTGCCTGCAGTACTAATTACACTAATTTATTTATTTTAATTTATTTATTTTATTTAACTTTATGCTGCACTTGTTACTTTCTAATCGCCATACAGTGTCAAAGTTAGCTTAGAAATTTGAACAACTTGGGTGTGTTGCTTGTATTGTATTTTCAAAAGACACTTTGAGTATACATTTCGGCAGGAAAACAACAAAGAAATTATATCCAGTTGTTTGCATAAACTGAAACAGAACTAAAAATAATTATTTGGTAAAGTGCATACCATGAGGCCAAATCCTTGTCCGCAGATGAGCCTACTTCAACTTCTTTTGCTGTTCTGCTGTTTCTCTTCACTGTTAAATAGGGTCAAAACATTGCATTACTTAGTGAAACCAAATAATCCCAAATTCTTTGCACTGCTGTACATTGTGCTTCACTCACCTAAATGAGATGCGGTTACTCTTATCACACTGCATTAAGGAAGATACCCCCCTTCTACAGTTTCCTTTAAACTTTCATCTTCTGTGTTTCTGACAGAGTGGTTTTGTGTCACGCTTTGGAAAGAAGCAAGGCTTGGAGGCCCGGGTGAAGAAAGTATGCTGTTGGACACTGCTGATATTGACTATAAGCATTCTCACGTATTTCTTGTGGAAAAGAATGGCCTAGCCAATGCTGCCACCTAGTGACCACAACCAGAAACTTCACAAAGAGGTGCAGCCCATACAGAATGACATAGTTTGTTATATAATTTTAAAGTACAATGTTTTACCCCGTATCTTTTCAATTACTAGCCTATAATAAAAGCTAATTTTAATTTATGATAGTACTAGTAATATTCTGGTAAAGATGCCAGCCAGTGAGCTTGCCCTCATGTGAGAGGCATTTTAGCCATTCCAAAGTCACATGCCAGCTTAAACTGAGCTAATGCCATAGGAACATGTAGTATATATATGGCTGCTCTGAGGATTGTCATTATGTAAACTATTAATTCAGTAAGGATTACAGTGCATTTAATTTGTTGTAAGATTAAAGACACATGATGCATTGGTGTTTTTTGGCTCATTTGATGCAGATAGATTTAGTTGCAATTATATTTATAGCACATGCTTTGAGTAGTCAAAACTGAGTTTCTGGCAGGTTTAGAGCTACACTTTATGTACAGTGTATCAATACTACTCAGAACCATATTTATAAAGCAAGAATGTCATTAAAACCAGGAGGCAGACTTCATATATGCAGAAGAACTTTTATTAACACGAACAGCAGACAAACACTGAAAACTGGAAAGGACTTGAAACATTATATTTCACTGCAACAATTTGACAGCAGAGCTTAGGAAAAGGGGATACATTTAGGCCAGCTCCTCCTCACCCTCCTCCTCAAACTCTCCCTCCTCCTCAGCAGTGGCATCCTGGTACTGCTGGTACTCAGACACCAGGTCATTCATGTTGCTCTCTGCCTCTGTGAACTCCATCTCATCCATACCCTCACCGGTGTACCAGTGGAGGAAGGCTTTGCGCCTGAACATAGCAGTGAACTGCTCAGAGATGCGCTTGAAGAGCTCCTGGATAGCTGTGCTGTTGCCAATGAAAGTGGCAGCCATCTTCAAGCCACGGGGAGGAATGTCGCAGACAGCGGTCTTCACGTTGTTGGGGATCCATTCAACAAAGTAGCTGCTGTTCTTGTTCTGCACGTTCAGCATCTGCTCATCCACCTCCTTCATTGACATACGACCACGGAAGATGGCAGCCACGGTCAGGTAGCGGCCATGACGTGGGTCACAAGCAGCCATCATGTTCTTGGCGTCAAACATCTGTTGTGTGAGCTCTGGCACGGTGAGTGATCTGTACTGCTGGCTGCCTCTGCTTGTGAGGGGAGCAAAGCCGGGCATGAAGAAGTGCAGACGGGGGAATGGCACCATGTTAACAGCAAGCTTACGCAAGTCAGCGTTGAGCTGACCAGGGAACCTCAGGCAGGTGGTGACACCGCTCATTGTGGCAGAGACCAAGTGGTTGAGGTCACCATATGAGGGGGTTGTGAGTTTGAGGGTGCGGAAACAGATGTCATACAGAGCCTCATTGTCGATGCAGTATGTTTCATCTGTGTTTTCTACAAGCTGGTGGACTGATAGTGTTGCATTGTAGGGCTCAACAACTGTGTCTGATACTTTGGGGGAAGGCACCACACTGAAGGTGTTCATTATGCGGTCAGGGTATTCTTCACGGATCTTGCTGATGAGAAGGGTGCCCATACCAGAGCCAGTACCACCACCCAGGGAGTGTGTGAGCTGGAAGCCCTGAAGGCAGTCACAGCTCTCTGCCTCCTTCCTAACTACATCCAGGACAGAGTCCACCAGCTCTGCACCCTCTGTGTAGTGACCCTTAGCCCAGTTGTTTCCAGCACCACTCTGGCCTGTGAAGAGTCAAAAAGAAATTAATTTTCACACTCAGATGCAAAAGAGATCACTTCTGAGCTGCAAACTTCACAAATGCACAATAAAGTGTTTTTTGTTTACCAAAGACAAAGTTGTCTGGTCTGAAGACCTGACCGAAGGGACCAGACCTCACGGAGTCCATTGTGCCTGGCTCCAGATCCACCAGCACAGCACGGGGTACATATTTACCACCTACAAAACAGAAGATCAGAGATTAGAGGAAAAGAAAGGCTTGTCATTCAGGGAAAAAGAAGGTTGCATTACACTTACCTGAGGCTTCATTGTAATATACGTTGATCCTGTCCAGCTGCAGGTCGCTATCGCCATGGTATGTACCAGTTGGGTCAATGCCATGCTCATCACTGATCACCTCCCAAAACTGGACAAATAGAAATGAACATTTTACATGGTTGACAAAAAGTTGTTGCAAGAAAAGTCTATTTAATCTTCATTGAAGTGTGCATTTACGAGTTAAATAATGTTCGAAACGAGGAAATTGATAGAATTTCCCGCCGCGCAGCCTTGGGCGCGCGCGCGGGCTCCCTCCCCCCATTGGCTGCGACTCATGGGTTATGAATTTGAACATTCCTACTACGTCACTAACCGCCAAGACCGCCTACTTCGGCTAAAAGCCGGGCGCAGTTCAAAAAGCATTCGCCAAGCAGGCCTCGACAGCCAGAAACCGTTACAAAATCTATTATGTACACATTGAAACAAGAAACCTACCCCGTTTTATCCATATAAATTGCTTTATAACGTTCATTTTATTCTACACAATGATTGTGTGTGTACTCTCCACAAACAATGTCCACTTCCTTTTTTCCGCATTGCAGTAACATTAATACTTCGAGGAACAATGGTGAAATAACGATAATGTGAATTCGTCGTCGTATCTCATTGTAATGCAAGATTTTAAATAGACCTGCCATTGAATAACGGTTTTTGGATTAACCGTTACATATGGCCGAAAATAATAAACAAAAATTAATATGCCAAAATAGGTTTTAACTGTTATTTCGACACAAATTCGACCTTAATGCCGTCCTATGGTTGGAATGTGTTTATATTAAACGTAAGAATGGTCATTTTCACAAGTAGGCCACTGCGATATTCCCAGGGTGTGGTTTCTGGGACGGGTACAGTCACAAAGCACTGACCACAAGTGCAGAGAACACGGTGTTTCTGAATGAAACTACACCATTTAAAATTTGAAAAGGAAATATTTTTTTACTGACCTTAGCTCCAATCTGGTTTCCGCACTGGCCGGCTTGAAGATGGACAATTTCCCTCATTTTTCTTTTTGGAGGTAGGGTACAGCTCTCAATGAATGACTATGACTTTCGGTATATGCGTGCACAACGACTCAACACTTGGTTTTTATAGTACAATAAGACCCACCCTTTTTGCCTGAGCTCGAATGTGTATTGGCTGCTTTATGACAGCATCACTTACAGCCACACATTATAACCAATCAAATGTTCGGATGCTTTTCCGCTATTGGTCTAACTCTTCTGTCAATCACATTCATCTCAAACGTGTGACTAACGTATAATCTGTAGACGTTGGCCTACTTCCCTCATGATGGCGGAATAGAAATGCGACACAGACAGCAGATTTTGTTCTGCTGATCAGAACCAGGCTGTAGCGCGTCTATACGATGGTGAAACATTTAGATATGTACATCAAATTAACATATTTAGAGTTCATCAGTTAAAAGAAAGCAATCATAGCAGACTTCTTGCTAGCCCCGGTCCACGTGGCTAAGTATGAGAATACAATGGTCCACTTTAGCAAAAGTGTTGCTAACGGAAACTGTGGCAGCATAACGGCAGGGCTGCAACCATGATTTTCAGTCATGTGCCTCTTGCTAATTGGAGTCTATAGCTTTTTATTCCAGCTAAGCCACAGAAGCTAATTTCACACATTAATCCCTTCTTCCCTGGATCAGCGACGAAATGAGCTAGTATACAAGTATGAGCATTATGAAGTAAATGCTGCATTCCATTCATGGCCTTGGTTATGCATGAACCACCAAACAACATCATAGTAACCAAATCCACCTTAATGGAAGTGGGAATTATGTAAAAATGAAAAATAATTGAATAAATAAACTGAGACTGAGGCACAGTTTCAATTAGGTGCAACCATTGTGCACTGTACTGTAAAATTATCAACAACACAAAAGAGCCCTTCAGTGCCAAAGATGTTTCCCATGATGGAATAAGCCCTGATGGATTTATTAATAGTTAATCTGAATGCCGGGCGATAATGTGGCTGTGATGCCAGTGTTCATGCCTGGGTCACAGCAATAGGGGACTGGTAATGGAGTAATGTTCAAGTGGTTGTTGCCATAATGATTTAGCTTTACCACTGGGCATTGTGGACTTCTGCGCCTTAGCACAGGCCTTTGAATTAGCTTTCTATGGTCCAACCCACCCTATAGCAAAGTATCTATGCATACCACACATTTTTATGAAGATTACTTCTTGTGCAGACTTGTAAAGACTTTCTGGGGGAGTATGGACACGATTTCCTTAATTATTACATTCATTAAATGTAAATTGTATTTCATAATTTTCTGTTCACTGAGCTGGAGCCTAGATGTTTTACAGGAACACAGCTATGCTTATCATATTATATGTAGGTCATGTTCATAGTGCCTTTTGTGTGTGCACTGTAATCTGACACACAAAGGCCTCTTCTCTGCTTCATGACAGTGCGATTACAGAGTGAAATCAGGATACAAGTAAATTTCCATCTAGCTTGTAACACTGTCCTCTGCATTGAGCCTTGTTTATAGGTGTTATAGGAAACTGTAGGGAAAATTTGGCTTTGTTTTCAGCTCTTACATCTGGTATAGTCTATTGGTTCTGGAGTCTTGTCAGTAGTCATGCACATCAGCTATACTTGACATACTGTACATCATAACAGAGGAAGAAAATTGTAAAATAATAAAATGAAATCAATTGAAATTTCCAGCAGATTAGCATACTTGTTTTCGTCACGACCAAAACAAAGCCCGTAGCATCTGGATTGACATTTAAATATAAACATTTAAATGCTAGAAATATAAGTCACTATAAATACACAAGTCCAATAACCCATTATTTGTTTATGTTATTAATTTTTTCATCACCATTTGTTTATTGTTTATTTTGCTCAGATGTTTGGCTAATAAAGCTGATTCTGATTCTGATCCTGATTCTTATTGATGATGATAGCTAATGTTTGCAGCTGGCTACTTTAAATAAAGCTGTAAACACTACACTTTGATTGAAATCTTTCTTTGCGGATGGAGCTCTGAAGTTTTTATTTATTGATTCAATTTTTCTGTTTTTGATTCATCACACATTGTATTTGAAGTTCCAAATGTTACATCTATGAGCAATTGTGAACATCTTAATAACCAATAGCATCGATATGCTGCTTCCAGTTCATCCCAGATGTGTTGGATAAGGAGGAGGAAAACATGAAATGAGGGATTTTGAATATTTTTAAAATCAGTTTTTGAGTGGTAAAATAGGCTACATCAAGCACCATATTTGTAGCAAATGATCCTGATTGCTCCTGATGATTCAAACTGAGATCCAAACTCAGTAGAAATGAGCTTGGAGGATTTGTCTGTTGGAGGATTTGTTTCCACTCGAAAAAATAGTCATAAATCCCCTGTAAAACCACAATCAGAAAACAAGAACTTGTGGGACACCATTTAAACATGTAAGGTGTGATTTATTCTCAATAGTGACCGAAATTCATTCATTCTTTATGAATGCCATTTTTTGTTACTGACTAGCTCACTTCTGTTCTGGAAATGGTTGAGGAACTCCCTTATTATCAATATTATCAGAATGCTCTAGGTCTGCAGTTTGTTAAGTTTCATGAGGGGATTATCCAAACAGGTCTTTTCATACAGTTAGTGGTGAAAATATGTTCTCTCTACAGTGAAGGAATTTATGGGGACTACCATAATTTCACATTTATACAGGTGGGGATCCAATGCATCCACAAGAGTGTCATCTTTCCAGTTGGATGCAAGTTATGCAATTCCTAGACTGTTTAAGGAACCTAGTATGCAGAAATTATCAAATATGATAGCTGAAAATAATACACTTTGTAAAGATATTTTTAATGCCTGAAAAACCCTGCATGGAAGTATCATTAAGTGGACATGCTTATCAAGAAAAGACTCAAGGCTATCAATAGAACCCATTTTCATTCAGATATCTTGATCTTGATCCACCCCTGCTCTAAAGGCACTACCCAGGTGGCTATTTTGCATGTATCTTTGTCCACCATATCATATAATAACATATAAAAATGAAGTGTGAGTGTGGTTTTGATTGATTTTTCAGAATTAAGAGGGATTTTGAAGCATATTCTGTAAAACCACTGTGCAAGGTAGTGTGTGTTACAGACAGCCTCAGGACTTTGTGGCTTCCTCTTTGATCTCAGTCAGTTTGTTCCTCTTCAGTCTGCTGCCTTTCTGCGGTTACTGATCAATTATTCATTGATCTCTTTCTTTGGAAATATGAAGTACATTGAGTGGTTTTTGATGACAGCTTGGGCATGTCAGCTAGAAACTAATGCATTAAAAACCTTTCAGTGCACTGAAAGGATATTTTGCTGTTTGATGCTTTTTATGAGTACAGTACCTCATCATGAAGGACTTACCACAGTGCAGTACCACCCAGTGTGTCTTTCTGTGAAACCCTGTGAAACCAGTGCTGCTTCCCATGACTCAGCATTGTTCAGAACACTGCAGCATTCAGCACTCAGCCTCCAGCAGCTAGATCAATATTACAAAAAGGGAACAGATGATGCTGGAAAGACACACCCGCATCTGATGTTGCAATGCTTTAACTAGATTGCTTGTGAAGTCATTTTATCACTTAGAAAAACTATATCAAAAAGACGACAAGGCAGTGTTGAATATGACATAGTCGTTGTCTTGGGGATTAATCATTTCCACAGAAAGAGGATTGACTGAAAGGATGTTAAACTTTACTTTGAATCCCAACATGTGTGTGAAAAGAAAAAAAGAAGACAAACAATAAATTGGAAATTGAACTTACTGCACTGATATTATTCCTTTGTTGCTGTTTTTTTTCTGGCACGTATCCAAGTTTTTCCTGTTCCCCTCTGGCACATTCTCTGACCTTTTTTCTATGAGTTATGAGTTTCTTTTGCATTTCTGAAGAATTAACACATAGTTTTATATATTTTCTTTCTTATTTTTCTCTGTTTAGATTCTTGTATTGTCTATTGTATCTGTCTGTATATGTGTATATATACCAAAAACGTGATTAATACAATTTAAAAAGAAGAAAAAAAAGACAAACCATCAGACCAAATAATCCATGAGATATCTATTTTTTTTTTTACTTCAGGTGATGTGTAGACTAGGACTATCAGGCTATATATAGTGTTTACTATAAAATAAATATGACATTGATATGTCATTTGTTAACCAGTGGTTTCCAAGTGTTTTCTGTGATGCCCCCTTTTGATAGCAGAAAAGTATAAGCACATAAAAATTGCATAATAATAGTTATGATAGCATAGAATATGACACGCTAACACCTAATGAGGACAGGAATGTACCAGCAGGGGCACTGGTCCTCATAGTGGTCCTGTTATATAGATATTGTGGGGAATGGGTTGTGGGTTGGACAGGTGTTGGACAGGAACAGCTGGCTTCATGTTCAGCATGTCTGCTAGTAGAACCACTGATTCACTCTCATATCAGGTTACGGACTCCCCACTGCTGCAACGTTCAGCCATTCTCACATTCTGCTGCAAACCACGTTCAGGCCATGACACAATTGACACGATCAAAGTGTCTCAGGACAAACTGTGTCTGTTGGGCTGAGGAATACACCCAGGGTTGGCTTTGTCAAAGATAATGGAAGATATATCAGCCCAGCTGAGAGAAAATCAGCATGTAAACCTGTTTTTCTACTCCATAACGTGTATGCCATTGAGATGTACTAACACAGGAGGAGACAATGTCTTCATATTACATTGGTATTGCAGATAAATACATGAAACAGTAGCCCTGTCATAATATCAAAAACACCATGTGTTAAAATTAATTAGCTTAACTGCCATCTAATTTTCTGACTTCAAACCACATAGTCAAGTCAACGCAACATTGTTAATTAAAACTATTTGTATTTGTAGATACTTAATTTCCCAAGTCCCTTGGATAATCCAAAACAGAGTGGAATATCTGCATTAATAGTACTAGTGCAGGTGCATTGTGCAGATGCAACATTAGGTTTTTGGCAGAAAAACTTCACATGTCATCTTCAGCATCCTAAGGCCTTTGGACTAAACACCTACACAGCCATGACATAGATGTCGCTTATAGCAATGGAAGACACTATCTATAGTATATATAATATCTAATATAGACCTCCCCAATTTACTTAAGAACATTGCAGATTAATTGAAACAATCTTTTATTTGACGTTTACAAAAGGAATTTATTTCACCCTTTTAATGTTTTGTTTTATGTTAGGAAATATCTTCAAAGTCTGGCAAGGGAATTTTATGTACAGAATGTATGCCAATGTTTGTTCTTATTTTAAATTACACAATACTTGATTTGTTCAAATTTGCATTAGCTAACATATTTTTCTTTATTATAAGGTTTGTAAGTGGTATCCTATTTGAAGTATTGTGGCAGATCTATCTGTTCACTGTTCTATCTGTTCTGTTGTTAACAAGAGAAAGCTCATCTTTCTTTTCATTTCTATATATTCTTTCTATTACCATACAATATCACCCTACCCTGATTCCTCCCAGGCAGAGCCTAAGTTGATGTTCCTTTTCTAACTTTGCAAAACAAACTGTTACAATCAGTATGTATGTAATATATGGTTGATGCAGATTTATTAAAAACTTTATAATCATACAATACAATATAATCAAGAATTTATGAGTAATTAAAGAGATTTGTCGTAGGACTAATGTTGTGTTTATTAGACAGCATACACAGATGATTAGGGTTTTGAAGATTTAGCTGCAGTGATACAGAATCATTGGTGTTGGACTGCATGCCAGATATGACATTATTTAGGTTGACACATTCATAGAGACATTTAATGTCACTGCCTGCAGTGGCATGTTCATACAAGTCCATAGTTGTGTTCCTCCTGGCTAAGGCTTTTCATCTGACTTTTTTTTTTTTTAACAATGCTTAGCTAACTGAACATTAATGTTAAGGCTTGGCAGACTAACATTACTGATATTAAACACTCAAACGGAAGGTGAGACAGAATTTAAACTACTAAAAGTAGCAAACCAAGCAGCATGACTGACCAAGTTGCATCAAATGAGCTTTGAAGCACAAGATCAAGACTAACATAATAATGATAATAATAAAAGGATAGGTGGGGCAATATATATTATCGTGTTTATTTAGCAAAACGAAACATTATCGGTCAGGACCTGCACTGCCGAGTAAGTTTTCATTCTGTAATGAAGAAAAAGCTCATATTGGGGCTTAAAACGTTTCAGCCACAATATGAGCACATCTTAACTTCACAGTTAGCACTGCATTTCCTTTGGTCCTCAGCGACACACCCACAGAGTGTGGCGCTGATCGGGTTAATCATCGTCGACTCAGATTTCAAACACACACACACACACGGACATACCTGATTATAAATAGATGTAGGCCATTGGGATTAAATAATTAGCCTTAAATGTTAGCATGACAACCTTTCTATCTGTTGCCCCTTATTTTCCTCTTCTTTATATCTGTAGTTACATCTTTATAGGGTGGAATATACGGATAAGAAATGAAAACCACACATAGCAGGATACACACGTATTTGTAATGTTAAATAAAAATTAATATTTGTCCTGCTTCTGAATAATACAAGGGGAGAATGCATCCCTGCATTGATTTTCCCAACTGTTCGCCATGTGCTATGTGCCTTTAAGAGGGCTGCGTCTGTTTGACTGCTCTCCAGAGAGTTGAGCCAGGAAGTCCATTTGGTCTTATACAGCCAGACAGTCACAGCAGGCTGTGCAGCTAAAGGCCAACAGTGCGCTCTGTAATGGTCAGCATAGTCCAGGGGAAGTCCATGATGCATCTGCTCTTCCTGACAGCACAGGATATCATTTACAATAACACAACATAATGCTGGGGCAGAGCTGCAGGCCCAGCTGGCTGCATCGGGGGGAGGGGCTTATTTCAGTTGACCATCCACTGTCGAGGCTACGTCTCTGGGACTTGAATGTGTCAACAGGCAGCAATCCTTTGACTTCAGCAAAAGACATGCTGCCTTCAACAGCCTCAGGAATGCAATGCGGAGTTCCCGGCAGGCAGCGGCCGACAGAAAAATCTCTTCCATCACGATGGGATGCCAGCAATGGCTGAGGAATCAGGGTGTCACAGGTTTATGGGATATGTGGTTTTAGTCCAGATGAAGGAAATGTCTTCACACTCTGAATAACTGCCTCTGCAATATACTGTTGATGCTCACAGGATGATGATTAGTCAAACCAGTAGTTCCGACACAAAGCCATTTTAGAAGCTTGTAAATTGATTTTATAATTCTTGCATGATCTCATGATGTCTTCAGAATCCTGCTGCAGAGCCAGGTAATTCATGTGGGGACTGTCAATGCCTTTTGGTTTTGGCTGTAGAGCATCGATGTTATAGAATTTGATATGGCGTTGCTGCTCATCATTGTCATTTTTCTTGTAGTGGCCACTGGCAAAATTGCACTGAAAAACTACAGGCACTTATATCCTGCCAAGGAAAGTATGCATGAAATTATGAGCTGGTTCTGTTAAAAAAAGAACAACTATAACACAGAGCACTTCGCTGTATATTTAGCCAGTTGATTCAAACTTTTCTTGGGAACTTCTCATAAATTTGAAAATCAATCAGAGTCATTAAGGTGTTCTTAATAACAATATTGGATTAAAAAAAATAATACAAAAAAAACTCTTGAATATTAAATAAAAACACAAAGACTGGTGGACTGCTCCATGTCTCTAGTTTATGGGATAAGGTTTCACAGGGCTTTGATTATCCTAGAGGTCACAACAGGTCATTTTAAGCACGAAGGTCAAGTTTAAACAGTACTCTCACAACAGTGAATTGTAACAGTGGGGACTACCATCATCATAAATTATTGAGTGATAGTGATAACCAATTCATGCAATACCAAAACTGCTGAGGGACCTCAGTATGTAGACTTATTCAAACTAGGCCAAGAAAACACATTTCAATGCATGAGATAAACCATTTGGTTTTGCTGTAAAGTGTAGGCTATCATCACAAAGCAGACATGAAGACGTTGAGGTCAGAGGGCTGCTTTGAGTTACCATGTTCTCGCTAAAACAATAAGCCTAACTAGTCATTTATTTTACCCCTTTCCTGTCAGGATATGATGGCATGCTTGATTATTTAGATCTTCTTGTTCCATATGATATCAATATAATCTTCTCAAACTTACCTAAAAACAACTTCAGGAATACAAAAACACTGATGAATGTCAGGATCTTGGAATTAACTCACATTTTAGAAGAACTAACGGTGGTAATTAAAGCCCAATGTTGCCAGTGCAGTGAACTGCTGAATGAAAGCTATTTCAATAAGGAAAATACCACCACTCGGGGGCACTACATGTTAGCCAAGGACAGGGGTTGATGGAGGATCAGGCTTATATCTGTGAATACTGGTAGTATGTTTCATGGTCATTTTAGATCAGTAGTGGAAAAAAGTAGTCAGATTCCTTACTTAAGTAAAGGTAGTAATAACACACAATTACTCCATAAAAGCCCTCATTCAATCTGTACTTTAGTGAAAGTTCAAAATTATCAGCATCAAAATGTACTTAAGTACTTAATAAGAATAGACCCACACCGTATAAATTTTAAATATATACTAGAAATACCACACAATTGTACTTGAGTACAGTACTTGATGAAATGTTCTTAGTTACATTCCACCACTGCTGAAAATCATCACATATAATACAGAGACAAGAGTAGTGACCCTCTGCATGCAAATATTTCTGGTCTCTCCCTCTCTCATGTGTTGACGTAGGAAGTATTCCCAGCATTGGAATACTTCATTCATTGAATAATTAGGTGAGGTAAAAAAAAATGTGATAACAGGCTTAAGTTTGCAGACTAACTTTATCAAACTCAATTCTCAGCTCATTGGCTTATTTATGAACGATGGTTCTCACTTTACTAGAGAGTAAAACTGAACAATCTGCCATGTGTCACCTTAGTGACTTCTGATGTGCTCCTCAAACCCTGACAGATGACAACAGGCAGACTAGATATAAACATTAAACATTAATTATTATCTGGATGACTTCCTCCTGATAAGCTGCATCTTTACATTACTGCTTGTAGATGCCATTTTAATCATGTTCTTTTTAGAGAAGAACTTAAACGTTCCTGGTAAATAATCATTCATTGAATTGAGGTATTCAGATAATTAATATTAATGTGGAAATTTAAAGAACTAACTACAGAGTATTTATTTTGTTAGATGAATTAAAGTAAGGTTTATATATATTTGAATTTTTTTTTTTCATGTGTGGAGTTTTGTCATCATATATGGCAGGGTGTACAGGTGGGGGATGGAGTTTTTTTTGTCTGGTAGAAATGTTGTTATTTCTTTACAATGTTTGACTGTGCATTAACATGTTTTATTATGTGTTATAGGTTGATATAGATGCTGTGGATTTGTTTGATCACCAAAATAAAGGCAGAGGAAATCAATGGATTTGTAATAAAGCTGTGATTCATTTCATATTGTGGGGCAGTGCACATACCAATGGCAAAAACATGACAAGTAAAGCTTACTTTACTTATGCTGTTAAAGCATTAGCTTTCCATGTCATTGCACATCTTGCTTTTTACTATGCAACATGCTGAGCAAACAAGCGTGCTCAGTGTGTTAGGCTGCCACTTAGTGGTTCCTTTAGGAATTACTTTCACATGGACAGTAGATGGCATAGTTGCTTAAATTACAGTTCTTCATTTCTTTATGAGTGTTCTAATTTATCTTATTTTATTTTTTTACATACATATAATGATCTTTTTTTTTATGTTGTTTGATATTTGTAATTGATGATTTTTGAAATGAACTAAACCCAATTCTTACAGATAATTCATAAATGAGGAGCTATTCTTGGTATAACTGTGTAAATGGCATGTTTTTCCATCATAAGCCTCCAGGACAGCTTTGCTCATAGATTCTTCAAATACATATGTCTTTACAAGTTTTTAGTAAGAGAGGAGCTATTACATAATTAAGTGTTTTTAATAGCAGCTCTCAGCTGATCACGCCAATAATCATATCAGCCAATGAGACACAATAAATTCTAAATTATTTACAAGTGCCTATTGTTTTAAGCATTAGATTGTGTAACTGTCCAGTTGCAATTACAGGCAGCATAATGCATCACCAAAAGAGATCCGTATGCATAAACAACATTTACATTTAAACATTAGAATTAATAAACTTAACTTACATTATAAGTAAAGTAAAAGGAGGTAAGATTGAATTTCACTTTTGGTAGATTGGAACCTAAAGGCTCTTGGTGTGCAGATATCGCTTCCAAAAAACGGTCTTATGATCACTTTAAAATCCTTATAACCCTGATTCCATGGTGTGAATCATGAAAAGCCAGGAATGCATCAACTTAGAATAGATATTTACAACTAAAAAAGGTGTTCGGTTTGAAGAGTTTGTCTGTACTGTACTGTGACATTTAGTTTTCATTGTCAAGCCAAGACCAAAATGAGGTCTTCATCATCCCTATGATATTTACAGTGATGCCTGATGTGTCTGCATTTTCCTATTATTTATTTGAGTCTGTCCTTTAATCTGTTGCCTGTCTATAAAGGTACTGAAATGAATGGAATCTCTGATAATATGAAAAATATAGCTCAGCTCTATGGGTGCGAGTGGCATAATTGTTATCGCATATATACAACGTTAAAAGAAAGACCAATTCAGCATTGATTTACATTTTTTTTATTGAGCCTTCAATATAATCAAAAGCATTTTGAAACAAAAAACTGATATTTGATATAAAAACTTGATTTATTGGAAGTATTTTCTTTCATGACAGGGAACATTGAGCAGGTTTTGGAGGTTGCAGGGATGATCACGTTAATCTAGAGCAGTCTGCAAGTTGTCTTTGGTTTCACTTTGCCTCCCTTGCTGGAGGTGGTTTCTGCTCCACCCGCCTCTCTGCCAGCTGTAAAATGCATAGCCTTTATGCTGAAAAATAACATCAAATACACGTAAGGTGTGCAAATGTTTAACTGATAAAGTGTAAGCAAGAAAAGTCGTTCTGCATACTAAAAACTCACAGCAGATAAAACCAGCGAGCTGATTTATAAGTGGCTGCATGTAAGAAAACATCTGTCCTCCATCTCTCTGCATTTCTTTCTTTCTTTCTTTCTTTCTTTCTTT
>JAOWBC010001486.1:510932-528811 GCA_028566105.1 Hypoplectrus providencianus
GACACCCCTGATTGGTTCCTGAAAAAAAAAAAAAAAAAAGGTTTCCGGGTTCGCGTTTGTCCCACCATCCGCTTCCATTGAGAAGACGGAGACGTACGATCGCAATATGCTTATCAATGATTGCTACGTTTTGAGTTAACAGCAAAACTGACCAAACAGAGCCTCGTATGACATCCAATACCCTATCCGTCCATATAATGAGGCACATTTTCCCTCAACAGTCCAAAACGCGATATCATTTAATGTATTAGTGAGAGCTCAGCAAAGACAGTCCTTGCCATGCCATAAATGGCTATGGGCGGGGCTTACGGCCTAGTGACGTACAAAAGTTTTGCCTTTTCTCACTCGCTCATTCGTCTGTGTCTTGAAGTGGGTCGACCCTTCTATGACCAGTGCAGACCGATGTAGACAGATGTAGATCAAATTACACTTTGGCGTGGGGCATAGTCATATGGCTTGCTGTGACCTACCACATTATAACATGAGTGACAAAAGAGGTTTTCAGCTGAAATTGCTCTTTAAGTCAGAATAATGAAAGGTTTTGCTGCTAAAACCTTACCTTATCAGATTATGATGGTCAATACAAACACATTGTACCCCTTCAGAAAGCATGTTTTTTATTGTCTGCTTCTTGTATATTCGCTCTCCACTAAGTCAAATAATGATGATATCTTAACTTAATTAAAAAAGGAAATATAACATGCTATCACCCCGTGAACTGCCCTTTGTGGCCAAGACCCTGCTTACTATAAATTACTAACCTTGCATTTAATCAGTGCTACTTTCCCTAAAAGAAGTCTCCATCAACATATTTATTAATTAAAAAACAAAAACAAAAACATGGAACTGGAAAATCCAGTTAGTCCTATATTTCTTGTGTTCACAGTTAATAATGATAAGATAGTTACAGACCAGGGGAAGCATGGACACATGCCACATAGCTTCTGTTTATCAGTCATATCACTTTTCCTCTACACATCACAGTCTGAAATCCCAAGCTGTGTACAAACAGCATTGAGTAGAAACTTTCATTGACACTGACCCATCATTAACACTGACAGCTGAAAGCAATGTAATACGTTTACTTACGTTACACCATCTGCTGTGACCTTAAGTCCAGAGGAAAGAGGGACTTGTCACCTTTAGCCCCTTTTGAGGTCAGAGTTCTAGGTAGACCACTGTATAAGCTGGAGTGTAATGCAGCTAAAGCTTATGAGAGAAGAGGGTGGACTGTTTTACTGTGTAAACAGTTATCCATTTCATTTACAGCACAGCACATTTTCTCATTCTCAGTTGTGTACCTTCTATCAGGCCTTCATATGAAAATTTTTAAAATGTTGTACATATTCCTATGGATATAGTGAATCAACAGTATGTAAAGGGCAGTTCCAGTCCAGGGATACATTTTCTTATTCATATATATCTTACTGATATCTGATTGGCCATTTGTATTTCCATTACAAAAAGGGGTTTTTTGATTGGTTGGTCCACTATGAAAAACCGTGATATCAAAATCAGTGTTCATCTTATTATGTATTTATAAACTTATGTTCTGATGTTATGTTGTGTTTAAGATGATTCAACATTGTTTTCCAATTCACTTACATTGCAAAACATAATCAAACATTTAAAGCTTAATATGTAAAAAAAAAACATGAACAGGTATAATTTTGCAAAGACATAGCTGCAGTGTCTTTAAAAGGCTGATTATTGTGATATTCATACAGTTTTTGTACCTGAAAGTACACAAAAGTTTTTTTTTTAATTATTAAAAAAACAGAATCAGCATTTGTGCAATGCCAACATTTAAAGCGTACAAATTTTGTAAAAGTCTAATATCATGCATGTAACACAATTGTAATCGTTTTTACTTACCTTGCACATTAGGGTAGATTATAACATGGACAAACCTATTATTTTAATTTTTATTTAACCTAGGAGTTGTGAGAAAGTGTCTTTAATTGCAGTTTTTTCTTTCATTTCAGGCCTATTATGCACAGCAGCAGCAGACAAGTGTTTGTCATCTCCCTGCAAAAATAATGCCACATGTGTTGATCACTTGGGTGACTATGCATGCCTGTGCCCCAAAGGACCGGTGTGGTACACGGGGAAAAACTGTGATGAGCTGTATGATGCCTGTATCATGGCACCTTGCTCCAACTGTACCAGCAACCCTGGGACTGACGAATTCACCTGCCACTGCCTGGATGGCTTCAAGGGGCTGAACTGCACACAGGATATAGATGAGTGTCAGAGCAACCCCTGCACAGGCATTAAATCAAATTGTGTGAATGGACTCAATGAGTATTCCTGCCACTGCCCCCTGGGATTGGCAGGGGAAGACTGCCAGAATAATGTGACAACTTGTTTGGAGGAAACGTGTCAGAATGGGGGTATCTGTTTGGACATCCCTGACCATGGGCACAGGTGCCAGTGTGCTGCTGGGTACCAGGGGAGGAACTGCGAGGAGAACATCGACGAATGCCAGTCGGAGCCCTGTCACAATGGAGCTATCTGCAAAGACGGGGTTAATTCCTACCAGTGTTTCTGCGTACCCGGCTTTCAAGGCTACCACTGTGACTTGGACATCAACGAGTGTGCCTCCCGACCGTGCCAAAACAATGGCACGTGTCTAGATGAGATGGATCACTACACCTGTGACTGTGCTCCAGGATTCAAAGGTAAGCCGCTCTCACTGGTCATTAAAGGAGCCATTTATGTTTTTGGATCAGGGGTTCTTTGCCAATATTCTGGCATTTGTTAAGAATGCATGTGACCATAAAACAGTAATCCTGAATGAGATGCCAGGACTTTCTTTTTCCAACACGTGGCCAGATTATTACCAGGGACACAGTGCAACTGCTTTAAGGTCCTGGACCTATGGTAGGTAAGGGTAACAGATATAAAATATTTGGGATATTTTGTTGACTGGACCTTAAACCCACACCTGATGCTTATGAATAAATAAATGAACACTGATTTAAAATTTAAATTCCATTTTCTGCAGAAAGAAGATACATATTTGATGATTCAATATCAGTACAAGTGTTTAGTGATACAAATCAAATAAAAAATACTTTATTAATCTCTAAGGGCAAATTCATTCAGTCCAATCAAGCTCTGTAGATTGTACTGCAGCAGAGCGAGAAGAGCCTTCCACTGCTGCTCCTCTGGTGAACAAAGGTGCTGTGTAGTGGACGGTCTCCAACAACCTGAGTGTGCACCTCTCCACCACCCCCTCCAGTGTGTCCAAATTAGCTCCAGTCACAGAGGCAGCCTTTTTGACCAGACTGTCCAAACACCCTGCATCTCTGTGTCTGATGCTGCCTCCAAACAGACTGCAGCATAAAACAACACACTGTCCACCACAGACTGATGAAACATCTGCAGCATCTGACTACAGATGTCCAAAGATCTGAGCTTCCTCAAGAAAAAGAGGCGGCTCTGCCCCTTTTTGTAGATGGTGTCCATGTTTAGGGACCAGTCCAACTTATTATCCAGGTATAGACCTAGATACTTATAACGGTACCACCTCGATGTCCACCCCTCCAGTACTCACTGGCTGAAGAAGTTATGTGCCCTTTATGTAGAAATATAAGAAAGAGAGTGGACATCATGGAAGAGTTTATTTCACACGTTTGGCCACCATGTGTCAGAGATTCAAATTTGAACCTCCCATTAAACTTATTACTATTAATCGTATTAAACAGTAATGACAATATTTGATGTGTATAAACTGCTTAACCATACTCTACCATAGCCTTCCTACCATAACCTACCATTCTCATAATATTAACCATACTGTAGCCATTCCCAACGTCCCCCAAAATACCTGGGACACTTGGGACTCCTCACAGTTTGCATTAACCAATTTATAACAATTGATATTTTTCAAGAGTCTTCTAATTAAAATATAATGATCATCAGAAAATGCTATATATTAATTATATATGCACAGTAAGATTGGTTGAGCTTTTTATCCTGTCCTCTTATGTATATGAAAGAGGTAGCATGGCTCTGTTTAAGTTGTATTATTCTGTGTTGTCTGCTGTTGAATTCCTGGCAGCTTCAGTGCTATTGTGTTGTATCTGTGCTGCGCTAAGATAATTAGGTGTGTTGCCAGTCTCACTCCTTGGCTAACTGCCATCCCCGTTCTGTCCCCTGCAGGGATTAATTGCGAGATGGAGATTGATGAGTGTGAGGTGCATCCCTGCCAGAACGGCGCCACCTGCCGAGATCACATCGCCACATACACGTGTGACTGCATGGCAGGCTTCCAGGGCCAAGACTGCGAGGTCAACATTGATGAATGCTCCAGCAGTCCCTGTTTGAATGAGGGCATGTGCATAGATGGGATCAACAGGTAGGATTGCACATGCGTGTGTTTTTACAGCCTCTATAAAATTATTTATCTTTCATGCATAGCTGGGAAACATGAGGATGACAACTATTATAAGTTTTTTTAGGGGGGTAATCAGTTGGAAATATGCAAAATGGTGCATCTAAGTCTCACCAAAATGTAAGATAAGATGCGTAAATATGAATTATCTTTACGACAGTGTAACCTTATCAAGTGCCAAATCAAGGTTTAACACATACACACACACACACACACACACACATATATATATATATATATATATATATAGATGTGTTGAGTTAGACTGAGGTTTGTAAGTGGATTGTTTGTTCATACATAACCAAAATACATCTTCCCAGTAACCTGTCTGTGTCTATATTTCTGTGTCATGTTGTGTCTGGTAAGGCCGATGTGTCATCCAGCAGTGTGTTGTGTCAGCCTGGGGCTGTAAGGCAGACATTAAAGTTGACCAGGGATAAGAATTAATCCACTTACTCTGAGCCATTGTGATGAGTCATTAGGCTGGAGGTGCTGTGAATACCTGGTAGCAACAATGGTTGGAACAGCAGGGAGTAAGGATGATAGGTAGGATGTCAGATTTTACACTAAAAGACTAGACAATTCATGCAAAAGGATCTTGAAAAACATTGTATGCTTGAGCAGGTTTTGACAGGAAGATGTAATATCATATCATATTTATGTGGCCTCTAAACCTAATAATAAGTGCAGAGCAGCTCAGAAAGATTTGAAAAATAAGTTTACTCCATACTGTATGTCTTTGTCTTGTTGTTTTGCGTCTTATGTTAATTTTGTCTGACTATGGATGATTATTGCACTGACTGAATTACAATGGATGCTAAATAGCTGTTTATGGGCTATACTGCCTAACTGCACTATATCTTTAGAGTCCTGAGGTCCTGTTCTGTATTGCACTGCCCCCCTGTTTAAAGCACACTTTATTCATTGTTATACATTGCTGATTTAATTTATTTTGTGCATCACAGTTTGATGCAAAGCACAAGGGTCATCCTTTTGTGTTAATGGCTGCTGAAAACTACTCCCATGTTGATATGATTAATAAAAAATGGAAAATAATATCAGTTTAGAGAAGATTAAAAATATGCGATTAATCGTGAATTAACTATGGACAACCATGCGATTATTCTGATTTATTTTATTTTTCGAGTGACAGGTCTAATATTGATATACACTGACAATATATTATAACTCTTGTGTTCGTGTTTCTATCATGTCAAAAATTAACATATCAGTGGAATGGATATATGACTAGAGTAAAGCAAGCCATACACCATCACACCATACCTTCTTATGAAGCTACTCCACTTGTTCTCAGTTCGGTCACCTAATCCTATGATTCCTGTATGTGGCCACAGTGCTGATTAATCATTTTACATAAGCTTGATATCCATTTTTATTTCCTAAACACTGCTTTTGTCTTCCTCCAGCTTTGACTGTGACTGTACTGGGACAGGCTTTGTTGGGGGCCACTGTGAAGAGGATATTCCTGAATGTGCATCCGACCCTTGCCAGCATGGAGCCACTTGTTTGGAAGGAATCAACGAGTACCAGTGCCTCTGCTGGCCAGGTAGACCATTACTGTGAGCACCAACTCTACACCTGTTATAAACCAACTCTCAAACAATAAAGCAGTAGCAACCGATTATTTGAGCCATTACCCTAAACATAACATAATCACAGTGAACTATTTATTGACATTCAGACTGCAACAGCAATGCTCTGTTGGAGTTCTATAATAAAATCATTCAAGAAAATATTTGTTGAGATTTTTTTTAAGTAAACCAACAACAAGACTGGGGGAGTTATTAGTGGAACCAAAAAAACAAAAAAGTAAAAACAATATTGAGTAGGTTGGGAAAAAAAAAGTCATGTTCCTTAAATACAATACTATATCTATTTTATTTATTTAAAAAAAATGTAAGCATTGGCTCACTAATAAAACATATGTGTGAACTGGGTTAGTGTATCTGAAGGGATCAGTGTGTGGCCTGTAAGGATAGAAGACAATTGACCAATAACTCCTTAATTCTCATAAAAATGTAAAAGTCGTATTAAGTCAGAGTTTAAACTTCTTAAAACATGGATTTCATTTATGTACGTGTGTGTTTACAGGTTTCGAGGGAGAGAACTGCCAGCTGGACATCGACGAGTGTCAGGAACATCCCTGTGAGAACGGTGGCGAGTGCTTCCAGCGCTCAGATATCCTGAACTATGGGATGCTGCCTGAATTCAGCAATAACAATTTCAGCTATGAAGAGGCAGCTGGTTTCATCTGCCGCTGTCTGCCAGGATTCACTGGTAATCCAGTTCAAAACCTTCAGATTCTTCCAATATTGGTATATTGGTTTAAATGATGAGGACATACATGTGAGTCTTGGTTAATAATGAATCAATTAATTGATTGCTTAATATGCTTCATTGGCAGGGGACAACTGCTCAGTCAATGTGGATGAATGTGATTCTGCTCCATGTCAGCATGGAGGAACCTGTCAGGATCTGGTCAACTCTTATCAGTGTGTGTGTCCAGACGGCTTCACAGGTGGGAAGAACTTCTTATCTGTCCTTCTTCTTATCTCAAAAGAAAAGAAATCTGAGCTGCTCTTTCTCCAGTGACACCCCACAAACTTATGTCCTGTTCCTGTTTCTGCTCACCCTTACTGACTGCCCAAGTCAGTAGAGCCAAGGACAGGCTCTTTCTTAAATTACCATGACGACTGTTAGATGTGGTCATGGTCAGTTAGTTAGTCCTGCTGTGATGTTGACTTGTGGAAGCTGAACAGTTCTACAACTCAGGACATGACTTCATGACCTCACCCATAGGTTTTAGAAAAGTGAAACAAGTGAATCTCAAAGTGGGTGGCTCACATGTAAAATGCAGTAAACATATATTATTTCTTTTACTTTGAATTGCTTAAATTTTAAGCCCAGAGGTTGCCACTTGATTCCATACATACTAATTCAATGCTTGTCTTAAGTGTGTTGCCTAATGGGAAAGCAACAAAATAACGCATACTAAAATAATTAATTAATAATTTAAAATATGTGATGATTGAGTGTAATGTTGATGCTCTTTTGTCTCTTAATGTATTGCACAATGTAACTGAAGAAGCTTTTTTTTAGCTGGACATTTAGAATACATTTCAGGTGAATGAGACAGTTACAGAAATCTGACATTAGTAAAGTTGTTGGCCAGTAAAATCACGAGCAGAACTCCTCTGTGAATAAGAAAAATCCAAAGTGATCTAAACTGGATGTCCTCAGCTGAAAACCTGTAAACAAGTGTCGACAGATAACGCTCACACCAGGTCCCACAATCTCCTTGACCAAACAATAAAGGGGTTAATCTTCCATCTGCTGATCATTACTCTAGGCCAGCCAAGGTATTAATTCCTCATTAAAGAAGATTTGTCACTGCATCACTCAAAACAGGAGGAACTGCATCAAAAACTGACTTTGAAATGCAAAAAAGGCATAGAAGCGAAGAATTAGCGAGGCGCTCTCATCAGCAAAGTGAGAGGCTAATTTAATTTGCTGACAGTATTATGTCCATGCAATGTGAAGGCCACAGCAGAACAAAGGACAGGAAGGGATGAGAGGGCATATGGTATGGAGGAGCATCTCAGAACAAAGCCAATAACAGGTGCCATATGTCAGGCACCCGCTTTGGGTATTAAATGGGGGTCTCCTATGAAATTTGTCTGGGGGGTGGGGTGGTATTACAGCAAAGCTGCTTAGGGGCCTAATTAAAGGCTGATGAAAAAAAGAGAATACAAATCATTGTGAGCAAAACAAGGTCCTTTTTCTAAATGATCTGCCCTTCATTTTCTTGTCACACTATGCTGTAGATATATCACTCTTGTGCAACAGTGAGCGAAGATAGAGTAAAGCGACATGTGGCTCAAAAATCTGATCCTATTAACTTTGTATGGCATGTGCTCAAGAGGTTGACTTTCCACATGCACAAGGTGGTCGTCACTATAACTGGCCTTAAGAGGGTAGAAATGAATATTCCTTCTGCCTTCCTATTTGTACTTGCTGTTGGGGTTTGTCTAATACTGAGTCCTGATCCAATAGTTGTATTTTCCTACATAATAGAGCTACAGAGTTCACACTTCAAGTCCATTAACAGTGTTAAAAAAATAGTGTAATATGCTTCACAACTGAATAGCTATTGAAATTAAGCCCTGATAAGTATATAACCTATCAAACCCTCTTGTTGCTGTCTTGAGGTTCTTCCAGTGTTTGTTGCTTTGATGGAGCCTTTGCCTTGGTAGACAGAAATAATTGTAATATTGTCGAATGTTTTTTCTGGACATTAACATACCCAAACTTTTAAACTTTACACTGTCCAAGATGTGGTGAAATTTAGATATCTTAGGGGCCTCCCAAAATGGTTTGTTAGCGCCCATAAAAAAAAATAATAATAATAATTTCACATGGGTTGTAACCTGATCCACTTCATATTTGCTCTGTACCATGTAAAGACATTTGGGATTAAAAGTATCAAAAGTTTAATTTTCTGTTAAACTATGTTTGCCTGGCAGAGTGATATAGGGTATTTTGTCATAAAACAGAAAGTTGTGTAACTTTACATCATCCAATCTGCCCAGATTGTCATGCTTGGTAAGAGTCTAAGCCTGAACACATCCACTCATCAGTGTTGATGCATAGTCATAACGCCCCCTGCTGGAATTAAGAATGAACATGGTTAATACATTCGTTTTTGTTGTAATGTCATCATTTACCAGATCCACCTCAGAAGTGGTCAGAAAAGCCTCAAGATGTTGATGATGCTTTGCTGTATGTGTTTTCATTGAACACTACTGAGCTATGCTGATTGGATGAACTGAGTCTTTAATATCAGATCAGGACATCCCTACTTCTCATGCTAGAGGTGGGACTCAGAATTCCTGATACTTAAGTGAAAACAGTTTTAAAACAAGATTTGTATGACCTGATCCTATCGGATTTCTGTGGTCTGCCATTTTCCAAAAACTATGAATTATGTGTATAAAGCCACAATGAAAATATACATGTAAAAACAGTTAATAACCTGTTTCAATTCATGAAATATTATTACATATTATTCAACTCATTTTATCAGTGTAGTTTATCAGAAACAATTCCTTTCACACCAACACCACAAACGTTTGAGTTAGATGCTGACAGTATGACTTATAGCAAGTTTCAGAAATTTGAAGCAAAGGTCAAGTCATAAAGTGAGAATAAGCTATCCAAGAATATGGGGCTGTAAAAGTCTTTTTCAATTCAAGATTCTACAAAAAAGACATCATAATAATAAAAACATTATTTTATTATTATATAGAATTCATTCATTTTTTGTTTTCTTTTTAATTCCAAGTTTGTTTTTTTATTAGCATTAATTCTCTGTCTTAGCAGAGGATTCTGGCTCAGATTCAATGTTCAATGTGTTTAATGTTATTTAGAATTACTCCCAGTTTCAGGTCTTCTCATGACAATATATCTATAATCGAGCACAGTTGTGAATGAGATTGACTTTCTGCTATGCAAAGGTTAATACTTAATATTGGCTTCATGTATTGCCAACTGTGCTCAGGCCTTATACCTTGAACCTGCAGCACCTCCTGCAGGTTCATTCTAGCCTGCCACTAGTGGGCATCCACAGGCCAGCACGTGGAGCAGGGAGGGTATGCAGCACTGCATTCCTCCTGTCAAACACTGACAGGAGCCAGCTGGAGGCTGGAGCTTACCGCTCTGCTAGGGCTGGGCTGCAGACAGGAGAAGAGCAGGGGGTGTGAGGGAGGGACTCAGGGAGGGAGAAGGAAAGGGAGCAAAAGAAAAGGTGGGCAGGGCTGTCTTGTAATCACTTCTGCCTGTCTGCCTGGTACGGAAGAGTGGAGGAGTGGTGGCACTTCTGCATTGTAAGCTAAGGACAGAGAAAGAGAGAGAGAGAGAGAGAGACGGAGGGAGAGTCTGACTGGGTCTCTGCTGTCATCCAGCAGTGCGAGGACTGTGTTGACTGTTGACTCAGTGGATCATGGGGGGAAGCAGGTTGATGCTGCTGCTGCTGTGCTGCTGTTGCAGGCTCTGGTGGCTGACAGGTACAGTATGGTACAGCACTTTAATGCTACATTAACAAAGAAGAAAGTTGCGTGCCTGTGTATGAGGGTGGAGACTTGGCACAGATGCGACAAACAGCTTTAGGGTTCCTTGAGTGTAGAGTGTGTTAAAGGACTTTGTTAATGCAAGTTGACTGCTGCTGCCAGGGCTTAATGTTGAGTACGGTTTGATTAGGTGGTTGTGACTACTGAAACCAAGAAGGTTGACTGCATTTCTGGAACTCTGGCACAGGGTGTGTGTGTTTGTGTGTGGCACAAGTATCACTGTCAAGGATAGAAAATACATTGTATTATTCCATGTCTAGCTAATTCAATCAGTAAAACAGACACTGGTTTAATTGTGTTAAGGAAATCTGTGCAAATCTAATTATCCTCTAATTGTGCAATTAACAGCTATTGCCTGTAGTCATTTCCTTATCTGCAAGGCACTGATGGAAAAATTCATGTCTTGCTTCAGCCAAACTTGCCTGGTCATTTGTCTGCATGCACTCTA
This sequence comes from Hypoplectrus providencianus, assembly GCA_028566105.1. Lineage (NCBI taxonomy): Eukaryota > Metazoa > Chordata > Actinopteri > Perciformes > Serranidae > Hypoplectrus > Hypoplectrus providencianus. The sequence goes on from JAOWBC010001486.1 coordinate 521,926, forward strand.
AGCTCTGTATCTTATTAAGTCATTTGTAGTTCGACTTCCTGGACACCACGTGCATTCCTCCCATGGTTGTGATTGATTTACCATATTTATGTGATGTTATTATTTTTATATATGAAATTTAATTTGATCCATGTGAATGGTGTGTTTTCTCTGCTTAGTAGAAGTTGAATCAGTGTTGTTATAAAGTTGTGCTAAACGTCAGTGTCTCTCCATGCAGGCGTTCACTGTGAGGTGGATATAGATGAGTGTGACAGCAGTCCATGCCAGAATGGCGCCACGTGCGAAGACGCTGCCAACTCCTATAGGTGTCACTGCCCTGTGCCAGAGTCTGGCCAGGAACCTTGGGGTGGGCAAAACTGTGACATCCGTCTGATTGGCTGCCAACAACACCAGTGTCAACATAGGGCTGGTTGTGTCCCGGTGCTGACCTCTGATGGGGAGCACAGCTACAACTGCCTGTGTACGCCTGGCTGGACCGGGGAACACTGCAATACCTCCACCACCTTCTCCTTCATCTCTGAAGGCTATGTCCAGATGCAGGTGCCCATTTCCAAAAACAGGACAAAACGAGAGGCTAAAGACTATAATCATGGGCTCCACATGAAGCTGCGATTTAAGAGTACTCTGCCTGATATGGTGCTATTCTACCGGGGCACCATGGAGCGCTTTGTGTCCTTGGAGCTCGTTGGAGGCTCCCTTAAGGCCATGGTGAAGTCTGGAAAGGTTCTGAAGGTTGTTTACCCTGGCCCAGTCAATGACGGGGAATGGTACCAGGCCACTGTGACTATGGATGAGAGGCTGGTTTTGGTTGTAAAAGGACCTGGCTGTGAGACTGAGTGTCTGGTGAAAAATGAGGGCTACAACCATTTAATCTTCCTCCAGCCAAGCTACTTTCAAATGCTGTATATTGGAGGGGCACCAAAGGAATATTTAGCCCATACGTCCAGTGGAAATGGATTCATTGGCTGCATGGAAGACCTTCAAATCGACCACAAGCTGCTTCTGCCTCAGGACCTCATCCGAGAGGAGAACAAGGGATTGGAATTAGGATGCAGCAAAAAGGATTGGTGTCAAGACGATCCGTGCATGCAGCGAGGGCAGTGTGTTGACATGTGGGTTCGTCCCAGCTGTCAGTGTCACCGGCCCTACTATGGAGAACGCTGTGAGAAAGGTGAGATTAACGTGCAGCTTGGAAGTTTGCGGAATATACTTGAATTTTACAGCAAAAAATACTTATGGGTCACTGGATAGATTACATTGTGACGAACAATAAGACTGTGGGTCCAGATTATATTTTTTACAGTTTTAAGTAAAAACAACAACAACAAAATATTTAAGCACATCTATATGTTAATGTGATTTTGAGTGTGCAAAAACAACCTTTTAGACTCATTAGCGCTCACACAACTGTGTCCTGAAATGTTGCCCCAGGGTCATATCAAGCAATTCTCAATTCACTTTTGTAAACTACAAATGATTGCCAATAGAGCCATTCAGCTGGGGCAGAAAATTAAAACAAATTATGATTAGAAAAGTTAAAAAAATATAAAGCACCTTAAAGCACTGATGCAATTCAAAGTGCTTTATAAAAGTTATTAACATTCAATCAACAGAGGCCAGATTATTCTGACACTGATTCCCTCACTGGAAAAGAACTGGGTCTGTCACTTATCCTGGGACTCATCCATTTTCCTCTTTCACAGACTGAGTAGTATCCATCTGTTCTGCAGACTCATATTTCTTTTAAAGCTAAGGTAGTATAGCAAAATAAAGTATTGGTTTTACAGGTATATCATGTGCATGTATATCGGATACTTATGAATTTGTGCTTCCCCACCTCAGAATATCCATCCTGGACCTTTGGCCATGAGAACACCACCAGCTACTTCAGCTTCAACATCTCAGAAAGTCATGGAGATAATTTTACTATCTCCTTTTTATTACGTTCCCTCAAACACAACGGTCTGATCCTGCAGCTCCGTCGAGAAGGAAAGCCCTATCTGACAATTTATCTGAAGGAGGGCACTGTTGCTATTTACAGTCCTCACACCACGCTGCTGTCAGAGGCCAAGTTTGTCACTGACGGCAACAATAATTTAGTGACTGTAAAGGTACAGTATGGCCATGTTGTCTTCCCTAAAGCAGGCAATCATCGTGCCTTGGGGAATGTGAGCGTGGAGGTAGGGGATGTGGCATATGTGGGGGGGCTCCCTGCAGGCATGAGCATGAATGCCTGGGGTGGAAATGTCAAGGGCTGCCTGCAGGACATTCGGCTGGACCACAGGCATCTGACCACTGAGAATCATTCAGAGGGATTGGAAGTTTACCAGACAAGCGCAGAGGAGAACGTGCTGCCAGGATGCCAAAGTGATGACACATGCAAGGTAAAAGTGGAGTTTTCTCTTTGCTGTGTAATTATCACTTTAACTAGACAATAGAAAAAACACATGAAATGGTCCCTCCCTAATGATCATGTGAGATGAGAAGGCCTGAACTGATATAAGGTTATCTAATTTTAGTTATGTTTTAAATCCCTTCTCTGGTTCATTTAAAAATACTTCACATAACAACCAAATCATGCAGATGCAGGTTTACTTCATAGCAATCAGGACACTGGGTCGACTTTAGAATCTAATTGACTTAATAGGATTTTAAGAAATTCATATACTCAGGTCGCCAAATAAGGATGCTTTGGGAATAAGACTCGCAGACCTAAAGCTAACCCTCATACTTGATGTCGTTGTGATAATACTGGAATCACATTTTACACCTATTATCACTTTCACATCTTAAAGAGACTCAATTGCAAGTGCAACTATACTAGTTTGATTGGTACCTTGTCACATGAGAGGGTGCATAGCACAGCTCTCTGCTTAATGTCAAACTAGTGAATAATAATTTTTGATTAAATTATCCTACTCATATTTATGCAACCAGAACTGCAGAAATAAAACTTTTTTTCCTCCAAAAGGAGAAAAGGGGGATATTGCTCAGGCAACTTAAGCCTGGCCTTGTGCATATCTCTGTTATTACTTGAGGCCCTTTAAAACTAATAAAGAGAAGGTTAATACAAAGCAGTTTGTATAATTTGTTATGTTAGAAGTAATTATGGATTAGGCTTGACCTTTGTATTTGTGATGAGATGTACATTTATGATATGTTGAGCTACTCTATTTCACAGTATGGCTGTAATGCAGGTAGTTAAAATAAGGATTTTCTCTTAGGTAAAATGTTGTTTGTTGAGATCTAGCTTGACCTGCCATATTATTACCGTAAACTCTACATCACCAAAGTCATCTGATTTAATTTCATTCAAAATTAGCCGCTAACGTTAGCCAGTCGTATTCATGTGAGCTGTACCATTAGCTTTCAGCAAAAGATGCTGTCACTGTGTCCCAAATTGGCCGGCTAATGGCTAACATTCTATCAAAATATCACATTAAATAGTATTTTTAATGAACACATTATAGTTCCAGTTATTTAAGTAGTGTAAAACTATAGTCCAACTTCTTATCCGTCAGATAGGCTAACGTTAGCGGCTAATGGTTAGCCTGACACCATAAAGCTATCTTTTCTGAATGACTGCTTCTTCAGAGCCTTAGACAGACAGCAGAGTAGTTGGTGGTGAGGGGTGTGCTTCTCTTCTGCTTCCGTTTTAAATTTACTTCTGTTGTGGCTCTTTTACTTTTTTTTGTGTCTGTTTTGCGTTTGTGCAGAGGCATTCGTGCTTTTTGCTTTTGCAAAGCGTTGTGGGTTTGCAAATCACCTCACACTTCCTGGCCACCACAGAAAACTAACTCATAACGATCTCTTTGGAATAAATTGCTTGACTTACACAATGACCAACCAACATCTAACATCTATAGAACCACCAAGAATTGCCACATTGTGTTATTTAGCAAACGTGTTCATGACATTTTCCATTTGAATGAAAATCACCACTATTATGATTTACCAACTTGTAGCTCTAACCCTGAAACCCAAGCTTACTGTGTTTGCACCTTGCAATGCTGTCTGATAGCTGGGCTGTACTGTATTGCCTCAACCCTATTAACATTGATCTGGTTGTGAATCCCTTTGATCTGTAAGTTACCGCTCAATCCTCTCTGCAGCTTTCACCTCTGCCGTCGCATCAGGTGGGAGATTTTACAAGTAACCATCTAATCCATCCATCTGTGTTTGTCTGTGCACAGGATCAACCCTGTTTGAATGGTGGACAGTGTCGGGTTACCTGGAATGACTTCAAGTGCAACTGTTCCGCTAACTACTCTGGCCGGCTGTGCGAGACACGTTTGTGGTGTGTTGACAATCCTTGTTTTGACGGAGTGCGCTGTGTGGACCTACAGGATGGTTATGAGTGTGAGTAATCCTTTGGCAGTGATTATCACTTACTTTATCAAGGCTGGGCAAGTCCAGTCAGGTCAGGTCAAGTTTATTTGTTTAGCTCTTAATTTCTTAATTAGACTTAGAGTCTTGAAAAGTTTCTGAAGGGCTATTTAAGGACAGCCTACCAACCTTAGACCCCCAATGACATCAAAGCAAAAACTCCATAGTGCAAGACAGGGAAGGAACCCGCTGAACTCAAGGGTCGAACAGGAAGATGTCCTGAGAAGAAAGATCAACTTACAACTAAATACATACTGAAATGCAGAAATAATAAATATATCTTGTATGGCTGTATAAAGAAATGTATTCATGCTCCATAGGGTGTTGAAATCCAGATGTGGGTGTGTTATAAATATTTCTGAATAATGTTTTACCAGTTGTGACAGCTACCTGGCAAACACTTTTTTTCATAGTATGTGTTAAACCTCTAGGTAGCACCCCACAAACTGATTATGCAAAATTAACTTACAATCAACTGGTCTTTAATAGGACCATTATGATGCCATAAAACTTTTTTTTTTTTTTTGGAACAGCTGCACTTGCGTTTTGTTCAGCAATTTTGAAACAACGTTCTCCTTCCACAGGTTTAACTGAAGCCATTTTTCAGGACAACGCTCTTCAGTATGTTGCAAACAGCTCCCTGCTGAGCCCTGTGACCAACATCACCATGGATCTACGGACACGGGACGAGAACGGGATCTTGTTGCGGGCTATTAGCAAAGCCGAGGTCTTCTGCCTGGGACTGCTCAACTCCTCCCTGCTGGTCAAAATGCACAGTGGGGCTGGTGCGGAGCTCCTGGCCTTCACAAGTGACAGAGCTATAGCAGATGGAGCATGGCATCAAATCCAGCTGAGCATGGTCGATCCCACACAGTTAGCCTCCCGCTGGCGCCTCACCGTGGATGGACAGAGAGTTGGTGGCAGCTTCAGTGTTGGTGGCAACCTCAACTTCCTCAATGACACCAAAATCTGGCTAGCTGAGAAATACACCGGATGTTTAGGAGAGGTGAGAGTAGGCGGAGTCTATCTGCCACTCATAAATGTACAAGACACCCCACAGATGAGTCAGTTCTCCAGAGTGGGTGGCCACGAGCCCATCATCGGATGCCAGGGTGCACCAATTTGTGATTCCCAGCCCTGCCTTAACCATGGTGTATGTCAGGACCAGTTTAATGAGTTTAACTGCAGCTGCAGTGCAGGGTGGGAAGGGGAACTGTGTGAGATAGAGGTAAATGAGTGTTCTTCAGGTCCCTGTGTCTACGGTGCATGTAAAGACCTTCTGGCAGACTACCAGTGTGACTGTGAGCCTGGGTACACAGGGAAAAACTGTCAGGATGAGGTGGATAACTGTTTGGAGTTCAGCTGTGTGAATGGAGGAACCTGCGTGGACACGGTGGAAGCTCACACCTGTTCATGTCCTCCTGGCTACATTGGCAAACGCTGCCAGTGAGTACAACTTTACTTCTGCTTTGATATCACAATTATCGATCCCTTTTAAGGCATCTTACTTCAAAAACTTGCATTTTTGCTTGGGTCATCTTCAACAATCCAATTTGCTTCAAGTCATTATTTCTTTACAAGGTTTTACAAGCTTTTAGTAATTATTACAATACCACAGAAGCATGCAACAGTGGAATGTTATGTTTATTTGTCCTATAGGTGGCGCTTCCCTCCAGTTGCATGCGATGCAAACACAGAGTGTCTTAATGGAGGGGTTTGTATAGGAGGCGACACTGGAGGCAACTGTACGTGCAAGCCAGGGTACACTGGTGCCAGGTGAGAGCAACACACTGCACATTGCTCATCACACACCTACTGCTCAGGGGAAAGAGTGTCTGACCGTATGTGAGCTGCTTCTCTGTCAGCGTTGTGTTAAAACCCTTCTGATGTGTTTCAGGTGTGAGGCAGAAATAGACGAGTGTGCATCCAGCCCTTGTCTCAATGGTGGCACCTGTCTGGACAGACTGAACCACTTCCAGTGTGTGTGTATGCTGGGTTTCAGCGGCACAATGTGTGAGAGCAATGTACGTGATAGATGAATCTCTAACAGTGGCTTTGAGTTAATTCATTTTTGAAACACATGAACTACATTATAACCAGAAAATGAGTGATGGATATCATATCCTTGGCTGAGATTCAAGTACCCAATAGCTGCCCCAGGGTTTTTGATCTAGAAATCAGAATCAGGTGTGGTTCAAAAAGAAAGAAGAAGATCACCATATGTTAAGATTTGATTGTAAAGTCCTAGTTCAATTCTCCAATATCATAGCATTTCATTTTTTTCTTTATTCAACATTACATATTACATATTCGATATTACAATTAATCCAACACATAAGGGAATCATGTAAACTTTTAAATAAGAAATCGATACAAAATTGCAAATAATTATCTAACACTGTAATGAAAGTTAATAATAAAAGAAATTAATAATGATTAAATCAAAATGTATCTTTATGTCCTAACACTGGTAGAGGCAATCCGGTCCTTTGGGTTTTCT
>JAOWBC010001486.1:531915-542099 GCA_028566105.1 Hypoplectrus providencianus
ATACATAACACTGTGTCTTGTTTGTTTGTAGAAAGAGGAACATAAGGAGGGTATTCCCTGGCTGGTGGTGACCATCCCCCTCACCACCCTGTGTGTGTTGTTGGCCATCCTGGCGGTGTTTTGTCTCGTCATGACAGCACGGAAGAAACGTCAGTCAGAGGGCACGTACAGCCCCAGCTCACAAGAGGTGGCTGGTGCCAGGCTAGAGATGGGCAGCGTCCTCAAAGTGCCCCCAGAGGAGAGGCTGATCTGAGGACTGTAGCCCTGCCCCACCGCCTTTCATCCAGTGGATGTGTAAAGGGCAGAGAGAACATTTGCTCCACAGTGTCACACTGATGGTTACTCCTGCCCTACGAGTAAGCAGTGGAGAAATCAATGGCTGATCCTCCACCTGGGAAAACTACTGATGTTGAAGTCTCACAGATGGACAATTAAAGACAAGAGGCTGACAGAGAAGCAGTCTGCTGTTTACTCAGGCGGTCTCTTTGGGAAGAGTGTGCTCAAAGGATACTCTGACCTTGGACGGCGCCTTTGGAAAGTTAAGGCTTGAGGACAATCTCAAGATTGATTCTTATGGGACCAAAATCATGTGACGAAGAAGTCTAAAACTTGAGGACAGTAAGAAATGCATTTACACAACCTGGAAACCACTGAAAGGGAACCTCTCTGACAGAATTATTCACACTGTCATGTAAGGACAGGTAATTAAATCATTTACAGATTAGCAAAGCTAAACACTGAAAGCCTCCTTCTGCAGATTTCGCCGCTGATTCTGTTTTGCATGACAGGAGAAACAGGAATGTGTGCAGGGAGAAGAATGCATTTGAGACCAGTTCTGTGAAATTGCAGTGTTTAATTTGCATGAGTATAAATTGCACAGTACTATCAGGAGGGCCCTTCATTCACCACCATTCTCCTTGTAGTAGTATTTCATTACATATCCAAGAGCGTGGCAGAAACAGACAATGTAATACTCTGCTTTATCTTGTCAGAGGTTACTTGGCAATTCTAATCCTGCCTGACTTCGGCTCTTTTACCATATTGGGGTATGCAACATGATTTCTGCATTTTTATTTTTTTACCCTCAACAGTAAATTAGTGATTGTCTTAAAATGTTGAAGCAGCTACTGAAAAGTTATTTCAAGAAAAATGTGATTCAGCAGAGGAGAACATGAAGTTGGAATCAAAATACATTTGTAAAATATGATCTTGATTTCAGTTGCTTAATTTATAAAAAATAATTTAGTCCCATAGGAATCCCCAGTTGAATGTGTGGATAAACATCACTGCAACCTTTAAAGGAATGTTTGTTTTTAATATTTGTTGTATTATATTGTGAATGTCCACTGTTCAGGCTTACCACTCTGTCCATTATTTCTCCCTATGGAAGTAAGCTGTGAATATTTTATCCATTTATGTGTGTTGTGCATAATGTGCTGCAAAAGTTGAAATCACTGTATTTTCCTTTTAGGAATATTTTAAAAGGGAACCATATTTAATTGTATGGATCTTATTTCTGTTGTCTATGGTTTCACATAAGTCTTTGTGAGCAAAAATAACTTCACCAAGTGTTAGAAAAAGGACGTTTTGGCAAAAATTATGTCCAATTGAACTGTAGCCTGTTTAAATTAATAACTGATGGGTTATCTGTGGAGTTCCACCTATTTATTTACTTTTCAGGAGTGAGGTACAAAGTCAGAGAATGGAGCAAGCTGAATGCATGGTGTGGCAATCCTATCAGCATATACACTGGAAGCAGGGGAAACCAGCCTGTCTGGCTCTGTCTGACACCCCTAAATACACCTATCACAGAGGTTTGTTGTCACATTTTTGTACTTTGGACTGATTCATTGTCCTGCTGCGTCCAGTATTTATGCTAAATTGTCAGAAGCTCAGAATTAGTTTATAGACTTTGGACACGTGTGCTCTAGGAACTCCCAATGTTCACTGTTCGCCTTTCAGTCACTACTCACCAGTGCTTTTACACCACTTAACCAGGATGCTATTTCAGTTAGGGGGTGATTAGATTTTAATTCTGACTTTTGATGTTAATTAAATTAGCATAGCTTGTTAAGTGACATGCAAATCGTAGCTTAATATGAAATAGAAAGACCCTACTTTTGAACGGATTATTACATTTTATCCAAACAGGATGAGAGAACAGACATTCAAAGACTGCAAAGAACTGTGAGCATTGTAGTAAGATAGCTTCTGTTAAACCTCCAAATAAAGTTTTTCAGTCAGGACCAAAAAGCAGTGGAGCATTACAAAGTCCTCTTCATGTCATAACAAAGCATAGCACCTCGCAATAAGGTGCTATCTTCCACTCTTCTGGTCTGAGATGCCTCACTAAGCGTTATCTCCAGTTATCATCATAACTAACAACAATCATCTTTTTTTTTTTTTACATATTCAAATGACCATTACCTAACCTATGTATGTTACACTCTCATTCTAATGCTAATGATAAAACATACTTTGATCATGATCTGTGCAGGTTTTTTTTAGACTTGGATCCAATAACCAATGCCAACTACTTTCTAGATTTAAAGGTTTACTATAACTTTGTCACACTATCTAACTCTTTATCTCACATAGTTTGCATACATTAAACAGACACCCCTGATCACAAACCTTTGTGAGCTGTGACTGAGTTCAGGCGCCTTATTTTCAATAAAGGGAAATCTTAATGCTTCCGCAGTGTGTGTTCCAATTTGATTTTCAATATGACAACAAACAAAGGCCCATGGTTGTGGCCAAGAATAGAAATGTAACATAATCTCATCTGCATACGTCTGATTATGTTAGATCTTCTTCAGGTCCCACACAAAAAACACAATTCTACACCAGAGGTCTTTAAAAATGGACCCATGGAGACCGGTCCAAAACTGACATAGATCAATTTTCAAAACGAATAGGCAGAGGCTGACAGGGATTTATTGTCTTGAATATTTTCCTACTGTGAATATGAGGTCCCATAAATGAATTCAGATACACCTGAGTATCAGACATATTTTGACTTGGTCCAGCTTTTTTCTTGGGTTGGGTCTCAGCTCTTCAGACCTGAGTTAAGACATTTTGTCTACTTAAATCCCAACTCACCTCAGTTAATATGTAATTTGTATATTGTTTGCAGGATGCAATGCTCTTTAAAACTACTACAGGGAATACATGGGTCTGTGCATGATGCAATGATAGTATGTGCCTTCATGTTCTCCTACATCCAGAAAACAGAAGAATCCTGTGCTCTGTTTGATATTACTTATTCACGCAGATAAAGGCCTTTAAGGTTGGTGACAGACACTGGACTGTGAGAAGTATTCAGGGACTCAGCTCAGTTCAGAGCATATTCACAGTGTTAATATCATTATGGTGTTCAGACTTGGTGTTATACATTGCCGTAACTAAATGACAGAAATTTTTCCCAGCTATATACGACATGATAGTGACTTTACATGGGAGCTGTCTTTAATAAAGTGTACAGCACACTGTTAATCCATACGTGAGATGTTTAGGAAATTAGGAAATTAGTAAATGTATGACTCCTACTGTAATTTACTCATTAGACATCCCTAGATTTGCTGAGTGAACATTTTTTTTGTACTCTGAACATTTGTGTACATGAGGAAAAAATTGTAGTGAATGGCAATTTGTGTATATAGTGAGCTTTAACTGGAATCAAAGTTGGTGAATATGAAACGTCTTTTCTATGGTGTTCAAGGAAAAATAAAACAGAAGGGAACTGAATAACCTGGATGGGTGTTTTTATTTTCAAATATCTATTTTATTCTGTTTTCCCCATCTGTGAAAAAGTCTTACACCCCTCCTTCTTGTGTCTGACTCTACGGTTCTGGTTCTGGTGTTCTTGCTCCTGGAGGGTGGAGCTTGGAGAGTCCTTTTCTTACCTGCCCATCTGGGTTGGGCCTTTCAAAAAGGCGCATAGTATGGTGGCTGGGAAGTGTCATTAAGTAAACTTACAACGGAAGCAGAGAAGAAGCACACCCCCTACTTTGCTGTCTGTTTTAGGCTTTTAAGAAGCAGTCTTTCAGAAAAGATAGCTTTATGGTGTCAGGCTAACAGTTAGCTGCTAACGTTAGCCGCTAACTTTAGCCTGTCCAATGGATAAGAAGTTGGAATATAGTTTTACACTACTTAATTAACTGAAACCATAACATGCTCATTAATATTACACTTTAATGGGATATTTTGATAGAATGTTAGCCATTAGCCGGCTGATTTGGGACACAGTGATGTTAACTACTTTTACTGAAAGCTAATGGTACAGCTCACATGTGTACGACTGGCTAACATTAGTGGCTAACAGTTAGCCTGACTCCATGAAGCTGTCATACAGAAGGAAAAATGGGGAAAAATCACAGCATTCATGAACTTTCGAGCTGCCTGATAAAGCATATAATTTCTTATTAGTTTACTGAGGTTAGTTTTTACTGTTTTGAAGTATTTTTTTTAATTTTATGATTCCTTAACCTCCTTTATTTTGTGATTATGTAAAATAAGTTTTATGTCTCAGGTATACTAATTCAGTTTTTTGACTGAGAAACAGAAGAAACAACAGTGGGCCAAGCACAGAGGGTGAATTATATAGCACAAAAAAATTAAAATTCATCTGATCTGAAAGAATGATGTTGAGGATATCGACTACCTAGGAGGGTTGATCAAGTTTGTTGGTATATTTTGATAAAGATAAAGATCAAATATATCTTACTCTCTGTTTCAAATGTAATGTAAAAATCTGGTATTTTGGGGGGATAATACTCAATATGTTTAAATGTCTACCCAAGATATCTATTGACTTTGACTTAATGTCCAATAATATTTTGGTACGGTTGACAGTTTGAAAGAATAAATACTGCTTGTGTTTTTGTTCTGCCTTTGTAGGATGTAGAAAATACCTCAGTTGTCTTTTTTTACGGTTCGCAAACCTAGCAGACTGAATACTACTGCTGGTGCTAGGCCGGATGGTGGCTTGGCTACTCCTGCTGGTACTAGGCAGGATGGTAGCTTGAATAAATAACTATGTTGGTCCAGGTTGGGTCTGGCTCCTGGACCGGTATTTAGTTGTATATTGCCACAAAGAGAAAAAGTAGAGTGCTGTTGACCTGCCATTCTGCTCTATCTCCAAATGGTATTTCGATTGATGGCCAATGTGCCAGAAAAGTTAATAAATAGTCATATCAGTGTCCAATAAAGATCACTCTTTGTGTATTATTTAATACGGTTGATTTGTCCCAGGATAATTTATTCATTTCCAGGCAAAGAAAGGCCTAGAGCAGTCAGAACAAGCACAATCCAAGAGCATGATAACAGTGTCCAGACCAAACATGTGACTTTTCTCTGTTCCTTGTCTTTGTTTCAGATGTTTTTTTTATGTTAAGACTTTGTTGTGCTTTTTTCTTTTGAAGAGTACTGGCTAAGAAATTGTATAACTTGTTCAAAATAAAGTAAGAGTGTAAAATACCAGAAAAGATATGGAGCCCACCAAATCACACTTATCCGCAGCGGCTATCTTGATTTAAATAAAAGAAGAAAAGAAAAGATATCCTGGGTATATTGAACATGCTATGTAGTACAGGGCTCTTCCCTCATTTAGATCATCAACATCTCCATATAAGCTTAGTCAGGACCCCATTCCGATATATCTGTCCCATTCGGTAGTGCCTTCAAACCTGTGTTTTGTTTTTTTATTTTATCTTTAACATAGTGTGTACATACATCTCTGTAAAAGTCATCATTTCGAATCTGAGAATGTCATGTGTCGATGCATCTCCTAAATGACAAGTATTTTTCACAGAAGTAAAGTTAGTTATAATAGAAGAAGCTACATTTTCAGAATGATACGGTAAATAATAAGAAAAACTCAGCTGGCTGGCTCTTCTTCTTCTGGCTTCATTCATGAATGAGTGGTGTTTAATTGAATATTTGTTGTGTTGAATTTCCAAATATCATGACTGTACCAGAAAAGATGGTATTTTGGTTTTAACTTGAGAAATGGAATAAGTTCATAATTTAAAAAAACATTGATATGTCTCATCATATCAACAAGAAAACTTTTTGTAAATGTTTTGCTGAATGTTTTGATCAAACTAAAATATATTATTTCACTTGTGTAAAAAAAAATATAGATCATCAGAAATAACTGCTCAAAACAGAAAACGGAAAAACAAACAAACAAACAAACAAAAAAACACTGATAAAAACAGATGAAACTGATCCATGAACCCCCTTCACGTCACCTCTCCTTGCCCCTCCTTGAAAAACATCTCCCTCTCTGCCTTTGAAGCTATAATTGTGCATTCCTTTGTGCCTCTGAAGGGCTCCCACCCAGGCTGGCTGCTGGCTTGGTCAGTGCTTTTCTTCCATAATGACGGTAAGTGAAGCAGGACAAACATCCTTCTCCTCCTCCTTTCCCTGATCCCTCAGTGTGGGGGCAGAGGAGCCAGGAACGCTGGGATGGTATCCTCCTACTTCAAAGCATGTCAGGAAAGGCGATTTAATTGTTTTCAAAAACTAATCACATACACATACACCAACCAGCAATAAGGCTCAGTTGAATTTACACTTTCATTTAAAAATCAGAAATTGGAAACTTGAAAATTATTTAACCAAACAACAACATGTTTGCTAAAAGTTACCCTGAAAACAATTCAGCAATGTGTCCACTTAACTAGATTAAATGTGTCTTGCTGTATAGTCTATACACATGACAAAATGTGTTTACTTTTTTTGTAAAAAGGATAAGTCATTTAGGGACCTTATCATATTTTTAAAAAACTCACCAAACCTGAAATATACGCCAGTGTCCAGTGTAATTTGTTTTTTAATGGTCTCAAAATTGCTAACAAGTACTCCCTGGAAATTCAGGAAAAAAGCCACTCACAAAGAAATTACAGAGACAAACCAAAAAGTCCCCCCTAAACCTATATCTGAAAATGAACAGGAAATTGTCCACCCTGAATCCAATATGGCATTTAAGGCCAATTTTGCCATCTCCACACCTTGTATTTTAACAAACTCCTCCTAGGGATTTACCCTGGGCCAGCTGACATTGGGCAAGAGGCAGGGTGATAGAGTCAATAGAGACAGACAAAAACCATTCATGCTCTCACTCACACTTACAGACAATTTAGAGTCGCCAGATAACCCTAACACACTAAATAGTCCCCCCAACATACTATTTCCTGTTGAGTAACATTTATTAAGAACCTCAGTGACCTGCTGTTTCAGCCAAGCCTTAATTAAAAATCTTTTTTGCTTTTTTAGTTATCTGTTTTTTAACAATACAGCTTCAGCAGAGAGCCACTGCTGACAGGGAAGGGCAGTGTTGAGAGAAAAGATTAACATATTACCAGTTAGTTTTGTTGTTGTTGTTGTTGTTTTTTTTATTTTTATTTTAATGGGATTATCTTGAAAATAACATAACCATATCCTCTTCAGATTTTAGACTTTTGGGTTTAGGACCCATCTGTGTGCCCCATATAATCTGTACTATTACACTTACTTATACTTACTGAAATACACTTACTAATGAAATGTAAATTAATTTGGGCTTTATCACATATTTATATGGTAGTTATTTCTGTTCTGTGATAATAATTCAACTTTTAACAATTTTGGAAAAGTGCGAAATGTACCAGATACTGCCAATATTCCTATGAAAAGTCATATACATATTTATGATACCAGGAGAATAATTCCTCAGATTACAGGCTATCCCCTGAAATTCCTCTTACGCATTCAAAAATGTTCTTCTTGTACACAATAAATGTCATCTAAACTAATAAGAATATAATTATGAAATAGAAATATTAGCATGACATTTACTGAGCCCATTGTTGCCCCCAGGAGAACTTAGGAACTTAATTTTAGATGCTATGGTCTTCACTCTTGTACCACCTTTAAGGATAAACTTTACATGTCAGACCTATGTAGAAAAGCTATATTCAACTATATTGTGTAATGTAATTTGCAGCTTCTACAGGCGGTTATGAATTTGTCTTTATTATGAGTATATTATCTATTTTTATCCCTTAATTATTCCCTTCCTTATTGCCCCTCAGAAAAGGATTCTTACACCTCGTTGATAGCCAATGCATGGTGTAACACTCTATAGGATTATAATTAGATCAACTTACAAATAGCTGTCACCAGACTAAAATGTCACCATGTCCCACACGTCCTTCAGACACAATGACATATATTGATTTTTTTCTATACCAATAAACTTCATTATAGACTCTCTCCCTGGCCCTCAGAGTAGGGTGCAGAGTGCACCCTCCCACCCTGCCTCCCTCCCTCCCTTGTGCACCTCCTCCTCCACCCATCTGCCCCTCGCTCTCCCTGACTGGATGGCTGGCTGGCAAGTGACAGGACTGACAGACGAAGCCTGTTCCTGGGTTAGTATCATGTCGGCGGGGAGCGAAGCCTCCCGGCGGTGTCAGCCATCATAGTGCCAGCTCCAGGTCTAATGAGGGAGACTGCCGCCTCGGCATTCCCTCCCCGGTGTCAGGAATCGGCCGACAAATCAGCAGTGCATCACGGCCCAGCACAAATGATATGTTGACAAATGCAGATATTTCACTTTTAATTGACACTAAGAGACAGAGATGATCTGGCTGCCAGGGCTTCTGAGGAGACAAGGACAAGACAAGATGGGAGAGAGATATGCAGAGGGAGAGAGAGAGCAGGGATGGGAGGAAAAGGGGGGTTAAAACAGTGTTAGAAAAAAGAAGATAATGGAATAGGCCTTGGAAGATGTTTAATATTTGCGCAGGGTGTCATATTTTTCCGTGTGTTATGGTTGAGGGAGAAAAGAAAGGGGGGTTGAGATTAGAGGTATGTGTTTCTGAGACTTGTCAGCACTGACAGTCGCTGTATTATACGGCAGCCTCACAGCCTACTGACTCCTCTAAACCAATGACAACATTTCCTATTCATTTAGCCAGGTGGGCTTTCTCTGTAAAGACCCCGATCTCAACTCTGCAAATACGTAGTAGAATATGAAGTGTTTCCTGATCCGGCCTTTGTCAGGCAGTCTCTTTTCAGGACCATAAAGGCCTTTATTTAATCACAACATTGTTCATAAACTACAATACAGTTTTCATATTGATGATGATATAGATGTGTTTATTATTGTGTCATGCAATATGGCCAGTTCACATGAGCTGACAGATACCGCAAGTCAGTATAAAAGAATCCTAGTTTTCATAACTTTTAAAGTGAAATAGTTAGACCTTCCCTCGTACAGCTAAAATAATAGATGACTGGTAAATCAGGCTGTTTGTGAATGTGATCAGAGAATTCAAAATAAACTCTGAAGTTCTTGCTAGATGCTTTAAAGACCGGAGCAGATGAACTCAGAGAGACTATTCAGGAGTTGCTTACCTGGAAATTTTATTTTATTTTTAATTTGCAGGATGTATGAGGGTTGAGAAACAGCATCGACAAGAATCAGCGGACATATCATAATGTATCATTATGGTTATAGATGGGTATAGCATTTTAGGGAGGGCCTTTGTTTACGTGGTTTTAATATCTTTTGTTGCAGTCCTGGCTTGCAGCAATACATTCCGTTGTTTTCTGCCTGTAGTATTAGTCTAGAGGTAATACATTTAATGTGGTTAAGTACCTCATACAACCTCACTTTGGAAAAATCCAAACAATTCAGATTTTCCATCTGCTCGATTTATTTGAGTGTTCATAGAAGATAGCCTTAAGCTCAAGTGCAAACAAAACAAACTCTGAATGAATTGTATGAATTTACATAATTCTCTCCTGTTCATCTCCCAATTTTACAGAATTTATAAACAAGTGTATTTTGGGACTGTTATCTAGCCCAACAGGGCAGTGGTTTCCAACCTTTTTTCCTTGCAGCCTTCCTACTCGTCCCAATGACTATGAATCATAATTCATAACAGGGTAGGAATATATATGCACACACTCACCTTCCTACAAAGACAAATAGCAGCTCTGTCATGGCTGTCCTTTAAGGTCCCAAAATTCTTTTTTTTTTCTTTACCCCATTAAATGTGTAATTTTATATTATTATTATTATTATTATTATTATTTTTAACATGGGTTAACATGGGTTTAACATGCACAAATATAAGCCTCAGATTAGCCTGAGTCCTATGCACCCCCTGAGGTCAGGTCTCTAGCGCCCCCCA
>JAOWBC010001486.1:559860-574202 GCA_028566105.1 Hypoplectrus providencianus
GCTGCGACTCGGTTCCCATCATTCATGTTAACGAGCCGTTCAATAGAATCGGATCGTTCGTGAACGTCACAACACTACCGGCGAGGCAGTGGGAGCAGCAGCAAAATAACAGCGGTCACAAAAGGAGCCGTGATTATTCAGGTGTGTCCAACTTGCTTAACTCATTCAATGTCCACTTAACTGACGTCTCGTCCAAAAGAGACGTCCGTCCTAAAGAGTAAGAGGGGTGCAGAGGGTCTGTGCAGCAGGGACAGCCACCGCGCAGCATCCGACCAGCAGACTGTTACAGTGAGAGGAGCGGAAAAAGGTTTAGCAGGTGGCTAAAAACAATTCACGAGACAGGCTCTTCAGGACTCACCTATGCTCCTGTCAGCAGCGGTAACTGGGCCCAGTAATGTCACACACACCATAATGAAACTGCCGGACCTATTAAGAGGAATTAAAAATTAAGTTATGTGAAACGCGGCCAAAGGTGACAAACAGCGCTAAGTTGTGCCTGCCTGTGCTCCGTAGTGAACGGGAGATGCAATGACACGGAAGTAGGCGGGCCAAAAAGGCAGGAAGCGAGAGGTCAGGAGGGGGGACACATCCTTCTTTCATCCTCTCTGCCTGAACATTCACTGGATGAAAAGTCAGAGAGCAGGGTGAAGCAGAAGCTAGGTTGCCTCATACTACTACACAAGGACTATGAATGCCCAACCAACACATTGTAAACATGTGATGACTGCAGTTTTAAACACTGCAAATACTAAAACACTTGTTAATATAAGGCCCTGAATCCACTAGTGTCAAGGTTAGGTAAAAATAACAGGGTAAGGAATTAAAGTCATCTCAAATATTTTTGCTACTGGACAAAAAAATCATGAATGAATCTAGCTTCATACATTACTCACATATTTTGTGGCATCTGACTACTGATCTAGTGTTTACAGTCTTCGTCCTACGCTCCATATATCTTGCACTTACTTATTTTTCATTTTCATTGATCAGAATTATGAATGTCAACCTCTGATTCTTCTAAACTGGAGCCTGAAAAGCCAAGAAAATTCCTCACCTCAGCCATTCAAGGTAATTCAGTTTTTTCTCTGTATGTAAATATTTTGTCACAGAAATATTTGTTGACTATTTTATCTACCTGATAAATTAATTCAGTGTTTAATGTCCTTTACCCTCTGGTTTAGAACCAACTTCCAAGAAAAGCATCTAGCTTTTTAGCTGCTGAACATATGACCAGCAGCGACAAGCCTCTGGATGTAACTATCAGCAAAGATTGTCAATATATTTCAACATTCAGCTAACTTGCTGATATATGTGTCTGATGAAAATGGCAGTGTTGCTGCATAAAAAGGGAAGACTCTGATGCATATTTGGCCAATAATATGTGACCAGCTGTCTGATGGGGTTTAGCAGCAGAATGTGGTGTCCAGCCACACTCTGACTTTGGTGATTCACTGATTTTTTTTTTTGGCAGCACCATAAAAAAGGATTTTTGTAGAATTGCGTAATTACCTACAACATTATTTCCATTCCCATCAGCCTCAGCTGCACTACTGATTTAAAAATGGTAGCATGACATGCCAAAGTAAGACGCTAACATAGTAAATATCATACCTGCTAAGCACATGCAGCCTAGCAGAGCTGCTAGCATGGCTGTAGAGTCAGAAGTCTTGTTAAATCAAGGACAATCTCAGTTTAGAATTTCAGCTAAATGTTCCCGTGCGTATCTTATCCTCCAGCTCTATTTTTCTTCTTTCGTTAATGTCAGGGTAGGGAGTACAAACCATCCTCAACCGCTCCTTATTCAGTTGTGTGTGCATATTGTATATATGAGCCTATATATATATATATATATATATATGTGTGTGTGTGTGTGTGTGTGTGTGTGTGTGTGTGTGACACTTCTTCATGTCAGTGGCGGAGAGCTGATTAACAGAGTGGTGAGCAGCTGAAAAAAAGCACATCCTGAAAAACACACTGCATGCAAATGTGTTTGTCACTCTGACAGTATGTCTCAATTAAGGCCTGAAAAGCCGAGCCGAGCCAGTCGGAGCTGCCAGCTTCACTGACCCCCCCACCCCCCACATTACATCCAAACATTTCCTTAAAGCATAGCGAAAAACTGAAAAGGACAAAGAAGAAAGAGGTAAAACTGAAGGGAAGGGGAAAGAGGAAGCCTTCAGCGGTGTGACAGCGGGGGAAATTCTTGAGAGGAGTCTGTATCATAAATTGACAACTGGAAAACCATGGCGAGGCGGGATGGTAATGATAAGACCGGCTGGAGCACACACACCACTGATGCCAGCGCTAGCTGTAATGACAACAATAATGGCAAACAATAAACACTCAGATCCGACATCCCACAGCAGCCCCCCCACCTCAGCTCACACAGACACACACAGGGCTGACGGCTACTGGGGCATAACTCTCTCCTGGAGCACGAAGCAGCACACATAGCATAATGTACATATGCAGACTGAATATACACACACATACAAACAGATCAAGAGCAAGATCAAGTCATATATATATATAATATGTAATTCGAAACACACACTTTGGGCAGTTGCAAACAGCTGAATATTCTTCATACCCACATAAGCTGTACAGCTCTGCACATTCACATACATAGGTGCAGCATGTAATATATTTCCTGCTTACAAACACACACCTCTGTACACACACACATACACATAATTACAGAGACATGCAGTGATGAACACACTTAAAAGATGTAACTGTGTGCAGCTGTGTACCACTAGCATTTTATATCTGCAGATAGGACACACAAGACGCAGATAAACAGATACATTTTAATGTTGTGTAGAGCTGCACACACACAGCAGAATCGCTATCTCCAGTGCCACTGTAGCAGTGAGTTGATGGCGAGGAGAGACCGATGATGGCTGATGTGGCGGTGGCTGGCTGGGTAGCCATTTAATTAATCTCCAGACAGACAGTGGCATCAGAGAGAGAGAGAGTGGGAGAGATAGAGAGAGCATAAGGAAAATAAAGACAGAAACAGAAGCAGCAACGGCTATGTCTGTCTTTCTGTCAGCCCTCAGGACACATCAGACACTGAATCTCAGCGGCCCAGTCTCAGCTCTGTGTCAGGGGAACAGTCCCAAGTCTAGGTTTAAAGAATATGGAGGGATGGGTTAAAGTGTTTCAAGGGTTGCTCGATGGCTGAGAACCCCAATCAGTTACTCTTTTTTGCTGTTGCAAATGGCAGATGCAATGCAAATCTAGGGATAGGTGATAAAACCTTAATTCACAATTATGAATAATTGCAACATTTACTTAGGTAACAATTAATAAATTATATAATATAAAATACAACAACGTCTCTGTCTGCACAGTGAAGATTTTATTCATTATTTGTATATACAAAAATGATTTATAATCACAAATAACAGAATAATTCATCTGACAAGTGAGTTTTGTTTCTATCTATAAAATGAGCTATTAGAATAAGGAATAATTAGCCTAATTAATCATTACATCTTACACTATCATGGCATATGTTCTTCCATCCAGTGGTGGAATGTAACTAAGTACATCTACTTAAGCACTGCCATGTTCAATTTTGATGGACTTGTATTTTATTTGGGTATTTTTATTTATGGAACGTTATACTTCCACTCCACTACTTAAAAGACACATTTTGTAATTTACTCAGCAATAGCAGTTTAGTTGACAGCTTAAGTTACTAGGTGCAAGTTTATTTGGTCTTAATTTAACATGAAAATGTATGCTCAATATAAAATGACTATGCATGTTTATAAATTAAATAACACAGTAGTATGTAAGGTAGTGAAAAAGTAGCTCTACCATAACAAAATTAAATTCCTGCTCACGTGAATGCATTAGAACAAATCATCTAATATATTTAGAATATATAGAGCCACCAGAGTGGATCCATTCTGCATAACAAATACTTTTACTTTTGATACTTTTAGTACATTTTGATGCTGCTACTTTTTGTGATTTTACTTACGTACGTTTTGAATACAGGACTTTAATTTGTGGTGGAGTAATTAGTACTATTAATACTTTTACTTTAGTAAGGGATATAAATACTTTATACACCACTGATTCCATCCTGTAGGTAGGATGTTTAAGACAATCGAGTTGAATCATATTATCAAGTACTTGGTTGCTGCAACGCCCTGTTTCAGGCTGCAGAACTTAAAACTGTAAGTTCATTGTTACAACCCCATTCTAAAAAAAGCATTAATCATGTTAGAATTAGAGTGTATATTAACAAAAGTGTATCCATTTACACATATACTTTACAACATTCACAAAATATATTTTCTCCTTTTTTAATCCTGTGTTCCTCCGTTAATTTCTTTTAAATATCTTTTATTTTGACTTGCGGTAGATGCAGAAGAGCAATGGAAGACCCAGGTATTTTTTATGCCAAGGAGTGTGGAAAGAGGAGAGGACTTAAATGGCATCATATCATCAGAGACTATATAACTATATGCATATAACACATGCACAGTATAACCTGACTCGTATTAGCAGAAAGGCTCAACAGGTGGTTCACACTTATAGAACACTTCCATTCTGCCAGTGCAAGCACACCTCATGGGCACCTGAACCCTGCTTTTATTTCCATGCATGTCAGTTGTGAAACTCCATCACTGCAGCTCCACTTACACTGTATCTGTGCTATAGCCCAATGATATAACTACATTTGACCCGGTGTCGACCAGCCTTGTTATATGCACAGAAGTCCACGTTTTTAAAACATCATGCACCCACATGCAACCAGAATTACTTAAACATGGAATATTGCAGAGCCCCACTTCCAGCACTGTATCCAGTTATTCTTTATCATCAATTCTAACAGCAGGCAAGGGAGCTGTGTATGTGGAGCCACAACAGTCCTGCTTAACTAGGCTACAAACTGTACTGAACTCTGTGCCCACCCACATTTTAGAGGTCTTATTGATTTAAGTCCTTTTGTAACGGTAAACCATTAAAATATTCTATTTCACAGTACAGGAGCTGAAGATGCTCTGTTTGACTTTTTCTCTGCAACCTTATTTGCTTCCATGCTTTTTTCTGATAACATTTGATATTCAGTTTTATTTGGTCCTTTGTCATGCAGGTTGGAGTAGGTTACACATTATAAATAATGAGTATAATGACAAGAAAAGAACAGGTGTACTTTTCACATTTGTTTTTGAAAATAAAGTTTTTGTCTTGATTTTAACATTTTCTGTCATGGTTCTCTGGTGTCTTTTATATTTTTACAGTGTGTTTTATTTCCAGGGTTATTTTTGGCTTTCATTTTGTTAGTTTTGGATTTTAGGTTCCTGGGCTGACTCTGGCTGTGTCCAAAATCACTTCCTATCCACTGTGTGGTGGACTATATAGTGAATATTCCATTTCATATTTCATAATGCATTGTGAAAAGTAGGGAGCAGCTAGTGGTCAGTAGATGCATTGGGGTGTGACAGAAAGCTGGCAGACAGGCGTGAATTTAGATAATTTTTTTATTTGTTTTATAGACCTTCACCTATAAACTGTCCAACAGAGTTGATGTAATTTGCGATCGGCTTGGCAGCGAATAGTGTCCGAAACTGTCTTGAGCTGAGTGTACTATACAGTCAACTATATGTTGCTCACTGTTTCCTGGATAGGGAATAAAGGATAGGAGGTGATTTTGGACACAGCCTCTGACTGGCTGTGGAGCATGAGGCAGGTGCACAGCTGAGGATCATTCACTGCAATCAACAGTAGCTTATATCCCCTCCATTGGTGGACTGGCCCTCCTAAGCATCATTCCTGCCTATTAGTATTTTCCGGTGTTTTTGTCTCTGTGGTAACACATCTTTTTTCCAGTGCCTCGGACTACCTCTCCCCTGAAGTATCAGTACTCAAGCCGCATCTTTCAGGTAAAATATGTCAACGTATGTCTCCATGAAAAGAGAAAAATAACTTCACCAATGTGTTACAGTTAGACAGTAATGCATAAAAATCCATAAAGGCAATAAAATTATAATTTATAACATGAGCAGTAATCTTTTGGCCTCCATTTTTGTTTTGCTGACATCATGCTAGGCACTGTACAAAGTTAGAAGCCAAAATGAGAAGAACCAGTCAGGAAGGAGCATGATTTAAAAGGACACTGCAGCATTCAACAATGAGTGATTTCACATGCATACAGTTTGAGATTGCAACTCATGTCAATTGTGTTAAAGGAAACAGAAAAAAATATCAAACACACATATTGCCTCTTGCATCTTTAAATGCAATTTATGCCACTGCTACACTTTTACTTTTTACTTGAGTATTTTTGGGCCAGTTATCTAGTTTTACCTTTGCTATATTTGCCATTATAGCTTAGTTACAACTATTCTACATCATGTATGAATTTTGCTACATCATCGTTAATTACCAACAGGGAGAATTTTAATAAGTCTCCGTTGTGGCACAAGACATGCTTGTGCCAGATATTAATGAGCACAACAATCCTGGAAATGAAAGGGAAATACCTTTTCTATTTAGGGTTTGGTTGTTACTAATTTAATAACTGCATACTCTGCCACTGGTGGCGTGTTGGAAAACCTGTCACAAGCCAGCCAAAAGACTTTATGTTTTGGTTAAAGGTGTATTAGAAACCATATCTAGTCTATGCTGAACAAATCTGGGCTCCACTCTGTTTAAATGTGGAAGCATATGCTAACTGGACTGATTGTGATTCATTCAAGAATTGCTTTGTTGCGCAGCATGGCTTTCCTTTTTGTTTTGCATTGGTTGCTACCTGACAGTAGATTAATTTAACAGATGGCTGACAGTAAAACTGATCTGGGCTTTCACACACAACCAGTGTAATATTAATCATTTGCACAGTATATAGTTCAAACTGCAGCACGTCCATCATATTAGAGTTTTAACACACTGACTGTACGAGATCTGTTTTTAGTAAAAGGACTTAACTGGAATTACTTTAACATTGGAGTGGATTCAATTGCATGTGACCTGTTTGTGATTGCACTGTGCAGTGTATGTTTTTGAAATATTACTAGTGCATGCATGGGCCTGCACATGACTGAGGCTGTGCTTACCTGTATATGTCTGTGGTCCCAAGGTAGGAAAGGCCTGGTAACAGGGCTAATTGGGTGTAAAGAGAGGGGTGTGTGTGTGTGTGTGTGTGTGTGTGTGTGTGTGTGTGTGTGTGTGTGTGTGTGTACAGCATCAGCTGCACCTGATCTGGCTCCCTGATTAAGCTGTGTAATCTCCTGCATGAAACAACAGCTGACCAGCTCCCCTGGGTGGCGGACACGCACACACTCACATACACACACCTGTGCTGGGGGCCATGACAGCAGGCACCTTATGTTCCCTGAGGAAGGTACTCTCTATCACACACCTGCTATCTACACCTCCCCTGTCTCAAAGGTGAAGCCTCAAATCAGAAAAACAGTTAAACAAACCAGCAGTATTTATTTACCTGTAAACGTTTTGGAATCACAGCTGTGATCAAATCTTCTTTAGTCCTGTTTGGTCTAGACTGAATTCTGTGTTTGAATCACAGGCCAATCTTTGAAATAATATTTCGTTTTTTTCAGCTTTCACATTTGGGAGCATTTATGGATTAATGGTGATTCATTAACTTTAACCTAAACCATTGATTTTTTTGTGGGTGTATTTTGGTCAGCTGCTGCTGTGTTCAGCATTGTCACAGCAGTGCTATATTATTACAATACTGTACCGCTTGCCAGAGGGTGGGCGAGTAAAGAAGCTGTGGCCAGTGTGAACAGGTCTCTGCTTATATTCCGTCCTTTTATTATGGCTGCAGCGAGTCCTGTATATATCTTCCAATAGGAGGAGTTGTGAACCGATGACTCTCAAAGCTGTCTTTATGCCCTTGATAGTCTTCCTGTTGTCTAAGGTGCAGCACCACCCTGTGATAGAGTATGGGATAATGGACCCTATGGCTAATCTGTTGAAACTGACGAGAGGCTGTTGTGGGAGCTGTGTCTAAGGAAGTGAAGCCTCTGCAGGTGCTTCTTGACCATTGCTTTGGTGTTGATGGAGCTGGTGCTAAAGCTGGTTTGTAGTTGGATCTTTCACAGGGAATAAGTAGATCCCCACTTTCATCACTGTGTCCAGATTTTTTTTTTGTATATGTCAATGCCAGCAACAGGAAAGTGAGCTGTGGATGTTGAGCCACAACAATCCTTAACCACATATTGTACTGAACTTTGTGCCCATCCACATTTCTTGTAACAGTAAGCCATTGGAATATTCCATTTCACAGTACAGGAGCTGAATATGCTCTGTCTGACTCTTGCTCAGCAACTTTTACTTCCACCCTGCTGCTCAGCTTCATCTTATCCTGTATCATGTAGGGTGGATTGAGGTAATGCATTATAAGTAATGAGTAAAATGATTAGAAAAAAACAGGTGTACTAATCACATTGGTTTTTAAAATTATGCTTTTTGTCATACTGTGATACCCCTTTTCAACCAAAGCGTAGCTGTAATTGCGTTGGTTTGCAGTTGTTTCAACTTCTGAACAAGCTCCAGGCCTGTTTTTCCACAGGCTGGAGAGCCACATCATTACATAAATGTATAAGTCAATGTATTCATCTGTATACATCTCCACTCTCTCAACAAGTATAATAACAATAGCAGACTATATTTTCTCCTGAGTGTTTCCCCTGCCATGCAGGCCAGCACCGGCATCCAAACATGGCTGGTACACATTTGTGCTGCTGGTCTTGATGATATGTAATATGGCTGCGCTCAAACATATCAAATAAAACAAATAATACACATTTTGATTTGCTGTGTTGGTCACAATAATCCTACCCCAGCCATTGCTGTAAGTGGTTGCAATTTGAGACCAGCAAAGATCTGGTACTGCTGTGGAACCCGTTTTCCCAGCTAGGAGTCAGTTCTTTGGCAGTGGAGAAACCAAACAAGTGGTTTGCCATTGGGCACCTGCTGAGAACCAGCTCTTGTGCAAGTCGTTGGAAGGGGGTGGAGGCGGGGTTTAGGGGGTATGGGTCAAAAGAACACAGGACATCTAGGAGTTGTTAGTGTCCAAAGTGAAAAGAGAAGTCAATGTTAACCTATCACATGACAATCCTCATAATTTTATTTCAAACAATCTCCTTCTCAAATATATGAGTATGCAGCTTCCGTGTTTAAAAGCATGATTTTTAGGAAGCAGGGTTGATTTGACATTTTTGTCATGCTTATTTTTTGACATCAGAGTGTTTTGTGGTCTCTTAAAAATCCTAATTAGATCACAACATTATGAATTATATTTTACTTACCATGCACCGTGGTATTATTTGACACAGTTATTTGATTTATTATTATATTTTTTATTTTTAAATTGACTTGGTCATCAGAGGGGTGCTGAAGAGTCAGCTGTTTCCAAAGTTGCCAAATACAATCCAGAATTAGTGAAACCATACCATACACTATTTTATATATCAAAGTTATCTATATTTAAACATAAATTCTTAAAGCTTTAAATGCTAAGTGTGTACGGTATGGTTTCATTAATTCTGGATTGTATTTGGCAACTTTGGAAACAGCTGACTCTTCAGCACCCCTCTGATGACCAAGTCAAGTTAAAAATAAAAAATGAATTAATTAAAAATTTAAAGTACCGTAACTAAAGATCCCTTTGTATATGGGTTAATATATAACTTCTGTGACTTCTTAGACCTTTGGGAACTTTCATACCGCTAATATAGGTAACTAGAAAAGCACTCGGAGAGCACAGACCTCCGCCACACTGGCTAAATTAGCATCTCTGTTGTGTAGAGTGCAGTGCTTGCTTCAGCCTCAGTGTGTTTTTTTGTTGTTGTTGTTGTTTGTTATTTGGTTTTATTCCATTCTGTTTATTAGTTTGTCATCTCTTCCGCCAAAAAAAGGACTTCATGGTCCGAAAAATTAAAAATTAACAACACTATGTTTTTTCAACTGCTGACGTGAGCTTTTTTTATTTGTTTTTCTTCAACAAATTCAGATTCAAAATTCAAAGTAAACTCCGCTATTAAATGGCAGCAGTTTGTGAAGGAAATATGGTCACCGACTAAATATATATTTGTAATATAAATTCCCGATGGTGTTCCGGATCCCCAATCACCACCTAAATCTAATCACCCTTCCTTGTCTCTATACACACATTGTCCAAAAATGTCATCCAAATTCGTTCAGTATTTTTTTTTTTGTTGTTGTTATTTTGTACACAAACAAACAAATAAACAAACAAACACTGACAAAATCATAATCTCCTTGGGGAAGGGAACATCTCATTACTTGCTTCTGCTCAGAAACCTCCTTGAAGGCATCATAAGGGCATCTCTCAGGGTACTCCGGCCTTGTTCCACAGTCCAAAAACATGTAGCATTTAGGTTCAGTTGTTGCCTCTAAATTGTCTCTAGGTGTCAATGAGAGTGTGAGTTGTTGTCTTTTTCTATGTATATCAGCCCTCAGCTAGCTAGGTTCACATAAGTGGTTTCGGACAATTTATGAATGAACCTCCTGAAAATGAAAGGTTAAGTCTAATAATAATAATCTAATAGAAAAAAAAAATCATTGGTTAAAAAAATATTATATATTTACAGCTACATGTCTACAGTGAGAATCTGGCCAGTGTCATTTTCCTGTGTGGAGCTTTAGATTTCTGAATATTACTTGCAGATTATTCATACATAACAGTTTATAAGCCCCACTGTTGGTATCCGATGCAGACACACACACACACCCACACACACACGACTCCAATAACTTCCCTCCCCCGGCAGCGTGCTGTGGGAGCTGGTCAGCGGCGTCAGTCAATTGATTAAACGCAGAGGAGGAGGAGGAGAAGGAGGAAGGAGCCGCAGGCCATGAGCAGCAGAAGAGGTGAAGACCTATCGGAAATCAGTGCACCGTGTGCATTTCTGCCCCGTATGAGCAAAACACGCGCTCAGACAGCTGCCACAGCCCTCTGCAGCTGGCCCCATCACACACTGAGAGAGAGGATGTTAACTGTGCAGTGTCCACACTGTCAGGAGTCTGACTCTGTTCACTTCTCACTGATTTCATCAATTAGGCTTCTTGAGATTGAGGTTCATACTGTGGAGATACACTGTGATTGAATTAAGGATGGCAGTGTTGTGTGTGTTTAAGCCCATTTATGACAAATTATATTTACATTATAGAAAGCTTTTCTTATCTTTGAACCCGGCAATTTGTTATAACCTCCGCCAAGGAGGTTATGCTGCACTGTTTTTTTTTTTTTTTGGAAGGGTAAAAAAAAAAACGAATATAAGTACTGCACAGATTTTGATAAAACATGTGTTTTGGGACAATTAACAGGTGATTAGATTTATGTGGGATTTACGACCCGGAACATCATCTGAAATTTATATTGCAAATCTATATTGCAAATTTATATTGTGTGAGTGAGCATATTGCCTTCACTAACTGGCGCCATCTAGTGGATGAAATATGTCAATGCCTGGCGTGAAGAAAAAATAAAAAAGCTCAATCCAGCAGTTTAAAAACATAGTGTTAACTTAATTTTTCTGGCCATAAAGTCCTTTTTATTATTTCTTACTCAACACTGTGTTTTCATTGTCAAATTGATATGTTCTGTATCGTCTTAATTTTGAGTTGGCAGATTTTTACAAACTAAAAAACAACAACAACAACAACAACAAAACACACAGAGGCTGAAGCCTACACTGCACTCTACACAACAGGATGCTAATTTCCCAACATACACGCTTTCAATGTTATCCTTCAAATGTGACATTTGGTAATGTGGAACTGAAGCTATTGCCTTGGTGGAGGTCTGCGCTCTCTGAGTGCTTTTCTAGTTTTACTATGCAATGAAAATCAACCTACAGAGACTTGATAGTCACATTGCCACAATAAACATCTTGTTTGCTTTTATTTTGGTCAAAGCTATACTGTAATATTGACTTTTCAAGTCAATCTATCAATCTTGAACAGATGCATTTTATTGAATGATATGGTTTTAAAAAGGTTTTCGATACTTTTATAAGAATTTTAACAGTAAAATATGTCTCGGAGATTTTAGACTCTTAACAACATACAACTCCCTCTGTCCTTACAAATGCATTTTTTCATAATGAAAACCTCCATGACTCTGGCATTATTTGTTCTGGCTGTCTGATATTAAGTTAGATATGCAAGACAGGGAATAAAATAGAAATATATTTTAGTAAGTAAATATTAAATTTAGTATAGTAAATATAATTAATATTTTCTTTCAAAGCACATCCCATAGCTTGTGTTTGTTTTGACCAATGAAAGAGCAGTAAGCATTAAGATGGCCAGCGTCAGCTGAGACACTGGAAATATGCAGGCATCAGTGTTTGACCCTCAAAAAGCACTAACTAGTAGACTGATCAGACCTGAAAGTTAGACCTGAGTGTCTTTTATTTGCTCTCTAAAACTATTGACAGAACATCACTCAACATCAACATTACTTTTATTTAATTTTTATAATGAGCTTGTTAACACATTAATGTTTTGTACTTAACCTTTCTCAATCCAAGAATGAAAACCCAGCCAGCCCATTTTCTTGAATTTGCAAACAAATCTAATCACTATAGACCTTAAAAATTATGTGCAATGCATACAACTAAATTAAATTTTGCGTGCATATAATAGCATAAAACCAGAAAAACTTGGTTATTCTGTTTTGTTATGTTTACTTTTGGAGTCCCTTGCACCCAATATCAGAAGTAGTTATTATGAATGACACTCAGCACAAAAGTTTGGTAATGGTAGGAGGGAGGTGGTGAATTAGTCAAACAAACCCAAGGCTTTAAACAGGGTGTGTATTATGCTAGCGCTAGAGATGTCACCTAAATCCAAAGAAACTGAAGCCTTTTTAATAACAACAATCCATATGATGTCCAGATGCCAGTTAGAGCTCCATTTAAAAAAAGTACCTTTCTGGATCATATCAATGTAAAATTTGATTCTGGTGTATACATTGAACATAATTTCATTGTAAAATTGTGGTATTTGTATGCAAGTTTGTGACACAGGATAAGGTCTGTGGGCAGAGGGGAATTTGGGAGTAGTGTCAGCCATATAAACATGACTGTGCATATTAAGTAGGCCAAAATGGTGAGGATAAAGAAGTAGTATGAAAAATAAATTTTGCCGTATCTTTGGGTTCTTATGAAACAGCCACTGCTCAGCAATGGAGATATCAGGTCTCATCCTTGAGATTGGATTTTGACCAAATGCAGCATGCAGGGGTTAAATTTAAAATGAAAAAGTGCAGAGACATTTACCCCTTCAGGAGATGAATAATAATAATAATAATAAAATACCCTCTATGTGACATTGTTTGCACAGATACAATTAATTTAGTTGATGTCAGGGAGTTTACAGGTCATAAACATATGAAAAACAAAAATTGAGGGGAAGGAATCACTGGCCTACAAAAGCAGTCACAATTTATTGTTATTACTATTATGATTATCATATGACAATCCTGACTGTTTAAAATATGATACTTTTAATAGAGATACTTTTGTGAAGAACAGTTTTGTTTTTAAAGGCACATATTCATAATGTAAACTTAAATCATTTTCTTCTCAGGGTGGGAAATCATCTAAATAGACAATATGGAACACTCAGATTCAGTGAGATCCCAGTTTATGAAATGGTTTCATGTGAACGGGTACATACCATGGGACGTACATTTCATTGTAGGGTTTAACTTCTGTCAAGTGAAATCCTCAACACCAGTTCAGTGCCTGTTATTATCCAAATGCACAGAGACCTTCAGGCTTCCTTCAATTCCACAGAGGAGCGACTTCTATAGATACAAGACAGCAAATATTCTCCCACTCCAAACAACATTTCCAAAGTTATACTGTAGTGGTTAATTAGAGCCTATTTATAGATTTGGTCGTGGTGGTAGGGGAACTGTCATGGAGAGGCTGCAGTACCTGCCATGGCCTCTGGGTGCCAGTGTGGTGTCAGTAACAAACTGCCTGGAGAGGCGAGGGGAGACAGGGGGGATTGATGATGAAAGCAATGGACGCGCTGGTTGAAGGCGAGAAGGAGCTGATGTTCAGCGGCAAAAAAGCAACTGGAATTTTTCTTTTTCTTTATCTCTCAGTTGTTGGGGTCCAGCCGCACCTCCCAGATTCTCCAAATTCTACGGAGTGTGTGTTGAATTGTTCTTTTCGTCTTCTCTGCCTGTTTTCCAGCATGTGATGGAGGTATACCACGGTGTGGCAGACTTGTAGGTTGCCTAATTAATGCTCCAGAGCCTAGGAGATTTGTGTGTGTGTGTGTGTGTGTGTGTGTGTGTGTGTGTGTGTGTG
>JAOWBC010001486.1:771619-783011 GCA_028566105.1 Hypoplectrus providencianus
TATATATATATCACTGCATAGCCGGTTACTGTGGAACTCAAGTTATCAGACAGCCAGTCAGAGTAGTGCCTCCTTGACACAGCTTCCTGCACACTCAAAACGGGGAATAGTAAATGAGGCAAAAAACTGCCTGAATGCAGAGGACTCACACAGGCTGGACGTGTGTGTGTTTTTAGTTTTTAGAACAGAGTTCATAACCTTGATTTAAGGGCCCATTGGACATGTTTAAACAGGTAAAACAGTCTAACAGGGGACCTTTAAGTTTTTCCTGGCTGCCATCTGCCTCTTTTTTTGAACTACCTAAAAAGTGTTGACTGTGAAAGCAAAATATATGCAAAGGTGTCCTCCCCTTTTGTTCAGGAACCAACCAACCAGTAGGAATCACTTGTGCAGAATGAGGAAATGATCCCTCACTGTCTTCCCGCTCACAATCACAACTCATTATGATGGATGGAGTGCCTGAGCAAGCCAGAAGCACTGCTGCAGGGACTGAACTATAAATTGGTCTCTTGTGGACAGTGAGTGCTTTTACCCATTTTGAGCCAAATTCCTCAATTTTTAAATGTATGGTGTTGATGGACACAATTCTCCCACAGTACAATGAAGCCAGAAATGAAAGTGAACTCACAGCTGGCAGAGGCATGGCACTGTTGCCTGGGGCTCTTATGACGTGATTCTGTGGGTAAATCTCATGTCTCTTAATTGCATTCATGTTTCCCTCACTTGCATCTTTGTGCATTGTAGTGTGGATATATGATTTATTCGCCCAGGATGTGATTATAGTGTCTTTTGAAAATTAGGAGTAATGTTAAAATTTTAGATTATATATCTGATAAACCCTGACAAAATAAGAGCTTTGAGACAGTCTCTCCGATGGCAGAAACCATTTTTTTTGTTCTACTAGCAAATGTCAAATCCAGTACTTCAAATTACCCCGAGTTAAATACTGAAGCTAAAGTAGCATGAGCAGGGATGATACCAACTGACAGGAAAACCACTGGAGTGGTAACCACGAGCCGTCTGGCTGCTATGCCAGTGCAGCATGTAGCCTAGCTTGTTAGCCTTGTTAGCTTCCACTAGTGGCATGTTCCTGCCCACTTAGGTTCCAGCTCTTTGCCCATTGTTGGAATATTCAGGGAGTTGGGTGGTGCCAGTCCTGCCAAGATGGCGACAGTGTAAACAGCCCTCAAGGCTCCATTTGCGCTCTTCAGAAACTTATGGGTGTCATTATTTATACTACATCCCATTATTACAACAGTCTGTGGTGCTACTACTTACGCAGCCATAGTGCTGCATGACAAACTGCATAGCAAATCAAAACAGTGAAGTCTAAATACTGACATGTATTCATTCAAATGGGGCACCTCACCACGGTGCCTTACCACCCAACAATGAAACGCAAAAGCAAAAAGGCTAAATAGAGCAAAAAGTAAGACCAAAAGGCAAAAACCATCTCCAAGCAACCCCCCAAACAAGATGTATAAACAGTAGAATGGGAATATGCTAACAGGTTCATATACATATCAGTGAATAATAAACTGAAGTTCCAACCCTACTTACCACCTTGTACAGGAAATAACTAGAAAGCTGAAATTAGATTACTATACATACCAATATAATGGGAGGCATGATTTAAAACTGTATGTGATCTGTTAAAGACACTTACCTGCTCAGCAGCTAGCAGCCACCACCACACAGGAGAGCAAGAGAACAACCCATTCTTCTTCTATTACTTCTTTGGGTTTTACAGCAGTTGGCATCCTTTTGTTGCATCACTGCCTCCCTCAGGTTTAAAACATTAATTTCTTCTTCTCATGGGGGATTTTTTTTTTTAAATCCTCACTTGAACTCCACCTCCACAATCCTAAATGTCTTTGACATTTTCTATTCACTATTTTCTCTGTAGTTCATTCATCTTATTTCTCCTCTCTGTTTCATACTTAATGCATTCACCTAACACATGATTCTCTGCTTCCTTCTCCCCGCACTGACAATTTCTTTTAGGGGTTTTCATATTATACATAGAGTGCTATTGAGCTTACTGTGCCCAATTCTTATTCTGTCCAGAATGATTTTTTTCTTTCCTAATGTTTACTCTGTTTACCACTCTTGCTATTGAGTTCTGAATTTATTCAGATTCCTTTCCTTAGTTTCCCAACCCCAGTATTGTAGCCACAGAGTATTCAATAATCAGTATTGCTTAAATACAGACACAAATAATAAAAATAAATAAATAAATAACATAAGCACATTCTTGTGCCCCTGAGCAGGACACAGATTAAAGTATAAATCTGATTCAGTTGTGATCAGCTGACAACATCACTGCAAATAGACGTCTCACAAGGATGTCTCATGTCTGAGACTATTTCTCTCTCCTCACCTGGTTTCCCTGTGGCCCGGAAAAAGACATATGTGAGAGAAACTTGAACCTTGAAAACTTGAGTGACATGTCCCATCCAGTTCTAAAAATGTTTAGGACTTTTGTTAGCAAAGTAAATACTGGACCCAATTTCCATTTGCTAATATGTCAGCAGAGTAATTTGATGCCAAAATGTATAAAATAACCCTAAACCTAACCCAGACTATAAACTATACATGATGCTGTCATAGTGGACATTCAGTTGAATGCTATCTCCTTATTAGCAATAATTGGAACTCCTAAACCAAAGTGCATTCCTAGTGTTTAAATATTGCCTTTTAATACTCAGAGAGCAGAATAAGGCAAAATCACACTTAACTCCATATAGACATATCATCGTATAGTCATATATAACACGTATCCTGCTATAGCACCAACCCGCTAGCTGCTTGATACAAAAATCTTCAGAGCCATGTTACCCCCTGTAAGCATGACGTAGGCATAGTAAAGTTACATTCACATTTTACATAGGTGAACTTTCAAGAAACTGTCACACAGAACTTGTTGGTTGCCACCTGTGCAGTATTATAACTGTTACAAATCACACAAAAGTAAACCTACAATGTGAAAGCTGTGTTACCAGCTCTGCAGGTAATGGGATTTGTGATTTGGAAACCCCTACACTGACATTTCAGCCTCTTTTCGGTAACCAGTATGGCATGAGGTCATGAATAATTTAGCAGACCATAGCTACTAGCCTGCCGCTTCATGGCAAAATTATTGAAGTGAATGTAGATGCAGCAGGGATAATTTCATTGGTCATCAGTACAAATGGCACTCTATTGGTTAGGTTTATTTTATTTTTTTTATAATTGTTTTTATACAGGGTTATTGCTAAAATAATCAGAGAACAGTGGAGAAATCTAAGAGTGGATGGTACAGTGTGAGGAGAGGGGCTTGAAGTAAGTACACAGTATGTATATATATATATCACACAACTTCCTAAGCCGCAGCATTTCTGTGTCTTGCCTAAATCATGCCAACATTACCATCAAAATATTATTTTTATATCTCTGCTCTAAATTGTCAAAATGGACATTGAAATAAAAGCAAAAGGTTCTGTGAAAGTATTGTTCAGGTAGGCTGTGTGGCTTTGCCTTAAAACTGGGCATTCTCTATGTCCATTCATTGGGTTCTCAATGGTGTAGTCAGGGGAAGTTTTGACTTTTGCAAATCTACTTTAATCATGGTTTAGCTGGCCCTGAGCATCAAACATTTCTTCATACTAGCATCAGACTTTCTTCATACAACAGAAGAGGCTCAGTGGTTATTTAACATCTGTGAAAGCATATTTAAAATAAAAGACTGTGTTAATGCATAGTATGTAGTCTTGAATTGCAAATATAAAATATATCTGATTTGAAACAGATGATGGTCCAATGTTGAGCAAAATACGTGGCTTCAACTTGAAACAAGCACAATCAAACAAAAAATGTAAATTCTCATCCTGGCATTGAGGAGACTTGCTGTAAGAGTGTTTTGTGGATCTGCACCTGCCTCAACACTCACCTCTCTGGAAGCAGGTCTAAGTAAGAGTTTAATTCTGTTAACAGACTGCTCTCTGCACACTGGGCAAGCCGAGCTCAATGGGGCCTGATTTATGTGCTGACAGGCTGTGGAGGCTTGGTGTGTTCTGTGTGCATTGGAAGACATATCACTGCTGGAAGCTAAATAAAAAATCAATGAGTGTGAAGCTGGTTGGTTAGGGAGAGCGTCCGCTTGGCTGGAATTTAACAGCGTTTTAACTCTCCGCTGACTGAGACTGGGGGAACAGCCATCGATTTTACCTCCACCCCACCACGCCTCCATCACCCCCTGCTTTTAATAAATCAGTTTGGTGTGTGTGCATGTGTGTGTATGAGATACACATCAATTTCCTTCTATGTCAAACACTGGGATGTACAGTATCTCTTTTATAAATACAGTCGCATTCATCAGTGCAGACAGTTATTCCAATGTTAAGAATGTCATCGTCATTATTTAACACAGTCGTACACAGTGATGAGGCTAAACTATACTTTACAATTTTTTTACAAGCTTTACCCCCACTGTTAATCTCTAAGCAGCCCAAACCTACACATTCCATCACCCACCTTTTTATGAGCCTGATTATTGTTCAATTTGGCAAAACGCTATTGCTTCTTCTCTCTGACTTGGTGAGAGGCTCAGTCAAAAAAGAGAACAAGAAAATATCCATGATAACCACCAAACTTATTCTTGTTTGAATAAAAAACTGTTTACAAGCATCTTCCAGGTACTTGACAGGAGGGAGGAACATCATAGTGTCTCCCTTCATGCTCAAAAGTAGCCGGCTTTGGCTGTTTGTAAGTCATGTGATGTACACTAAAATGTATTGTCAGAAACTAAAAGTGTAGATATTGCTAATAAAAATATGCCTGTATTTAACGCAGGAAACTGGCTGGCTGTGGAACAACATTGATTATAGTACAGTCCCACCTTTCTCACCACACTTTCCTCCAGGCTCAACATAAAGCTCAAGGACCTGGGATTTAACACTGAGCTGTGCATGTGGATCCTTGAGTGCCTTCATAGGCAGGTGATGAGGTAGGGTGGAAACACCTCTGTCACACTTATTCTTCAAGGTCCCCTATTTTTAAAAAAATAAAAAATAAAAATGTTTTTTTTCCCGGCCGTTTCATTTACTTTGTAGGCATCTATCAGCTAACTAAACCTGAGAGGGTGGAAAACTGAAGCCTCTGCATTTGTTGGGCTGTGTTATCCCCCACCCAGTTATATCCTCCTACAGGCCGTTTGGAATTTGTTCCCCTCTGTACGTCTGATTCTTGTGTGAGGGAGGTGGATGCTCCCATTGTGGTCTGTGCACAGCGGCGGCCATGACACTGCAGCTACAGAAGAGTGAGAGAAGCCGACTGCTGTGTTGTTGGAGACAGAAACCAGCATATGTGTCTATATGCTCTCCTGGAATTAGGATCAAAGGAAACGGGGGATAGTTTTTACCTAAAGATAGTTTAATTAGTTTTAGCTTGGAAATATATTCATTTTTATGGAATTTATACGGCCAGCTAGGGTCAGTGCTTGGGTCGACCACTGGTGCAAGGAATCCAACCTGATTCAGCAGTGGTATAAAGTTTTCTCTGAAAAGCTTTTTAAATTTACGGGTGACCTTGATTCATAAGTAGATGAATAGATAATCACCGTAAAGTGCCACATCATTTACTGGAGATAGCTTTGTCTTGTGTTAAATGATCTTTTAGCCTGACAGAGTTCTGGATGTGCCAACAACTGCAACTGTTTAAAAAAAATTCAGTGGGAAACCCATCTGGCCCAGGTGTCTTCCCAGACTGCATTGAGGAATTGGCCTATGCCATCTCTACTTGAGTTATAGGAGCCTCTAGTTTCTTAATAAGGTCAGGTAGAAGAAATGGAATGGGTCGTGAATTGAGAAGGGTGCTTATTTTGGACTCATCTCCATCAGATTCTAAGGAGTGAAATCGGGAGTTACAGTTCCTGAAGGCATTGTGGATTTCAGTCGGCTTAGAAGTAGTTACACCAGTGTAAGAACAGAATCCAACTATAAGTTGTTTGGCTCTATGTCCCTTTAGCAAATTAGCAAGTAACTTCCCTGATTTTTTCCCCCATGTTTGTACATCAGGTCATTGTTTCTCAATAGAATATTTTGTGTTTGATGAGTTGACAGAAGATCAAATATGGTTTAGAAGTCAATCTTTTTACCGTAGTTTTGGGGGTCTGATAAAGACCAAATGTATTTGTAAGTGTCGCAGGTTTCAGATAAAAGGGCCAATTGTTCTTTTTGGGAGTTTTTTTTTTTTTTTTTTTTTTTTTTCATCTTTGCCATGAATTAAATAATTTGAAATAATTCCATCTCATGTAGGCTTTGAGCACATCCCAGACTGTGAGAGCTGATACACCCGGAGTATTGGTAATGTCAAGGAAGAAGGGGATTTGCTCCTCACTAAACTTTACAAATTTATCGTCTGAGGGAAGGGAAGAGTTCAATCACCAATGCCTTGTGGGTTTTGGAATTCCAGGAATAGGAAAGGAAAACAGTATTCTAAAGTGTGTGCCTAAAAAGAACTCCACCCAATACCACAACCCCACTTTTTCACTTCCCCAACAGCAGCTAATGCAAACCGCAGTCGCAGACTCTTCCTTATTACATTCCTACACAAATATATTTCTCTGGGTATTGTCTCCTAACCACTGAATTGAAACATTCTTATTAATAATAATGATAACAATAATAATAGATAAACAAATAAATAAACAAGAGGAAAAGTGTGGACAATCTGGCATCAAACCATACATCCCCCTACCCCTCTCTTCCTTCACATCTCAGATTAAGTAATAAATAAATAAACAAATAAATAACACAATATTAATCATAGCTACCATCATAGCTACCAAGTTAATTATTCCCAGCAGTGTCAAAAGTCACTCAAACAAAACACATTCTTACTTAAATGAAATACACGTTACATTATAGAACATAAAATAGTAACAACAGAATTGAAGGCACCCGGCCTTATGTCCCATTAGTTTCACAGCAGCACTTTTGTTATTGCAAGCTATGAAAGCCCTTGGCTAAGGCACTGAAGTTAAGCAGACTCTTACACCAAGTAGTACATTCTGTTTGCTTCAGCATAGTGACGCCACAAAGTCCTCAGCATTCTTCACCAATGTGTGTTTCCTCCCACCATCCTTTGCTGAAATTCTCAGTTTTGCTTTCATAAGTAAGGAGAGTAAGGTAAGAATGTTTTTTTTTTTGACTATTTTTTCATAATTTAATCTTGTTGAGAGCATGTGTTGACGTTTTCAAAAAAGTGATCCACATGAAAATCAGTTGGGAAATAAGGAAGTTACGATTTATTTTCAATTTAAATACACTGCCTTAATGGGAACATTGTCCCCTCCAATATGGCCGCCACACGGCATGTCAGTTAGCTAGCTGCTACAGCGCGCTAAAACATCTAGTATTCTATATATGTACTTTGGACGCAGTGTAGTTTACTTTCGAGGCCGATTTAAACTCGGTGGAGGGGGCTGTTTGTGCTCTGCTAGTCGCTTGGTCAGCGCAGCCATGCTAATAGCCAGTGGTGCATCATCCTTTTTCCCTTCCTTCTTGGCTGACTGCAATGCCATTTGGTCTCCTGGAAGTAGTGGAGGTAGTTAGTAGGCAGAAATATCGGAAAAATGCAGTGTTGCAGATAAAAAAAAATTGTGTTAAAGATAAATGTTGTGGGAGCTAAAGCACAGCATGACCTGAAAGCCCTCCACAAGCTTTTTTTTAATTTTTTTTATTTTTTTTTAATGTACATCATTCATTTCCTAACTGCATGTTATGCAGTATCACACAGTTCTATTTTTCTTCTTCTTCTTCTTATCTTCTTCTTTTGGTAGAAGCATGTCAGAACTATTGTCATATCATAAGATCAAAGATACATTGCTGTGTGGAAATCACTCTCACTTGCATATACACATCAAAAATGAAATAAGAAAGATTTCAGGTGCAGAAGGTAAACAATTTTAGCTTTCATAATCATTGCTACATATGGTGGATGAATGAACCATCGCTGCCTTTTTGCTCTCATAGCTCTTGGGGCATTATAAATTGGCCCCACACTCAGTGCATCAGTAATGGGGTATATCTTTAAAGCCAAAGACCCAGGGAGGTCCCAACCTGAACTGGTCACTCACTGACCTAGGCACCAACACGTAGGAAAATCAGTTTGACTACATCTGTATGTCTAATCTTCCCTTCCTCCCTAAAGCAGTCACCTTTCAGTTACACACTTTCTAAATACCAAAGGTTTATGTAAGGATTTTCAGTCAGTATTTAGAGAACATCAAACACTGGTGAAAATTACAGATGACCCAATAATTGGCTCAGACAAAGGGCTTATCGCTGGACTTTAAGTAAATACTCAGATTAAACAAGTGCCCAGTATGGATAATGTACATTTTACAAATATCATTCAAAATGTGTCAATATCAGTTGTAGTGGCCTGTCATTCAGGAATAACATTCATGCTTGTGACAGTTTATACTCAAAAATTGCCAATAATACAATCCCAACTGCTGAAGAAATCATGAAATGTGAGCCTTACCTTAAGAAAATCTACTAGTGTTTCTCAGAGCTGCCAATGTGCTGGCTAGTGAAGGAAAGTAACGCCAACTTGGCATCAGCTTGAGCTGTGAAGTCCCCATCGTAGTAGCCAACAAGTGAAGCTGTGGATGTGGATGTAACATAATATTTACCAGTGGGAGATTCTCAGATGGCGCCAGTCACCAAGCTTCAATGACTGTATGGTAGTGTGAATGTTGGTGGTGTGTGAAATTCTCACAAAAAAAAAAGACTTTTGAGTTGACTATAACTGTGTGCTTTTAAACCCTGTGATGTTTTGCGTTGTGGGGAAATGAAAGTCAATCACTGATGACCAATCAAGCTAGTCTACTAACCCCTGCCTCCCACACACTCATCTTCACGCCCAGATTCTTCAACAGTCATGCAAGACTTTTCAGCGCTTACCTATGGAATGCTTTCCTGATGATCCTTCTGTCCCTGACCATGCATTTTCCCTCTACTTTGCAGCTGTTTGGTGTATCCCTTCCTCAACCAAGCTATGTGAGATTACCTGTAACTACTTAGCTGGATCCCATCTTCTCACCTGCAGTTTCTGCTGTCACAGGAATTTTCAAAGTTGGAAACATTCCCTGTAAATGAACAGGAATATGTGGGAATTAACAGAAATAAACGTGGACAAATATGAAATTTATCAGCACACTGCCTACTGCAGAGCTATTGAGGCCACACCACCTACATGCACTGTGCATTCCTCCATCACATGCACAAAAGATTTCTTGAACCCTGGAGGTCACACTTTTGAACCCAAAACACAACACTACTGAAGCCACACATTTGAGGCAATGGACTGTATAAACTAATGGCCATTTTGTTGCATATATATCAGTTATAATGCCAAATTATTTTGAATAGACCTATTGCTAGACATTTTACAAGGAACCCCTTTGCATTATTAAAAATATTAATTCTTGCACACATAAAATGGTATTCCAAAATTGGGCCTGCCTTTAGGTTTTGCAGGACTTTCAGTTGAGCAGCATCTTCAAACAAGGAGTATCTCTATCTTATCGTTTCATTATTTTTATTTTATGACAGAAACTATTATTGTCCATCCGTCTTTTGAAAGATTGCAAAACTGATAGGATCTTCTGTTATTAATTCATACTCCATTCCAACAGGTAGTGTATGCATATTAATCATCTCTGTTGTAGACTTACCTTAAACTCATGGACCAAACCTTGTTGCTTCAGCTAACCCATCAGCTAATGTCTAACGGCTCTCTGCGCTCTTAAATATTAATTTCAAGCACTCAATATTCAGGGCTAAAGACTGTAACTTTATTGTGGGCTGTCTGTCTGACCTGCTTTGATAGTAGCGCTGATAAAAAGCTTAAACTGCAGCTAACTACCATTAGCTAGG
This sequence comes from Hypoplectrus providencianus, assembly GCA_028566105.1. NCBI lineage: Eukaryota > Metazoa > Chordata > Actinopteri > Perciformes > Serranidae > Hypoplectrus > Hypoplectrus providencianus. The sequence continues at coordinate 781,543 of JAOWBC010001486.1, forward strand.
AGCATAAGGCATGGCAAAATGCCACAGCAACTGATGGTTTGAACTACAAAACGTGGACCTGGCTAAGTTCTAGTCAAGGGAAGGCCAGGTTCACCACTACAGTAGTAGAGATTTGCAGGGCTGTGGTAAACAAGGACCAAATGATGGTCTCCCAGATCCAACAATTTATGGCAGCCATCAATCATTTGTTACCTCCCAGCCTGCCTAGCCCAGGTAAGTGCCCAAGAGGTTTTGCTGCAGACCCAGATAAGAACCAAAATACAGCACTCTCAAGCACTTGGTCACTTTCTGGGCGGTCCCTCTCTGATTCAGTATAGTGTATATAGTATATCGTTTTTGAAGTAGGCCCCGTAGAGAAGACCCTGTTATGCTTTATCAGCTGCCAGAACCAAGACCTTATATATGATAAAATAGACCATGTATGATCTTTTTATGATGTCTCTGAATTAGTATGTCTCTGTGTGTGGTTTAGCAGGCCTTTCTGCACACTATCTCAATACTCTGTGCCAGAGGCTAGAACAGAGAACAGGATGAAAAGATCCTGTTAACTGATGCCACTCCAACTGTAAATGTCCTCATCTTTCCAAAAATGAATACACTCCTCTGTTGTATTCAAGGTTTCAACATTCACTGTTGTATGATAGAGCATACGGGTGTTTGGTTTCTTATTGAGCAGTGTTAGATATCAGCAGATGGACTTCAGTAACACTGTCGCCTCAGCCAAAAGGATCTAATAACTGTAGACTAGTAAAACCCAGTATAGGAGTTAGCCGTACAAACTGCTTAGTCACATCATTTCATTAGACATAACTTTCTATCCATACACTGTAGAAGGATCATACAAGGTCACACAAGGTTACAATATCATTTTTCTCTCCATTTTATTATTTTTAAATTACATGTATGACATGTTAAACTTTACCAATGTAATGAGAAAAAAAAAAATAGAAAACTGTGTATGAACTAATCCCATCCAGCTAACCCCTTTTCCCTTGTGTGTATTTAGTTTGGGGTTAGTTAAAGACAGCAGGTCAATGTATGTAACAGTAAATGCAATATAGTGGTGTGCAATGGTTTCTTCATCATCAATCTGAGATAAAAAAAAAAAATAAAAAAATTCATTCATTCTCTCTGCAGCTGAAGAAGGTGCCCACTCTCTGGAAGACATCCTGCATTGTCCCAGTGCCAAAGACGAGACGTCCTAGCGGTCTTAATGACTACAGACCTGTGGCCCTGACATCACACGTCATGAAGACCCTAGAGAGACTGGTTCTGCGGCACCTGAGGTCCCAGCTCACAGCTTTCATGGACCCACTGCAGTTTGCCTATCTGCCACACATCGGGGTGGAGGATGCAGTCATCTACCTGATGCATAAGGCCCTCTCTCACCTAGAGAAGCAGGGAAGCACTGTGAGAGTCATGTTCTTTGACTTCTCCAGTGCTTTCAACACCATCCGGCCCTACCTACT
>JAOWBC010001486.1:796142-809744 GCA_028566105.1 Hypoplectrus providencianus
TGATGAGGACGTGTTCATATGTTGAACTGTATGAACAGCTGTGTGTGTGTGTGTGAAGGGATAGTATGCATGATGCACGTGCATTTATGTGTGTGTGTGTGTGTGTGTGTGTGTGTGTGTGTGTGCTGGTCAGAGAGTGATGACCACAACTGCCAGAGTGATCACAGTGGGATTCATTACGGCGACAGACAGGGCCGCCTCTAAAACACTGACTGTGTGTGTGTGTGTCTATGTGTGTGTGCGTGTGCACATGTCTTGACAGGCCCTCCACTTAAATGGCGTCTAAGGATTACACACTGACTGGGATGGAATAAACAGTGTGTGTGTGTGTGTAGGTTTGATAAATTATTTACATCATTGAGAAAGCAGCGTCGACACTGTTTATGCCCGCACCTGCTCTTCTCAGTGCTTAAAAGATGATTTATGTGTTATGGTCACATCGGATTTCAGCAACTATTGGTCCGGCGTCTTTTGGGACATAAAGTGGTGGTTACAAAGTGCCGCAGGCTCGTTTGGGAGGCGGCACAGGGAGAGAAGAGCAGCATCATATAACTGGACCAGGCAAACTCCTGTCCAGAGAGCTGTTACAGCAGTTTGTTTGCTCTTACACTCAAATGAGTTATGGACACACTAAGGGAGGGAAGGCTGGCAATGCTCGCCATGAATCTTGCAGTGTAAGAAGCTATCATCAGGATAGGTTGACACTACTGGAAGTTGAAGCCCCTGCTAATGCTCAACTTAAGAAAAGAGGAAAAATCAGGCATCTCTGCGAGGCATCAGAAAACTTATAAGCACTGCAGACAAAGTGAAACTACACACACATCTGTCTGTGCTGGTTTATAAGAGGAAGGAGATATATTTTTTTCATTTTTCAGTTAAGTCAGTGATGTTGTTGCCCTGTTTTCAACATTTAACCTGGAAGGTACTTATTCTGTGTTACCCATACTTTAAAAATTATATTGATTTAAACACAACAGCAGCAACTTTTTTGTACTTGCCAGCACTTTGACTAATAATTGCTATCTATCAACAGGAACATTTAATCCCGTAAAAGTAAGGCAAGTACAGAAGCATATATCAGGCTTTTTAACATACACTATTATTTGCAAATGCGCTGATTGTGGGTTCGGTCTGCCCATGCGATTTTATGGCAAACAATTTAATAAATAAAATAAAAATGATTTGGCAGAAAAAGAGCATTTAGGAAGGGTAGAATATTTAAGATACCCTGTCTGTAACATCACTTAAATTCCTCCCTTATTAGGGATCCAGGAAAAAAAAAAAGATGTTTTTGTCTACTTGTGTAAGTTCATCTATGAAGCACCATTTTGCTTTACATGCTTAATTACTTTTGCTCACATCAAAGCATGTCTCATCATAATATTTGCATTCACATTCATTTTCCTCCATCAGTGAACATGCCTTGCTCTGCTACAGTGAGCAGAATGTGAGACACAACTTGTGTGGTGCGTCTTAGCTTCAGATTGCATCATTTTCTGTGTAGCATCTCACAACATGTCCCAGATCAGTCTCCTGCTGCAGACAGGGGTGTCACAGCCAGATTTACATACAGCCCCAACAACACAGATACTTGGGCGTACCACAACACCACACAGCAGCTCAATATTTCATAGCTGCATGAAATATGCCTGAATGTGTGCACGGCATCTGCCATCTTTGGGGCTTTGCAGCCCCCAGGAGGCCCGTTTGATCTGTAATTGGGAAGTGTGCTGAATTAATCAGCAGTTTATCTGCTTTTTAATTGAAATAACACTTTCAAAAAACACTGATAACACAGAGAACAGCATTACTGCTCCTTCCCATATTGTCTTTTTCCTATTGTCAATTTTCATTTGTGTGCTCACTAATGGCCTGTTGAGATTTGGGAAAAGAATTACAATAGTCACGAGAATCAGGAAGACTTAATAAATACAGACGTTGTCTGAAAACTCCATTAGGAATCCATCTGATGTTTTGTTTTAGATTTTGAGGGGGGAGGTGTGTCTGTGTGTGCACACATGCATGTTTTAGTGTGGGGGCCTTTTGTTGATTTTCAGATCTCATGTTCCTCCTTAGTTAAAATGAGCAATTATTCCACAACTGCTAGATTTTGTTGGATTATATAATGCATTAATTCAATTTAGCATTTTATTTTAGTGATGTCTGAGGCAGGGAGCACCTCACGGAGACGTTGAACTGTAACTTGCCACTATGTCCTGACCTCAGATAAGAGACAACTTTAATAGGCTACTGTAATCCAGTAAATTGTATCTGATTGCCTTTTACAGGTCATAAAAATCCTCAAATTAAGATAAATAAACTTTTACTTCAGAACAAGTAGATCAGATCAAATATAAGGCTTCAATAAATGTTTTATATCATAAAAAGGCCGATCTCCACAGCACTGTGTCAGTGCATTAGAAATGGCTTACTGCAGCCATTATCATTCTGCTAGTGGGAAACAATACACTCTGTCATGTCTGTATTTCTTAAATCCTAGCATAACCTCCATGGCCATAGCTACGCCTGGGATGCAGAAATTATGCCTCTCCAAAATAGATAGCCGAGATGGAAGAAGAGACGGAGTAGCCATTTACCTGCAGTCTACATTCGGTGAGTTAGATTTCTGAGCAAACCTAATACTATCACAATCACTATACAACTTAATCATGCAGCTATGTGTTGACCTACCAGTTTTTGTTGTTGTTGTTTGTTTTTCAAAGATTAAAAAAAAAAAAAGAATTCTTCTTCTACAGGCATGTGAAGATATACTCCATGTGATGCTCAATCACTTTATTGGAAGCCATTTTGGTTGGTTCTGGCCTTTATTTTGGCCCATTGCAACAATTCTGAATTAAAACTTGTTTCAATCAGCTGCAACCTCCTGAACAGTGAGGCCTATGACCACTGGTTTAAGAACTATTGAAGAAGGCCGTTTGAATGTAAGTCAACTGTCAAATGACTCCTGGTCTCACGTGATTTATTATGTCAGCAAATGTTCATATAATGAGTTCATGGTCAATCCTTTCCTTAAATCTCTAAATCTGTTTATGAAACAAGAACAACTAGGTAATCCCCAAGTACCAGCCATGCCAGGAAAAAATGGAAATTGGCAAAATAACGCTGCATAGTTAGGTTACTCTAAAATTGTAATGAACAACCCATATGCCATGTCAACTTTAGATTCTTTAATGATTGTTTCCCTATGAATCTCTCATAAATGCATCAATAGATTCTTCTGACCTTGAATATTGTTCAAAGTCTCCCACATGACCTCCCAGTGTGGATATCCTTTCCTATCCATCAGTTCCAATAGAATTTTTCGCTGTTAGGAGATAACTGAAATCTCCTCTGACTTAAAGTTGAGTGATTTTTTTATTGTCATCAACCTCAACTTCTGTGACTGAACATGCTTTCTTTGGTCCCATCTAGGTCTCTCATTTTTCTGCACTCTAAATTGGTGTGCTGTCACCTGTGCTAGCCGTCCCTAATGACAGCTTCACTGATGCCCGCTGTGTTAATAAGAGGGGGGGAATTGCTTACATTTTCTCAGATGCACACTCATGTAGACAGGTTTCACTTAGATTAGATTTTAATATCTTTCTCCAGTTCTGAAATATCCCAGCTGTGTCTTACTACTGAGAGTATAAAGTATGCAATTAGTGTACACAACTCCCGAATTCTGTTTGTCTGGGCCAACTCACCACTAAGTTATAACAAGGGTTTGAAATTATTAGTTTTTAATGCTATTAATATTGCTGATCTTTTCTGCATTTTTTTTAAATATACATCCCTCCTGAAATTTACATGAGATCAAGAACTGTGAGAAAACATCCTGACGCCAATATTTTCCTCAGCTTCTGTTGTTGTTCTCCTAGATCCACTTGTATCTATTCCACAATTATGAAGGCCACTGATACCATTGCATCCTCCAAGGCTCCACGGAGGAATACTGAAGCTGTAAAAATCCAGAAAATAAGAGTTGCACCACCAACTTCATGTCTACAATCTGGAAATAGAAAGTGCTAGATAATCTTTCTTTTCTGACATTATCAACTAAAACATTAATAATGCACACACTCTTTTTGCAACTGTTGGTAGGCTTACCAACCCCCAGCTCATCAAAGCTATTGACATCCTGCCTTGACAGCCTACATACAAGCTTCATAAAACATGTCAACAAACTTATTTCAAATCAACAGCTCCCTCCTATCAAGCACTCTTCTCAAGGCCCTGAAAACTGCAGAGTAACATGGTCACTTTAACACTCATTTCACACTCATTTTAATGCAGTATTATATAATGTAAATGCAATTGTAAGTCACACATAATGTAATATGCTATACAAATTAAATTGGCCTGAGTTCACAGAAATGTAGGCTATAAGAAATGTAGGCTAAATAAAAAAAGAACAAGTAAGCTATGATGCACTTATCAACAACTGTCATATTTGTACTTTATTCATTAGTTCCTTAACAGGATAGATTAATGCTTCCCTGGAATGTACTGAGTTTGGTTTATATATATATATATATATATATAAATGGTTGGTTGGTTGGTTGGTATGTAGCAATAGCAGAGGTGATATAATTAATTATTGTAGTAGAGATCAATTTCTATGGGAGGCGGCGAGGGAGGAAGGGAGCAAATCTCATTGTTCCTGCTCGCCGTATTTTCGCGTTTTAAAGCAGATCCCAGGCTGCCCATATGACAAATGGCAACCATTCTGGAATGGCCGTTTGGTACTTGGCATCACCGTAGACTGGGAGCCCTGGACCGTCAGCTCTGAGATGGTGCCTGTCCCTTGCGCTCTCCAGACGGGGCCCTTAGGGGCCTCGGCTCTGCCTAGATGGAAAGGAAACATCATAAATCAGCCCGTCTGGGGGCTATACTCTGCCCCGCCATCCATCTCAGCAAGAGGAGTTTGGAGTCAGAGGGTAGAATGGGTTCACGTTCCTGTTGAGAGGGAGGAGGAGCTGCAGGGAGTTGGGGAAGGGCAGGGGTCTCTCCCAGCCCAATGATCCAGTAGCCCAGGGGCCAGATAACACTGTGAAGAGAGGAACCACCAGAAAGGCCACACCAAGAGTCAGATTCAGGAGCAGCGACTGTAAATTACGAGTGTAGTCATAAACATTTAGGAGAACGATGCTCTTATGTTCATAGTTTTAGGCATAAATTCAACCAGTTTTATAATAATCAGCAAATTTTTGGCTGAGAATTTAGCCTTTATACTACATGACAAAATATAACCGTAAAAAGTCTATAATTTGTCAACATAACTGTTATAATAATTAAATGACAATTGCCATTATGTAAGAGTAGCATATTTAGATTTTTTTCGAGGTGCTCAGTCAATATGGTCATAGATAACAGAAGCTTATCTTACAGCCCTAATCTAATATTAACACGTATGGGTTTACATTGCAGTCTATGTGAAGCCTGATGGATTTAATTCACACACTGGGGGCCGTATGTGTTGTTATCCCATGTTGAGGGCCTTGACATGCAAAGGTATTGGATGTGTTGGAAGTGGGAACAGGCTGGAGTTCCCTTAATTGCCATGGACCTTTGATTCTAGGTTTTCTCCTTTCGGAAGGAGATGGGGGAGCCATTGAATCTCATCTAATTATAGCCTTACCGAGAAAAGTAACTTGTTAGAATACTTTTTGTTACCAAAACTTAAAAGCCCTTTGCAATTCCATGTGCATTAGGTGCACATATTCTTAAACTCTGTAACTCTGCAGGCTTATACCAAGATGACAGATGCAACATGCATTTTACAGCTGTTATTCTTAAGTACAAATAAATACTATGATTCATTCGGTTTATACAGCTATGCATATACCTTAATAACCTCTTCTTTTTTTTTTTTTTTCTTGCAGTTCAGTTGCAAAAAATGACAGTTATTGAACTGAGTGTAACAAATCTTTTACATGACCTTTTAATGTTTGGTACTTTGGTACAATTCTGATACTTGTAATAATTGAAACTTCCATTGTGAGTGGACGAAATCTTAAAAAGGTTGAAAGGTTGTTTTCTCTTACAGAAATGGACTCTTTATGATTTTTGACAGTATTACAACTTTTAAATTTGCTTAACCAATGCTCAGATTTATGCCCTGGATATATATGCAAATTAGAAGCATTTTTAATAAGGCTCGACCTAATTTTGATATCTAAACATAAACACATCCATCTTTGGTCCTCAGTTGAGCTTCACTGGAATTTTCGTTAAAATCCATTACATTTAATAGAATTAATATTACAAAGGTTTTGAGATGACTAAAAAAAGCTCTCTGTGTTATGTCAACCAATCAATTATTATTATTATTATTTTTGTCTACATGAAAGCTTGCAATTGGGTTCAACTCTCTTTAAAAATTGTAGGGGGGGAATATAAATGTATTTTGCAAGACCCATTCATGAGACACCTAAAATATAAGAACCAGACCACCAGACTGGACACATGTGAAATTGTCACAGCTTTTTGGGAATGTAACGACAGTTTTATGTAGGTGATTCATTAAATCTAATGGCAAGAAATTATTAATGTCAGTACTTTTATTTCTTGGAATGAGGGGCCAGCACACAAAGTATTTTCAAAAAGGCAATTTAAGCTACTTTTATACAACAGTGTGTCCCCAAATTCATTTAAGAGTTACTGTCTTAGATATCCAGGCTACAATAAATGTATTACTGTTAATCTGAGCGGGCAGTTACATTTTGAGGCATGTGTAAGCTCTAGTCACAAAAAATCTCACCTGCACTAGTTGGACATCTATGGTGTTTCTGCGTCATGGGCCATTACTGAGTAGGCCACAAATTTAGTGCAGTGCCTAGGGTTGTCTGCTCACATGTCACGACCATGACACTACTACCTTGGCTCAAAGTCTGGATGAGGTCTGCTTGTAAGCACCTCCAGGTGAGGAACACACACCTTAGTTTGTTCTGGCATGATTAAAGTATGTGCTCTCAGCTGCACTCCAAATGTTGAGTGCAGGCAGTTCCTTATAACACAATACAGTCCTGATGAATACGTTTTGTTTGAGCAAAGATTGGATGACTGTTCCACTGACTGGTAATCTTGTGGTAATGATATTTCTGTGAAATGCAAAAAAAGGTTCCTCGGATACGTTCGTACCTCACATGTTCGGCTGTGTTAGGTTAATCAGTGGTGTGGTGTAGTGGAGGGATATGCAGGTAAAAGGGGTTCCAGTTTCGGCATACTCACCTATCAGCCAAAATGCCATTGACATATATTGAGGAGTGCATCTACTTCCTCCTCAGTAACCTCCCCATCTTTGTAGCAGTATTCTCACCTCATCAACTTCCACTACACCACTAAAGGCCACTTGCTGGCCATATGTTACACATCATTTACTGTTTCATATCACAATTTATGATCATATTTTGTGATCTTAAATATTAGGAAGTATTAACATCAGATGCTCCATTACATGCTAATACAGTCCCTCTCTATCCTTTAACAAAAACTGGTTTCTTCTTCACTGGACTCTGCATGTCATTTCACACAAATATAAAAGCCAGAGTGAATGTTTATGGTTGCATTACTTTATTTATTACTATTTGGGGGCAACAGTAACAAGTTTCAAACACAGACAGAGACAAAGACTATTATCTCCATCTTGTTGTTTCTGCAAACCGACTAGGGGCTATTTAAACATCCACTAGTTACAGCACAACAATGACATTACATTCAGGTTGCTTTTCCATCCACCTGACAGATTTTAACTCCAGTATCCCTCTTCTATCAGCTCTGTTTTGGTTTCCACCAACACCTGACAATAATATCTTGCTCATTAGCTGCTAAATCTGTCAGTGTGTTCACCAGCTAATTGCTATCTTTATTGTCCCTGCGCAGTTGGTTTATCTGAGGTTGAATTAAAAATTTTTTTTTTTTTTTTAAAGTGCCTCCTTCAATAGAAAACCCACTGATGCTTCTGAACCATTAAAACCATAAAAGCAAAAACTCACAATAAAACCTGAGTTGAGAAGTTGAGTTGAGTTGTGTATCCTGTTGATTGTCATCAAATGTAATGTGATAGGCGTTGTCATGGTGACTTGTTATTAGTAATTATAATCATCATGGTTGCTTTGAAATTAGTCAGCAGTGTAACACAGGCATAGAAGTACTTTTACTTTACAACTCACTGAACTTAAAAAAAAAATCACCAAAATATTTCAAATAAGGGTGGATTGCATGTTTTGAATTCGAAATGTTAAGGTGTACTAGCAGCAAAAACATGGACAACATTAAATATGTATCCCTGCCACGCCTTACTCTATTAAAAAAAAAAAAAATCTAACTGAGCTCATATGGTAAGTGTTACTACTCTAAAGCCCTTAAGCTGCTGAGGCCTGAGAGGGTAGGAGTCATAGCATGAGGACATATCAAACAGTAACAAGCTGAGACTGATTTTGATTGTGTGAGTGGAAGTTGCTCCATGAGCATTCATGTGTACGTATCTATGTATGTGTGTGTGCCTGTGGCAGTAGCAGGGGTCGAACAGAAAAGGCTTTCGCTCCATATCTTCAAACAGCAGCATGGTTCTGTGCAGCAGGACCCTGCAGATGGTGGCAGTGCCAGGGGCTGCCTGGGTGGTTGTGAGAAGTCACACTGCTTCAAAAAAACAAGACACAACTTCAGGGCAGAGCATCTGATCTAAGCACGCGCCTCCACCCTCCAACCACCGCAACAAGGAGGAGAGAGGGGGGAGAGGGTGACTTCTCTATTCGCCGCTGCTTAACTCTCTCTCCAGTGCAAACAAGAGAGAAGAACTGAAGAAGCTGCCATTACAGCCTGTCATGCAGCTTAAACACCCTGCTCCATCTCCCTCCATCTCTCCTCATGGGAGTACAAAACCAGAAAAAGTGCCAAAAGCTACAGAATAAACTTAAAAAGATACATTTTCTTAACACAGCATGAATAAGTTCACACGTACTGTTCTCAAGTTCAAATCTTTCAAGTTGTAGTAGTATTTGAAAACGCAGCAGTGGTATCAGTTATAGTCGGAGTAGTTCTAGATTTCTGATTCTAGAAGTACTGTAGTAGTAGAAATAGCGGGAGTAACAGTAAGTAACAGTGTTATTAGTTTTCATATACATTTTCTGTTACCTTCTAAACAACAGAGCTGGCTCAGGTGTCATTTAAGTATTGACATTAAAGGGGCAATGCTAAACCCTGTCTCTGCTGACTCATGAAACCAGATGTGTGCATCCTGGATATTTCTCAGACCTTCAATTGATTTTGGCCAATGACCTTTGCTAACATTGGTTTTAGTCTGCCATTTATTGGTTGTGTTCATTCATTCCCTGTCTAAGATATGTACCATTTCACATAGGCCTTACCATAGCTCTGACACAATAATGATATTTACCACGACAGCATTTGTGACTGCTGGGTCCTTTCTTGAAGGTGGACAATGAGAGATTGTTTAAATTTTTTTTAATTCTGGTTTTGCAGGGCTTGGAATTTCACCATTAAAAGTTTTAAATTACTTTCAAAAGCCAATGAAGAGATTTTTTTCATCACCAAATCATTGCAGCTACAATTTTAGTAAAGACAGTAGTAGAAACCGTTTAAGAGTAAGTGTTTTTCAATGTGGTAGCCACAGCAGTACTCACAGTCACATGAAGATCCACTGGCACTGTAAGCAGTCACTCTGTTTCAAAGAGAGACAACTGCAGGGCATGGTATCTGATCCAAGAATGTACCTCCACCCTCGAACCACCAAAATAAGTTGGAGCGGGTGATTTCTGCCTAACTCTCTTCAGTGCAAACAATAAAGGAATGGTGCAAAAGTTACCATTACAGCTTGTGACACATCTTAAACACTCTGCTCTGTCTCCCTCCATCTCTCCTCCTGGGAATGGAGAGCCAGAAAATGGGCCAAAAGCTACAGAATAAATAACAAAGATATTGGGAGGGGGGGTGCTTCAAATGAATGCTAATTCTACTATCACCCAGCACCCCCAATCACCACCACTCCTGCACCCCACCACTCACAACTTTGTTCACATATTGATGTGTTCGGCAATCAACTTCAATGGCACGAGCCATCTTGTGGGAAGAGAGAGGATGAGCAAGCCAGGGAATGGTGAAAGAGGGAGAGTGAGCAAGCGGGATAAAGAGGGGGAAAGTGAAATGGTGGTCCCAGATTATTTCTTCACTCGAGCCCAACCACTGCTTTCATTAGCCCCCCGATTAATTAGCCTCCTTGAGCTCATTTGCAAGTCAATGGCTATGGCTGTAGGACCGGCGGCTTTGAGCCGGAGCACCCCTGTGATCTCTGGGTGCTCCAGCCCCTCCACCCCTCACACACTGGATGCAAGCCTTCCTGACAATTAGTACAAAAGAGATTCATGCTCCGTATAGCCAATACATTATTCATATTTTCTCCTCACTTAAATAAATCATAATGTTCTTGAGGGTTTTACTTAAACAACATGCCTTCTCTCCCTCTCTCTCCCAGCTACAGCCCACTGGTATCATCATCCGAATGAATTTGGTTTGCAGTGACCTTGCCCCATTTTTGGGTTACTTCCTTAGCAGTGAAACACATGAAGACCCCACCCCATTCTCTCTATAAGATGATCATTGTGGGTCTGAGTTTGTCCACTAGTCTACCCTGTCATATCTTAAAACACAGATCAGAGCCCATGCCTTCAACTTCTAAGAACTCAAGTTTCCGATTTATTGAAATAGCGCCTCGCTTTTATTATGCAGTCGGTTTTGATGTGTCTCTTTTTTCCCACAGACACTTGGGTTGAAAGTCTTCCTGAGCTCTGACTGCTCCCAGAGAAAGCAAGCCAAGACTTCATCTAGAGAATTGCGGACCTCAGTGCCTCTTATGTCCTCTGCACTGATCTGTTAGCAGTGTTGTGCTGGACCAGAGCAGTCTGGGCAGAGCAGAGCAGCTGTCTCAATGATTTAGCAGCCCTTTGTACTATTATTCATCTGATTGGTGGGAGTCAGTGTCCAGCTGAGGGCCTGCATCTTTTATGACCACTTGCAGTCCATTCAGACAAAGGTACCTCATGGAATACGTTCAGCACATGTTTATTGATGTATAGGGCTGCATATTGATTTTGAACATCTTTATTTCATTGTGACATGGAAAAGACTTTCTGCGCTAAGATATGAATTTCTTGATTACCCTTTAAACTGTCTGTCTTGCTTTTTCCATCTTGTTGACGTTGATTTCATTGGACAGACCCTGTCATATTTCCCGTCGTACTTGTCGTGTTAGTTAATCCATCAGTGCCTGTCTGACAGCTGTCTTTTTGGCTCTAAACTCATTTGGAAAGTTACACTGTACGCTTCAAGGTATATAATTCCCCACTTTCTCCCTTAGAAGTTCCTCAGCTTCACTTTGGCTATTGTATATTTGAGTGTTACTCCACCATCGCAGGGTCCGTGAGATCTGAGGCTTCACATAGACACAGCTAGCCTGTCACTTGAGACTGGGTTGAAACAGGTAGTGCAATTAGCCAGCAGAGAACATGTTTATCTGTCAGCCCAAAGACAGGATAGGACGGCTTTGAGGAGAAGAGGGGGTGGGGGGATCGCACTCCTCCTTTTAACTTTGTACAGGCTATTAGACAATTTCACAGAACTCATTTTCAGATACAAAAAGGGGAATGCGGGTGCTTCCATTGCCACCCCCCCTCCCAATTAGGAGAAGAATCCCCCTTCTTCAGCATTTATTACACCTATTCAGTATTCTGGATGCTGCTATCAGTTTTCCATAACTAGGCTGCACAAAGAGCAAATGCTCCATTTGGTGTGATTTGTTGCCCCGCTTGACCACTTCTTTCTCTCGGCCAGGCTGGCTAAGCACTGTGGAATGGGGAACCCCTGCTGTTTTATCAAGTCTGCTGAATCGGTAATGAAATAAGTGAGGGTGACAGTGACATGGAGGGAGGGGAAGTGGAGGTAAGAGCAACAGACCGCCTTATTTGAATCATTTAAGCAAGATGCAATTACGGCTACACTCAGTGCAGAGGAAACAGCCCATTTTAAAGGCAACACAAATCAGTGAGCACAGCGATGGTGATGTGTTTGACAGAAGTGCCAGTTAGTGGTATACGGCTGCTCTAGAGGATCATTACACACCCTGTAGACAATACATTATCACCAAAAGAGAGGAATGAAAACAAGGCAGTGGGAGGCAAGGAGGGGCCACTGGGCCATCTGTATTATGGCTTTGGAAGGCCATTCGGAGATGGAAACTGACATTTTGCTTTTCATGTTTCAAGTACTCGTCTATGCTTTTGGTACTTTTGCACACTTTAAAATATATCCCAAAGTGCCAAATTCTTCTAGCTGTGAAGACTTCATGCTACAATCAGATTGTGATGTGACATGGCTATTGCAACCATTAACTCTAAGCACACCCTCCCCACAATCACATGTATAATGTATGTGTGTGTGTGTGTGTGTGTGTGTGTGTGTGTGTGTGTCCTTCTTGGTTGTGAAAATGAATACAAGACCCAAAACACTACGTACGCTGCACATTAAGATAAATAACACATAGTGTGGGTTTTTTAGATATATTTCATTGAAAACTACACAAACAATAATAAATTTAACGACATATTTACTGTTCAAACTGATAAGTTTTATTGTTTATTGTGAATATACACTTATCCTGAATTTGATGCCTGCAACATGTTCCAAAAAGTTGGGACAGGGTCATCTTTATAAATCTGCTCCATCAACTTTTTTTCAACAACAATCAGTAGGTGTTAAGCAACTGGGGACTGTAAAAGTTTTAATTTCAGTTGCTCAGTCCAGCATTTCTGGGACCTCTGTTTTTGTATCCTGGGTTTCATAATGCGCAAAACATTTCGAGTGTTAGAAAGGTCTGCACTGCAGGCAGGCCAGTCTAGTACTACCACTCTTTTCCATTAATCCATGCTGTTTTAACATATGCTGGATATTTCCTATGGAACTAAGCCCTGGAAAAGATGTCTAAATGGCAGCATTTGATCCTCCAAAACCTTACAGTACCTTTAAGCAATACTGATATTTTCACAGATGTGCAAACCGTTGATGCCATGGGCACAAACCCACCTCCACACCATCACACATGCTGGATGTAGAACTCTGTGCTGGTACCAACTTTGTTTCTAAACTGTTGGATAATTTACTATTTTTCAAAAAGTATAAACCCTCACCCCATCCTTGATCTGAACTGAGACTTTCAAGGAATTCCCTTACATAACCAATAATCATACTATCACCTGTAGCCAATTAACCTGGGGAATTATCCAAACAGGTGTTTCTTGAGTATTCCACAACTTTTCTGGTCTTTCAATATGATGAGGTTAAGTTCAGTGTTATGTTTTACAGTGTACAACCCTTTGAGATGATTGGAAGATTAATCTTATTGGGAGTGTTTCTTTGATTTACTTTCTGTTCCCTTTTTTAACACTTAAGTATCCCAAACAAAGGTTACAATGCACGTAAAAGTATTTCAGTCTTCAGTCTATTTTTCTATTTTCTCTGTAGATAGATAGATAGATAGATAGATAGATAGATAGATAGATAGATAGATAGATAGATAGATAGATAGATAGA
>JAOWBC010001486.1:888807-902094 GCA_028566105.1 Hypoplectrus providencianus
ATGATGATGATGATGATGATGATTATTATTATTATTATTATTATTATTATTATTATTATTATTATTATTATTATTATCTTTTTTTAGAAGAATATAATTGCAGTTTTCCTGTAACTGAGCAGAAACTCAACTCATGAAGTGCCTTACATAAAAATTACTAAACAAAATCAAATAAACATTAAATCTGTCACCAGGCTCCTGGGTAAATAACAAAACAAAAACAAAAACAAAAACAAACAAACCAAAAAAAAAAAACTCAAAGAAATAAAAAAAAAAAAAAACCGGGGAAGTAAAAAAAAAAAAAAAAATCCAGGCTAGCAGCGTGGACTATAAATACAGACATTGGAACAGTAAGAATCTTGCTGGCTTGCATATTGATAGATTATATGTAAAACAGTAGATCAGAGGTTTAGGTTCAATGTGAATGTGTATAGTTAATAAAGAAAAGCATACTGTGTGGAATTGGAACATTTCTGAATGTGGCACCCCCTGTTGGTGATCTGAGGAAACTCCTCATTATGCTATAGACCAGGGGTCTTCAACGTTTTCCAGGCCAAGGACTCCCAAACTGATGGAGAGATGGAGCAGGGACCTCCTACTTTTATATAAAATTGTGTGTTATATTAAACTGGTCCTATAGTGCCTTGTAGAAATGTACCTTGTTATTGCATTCACTACTAAGATATTCAAATATATTTTATATACAGCCTTAGGGCCTTGATTGTTTTCCCCTTAATCCCCAAGACCTTAAACAACAGCTGTATAACATTTAAAAATAAGTCCATTCAGTTCAGTTCAGTTCAGTCTATCAAATTTGATTTCAACATTCCTTCATTTAAATGTTACCTTTTGGCAGTAAGTGGTTGAGGTGCCAGAACTTGAAAAGTTCTGTAAGATAACTGAGCCCATGCCCCAGTAAAGTTGCCCCTGCCTCTGAAAGAAGTTGCATAGCACATCCCTGCCATTAAGTTGTTTGCTCAGCAGAAAGGTGCTTTCAGGGAGATAGGTTGTATCTATCAATATGTTTCACCCCTGACCTACACAAGTCACTGCAAGGTCCCGGATTAACCTAGATCTGCTCATCCCACTATAAGGGAGCATAGGGCAGAAAACAAGCCAAGCTGGCTGGAGCAGGAGGCCCCTGCTGAGCTGGGCCCTCTGTCACTGGGGCCAAGAAATATGGCCTATCTGCTGTTTGTCTCTGCCTCAGTGTTGTTTTGCAAGTGTGCTGTGGCTACAGGTCAGCGGAGCCCCAGCATCAGACAAGCTCTGTCTCTGTCTCCCAGATATATTTGTAAAATAAATAAAGGGGAAGGGCTGAGGCCTGGCTCATGTTTTGACTTCATCATTTATATTTTGTTCGTTTTGTACCCCCACACGACAACCATTTTCTGCTGGAGTGGCAGGATCTTTGTGGATAAAAGAAGATAGTGCCGCAATCACTCTGGGTGAAAGCTAAAGGAGGACAAGTTCAATGCTCAGTCGAATTGACCACAATCACTTGAGATTTCAGATTCGGAGCTTGATGATCCTTTGTTGATCAGCTGCCTTCTTTTCTCCTGTGAAAATTACAATAATTGGACATGAGATAATAAAACTAAACTACTAAGTGACAAAGCCTATTGAATATTACACTTAGTCTGAAGCATGTCTTCCATACCAATACAATACAACTGTGAAAATAAACTAAAAATTTGAGGTCAGTTAAATTATTACAAACAGGCTGAGGTGTTCTCAAGGCAGTAATAACTCACTGCAGACCCTGCGACACCTGAACCCAACCCATAGCTTTGTTCCATTGTGCTAAACTTAAATCAGAATAAGAGGTTGCCTTTGCAAATATACTGCAGAATTTACACAGTCTGAAGCTCTATTTAGAGTTTCTTGAGCTTTTTGATATTTTTGTTGTTGCTGTTGTTGGTTTTTCATGTACATGACTGACCAGCCTCACTTATTTTCATCCACCGTCACGGACTGTATTTTTCACATGCCGAGGGTGTCCTGGAGCAAGACGCTGATCCCAGTGGGTGTGTGTGTGTGTGAATTAAATTCACCAGGTGGCAGAAACCACTACTCTAAATGTGTGATGATTCTGGAGCATGTATGTCAGTATATGTGACGGTGCAGCTCTCCAGAAAAGTATTTTATTTTGACATCTTTGTTCCCTATAGTGAGTGGCTAAGTGACAGAGACGGAGCCATGATCAGAGCAGAGAATGAATTAGCTGAGAAGTTTTGTTTTTTTTAAATGTAGCAAGCATTTTTTTTGCCATACAACTTCTGAAATGAATGGGGCACCTCTGCTGAGTTGGGTTGGTTTGAAACAATTCAGCCAAAAATAGAATACATTTTCAAAACGATTAACATTTTGCAAAGTTTTGAGTCCGTAACCATGTGAAGATAATGATTGGTTGCTTTTATGCAACCTGGAAATTAATTCATCTTTGGTTTTAAAGAATTACTAAACCATATCAGCATGTAATGATAAAGGGTTAATACAGGCTTGTAAAAATAAAAATAAAAATTCATAGGCTACCAGGCATATCATGACTGAAATAAATTTGATATGGCTGAGCATTTCCCCCTTGTAAACACACTGTACTAATGCATCTCAAGGAAAAAGATTTATACAGCCATGGTTTAATATGTCTTATCATTACTATTATTATTAATACCAACTTGCACGATGACACTCTATTAAACAAGTAATAAACCTTTTTTTTCCTATGTCAACAGCACAAAACTATTTCTAACAAAGCATCAAGGAAATTGGGATTTTTTTTCTGTAGGGTCTGCAGTTTAAATGTGTCCTTGTATATTATACTAAAGATTGATTAATGTTTGTGGCTTGCCCAATCATTTGACAAGCATAATTTTCCATATGAATAACCTGCTATTGGGAATTTAACCACAAATCCAATTATTGGCCTCACGAATGAAAGGGTTTTTAAATCTGAAAGAAAGGCCTGCCTTCCCACAATGATACACAGCCACAACCTTTCTATTTCACTAATTGGTTAATCCATACGGCAGAGGAGAGCTGTGTGAACAGGTGAGAGCGCCGGGGCATCATGTTCACACTAAGATCCACAATGAGAAAAAAAGAATAGTGGTATTTGCGCTAAACAGCCAGCATTCAGTGTCCTTAAGTCTGTCCTTGACCGAGCTGGGGCGCAACCACAACAAACCACTTAGAAAAGGGAAATTAAATAGAACAACCACAATAGCATGGAGAGAAAGCATACGTGGCAGGGGTTTTCCTCAGTGTCATCCTACAAGGTCAAAACAAAAATAAACAAAAAAAAAAGCTTTATGTATTTCTCTGGTCCCTAAAAGACTTAAAATTTACTCAAGAAAATTATCATGCCAACTGAGCTACGTTAGCATTGCATTAATTGATGGATAGTTTGAAGATGATAAATCATAGCTGTTAACTTGTCTTATTGACTCATGCCCCCTGCTGGTATATTTTAACAACTGAAAAAAGTGAACCTTATCTTAAATAAGTAGAAAGTACAGTAACACACATTGAAAGTGAATCGAAACACACCTGAACCATAAAAAAAACAGGAATTCATTTGCTGCTTCAAAAGCCTCCACTCTTTGTTTTTCAGGCTTTTAGAACAGGCTGGCTGCAGGTACTTACTTCAAGTTGTGTCAGTGTTCAGGTTCTTCCCAAAGCTGTTGGTTGTGATCGGGGGTCCATGCTGCCCTGTCAGGTTCTTCTACAAAAAAAAGCAGCAGTCCACCTCCAATTCCAAAGTACATTCTAGCTACACTGAGCAATGATTCCCAACCAGGGATGCCTCTTAATTTCCATCCCTGCACAGTCCTTTTGCACCACAGATTGAATTGATCTGATCCTGCAATAAAGGTATTGTCACAGTTATCAATTAGTGCCGATTGTATGACTGCACCTGAATATCAGCGAGAGACTCCAACCAAGGTCAAGTTAGCCTGTGAACAGAGAAGTTGAAATTATTAGCTAAACTAGACGGTTCACACACCAGCGTATGTTACTTCAAGTAGCAATTCAAACTCCACTTTTAGGATCATTTCAAATAAGGACATTCAGGAACGAGGCTGTGTGGGTACATCCAATAAAAAAGGGCCGCTGAGAGCCGCTGTAACACAGTATGAATGTAAGTTTTCATAGTATTCTCTGCCTGCAAATTTACAAATTTGAATGTACTACATTTGATTCTTAGTGTTTTATGCCCAATTCAAATTATAAATGAGTGCATCTTTACATGTCATTCAAACTGTACATTTTCAATGTATCTGCCAAGTAGAATTTAAAGAGTGTACACTGACAGTAAAAGTTTGATTACTGTTTTTTAAACATAATTTGCGCAACATTAACAGAGCACTGTATTCTATTATATCTATTACATATTTATTTTATATTTGGTATCATCTCTAAAAAACATAGAATACTAAATATCTTATATAAGTACAGTCTAAAAACACTTCAAACACCAATACTTCAAAAAACAAGTTATTGTACTTTAGAATCATACTGTATGTTACTGTGTCACGTGAACCCTACATGAAAGCTTTTTTGACTGAAATGTATTTATAATATTGTCAATGAATACTGACATGCAGTTAATGATTCAATGAATAAGACAAAACTTGCTGGTCAGAGTGAACAACTTTTTCTCATCTTTCAGCAGAGTATGAAGCTTGGTAACTTAATTGATGTGTTGACATTTTATCTCATCCACCATTCTAGTAAATACAGGACACATCGTACAATACAATACAATAGGAGCCTGAGCTTGTGCGGGAGGTGAAGCGTTACCGGCTAGGTATAGTTGCACTCACCTCTATGCATAGCCTGGCCTCTGGAACCATACTCCTGGATAGAGGTCGGACTCTCTCCTTTCCAGAGTTGCTTAGGGTGTGAGGCGCAAGGTAGGTGTGGGGACACTTTTAAGCCACCAGCTTAGCACCACTGTGTTGAAGTTCTCCCCAAAGGAAAAGATTCCATCCAGGGACACCGTAGTTATTCTGGAGGACTTCAATGCTCACAGCAGTAGTGGTGTAACTTGGAGGGGGGTGATGGAGAGGAATGACCTGCCTGAACTGAACCTTGGTAGTGTTTTTTATTGGACTTCTTTGCTAGTCACAGACTCGTCACAAACACCATGTTCAAACATAGTTGCCCATAAGTGTACTTGAAACCAGAGCACCCTAGGCCAGAGATTGATGATTCATTTTGTCATCATGTCATCAGATCTGCGGCCACATGTTTGGGCTCTCTGGGAGCAGAGACATAAACTGATCCCCACCTGGCTGTGAGTCGGATCTGGTGAGGGTGGGCTCCTGTCTGCAGGGTCCTCAATTCACACCTCTGGAAGAATTTTGCCTTTTTCCAGGTGAGGTAGCCGCAAGACTGGGACTTACATGTGCCTTTGGTCCCCTGGTTGTATCGGACTGCAATGCAAATGTCCACCAAGTGCACCACTGCTTTGGAAAAACTGGGACTTTGTGTTGGACATGTGTCTTGCCTCTAATCTGCAAGAGTTCGTTTCTTCCCCTCTTGCTTGCTAACCACAGCTCATTGCAATGGTTTGGTGTGTGTAATATGTGTGTGCACCATGCATGCACACACAAGTGTGTCATGTTGGCATCCATCTTTGTTGACATCATTGTGGACTGGTGAGCTGGTCTGCAGATTTTAAAACATAAATTAAATTAAAATATTTGGTTAGTAAGCTCGTTTGGTTTTAAATATACTATCATTTCAGTCTATGCATAAACACAACAAAGGTTAAGGCCAAATTTTAAAAAAAAGTACTGTCTGACAGCACATTTTCTGCTGAATCTAACAAAATCATATAATCATCACACCTCCACTCAAAACAAGATGGTTTCATTAAATGTCTTAAAATTGAATGTGGATTTATGTTTTCCAAACATTTCATTTTGTTTCTCTTTACTCTAATTTCATGTGCCATTTAAAGGACTTTAATTTACCTCTAATTATCATCGTTTTTATTCAGTTTCTAATAGAACCTGAATAGACATTTGGATCCTGAGTGGATGGGTATTTACCTCTTGCAATTTTGTTTTCTACATTTGTTTTATCTTCATCATTTTTGTTATTTGCTTTGTGTTGACACATTATGTTATAAATGACTTTGTATAAGCCCTCTGGGTGTCTTTCCTATCCTTAACAATTAATATCAACTTTTACTGTGTAATATTTAACCTTAACCTTTGGGCAAAAAATACTAAATCAAACAAATACACTGCCTCACATCAGTGCTCCAGCCAGAACAATCGTCCTTCAAAGCAAACTGTGTAAAAACTGCATTTCCTTCTATTTCCAGCGTTTGGCATGGACCTATATGTTGGAATTTGGTCATTTGATGGAAGTTGAATTTATTCCTATTTATCAGTGTGTTGGCCTTCCGCCCCAGCCTTGCTAACAAACTGGAGAGCATCGGAAAAGAGCTGTTCAAGTTGATGGAGACCAGAGGCAGAAGAAGGTCACAGCTGCCCAAAAGTAGCTCATCCCTTTGTAGGAGCTTCACATCTCTATTATCATTGTCTGCTGACTGTGAATGGATTCCACACAAGTTAAAGTATTTTTTTCTTCCTTATCCATTTCCTGCTTTGGCTAGCATCATGACATACAGTGAGGGAAGTAATTATTTTATCCCTTCCCTATTTTTGGATTTTTGCTTTTGTTTCCAACCCCTTCCTTTTTATAAATAGTGATATATAATTTCAACAACTTTTTTATATTGTTGTCATTATTATCTCCCTAGTGACGTTGTTCATATAACTGATCCCACAAAAATATGTGACTTTCCATGACTGTTAACACAAATTAATTGCAGGTGGCATTATATTTTTGACACTTGCCACAGGCATGAAAAAATGCCAATGTTAAATCAACAGGAGCTCTTATTAATGCTGGACACACATTTTCCCTGGTTCAACAATGTCACTCAGTGAGTCGTAGTGGTCGTAATGGTTAACCAAAGGTGGATGTGGAGAACTGGATTTGAGTTTTTGCTTACACCAAGGTCAGAGACTTTGTAGCCTTAGTTCACATATACTGCTGCTTTTGTTAGAACGACGAATCACATGTATGCATAATGACGTTGAAACTACATGAAACATTCTGCTGCACAAATTCTTCAATACTAACCACTAACATTTGTACTGTGTCCCAAATTTGTCAAATTTACTATAATTTGAATGTGAAATATTTATTCATCAGAGGCATCTTCATGTAAATTGATTATATATATATATATATATATATGTTTTTTATTTATTTAGCTTTTTTTTTTTAAAGAAAACTGTTAATTGTGTGAGCTATCAAGACAGTCAATATCCAATGGAGAGAAGCATAAAAACATCATCATAGCGGTGCATGCTCTGTGACGCAGGGCTCTTGTGATAGCTGTGCAGCATTGATGCAGGGGGTGGGGGTAGGAGAACATAACAAATTACCACCTCTTCTTGCCCTTGACAAGGTTTCCTGATTTTGAACAACCTATTCTTGATAGTGCTCGTCTCAGAACTTGCCTTTTGTGTTCAGTCAACAATGAGAACATGTCATTAGTTAAGGCTAAACTCAACTGTAACCTTGCTCGCTCTTAAATATATCTCCTCTGCAGTAATTCATCATAGCGGACAGAAGCTATTGAATGATCCGCTTGGTTTGCATGAATTTACATGTGGCCTGTCTTCAGTGCTCCAAAAAATATTCACTGTGAAGTAACTAATAACTGAATTTATACCAGTTGCACTTTTTTTTTTCTAGAAATCTCAAACTGACTGTCACTGTAGAGCTGTTTATTCACTTAAAATATCTGTCTTTTGTAAAACAACAGACATAATTAACATTCACAAAGCACATAAGACTAAGACAATTATACGAGATGTCAAAATATGGTGTTTCACCACTACACACGAGACTGCATAACTTGACCGGTCTTTGACTGATCCGGTCCAAATGTTTCCAATGTGATGAGGGTCCAGCCCTGAACATTCCTACATGTCCTCCCCGCCCCATGTTTTACACCTGGCCCCAGAAGAAGGTTTCAAGTAGAGGCACGAAATTTGGTACACAGATGTATCTTGATGAGACAGACAAAAAAAGCCTCTCAACAGGAAGTCAACTATCTTGGATTGAATATGGCATTTTCGGACATTTTTGCCATTTCACATTTCGTACCTTAACAAAATTTCACTTGACTTCAAACTTGGTCAGTACCATCACAAGGCCTCTGGGATCAAACGTTATCAAATGCATAGCAAATCATTACTCTACTTTGGCCGATCTGGTTCAAACTTTTCTTGATAGATAAGAGTCCAGCCCTGACCAGTTCTACATAACAATATTTCAAAAAGACCCGCCCCTTTTTATTTAACCACGCCACTATCATAACTAAAGAACCATTTGTTGCACAAACATGTATGATTTTGATTACAATGACGACTCAATCAATCAAATCAAATCAATCCCTCAGCAGAGCATCCATGTTTGAGGGATGATTGATTACCAAACCTTTATGATTTGGCGCTCCCCCTATTTTGTAATTAATAAACCATGTGTCCTACAGTCTTTAGTGAGCTATCAATGACCTCAGCAGAGACCTCCTGATTTTTAGTTTTTGTTTTTTCCGCCCCTTTACCTCCACCACGCCCCCCTTTCATAATTCAGCCCACAAAACACTTTACACTTTTACAGAGGTACTGATGCTGTTAGCAGGAATTTTCTTTATTATTGGCATTGCTTTGCCCTGCCCCCTAACTTGGCCACGCCTCCTTTCATGAATCTTGACCTATTTGTCACAGATTCTTCTTGAAGGGGGGCGACGTTCGCGATACCCGGTTTGGGCTGGCTTCCCCAAGTTCCACATGTGGACGAGGGCCCATTCAACGCTGCTTGCAGCTTTAGTCATTATACTGTTGCTGTTATAAATAATTAAAGGATTAAATTTGAAATATCAGTCGGGAATCACAAAGAGATACACAGCAGGCCAACTAAAGCCAGCACAAACAAACACTTATTTCTGCACCTGTCTATAAATGTTCACAGTCCTAAAAAAATGAATTATTCAGACATTTTAAAGTGCAAATATTGCCATAAACCATGCCAAACACTGTATCTAAACCCCCTTCAGAAATCCTTGACCCACGCTCCCCTCTTAGAATTTGGAGAGAGATCTTAAAGGTTTGTGCATAACAACTGAAAATAGGAACTAAAACTTACTCCTTTTGGTTTCTTCAAATCTCTTCTCCTCAGTAGATAACATGAATTTATTGCATTATAGGCATGGTGCTGAGATATTGTATTATCTGG
Organism: Hypoplectrus providencianus; assembly: GCA_028566105.1. Lineage (NCBI taxonomy): Eukaryota > Metazoa > Chordata > Actinopteri > Perciformes > Serranidae > Hypoplectrus > Hypoplectrus providencianus. The sequence goes on from JAOWBC010001486.1 coordinate 898,138, forward strand.
ACACCAGATGTTGAATAGTAGATTTATGCCAGAGTCACATTCATTTCCAAGGCCATCGCAGACGGGCTGGTAATTAGCTGTCATGAAAGAGGCCTTTACAGAACCACGGCCATCAGACTGAGGAACGAGCAAAACAGTGAAGGGAGAAAGACAATTCTGAATGCATACATCCCCTCAGTGTTACGCAGCCCACCTTTTGGGAGACTTTTTAGAGGCTCTAATATAATAAAATATGTCAATTTTTAAAGGGGGGTCCCTTGACCTCAAGAAATGTTATGCTCATCCTATGCAGTTTTTCTCATGCGGTAAATGATTATTTTATCATTTTAAATAATGCTGCATGCTGGCAGGCCTAAACAGCATTTGCATTGCATAAACTGCTTTGAGCTGAGAGTCTTATGGAGTCAGTTAGCCCAATTTCATTCATTTGTGATGATGTTAGTCCCCAAGCAACTATTTTAATGTAGCGGACAGAAATCTTTAAAACTTGACCTTGCTGTGTAAAATGTTTGGCTGTGACCTCTAGGATAATAACAGCCTTGTGAAAATTTACAGCCACAAAACCGAGACATTAACAGATTTTTAGTTTAAAAAAAACAAAAAACCTTTTGATTTCTTGGTTGCAGAAGGCAACCAAAAAGCCCCATTACCAGGGTTGTGCTTCCATATCTGCTGTAATTGCTTCAGATGATAGATTGGTGCAGAAATTCCCCAGTAGCTGCTGTATTCTGATGTATGAAACCTTAATGCAATGCAGAATCTATCACATTATTTGACAGATGTAACAACTCCATACTCTTTTTTAACTAGAACATTTTTGCGTTATGTTAACTGATGATAACTGCAAAGTGGACATAAACTTGTATGGCCGAATCACGTATTGGTCATTGACTTATAGAGGAAGGAGACATTAAGACACAAAGGGAGAGAGCACTTTCAGGAGCATAGAGGAGATAACGGCAGAGGCATCAGAGAAATGTGAGGGAACAAGGTTATCCCCGTTCTGGAAGTGTGTCAGTTGGCGAGGGGTGAGGAATGGTGGGGCCGTTCTCCCGTTATCAGCGTCTAGGTTGCACCGGATCAGGGTCAAGGGGAACAAGATGAGAGGGAGAGCCGGGGGGGGGAGGGGCAAAGTGCGAAGGGAGAAGGACCACACCTGGTGAAGGCACGCTTCAGGCGAGTAGTGGAGGGAATGCTATGCTAACACAAGCCAGAAGAAGCCAAAGCGGAAGAGTTTAGGCAAAGCTGCACAGCCAGTTCTAACCTTGACATGTGTCCCAACTGACGCAAATACAGTAGGCCAAAACTAAACTGCAGTGTGTTTGTACGATGTGTGTGTACTCTCCACAGAATGTTGACAGATGAAGTTAGTTGAACTTAGATATATAACTCACAAAAGAAGTAATCCTATTGTTTACTTTACTTTTGTTTCAAAAACTGCAGGATACACCTTGATAGCTAGAGGTTTGCAATTGTGAGATATTTCCTTTTTTTTCTTAATATATTTAAATGTTTGTTGTAATGGCAATGCTTATGCAACCATGTTCTATATGGGACATGCCTTGCAACTGTTATAATGAAATATTGAAACAGATATTTGATTTAATGTTTAGAAATGGTCATATAAAACTATAGGTACTCCATTTCCAACTGTATTAAGACTCAGAAAAACAAATGATTTACAACGTCAGCATCAGCTTAGGCAGAGTTTACCATAAAGGCTATATTCAAGTCTTCTTCAATACAGCGTGATATTCATTTTCCTTAGCGCAGTCCTATCTAGAATAAATTTTTGCCTTATCCATTTTGATGGACAGTGACACAGTGCATTATGTGTTGTCATGCAAAGACTCTATAGTGTGTTTTAACTTCATCTGAGTTAATTAACAAATTAATTATTCTAGCTCCGGATCTGTTCTGCGGATGCACCAGTTGCAAAACAACAATATGACAATCGCTGTAAAATACATTTCCACTGACCAAAAGCAGAAGTCTTCAGAGCAGCAGTCCACAAGCCAGTGGTTGACGATGTGGTGTATTTTCATAATACAGGACAAAATATTCTTCAAACAACTCAACTCGCTGAATCAGCTCTTTGCGTATTTGGGTAGTTCATAGATCTGATGTCAGAACTGTTCCATCCAGACAAAGGTGACACAGAACATTTCACAGAACTGAAACAAGGTCATTTTTGAAATAACACGCAATAGTACTCACACAGAGCTTCTCAGAAAGATGAACGACCACAAAATATTAAACGTTATTCAGAGCAGCAAACGGCTATGCTTTCATCTTTATACCATGCAGTGATGGAGTCTTACAGCAATTATTATTATTAATATGTATATAACTGTCGGGTAAAAACAACTTGAAACATCTCTTTACAATTATTAGGTCCAGGGACAGTTTGAGAAGTTTTTCTTGGTGCAGCCTACAAAGATGCTCCTGGTTATTATACATTTTATAGATTTCTATCATTAATTTATTAATTTATTTTATCTGTTGATCAGTTTCTTGCTATCATAAAGGGTATATTTTTTTAGCTTTATTTTTAATCCTTTACAAGTAATTGGCTGTAAAGTAGTCCAAGTTTTTGATTGTATTGTGTAAACTATCCCGTTTGCTAAAACCTTTGCTTTGCCTAAATGAATAATTAAATACAGTTGACATGACTTCATTGACATAAAATGTATGATCGTATTTGTAATTTGTAAAATATAATGGATATTAATAAATGGCTCTGTTTGAAACTGTTTTCTTACACAACATGAAAGGCTGGTCGCATTAAAAGACAGACAGTTACAACATGTTCAGAAAGCAGAATGGATGATCGTGAAGGCTGCTGGCTGCAGTGCCTTCAGGACTTGTGTGTCTCCAGGACCCTGAAACAGAGTGGAAACATTGTGACTGACCCCTCTGACCCCTATAGACACTTTCTGAAACATTCTCTTATCGACAAGGCCTGGCACCCCCAGTGCAACTGACTCTAATGAGTAGACACTGCATATTGCATTAATTAATATTACCATGAATGCTCAGACTCTGAATCTGACACATCAAATCTGTTGGATTATTATCTCTGTAGATAAATTAATTGTACAGTAAAGGTGGACTCAATTGTGGAATTGCACCATAACACAGAGAAAAAATTCACAGTGTTTGAAGCACACCGTCTTTATACTTTGAACATCTCCACATTCCTTCCAAAGTCCCTGTAAATGACAATAATTATGATAAACATGATTCTGTGATTGAGATGAAGAGAAGATAATAGAGAAAACGAAAAATTGAAAAGAAAATGAGCTTGTGATCCAGTCATCAGCACAAATAGCTTAAAGTGAGTCAGGTGGGTGAAAGCTGGGGTGGTATGGCTCACCTTGTGTTAGCGTGCAATGGCTGATAGCATTTAGCAACAATAGCGCTACATGTATGAGCAGACCGCTGTGTTAATGTGTGTATGTATAAGTTCAGCTGATGTGATGCCTTTAATGGCTTTATGTTCCAGTCTGAGCCTACACTTGAAGTGCCCTATGTCAGACGTCCTTGAACACACACGCTGTTCATCACACACACCAAAATAATCCTTTCAACAACAATAATGCAACCTGACAATAAAATGTTACTGTGATCAATCACGAGTGATGTACATGCTAGTCTCCAACATCATTCTCATGGTGTACTGCGATGACCCGAACCCACTGACTTCTGCAAGGTAATCAATATGTGTAACACTGACTTACTGTATGGTTGGGAAAATGAAAGACATGGCAAAAATATGGGAAACTTAAGCAACGAGTAATTCACTGGAATTCATGGCCATCACTGATATGGTTCTTCAATTTTTACATGTACATCTGATGTATTATTATTTGTATTTATTTAGATTGCCTTCTCTGGGTCGGGGATGAGGTCCTGCCTCAAGTGGAGGAGTTCAAGTATCTCGGGATCTTGTTCACG
>JAOWBC010001486.1:917721-930528 GCA_028566105.1 Hypoplectrus providencianus
GGGTTGTGGGGTTGTGGGAGGGGATCTAGTTTCCGGTGGAGGTGGTCACGCAGGGCGACGGGCCGGTCCTGTAGCTGGTCAGGCTGGATTTGCAGGAGTGCAAGACTGCTTTGAATAGGAGGGGGAGCTGCTCCAGTGGGACATTCACCAGCTTCCCTGCAAGCAAGTTAGAGTTCATTTAAATTATTCTCAGGGTCAACTTACTCATCTGTATTACCATGAGTGTTGATCACCCACTGAGTATGACTTTATTGTTGCACTAAGTTTTAACCAGAACAAAGAGATCAGAGCACATTACCCCTGCTCTTAAGTCTGTCCACTGGCTCCCAGTCAGCTACAGAATAGATTTTAAAGTTCTGCTGCTGGTCTACAAATCACTAAATGCTTTACGTCCAGAATACATGAAGGACATGTTAGTAGAGTATAAATCCAGTAGAGCACTGAGATCTACTGACTCAGGTCAGATAGTGGAGCAGAGTACAAACTAGACATGGTGAAGCAGCTTTTAGCTATTATGCTGCACACAACTGGAATAAACTACCAGCAGAACTGAAATCAGCCCTGACTGGTAAGCACTTTTAAATCCAGGTTAAAAACATTTATCTTTTCATGTGCGTATGGCTGAGCTCCGAAGAGTTTTTAATTATACTCTTACTGTTAAATGTTCTGCTTTTATGTAAAGCACATTGAGTTGCCAATTGGTATGAAATGCGCTATATAAATAAAGATGCCTTGCTTTGCCTAAAGGAATTAGTGCTGTTAAAATTTTTGTTTAAAAACATAACAGGAAGTCAAAAGACTTCTCTCATCTAAGTAAAGATCTTGCTGTCTGTATTTGAGCATACACACATGCTGCAGAAAACGGGTTAATTTTCAGAGCACATGGATATAAATCCGTAGGAGGAGTAACTAGGAACCACAGAGGTCTTAGCAGTATCTGAAACATGCATACATTTCTAACGCTGCCAGCATCCAAGGGCAGCAGTGCTCTTTACACCGTACATCAGACAAGCATTGGATTTCACAACAAAAGTTGGGACTACTGTGCTATACAGTATTTAGAAGCCTTACCTGCGATGCATCTGATCTCCGGGAGACACATCATGATCTCAGGGAAGCGTTTGGGCTGGTGGGGGTACTTGTATTCAGTGTAATCCTGACACACATACCAGTAGCGTTTGTTCAGCTGCTCCAACTGGGAAATGTTGGACAGTCCTCTGATATCTGTTGACATACGAAGGACAAGAGATAATCATGTAAAGAATACTATAAAGTTTAAGAAAAGCCTAAACTCACAAAGAGAGGAGCTTGCATTGTTACCTTGGTTGAGGAAGTTGATAGCCTTCATGCAGGCATACTCCTCATTACTGATCTTCAACTGGTGAAACTTGCGAAACAGATATATCAACCTCTCCATGACTTCCATACCATCCTCGCTAAAGCTGCAGAGTCAAAAACAGACTTGTCAGTTACACTGGGTTATTGTGAATGAGACATATAATATAATAAATTACGTCTACAAAGGGTTAGGCTTTGCAACATCTGAAGCTGTTCTCCAAACAAAACAAAAGACAGACTTTCAGTTGGTTTACTGTCCACGTGTTCACATTAAAATCCACTGTCAAAATATATAAATCCCTCAAGCCCCATTATCTTAAGCTTCAATGCTTCAGTGAACAAGGCAAAAATTAGGGAGGGAATACGTAGGATCAGGCAAAAGTGCTTAACAAACGTCTTGCTAATCCCACAGCTTTTTGAAGGAGTTAGAAAGATTCGCAAAGTTTAATTCCACTCATCAAAGCTCAATTCCCTGTCTCTCTGGCTCTCACAGTCCCAATCTCTTTGCTTTAGTGCTGTCACTGTAAATCAGATATTCACTCCTAAACTACATGCAAATTGACCAAAGCAGCGGAGCGGCACTGTATATTAGGGGAATGTGTGTCATGAGGTCAGATAATTCCAGCACGATTTACACAGATCTGGACCCCCACGCATCCTTTTCTACCTTTTGAGGGACATGCATGTATTTCACATCCCAGACGGTGCTAGCCACAGCTCTGTCCTGAGGAGTCCTCCCGTTCATGGACCACTTCACTGGCCCTCATCCAACAATACTTTCTCGCTGTGATAATGAAAAATATCAAACTTCTGGAGATACTGAGCTCACGGAGTGGAACGTCTCGCCTCTCTAGAGGATTGTTGTTGCAGCAGGGAACATTTAATTCCTGATATGCACCTTTCTTCATAGTGAAATATTGAATTGGCAAGACTCACCAGGGCCTAATCTAGCATTTAATATCTTGTGTATGTTAATGGTGTGATAGCCTCCACAAAAGAGAGGTAGGAGGCAATCTCAGTTACTGTAGATGGGATATTACCGACAAATATAAATAAAGTTAAATTCCTCAATCATTCTTCTAAAATATAAATGAAGATGTTGGAAAATGTTTTTTTTACAAGCTACCATGCTACTGTACTGTAGCTGTTGTACTGTAGATGTTGTCAGACAGCTTGCAAATAACTGGTTTTACGCATCTATTTCTTGGCTTCAGTGCAGGAATGGCAATTTCCACTGTGTGTCAACACAAATATTGTACAAACATTCATGCATACAAACCAGACCCCCCTCCCTAGCTCTACACAAGTAGAAAGGAACCTTGGATTTACTCAGTTTGGAACTACCTTTGTCCATTTTTGCCTTGCTGTAATTGCTTTGGCTGTCACTGTGTCAGATCTAAACACAGTAAACTAAAAAATGAATTTGAATATAGGGCTGTGAGTCTGCAGATACACCTCACACTTCACACATAAGTGAATAAGTGGATTAATTCTGATGTGTCCATACATTGTTTAAGGAAAATCCTGCTCAGTATAACGCTAGTATTGCTGTTATATAACCATATTAAATTGCTATTACGGTAGAAATGCGTTTGCAAACAGTTATTGACAGTTAGTAAGTTTGACATCTAACTCTGTTGCGCTTTGTTGCAATTCTTGTGTATTTAGACTATCTGTCCATCATTATTGCATTTGTAAAGGAACAACAACGAAAAAGCAAACCCCAAATACTTATTCATCAGTGCAACTTAAAGTGATAAAACTTCACTTAACCTGTGTTCTTCGATGGCTACAATCTAATTGTATATGGTGAAGTCTTAGGTTAGGCATGCACTGGGTAATAAAACAACCGTAGGTAGCTGACTCCAGTCAAACTTGCTGACCCTCTTTCTCTCTATACCACTCACCCCTGCAGCTCATCATCAGACGGTGTGTACTTGGCAGTGACGTCGGCCAGGTCTCCAAAGATCTGGGCACTGTAGATGGTGAGACAGGACAGCAGGATGAGCTCCTGCCAAGTGGAGCTGAGCAGGCAGGTATAGTCCTCTATGGAGAGCTCACAGAAGAATGGCAGCTTCTTGATCCAGGAGATCTGACGAAAGAGCAGCTCGTCTGCCAGGCGACACAGCAGGGCGAACAGCTCCACCTGTGTCACTTTGTACCTGAGGTGAACAAAACGGATTAGAATGAGAAGGAATATAGGCCAAAATATCGGCGTTTATAGCATGTTCTGGTGAAGATCAACTTTAAAATTATGTAATTTGACTTCGTATTTATTATTAGGTATTCAATGCTAAAGTCACCAAGGCCACAATGTAACTCCATCTTGCTGATACTCAGCTAGATACGGGAATAAAGTATATTGTGACAGCCTGATATGTCATAAGGCTATACTGTTTATCTTGTGGATCCAGCCAGTTTATGTTTAAGCTACCCAATGGTTTAGAGCAGTGGACCCAACCACCAGTCCACGTACCGGTACCGGTCCATGGGTCATTTGGTACCGAGCTGCACGCGAAAAAAAATAACATTGTTTCTGTTTAACTGATTATCAGAGTCCAAAAAATCTTTTATTTGGAAAAAAAAAACAGATTCTCTTCTGTTTCCCGTTACAGTTCCCGCTCAATTAAGCCCACAAACTTGCTAAAAAATGAGTAAACAAACATCATGCAGTGACAACAAGCAAAACGAAACCACAAATTGAACTGGACATAAGATTGTGTTTTCCTTTGCATTTTATATTTGTTTTAATATTATATGTATTATTAGATATTCCATGCTGTTTGTACATTTTTTGTTTTGTCTATTGCCACATCTTGAAGACCAGTCAGTGTAAATATGTCTTACATAAAACAGGTCAGTGGTGCAAAACAGGTTGGAGACCGCTGCTTTAGAGAATGTAGAACCCTGCGTATGTATGTATTGACTCACCCATCTTCTATGAGCATTGGGGTTGCCAGGGGGGCCAGATCTTCAGCAGCCACCAGCTGCAGAACCAGTGGGTGGGACTGTGGGTAGAGGCTGCGGGGCTGGGGGGCCAGCAGGCCCGACTGGGCAGCATAGCTGAACAGGTGAGGTAGGAGCTGATAGTGTGTGGACATTGAGGTGTTGATGTACTGATCCCTGAGGGCTGCCGTGTAGCCGTTCATTTCCACAGAGCGACTGGAAACACAAAAAACGATTTTTGTATCAGAGAAATATTCTGACCATGTGAGAAATGTGCTTGTTTACCATCTTACCCAAATTTTGAAAAGACTATAGATTATGGTTCTGTGTGTCAGAGACACTAGTAGTTTCCTCTTTTGTAGTGTCTGAATTGATTCTTAAAATTCCTCACTGAGCACAAAGATATAGTTTGTCTGGGACGTTTTCAGCCTAACCTATAACCTTTTGGTGATCTTCACTCTCTTTACAATTATAAATATTGCATAGAAAACTATGCATAACATTTTGCACCTGCATACCAAAGCCTTAGCCTATGCTGCAAAGGGATTCATTTATTGTTGTTCATTTTTGCTCAGATTTCTCTGATAAAACAAGTCTTCCTCTGAATAGCTACCAGGCTGTGCTGATAAACCGTATGTTTATACATAATGAGACTAAAATAAATACAGTAATGAGAGTAGCTAGACAATATTTGTCCTTGGCGAGTCCAGATAGACAATGTGCTTGTCTCCATAGCAGATAGTGCAGCAAGTTCTTTTTGTTTGCTATCATCACCAAGCCTGAGGAGCTGCATATTCAGGCATTCTTCTGCTAATGAATACCTTAACCAAAGTCTGGGTGAGATGGGAACGAGATGTTAGACTGTCAGGGCCAGCTCATTATCTCAATGATGGGGCGAGTGCTGGCACTATGTGGCTGAGTGGATGAGATGAACAACTCACTTGGAGGACAGAGTGGAGGCGGGTGATGGCTGGTTGCCCTCCGAGGCGCCGTTGCTTGGAGAGCTGTGGTCGCTGTCTCCGTTGTTGCCCCAGGTGTGCTCCGGGGCGTCCTCCTTGAACTCCTGCCCTGACATGATCCTCTCTATCTCCTCCTCTGTGATCTAAAACGCACACAGACACACAAAGTGTGTGGGCTTGTTTGAAGCACATCCTCATGTGACCAAAAGCACTGTGTGTCTCAGTTCAATTGATTAGCATTGACTAGCACCACACTGCTTTTCACTAAAAATGTTGAGGAGCAAGGACACATTCACACAGAGAAACAGGGAGTTAGAGAAAGAAAGAATGGAGGCAAACAGGTATGTGTGTGTGTGTGTGTGTGTGTGTGTGTGTGTGTGTGTGTGTGTGTGTGTGTGTATTTGATTGGCTGACATACACACACCTAAAATAATAGAAGCCTTGCCTGTCCGTGAAGGGAGAAAACACTGACGCAAGCCATTCTGAAAGGCATTAGCATGCCAGAAAACGTGGTGTCTTGTATCTGTGGCCGGGGTCAACTCACTTTCATTTCTATCAATTCAACACGCATACTGAAACAGCAATTCATTCCATATTAATGACAGAGAGGTCTTCCTTTCATTAGGGCTTAGAAATAAAGCCGTCTTTTAATGGAATCGGGCGTTTTTTTTCTCTGACTCGCTGAATTGAGCTGGAATGAATTGACCACATCCCTCTCCTGAATAGTGGCACAGTGGTACCCAGCCTCATGTCACAGAGTTTCCTCAGCATTTGTTCTCTCGGCAGTGTTGTTAATGAAGCCAGCGCTGAATAGGAAATTATCAGCGGCTGCAAGATTATACTGATGATACAACAAGGTCAGGGTTCACTCTCATTACATGCTTCTTGAGAATCCTTACACACACACACACATCATTAGCGGTACAGCACTCCAACTCACTGTTATTTATAAGTGAATGGTTTGTGCTGTGAATGCATTCACTGTAAGCCAGCTAACTCTGAGATGGAGCCATGACAATATGTATCGGGTAACTCTGCAAAGGGTCAGTGAATGTTACAAAAACAACATTTCTGGTGAGTATTCAACAGCGATTTACCTGAACAGGCCCGATGCTTTTGTTTCTCCCTCCTGGCATGCCATCTTCCCTGATTGCTAAATGACAAAAAGACACATAAACACAACATGTTTCAGGCTTGGTATAAGAGCTCTACCTAGTGGCTGAAACAAATCACACAGTGCTGTGCTCCACACAATTTGTTTCCACGTGGCACTTTTGGGTTTCTGTTCCCAGACAAGTATGTCTTTTCTATGCACTGTGACTGGTTGGTTAAAAGTAACTCCCTCTGACCAGACAATCTTCTTTTCTTTAAAGATGTAAATCAATAAATAAATTAAGGCTGAAAGAGAACTGGAGGGTCTATTCCATACAGCATCCACTAGGAGGCAGTGGTGTACTTACTAACCTGTTTGAGCCATCTGTTGTATTCATTGAGGTCAATTGTGTCAAAGGAAATCCCACTGACAACATGCAAGAAGTAAGCTGGAGATCCACCACTCTCCATGTGACATGTTTTAAATTTCAACAACTAGAAATGTTTTGAGCCTTACTTTAGTTTAAATTGTCAAATGAAGAAAAATTATCAAAACTCTGATGACTTGATAGTCCATAGAAATGTCTGTTAATTATAAAGGTGGCAACAATTTATTTATTTAACTATCTATTTTCTTCTGCTTCTGAACTGCTTTTAGCTTGATTAATATAATGCTGTACCTTTTTTTTTTTTTTATCATATCAGTAGGATTTTTACAGAATACACGTTGATGCTGATTCGACAAAGACCAGTTTTATCACAACAAAATTGACAAAATTTAAAAGCAGATGACTGGGGGCGGTGACACTCCTGGCCAAGGAATTTTGATTGTTTTATCAAAGATGAAGTTGAACATAATAATTGTGGTAACAGTAAGCCTCATAAAGATCTCTCCCCAGAAAACAAAGAGGGTTTTTGTACACTGCCATAGATAACTTCAAGATGATCTTTTACTGCAAATTAATCTGCTCATCATCTTTTTTGGGGGTGCAACCGTTAAAGGGTTCAAACAAAAGGGAAACAGTGTCCAGTGATGTGTCCATCCTTTACCTTTGCGGTTCATCCCCATTTGCAGACACTTGAGCAGGCGGCAGTACTGGCAGCGGTTGCGCTGCTTGCGTGACATCTCGCAGTTCTTGTCACGGCTGCAGCGGTACACGCGCTTGTTGCAGATGCTGCGCTTGAAAAAGCCCTTGCAGCCCTCACAGGAGATGATGCCATAGTGCAGGCCTGTGGCACGGTCTCCACAGATAAGGCAAGTACGCTGGTCAGCTGGATCATCTGCAGAGGGGGGGGGATAAGAAAAAGGCAAGCATTTAAAACCATTTCCACCCACTTCTGAACACTAATTCATCCACACTGTGAAAAAAAGCCGGTGTAAAAACCTTGCTGGAGGCACAAGTTTTTAATTGAGATCATGGGGGTGGTTGGGGCTTAAGCACAAGGCAGGCACTGGGTAATCCAAAGGATTCTTAAGCCCTAACTCTCATTTTGTGAAAGTGGAGGTGTAACGGGCAGCAGAACAGGGAGCGTAGACGTCTTGTCTATGTTTTATTCAGCAACTCTGATGAGAGGGGGAGGCGAGCTAAAATGGCACGACTGATTTGTTTACAGTCTCTTCTTTCTTTCCTTCTTAGAGCAGCAGTATCACATGAAGAGGCCTTTCTCTAGGAGGACTTCTGAGACCTACCACTTTGTCTAAAATATTGTACTTTGTCAAAATCAGGGTGTTTAAATATCTTATCCATCCTTTTTACAATCTGTATCTTATTTTCGGAACAAGTTGATCAAGTATGGTAAAATCAACCAGTTCCTCTCAATAACCAGCTGTCTTGACCTGGATGTTCCACACAGGCACTCTTTCAGTGTTTAGCCTTTACCTTCTGTTTCCTAAAACAGCACACACTTTCTGCTGATCACTCTAAACTGTGAGAAGTTGAAAGGTCAGAAATAAATTAGGGGGTTGAATTTGTAACACATGTGAGGGGATATTTAAGGGCCCAGGGTGAGAGAATGTGTGGCTCACACCAAAGGAGACAGTGGAACACAATGTCCTAATCAAAGTACATTAACAATAATAGTAAAAGTTATACTTGTGTGATGTGGGATTATAAATCTGCATGGCTGACAGTTTACTGACCATGAAGAACGAGGCATCAAGAAAAGAAACAGGCCAAAGTTTTATGAACTGATTCGAAATGACGGAGACTATACATATGTGACAGGGTGGGGAGAGGATCAAAGAGAGATGGGCCACACTGAGGACATTATTCGTGAAGCTACTTTACTTATCATAAAGGTGCTCTCAAACTGTTAAGACAGCAAACTGAGAAAGCGGTTGAAAATCTTCTTTAATCCCCCATCTACCTCCAGGCTACATAATACACGTAATCAAACTCACTGAGGAAGCTAAGAATTAAGTCGGAGAACATATTCACTGCTGTCCACCGTCTAGAGCTTTAGAGAACGCACACACGTACCAAAAAATCCCTCCACACCAAGTGCCCACCCCCCTGCTAACAGGCGCAGAGAGCAGATGGGTTGGACTCCATGGTTACAGAGAATAGTGTAGCAGTGCAGAGCCTGGTTTCAGCAGGAATGTGTCCTGCTGCTGATCTGTGTCTTGGCTGGACTCGGATCAATCATGTCAGGATTAGATAGAGGTTGGACTCATGCACGTTAAAATGTCTGATTGGTGAAGATTCCTCCAGAGTGAGTTTCACTGGGGCTATTTCCACCCTGACAGAATGTCCAAAGGAATTGATGAGAGTATGTAATGTTGATTGCATAAAATAGGGATATTTTGTCAAAACAACTGCATATGGCAGTTTTATGAAATATCTGTTAGCAACAGTCAATCCAGTGAAGTGTTTTTTTGTGTCCTAATACCAGTGAGTTAGATTTCAGGTTTGTTTTCTGTAGATCAGTTGAGAACGAGATCTGGCCAAGTCCCTTGCAAAATCTGGGTTGGGATCAAATGTGTGGAGCGGGGAACATCAAATAGGCAATATCAAAATACGAAAGCATGGAACCAACACGACAGTAGAACACAAACTGTGTGATATATGACATACGCATTCTGATACTTTGGTTTTATTTCTTAAATGGTTTGATTTTTTCTTCATTTAAACAAGTCGTTTAGCTTAGAATTGTCTTCTAAATCTAAGAGGTCATGAAATGATGTTTACGCCTTTAGCGTTTACCATTCCACAACATTTTAGTAGGCTTTGGAGAGAGGAAAAATGTTCAGACAAATCAAATCAAAAGTACTTTTTTAATCCCCAAGAGGGAAATTCATTTGTCTGTACTCTGTAAATTGTACCACGTGAAAGCTGAAGGGACAAAAGAGTGTTCTCAGTGGCAGTGGTCTCCATCATCCTGAGTGTGCACCTCTCCACCACTATCTTCACGGGTGGCATGGGTTTTTTAGTCATAAATCTCAAATAAAGTAGTTAAGAGTAGTTAAAATCATTATGGTATTCATCCTATTTATATTTACAAGTATTAATGCTCCATCTCTGTCCAGCTCCTTTTGCACTCCTTGCTGACAGGCTGTTTGTTCCCACCACTCCCCTGCTCAACGCTGCTGCACTTAAGATTGCTCCGATCCCAACTCAGATCCCACCCATGAGAAACACTCACTGCTCATTCAGACAAAAGATAACCTTTTGTGAACTCTATTTTCAAGATCACAATGCAGTGATGCTGGAATAGGTGAAGCTTCTTGGAAAGGTTCTCTACCAAAATACTCACGCTTCACTACAAGATCTCTATCAGTGTAGATCAGATTCTTACTCGTTATGCTTCATAAAAGGTGCTGTGAAATTTACTGAATTATTCTATCAGCCACCAAACAGAGGAACATCTGCGCTTTGTCAAAGCCGAGCATAGTATTCAGAGTTGTTTTATGCGCTGTTGTTAACATTAGTCTCCATGGGACAGTAGGCTGGAGCTGCTGTAACTTTCAGGCTCACTGAGCCAAATCTGTCGGTCCAACTGTTTCTAGGGTAGGATGTCTCTGATGAGGCAGAATTGTTCACCAATCTGGCCTAAAACGATTAATAAAGAGAAAGTTTTGGAGACAAGCAAGGGTTTTTCAGGAAAATTTAGGAAAAAATCTTGCATTTCTACACGCTAGTTCTTAATATTAAATTTAGTATACACTCATTATACGGTCTGAAATGAAAAAAAGAGAGCAGAATGTGAAAACTGCAAACTTGTGAAAAGCAAGCAATCTATGTGCCCATTTGGCACAACAAAGTCCTTAAGTTCCATTTCAACTTTTTTTTCTTTGTCAAAGTAAAGCGATTTGGTACAACCCAAAGGTTTGGTATTTTTGACCCTTTTCACATCTATGTCCCTATATTTTCTTTCTGAAATTGTATCATAATTTCATGCAATTTTTACAAACAAAACTAAAATCTCAGACAATATACAAAGCAAGTCATTCCTAATCACTTCCCACAATTTTATGTATCATTTTTGACTAAGTATTAGTTGTAAGGAATAAGAAATAAGTATGCTTCCTACAAAACAATGTTGGAGGTAAGGATGTGCAATGTTCTACTCAGGAATGTCTGTGGTCATGATACACGCAGAAATGTATGTGGTCAACACTGTGCTGTCACACAGACAGAAAAAATAAACAGGAATAACTGCTGCCTGCTGTCCAGCAGGTTCATGCTGACTTCTGAGCCTGGAGATTAACCTGGATATCAGATTAATGTAAGACACTTGTCATGTAATGTAAGAAACTGTACCACAGACCGGCAGGACCTTTAACCTCTCAAGGGATTCTGTGGTTGGAGTGTCAATAATGGAGGCTGACAAACACGTTCCCTGGATGACTCGATGAGCAAAACGAGGCCCTGATTGCGTGTAGGCATTTCAATCCCTGCCTTACCAACTGATGGCAAATATTCATTACGGTATGTTCATTTGATTGTTGAGCTGATACCAAGTTTGATGAATATATTAATCAGTTGCATATATTTGAAACAATATGCAAAAAGCATTTGGATCTTCTGGTTGGAGAAACTTCAATGAGGACATGAAGTAGTCAACTCATAACCAAGATTCAAAACAAACCTAAGACTGATGTTACAGATGCGACATCCATCTACGCCCTTAACTAAAGTGTGACTTTTTAACCTATTAATGGGTGTGGATGAAGCTGGTGGAGTGTCCCACACACAGACAATTCAGTTTACTTCATGAGGCATGACTAGAAGAAACCCGATAGTGAGGCAACTGTCAAATGGTTGACCAAGTCACTCATTACTGACTGAAAGCCACAATGTTTTGACAATAAACAGCCCAAAGTAGCATCATCCTTAATATTCAAATGAACAGGATTAGGGTTTCCTGCGTGTATATAATTTAAAGGGCCAGCTCATCAGAGGCATGTGACTGAGCTGAGAGTTAAGCCTCCCAGAGAGAGGGGGCTGCAGGGCTCATGTACCAAAGGTAATTAGGAGGTGGGGGTGTACACGGCATAAAACCTCTCCCAGATAATGAATGGTGATTTGAGGACTTCTAAAGCCCAGAAACAGATTGTCATTTAAATAGTGAGAGGTTTAGGTTTTGCTGCCAGCAGAAGTCTGCAGGGGCAGCCTTAATGTAAAGAGACAATGGGGCGTCACACAGTGAGCCCATCCTGGGATTAGAATTAAACTATTTTGGTGATTAACTCAATACAGCATAGAGGTTAAGGCGATGAGAGGAAGCACTACCACTGAGGAAAATATTCTTTCTGCTACAGTCTTTTTTTTTTCTTTTTCTTGCGCATACAGTGTGACCTCAACACTTTGCAAAGATGAACACTAGTAAGTAAAAGTAAGATTTGCCTATCAGTCACATGGGACATAAGAATGGCAAGAATGGCAGAACATTCTTGTATATTGTTTCGGCTCTTACTTGAAACAGCATTTAAAATAATAAAACCAGGGTAGAAATGGTAATAAATCAATAACAGTGGCTTATTTAGTGATTTATCATCTCATTGTTTTTTCTCTATAAAAAAGACAACTGTTCAATCAAATGGAATCAGCCTCAGGAACAAAAGTGAAGATTTGCCCTAAAAGAGTCATAGTTTTGTATAAATAATTCCTCTCCAGATCTGGCAGTTTTAAAAGGTTTTAAAAGTGTTTTCCATACATAGAATGTTTATAGAAAGACTTTTTAGACTTTTTGTATTCCTCTCAATATTAAAGAAAACTTAATATGATCAATGATTATTCTGCTTTTGAAGCTTGTTTTATTATTGTATGCTTTTGATATTCTTTTTATACCATTAACAGGATTGATCTTCCCAACAGTTACTTTTTGTAATACAGTGAACCCTCGTTTATCGCGGGGGTTACGTTCCAAAATGAACCCGCGATAGGTGAAATCCACGAAGTAGTCAATTATTATAAAGTACAGTATTACAGGACGAAACCAAAGATCAGAACCTGTTTTCAGGCCCAATCAT
>JAOWBC010001486.1:935698-949913 GCA_028566105.1 Hypoplectrus providencianus
CTCCTCCTCCTCCTCCTCCTCCTCCTCCTCAGCACACACTGATATGAACCATATGGTAAAGTTTACAGCCCAATCATTGTGATACACACATATATAAAGGTGCCGTTAATGAATGTTGAGTTTTGCTTCATAAGCCAGGGGGGCAGTGGACTTCCCAGGCAGGACACATCAAAATACATCACAATGTCCCCCTGTAAAAACATGGAGATAGCTGAGCCTCAGCAGATCATCTCAGGCAGATGTGTCCTTCCATAAAAAAAAGTAAAAAGACAAAACATTAGCGTGGCTGAGCTGAGGGGGATAGGAAGGGCAGATGAAATAACACACCCTGAAAAGACAAAACTATGCAATGTGGTGTTTGGCTTGACAAAGCTTTGGCCAGGGAGATGGATACATTTCAGTGAAATTAGTAAAAGGAGCATGCGTGGCTGGAATGAGAAGCCTCTGTCATTGGCTATTTATAGGTGAGCATTACAGAGTCACAGGGGTCCCTGACCTCCCCCACTGTTACTATTGATCTTCACACAGCTTCTGTCCCCTGCACCGACATCCACATAAACAACCTCTCATGCTCCCTCTCTTCCTTTCTACCTCTCTCTCTCTCTCCTGTGCTGTTACCATGTTTCCCTCTTAATCAATACACCCTATTTAAAATCCAGAACAATATGAAAACACAAGCACTTCCTGTAGAATGGAGGTGATGTTGTGGGTTGTAGTAGTGAAAGCGTTGAGTCAACCCTCCCTCAGCTGCAGCACAAGCAACATGGCTGCTGGCTGAGGGATTAACATGAGGGGGAGGGGATGAATATAGTAACATGGTTCCTCCACATGCTAAGTAACTGAAGGAAAATATCAAATGAGGGACATGCAACCAGAAATTGTTTATTGAATTACCTTTAAACTCCCTTGGTTGTGATTTTGTGTCCAAAAGTTACAAGTTGTGATTAAAATGATTTGAGTGAACTATGCGATCAATACAACTGCAAGATAAGCACATAGCAAAGGAGATGTAGCAGTGATGAGCAGACCAGGACACTTTACTTTGCCATGTGGACTACAGGGTAAGAAAAGACCACATTCCAAATTCCTGCATTACAAGGGGAGGAAGGTCGTGGGTGCTTGGGGTGGGATGTAGTGTGAAAACTGCCAAAGAAAGGTTATTTGATTCGAGCACTTAAGATAATTTCTGTAAGCAGCCAAATTAAGCAATAAAAGAATGATGAACTAAAAGCGATTTGGGAAGAGCATCATCAACTAAGTTCAAGGAAAGATCACCCACTTAACAATCAAACATCTGAAAAAGTGCTCTTTGTAAGAAACTGCGCTATGTTTTGGAACAGCATGAAAGCAAAAAGCAGGAAGGAGCAATAAGTGGGTACAAAATTTCAATGTAACAAAGTGCTCTTCGTTTTGGGCTTAGGGTGGCTGGCCAAAAGAGTGATTGGTCATCATATCAACACTGTGCACACCCACATGAACGCAGCAAAGATCAGTACTGAAGGAGACGTAATGTGCATATCACCACCACACTGTTACGTCATAAGACACACATAAACAAAGCACTTGAAGGCATCGATTACTAGGAATGCTGTGAAAACCTGGCATATTTCTGGGGTTTTTAGCCTGGCCTCTGAATCACGAAGGGCTAATCCTCTCAATGGTAGCACAAACTCAAAACAATGCAGTGTTTGTTGGCCATCGGTAGGAAAAACCTAGCCGTTTTCTACATTCATGAATAATAAATTCAAGGCAATATCTATGTCAAATATAGTGAAATATAGAAATAGGCTGGATTGTAGTCATGTTTGATTAGTAATATAGAACATATGAAAATAAGAAAGAATCAGAGAGAAAAGCCCGTTCAATCAAAGAAAAATGTAAGAGGAAATATTAAGTTACTTAAATGTAATCTATGCTTCATTGCAAAATATTATACTCTGGTGATTTCAAGAATGATCCATTAAAAGAAAGCAATAGCCTATTTGGCTGGCTTCCCTTACCTTCCCATGTATCCATTTCATGCTTCTCCCAGTCTCCCTGGACCCCATTCAAGCACAGACTTGGCTAAAAAAAAGCCACTGGGCCTGGTTGCCTCATGACTCTTCTTTCTCTGCCTCTTTCTCTGTTCTCTCTCTCCCCCGGCAACCTCTTTCCTCGACAGCCCGTCCCTCTCTGACCACAGCCAGAGCTGAGAAACACCACTGGTCACTTTACTGGCTGGTCACATGACCGCAGAGTTCAAGCCCTGGGGTCACAGCTTGGCTTGAGGTCCAATGACAGCTAGGGGTTATCTGAGTGGAACTGATAGTCCTATTTTCTCTGCCGTTTAACAATACTACTCCCCTCCTCCCCTCCCAGCCCTCGCCCAAATTAGCCTCCATTCCCCTCAACCATGCCTCTGGCACTTCTGAGGAGGACCAAAGTGCATGTCCAAGCATAAACACAGGTTCAAGCTGACAAAACACACACAGGCATTAACAAATTGAAGCACTTAGTGCAGCATGGAAGATGGGTAAAGCTAAAGTTTCACTGCTTGGTTACAAACTGAGCAGAGGGGAAAGCTAAAGGAGTAGAGGGCTAATCATTATGGAGACTAAACTGAAGTGGATCCTGTTCCTCCTCTGTCCCTAAACATTCCTCCATTTGTGGTCCAACACTACATGCAAATGCAAAGTTGGTAGTCGGGTATTCCCTGCTAAACCTGCGTGTTCTCTTTGGGTCCAACATTGATGCCCCCAGTGTTTTCAATCCCCCAACTTACTGTAAATCAGCTAACATATTGTTGATGATAAGGTCATTTAACTTTTGTGGTTTCTCTCTGTCTTTTATAGAAAGGGGAAGGAGCCAACAGCAAAGCCTAACCCTATTAGCACCATAACTTACCAATGAATTTTCTTCCTCTGACATAAGTTTTGGCATTGTCTTTACTTTTAGAATTATCAAACAAAGACACATGTTGCTGAAATGGTTCTAAATCAATTCTGGAGTACTTCTATGATTTATGAATGAACCAGCACAAGAGTTTAAGAGGCAGCAGAGTGTGTATTTAACCAATCAGCAACAGTCTTCCCTGCATACCTCACCTAGACAGATCCTGTACTTTCAGAAAGTACAGTGTCAGGATTTGCTGCTTGTCCTTATTTCATCTAAAAGCTTTTTTCACCACTTTCAGACCGCAAACATTGGAAAGAGGTAGAAATCTGAAGAGAAAACTTTATGTGCATTGAAAATATAATACATAGTTTGATCAATTGTAAGACCAACTGATGAATGCAGGCTTACGTCAGAACAATACATTTACTGACGTAACCACCATATCATTTTGAAGCTGAATATAAACAATAAATTATGTTAAAGGTAGTACTGAGTGAAGAATGAACCTTTACTGTACTAAAACCCATAACCTTTTGTTACCCATAATAATTCTATATAAATCTACTAATAATGAATAAGTCTTTGTGGCACAGAATATCAAAAATGTAATCAATTGCTAGCATCAGGTGTCTCGTGAGAAACTCTAGTCTTTAATATTCAATGATCAGACAATTCATCCGACAATTGATTCGATTCTGCTTTCACAAAGTTCTTGTGCAGCCACTTCATTTTAATTTTGTATCCCAAATTTTATTGGGATCATATTTCCAATGACATTAAACTTGCCTATTTGCTCCTTTCAAATGGCATCTAATTAAAATTCACCTTCAAATCCCTTCTCTGCCATTATTCTGCCAATATTTGTGTGTCATACCTTAAATCTATGTGATCTACAGGAATATCTTACCATCCAGTAGGTTCTCTTCCTTCATCCCCTCCACTGGCCTGGTTAGTAGGCCATAGTGAGAAGCATCCAGTGTGCCGCGCCCTAAACTCTACTGCCAACCTGATGCTCTATGTACCCAGCAGCCTCTTCTCTACCTGATCTTCACCTCACACTACAGTGGACAAGCCTGTCATGATTGTCCAGCCAGTCTCTTAGCCCACCCACTCCACAGCTCCACCCTAGTAATACCACTTGTTCACTCTCACAGCAGCACCCCACCCTAACCCCCCCCCTGAGGCCCAACCCCCCATGAGAATGCTAATGACCAGGGCGCATTAAGTCACATATAAGAAGCTTTTCACATTCAAATGCAACACAGAGACACACAGAGGTGGCTTCTGTGAATGCATACAGGCAGAGGGTAGGCTAAACAGTGACTCTGGGCTCGGGAGGATTCACAGAAACAGCAGTTAAGCTGTCACATTGGCCAAACTGCTAGGCAGGTAGAAATGTAAGGACATGTGTATCCTGTAGGTGTGATGAAAGGCAGTCTCGCCGTCTCCAAGGTTACTTCACACTAATACCGTAAGAGTCTACTGCCATATGTCACTGGGTCAAAGGCTGAGCCTATAGGAATGACCTGACCAAGGTGTTGTAATTGGATATGCGTTTATATGCAGATTTGAGAATGAATATTCCTTCCGTTTCACCAAGGGTTAATGGTTGGGGGAATGGGTTAGGGAAGAGTAAATCATCCTACACCTACTTTAGACATGCAGATTCACAACGTCGCTCTTCAAGTTGACCTACATTTCAACATCACGAATGATCTCAGCTTAACCAGCTTTTTACATTTCTCCTTTATAAAAATAAAATTCTTGATATTTATTTGAATTCAAATAGTATCATTTTGAAATGTATTTAATTATTGCATAAATAACACCAATGTTTTTTTTCCCATAAGGTTCAAGAGCAGGGTATGTCGATATATTTTTCTCAGTGGTGCAACCAAGGGAGGGGGGCTTGCCATATGTCACCCTTGACCTAGTACCTTTTCTCCCATGTGGTGGAGATGAACAGCATAATCAGCCATGCTGGCTTTAACCTTGAAGCTAATCGTTGCTAGTATAGCACAGATCCTCTGCTGCTCATCTGCTGTCACACACTGAGAGACAGTACCTGAGTCCGAGGGTGGTCCCCTCACCAGGATACAGTGCGGGTACACCCATCTGACATTTACAATGCTACACTATAACAAATCTTTAAACACATTTTTTACATCCATCTTGGTCGGATTAAAGCACATTTTGTTATGGTCGAGGTCAGTCACTGATAATCTGATAACTCACAAGTAACAATTTCAATTTGGTTGATCCGGTGAGATTCTTAACCTCAATGGTTGGCCTTATTTGAAGGGCCTTTGCAAGCCTATAAATTGCATATGAGGTCAGAGATTTCTTTTTGACTTCTGAATTTCATGAATACAAAAAGAAACTTGTTGGCACTAAAAATGCTCCAAGAAATTCAACACATCATACTTCTTGCAAAGTTTGATACCATTAAATCCAGAACATCACACACAACAATTAACATGACGCCAGCAGTGTTTTAACTGTTGAAAGGCTGCCTAATTGTATGTAGTTTCTGACAAATGAAACAAAATGTATTTGACACTAACATTAAAGGCTTTAATGTCTAAAAGAATGTTGTTGTGCCCTTTAGATATGAACAGAGTATTTAAAGTGAAAATGTGATGTTAGGTTAGCCTCAGGCAGCCTGAGCATTCCTCAACCAATATGTTTCCCTTGTGTT
Source organism: Hypoplectrus providencianus (assembly GCA_028566105.1). Classification (NCBI taxonomy): domain Eukaryota; kingdom Metazoa; phylum Chordata; class Actinopteri; order Perciformes; family Serranidae; genus Hypoplectrus; species Hypoplectrus providencianus. The sequence goes on from JAOWBC010001486.1 coordinate 941,271, forward strand.
TTGGACTTTCCTGCTGCTAAAGAATATGCAGCAAAGCCCTTTAAAACAGACCTAAGTTGTTAGCTAAAATGTAAATTTGATTCAATGTCAGTTCGAATGGGCTGTTTGTGGTTTGTTTTCTGCATTTCCCTAAACATTAGAGTAACAAAGGGCATTTCTTTTGTTTGAGCTCCCCTCCCCCCTCTGCACACTGCCACATAGGCCAAACCTCCCCACCCTTTAAACAAAGACCATCAAGAAAAACAGGAATAGCCAACACTGTTGTAGCTATACCCCAAATATAAATACATACAATATGTAAATCCAAGTTGCAATATCAATTCAGTATCAAGCATTGATATAAAACAATCTGCCAGACCTTCACCATCTCCCTGCAGATACAACATGCGAAACTCCTGCTGCCGTGTTGAATATACTGTAAATTAATGGAAGTTCCTCCTTTTTTCACCCTAGAGGTTGAGTCCATCAGTCTGTAGGCTTAAAACCTGAAATCAGCTGCTTCACTTAAGGCCAGCAAAAGATCTTCGAGAATTTCTCTCAACAGAGCAGTTGCTCTTCATGAGATCTTAAGAAAACGAAAGAGAAGGAGCAGACATTTCTCAGTTTCCTTTCTCTGCAAAAACATTTGGATTTCTCCTGCTCATAAAACCTCATGATGTGCAGGGTTTTTGAGGGAGATTTGTTATTTCTTAAAATAACAGTGCTGTGTGAGATTTAAAAAACTTCACTAACATTAAATGTTCTTTGTCAGTTAAGACAATGTATTAACACTGTAAAAAGGGTTAAAAAAAAAAAAAAAGGGTAACCCATTTCAAATTTAAACAGAAGACAAGAGGCATGGATAGAGGAGCTACAGCTACAGTTTTTCATTAGTTATAATAATGAACAATTATTCACTAGTGCCTAACCTTGGATGATCACCCAGAGAAACCTGATGTTGAAGTTGAACACAATGAAAATTATATTTTTGTCTTCTCCTTCATTACTTTTTGAGGGTACTTCATGCATCTGAAAATCCTTCAAATGAGGACAATGAAAAATAACTGTGCACTATCTAGACAGAACAAAACAGTTGGCAGATCACAAGTAAAAGGATAGCGGCCACAACCCAAAAAGAATGAGTTGATTGACTGGTTGATAAGTTCTATATCTAATCTCAATGAAAAGTCTGTTTACTTCTTACTATTAGTCCTAGTGTCAGTGAATAAGCCGGCAGTGGATCCCAGGCTGTTGTACACAGTCTGTCTTTACGCATGTTGTCCAGGCACTCACTGTTGTGTGATTAGGACTTTTTGTGATGAGTCGCCTCGCACACTGCTGCTTCTGCTGTTCGAGGTGATCACAGCTGTGAAGGAGCTGACCTCAGTGTGTTGGTCTCGTCCACTCTTGTAGATTAGATTTACAATGATCCACCTTACATTCCCTGGATGCATTTGCTTTTTGGAGCCATGATGACCGGCAAATCAATGCAGCTGCTCTCTGCCTGAACTTCCAAAGGGCATATAAAACTGTGGTGACCTGGCCACCATTTTGGACTTAATGACCACTAAAGCCACTCGTATGAGCCATCTTGACAGCCATTCATCATGCTTTTAACTGTCCTTACACAGAGGAACTGTCAATATATCGTCCTCTTCTATTTCCAATTATGCGAGTCTGATAAATCATAGGCACTGGTGTTAATATCTGAGACAGTGCGTCTCTGTGATTTCTCAAAAGCAACATCAATGTTTAAGTTGAAGAAACTATAAAACAGGGAACATTGACAGATTTTTACATTTTTATCTGTCCTTGACTGAATCTTGAAGAAGCAACCAGATACAAAGTTAAAATAGTGAAGTTGCCCCAGAATCATTATACATGTATGACTTATAAAAAAGTCACGCAACACATTTCTTGTGAAATCAGACAGAACAGCAGGCTTTTAGCACATAGAGATTTGTGGAACATATATACTGCAGTAGCAAATGAGGCCACAGTGATTAGTGAGGATGAGTGAAGGCAAAATGATGGAGCAAAAATTCTCTGACTTGGGCAATATCTACATGTACGTAGTTCTTTCCAGCCCAAACACTGTCATGGGGGTCATTCTTTGATAACACTACCACTCCCACTAGTAATACTACGACTAATAATACTATGCTATTCACTAATAAAATCTTATATAGTTGAGTAAATGCAAAATAGGTTTTAAGATTAGCGATACATTTTGCCTACTTCATTATGCAACTTAAGAATAGTGACATAAAATGTTTGCCTCTTTAATGTGGCAATAAAGAAATGAGACATCCTCAACATTTGTTGTGTTCTGGTTCCAGAGTGTTAAAGACAGATTCAAATACGATGTAAGCTCTATAGGATGATATTTCCTCTTTGTCACTACCTTGGGTTTCCGAATTGAAGCACAGATTTTTAGGTATTCTACTGACTTAGCATCACCAGCCAAAATTTATGCTCAAGAATGCTCAAGCTAGTTAGCGAGCTAGCACTATCCTTTCATGGTACACTGGTTAAACTGTGTGAAACCAGTGTGTGGATTTTTACTTCATGGATGTATAAAGAGAACTTAAGGTTTAAGTTTCAGCTGGCAGCCAGCACAACTGAGTCCAGGCAAAGAGTACTAGCAAATCACAGCACATAAAGTTTGTGTAAATGTTTCACAAGTAACGTCCATGGTTTGGTTCAAATGTTCACAAAACATGACGCAGTGATACATGGCACCATTTGAGACGCCATCATTGGGAGCTGCTTGGAAACAACTGCTGTTTGGACACAAGCTTTGTGCTTCTCTATGCTCATGAGACTAAAAATACATGTTAATGTTACATCATACTCTTAAACAAATAAATAAGGCACAAATGGATTGCCATAAACACGACCACTTTCAATTGTGCCATCAGAGCTATGGAAATATGTCTCAATATGCCCTGTTGCTGGATTAACCATTTCATAGGAACACAGTGTAACAAAAAAGACATACAAAAGCTAAATTCTATGTAGAGATAACTGCAGATTTACCTTTAAGATTACATTATACATTTATGGATATGGTTCTGTGAATGTATGAATTGTTTCATATATTTTTTTGTGAAGGAAGTCTCCCTACAGCCCAAAGTGGGGAATTTGTATCCATTTAATGATCTATTTATCTATTTAAAGGTTAAACTAGACCTCCATGACAACACTGAGAGGAAAAGGTGTTTAGATGTTTTTGTCTGTTTTTAGATTACAACATATGACACTTTCATCAATAGTGTACAACAATATAATATATATTCTATCCTACATACATGTGCATAGATACAGATATTCAATTTACACAACTTACATTCAACTTGCATTACATCACTTCTGAGCTTCTTGTTCATCCGACACAGATGTGCATTGTGTATGTGTCAGTTAGTCATTTGTTAATAGTTTGTAGTAATTTATCTGGCAAAATACATTAAGGAAGGAGCACCATGCTAGCAATTACAACTGTTTGTAGTAAAACTGTACTAAAAATACAGTTCACTCTAAGGTCCTTATAATTTCAGTTTCTTTAGCCACACAGTGAACCTAAAGCCCCCCCAAAAGTCCCTTACTTTGCACAGTTAATCCTCATTTAACAAAGGTTTGCACAGGTGACAAGAGCTCATGCTTGCAGCACCATCACATGATTAGTAGGTGGTGGTTGGCTGTGGCAGCGCCACATTTCCCCACCAGAGAGCAGTATGACACAAACATGGACCCGTGTGAGCTTTCTGTCAGAAGACAAAGAGCCAGATAAGTCAGCAACATGAGCCGACTTGGTCACTTACAAATACCAACAGGCTGATCAAAGGAGGCAGTGGAGCAGCCATTATAAGCTATAGATGTGGGCCAGCAGCTTTAATGATGGTAGGTGCTGAGGAGGCTCTGGCTGCTAATCGTATTATGTGCTGCCAAACAACCAGCACCACCTTTGATGTTTGGTTTCTGTTAACAGAAGTGGTTCAGCGGTGGCTGGATATTCTGGATCAAACCACAGACTTTGCAGATAGAAGAGGACAGTTATGGCTCTCTGTGACTACATTTTGAAAGACAATTCCAGCTTAATTTCAAATATTTGTACAACTAGATGTTCATTTATGCTGAATGAAGTGTCCTCATGGTGATCAAACAAATGCAGGCCAGCCCAAGCAAAAGCCACTACAATCTTTTTAATAGGTAGCTTCACAGTGGAGACCCCAGCCCAAACTTTATGTACCAAACTGACAAGAGCCTCCACACACAGCAGCTGGTGGATCAGTGCCCTCTGATAAGGGGTTTCCATCCGCTGTGTCATATTCATTGAAAGTTGATAGCGATTAATAAGTGGCAGTTACAACAGTCGAGCCATTGAGCCTAGATGTTGCATGTGTTAGCTTTTCACATCATGTATAAGTGGATACATGGTCCTCACTGGAGATTGGCTTGTCTTCCATTGAGCATCATCTGCACTTCTGCACTATATACTGAATTAGAAGTAACAATTAGACCATGATATTAAACACAACACCACAAATTATCCAAAGAGAAATCTCATGTCAGATATGAGTGTTAGTCGACTTTTTTGTTTCAACTGTAAGGATTGTTATGTAGGCTTAAAAAATTACACATTCCTCTACCTTCCATGTTTCAAAGCGTAATAAAGTCAACAGATCGAAGGACACTTCATTTGGCATAAAGCCGCAATCTGACATTATTGTGCACTTTAAAGGGGGGTTAGACAACATGACATAGAGTCTCTGTCTTTCTGCCATGACGGTAATGACAGGTTAGGTTGGCAGCAGGGTGTCTACTACGCCTCCTTCAAGAGGACTGCTGCTGAAGTCTGAGTGGGACCGGAGCCTGTCAAATTACAGTGGGATCCCACCTCACTTCCCACTCCCTCTTCCCTCCATCTGTCTGCCGTCTATCTTCTCGCTGCAACTCCTCCTCATGCTATCTTTTGTCTGTCTGTCAGCGTTAAAGTAGCACAACTCACTTTACGACTCAGAGGCGAGCGAAACGGAAACGTTCCTATGTCAACATGTCCAGCCATGCACGCGCTCTCCGAAATTTTGGATAGGCATTGTACAAAAGTGTGCGTGTGACGCTTTGAGAGTATTTCTGGAATTCCCTCAAAGGCAGACTTTCAAAATGGCGGGTGAGTGAATCTGTCCCACAGTGCGAACACACAAGGGAGTCTGGATGTGCGACACTCATAAGTATTTGATAGAATATCCAAGACTTAAAGATTGCACGCCTTCAGTTCCTGCTTTGAGGTCCAAACTTCATCGGCGTATTTTGAGAAAATATTGGAATATTTGGATTTTAATATGTCATACTGATAAAAAGCGATGGCTCTCAGAGGCCATTTTCTACAGCGGGTAACAATAGAGGTCCCTACAGTATTGCCTCTTTAGCCCTTCCCCTCCCATATCCCTCATCCTTGCTTTGTCCATATCTAGCTCATCCCCTATTTCCCTCTCATCGACACCCCCCCCATATATTCCCCCCCCCACCCCCTCTCTATCCCTCTTTATCTCTTAACACCCCCCGCTCTCTTCTCTCTCTCCTCCTTTTCTGTCCAGCCCTCCTCTTCTTGCTCCAGAACTGTCAGATGGCATTAGCTCCTTTCACGCTCATGGCCTGTAGGAATAACAGCCGTGAACCTTGCCGAACAGCGCCATTCTCCTGCTCCAGTTAGCTCTCCACTCAGCACAGGCTGTTGCGCAAATACCAATGTTATTCACGTTGTGCCCCTTTACTTACACAACATGCCCCACTAAAGGGCAAAGTGAGGCAGACGCAAATCTCAGCGGAGAAGGTCATGGCGCTGAGTAAAGATGTGCGTGTATTGTATAACATGGTCACGCTCGCTCATAATTATCAGCTAGTCCCCCTGACTCAAGGATCGACCCACAGCTTTGCTAAGATCTGGCTCACGTGGATCAAAAACGGATCCACTTCTTATCTACTTATGGAGCCACAGGCCTGAAAAAATTTGTTAAATATATCATACTCAGCTTATTTCCCATGAAGCCTCTGCTGCAGGGCAAGTTGTGGTTGGTATTAAAAGCCCACTGTGACCAATAAGCTGTAAAATGTGCAGAAGTTTTTATTGTGAGAGAAACGGGCTAAAATGGTTCCGATACGGCATGCATGCATGTAACAGACGCTTCATATAGGCAGCCTGACCAGCTACCGTATTCCACCCTGAAAAGACGTTACTATCTTCAAAATTTGTGAATTTTCACATCAGCATATGTATTGAAATCATCAACAGACACATTGTGGTTTTTATTGTGTGCATGGGTACTGACATTGGGTTGGAAAACCACAAAGAAGAAGAGCCAGAACGAACCAGGCTGAGCTAGCATGCCTCGGGAACTGAACACCTGAAACTAATCTAACCCAGTCAGGGAGGAGATTTCCATTAGGAGCTGTTGCCATTGTGCCAACTATGTTTATATGTACATTTTATTAAATCACTTTGGAAAATGACTGAGATCTTGTTTTAGCTTAGCTTTACATACTGACTTGTGCATTAAGATTTTAGGTGCAGACCATCACGGAGAGGCGTGACCTGTGGCTTGAGAGGACATAACAATCACAATGGTTAAAGTAAGTATTTAAACTGGAATAGTTGATTAATTTTGTGTCTGATACACATAAGTGTGAAGGAATGTTTATGTGAGAGGCTGGAGAAACACTGCAAATGCCTTCTTGAGAGGGTGATCTGTATTTGCGACGCAATTACAGTTTGACAAGTAAGCACAGATAGATTAATACAAATATGAGGAGAGTGAAATTCCTCATCACTCTGCACTCGACAAGCCCAGCATGGAAGGAAGGCTTAGAGGCTAATAATCAAAGCAGATTAGCTCAAGCCCTGATAGATGCTGCGCAAGCCTACTAATCATACGAGTGATAACCATGAATCATCCGATCGCAGTCAGAAATGACTGTGTTTCAAATCACAATTTTGATGGAATGATCTCTGTATCAGCGACCCATCAAAGAGCCTCTGTGTGACTTCCATTTGCCTCCTCCAGTCAATGTCGCAGTAATTCCTCCGTGTTAATATAGTATGTGTAAGTCGGCGCATATTAAGTGCAACGATGAAGAGTGGGCGGAAACCCTCCAGCTTCAGAGCACCGGTGTGACTGAGCTGCGGCCTGCCTGCCCTGTGATTTAGCCTTGAAATGACAGACTTGCCCCTCATTGGGCTACGGGTGGAGAGCTAATGACATGCTGCGTGGGCTAACATGACTATTAGCCCACTCTGAGCAGCAGGAACTGACAGGAACACAATTCTGTCATTACGCCCTGAGGAGACCTCTAATCAGGGAGGCAGGGACACTAGGAGAGGCCAGTTGCACTGGTTCACTGTGGAGACAAAGAGGTAACTGACTGGCTCTGTCTTACCTCAAACTTTAGGAGGGTCTGCAGGCTCAGGAAATTGTTTCCAACGACTTAAACCTTAAGTACACATTGCTGTTTTTATGTGCCAAACAGCAATAACAACATTCCAAAATATAAACCTCACTGCTGCTAATTGAAAATGAAGCATGTAGTTTAATCCAACCACCTTTTTGCTGCCATGTCCTCACCTAGTCAGATAGGAACAGCAGCTATTAGTGGCTCATGTTAGTTAAATAAAGATAGATATTGCTGTGTAAGGGATATTAGTTAGCCCCTTTCCGTCATGACTATCCAACAAAATCAGCATCAGGAAATGTGAGAATATTATCCACTATCCTGTAGCAAAAGTGTATATATTATTATTATTTTACCAAAAGCTGAGGAAAAAAACAAGGACATTTTCATTTTCTTTAATTTAACTAATTGATTTAAATACATTTGTTTTAACTTCCTGCAGTATTTCTTCAATGGTTATTGACAAATTAAGTTCTTGAGAATATACCATCACCTTCCTTTGTTTGACTGGTGAATTGATACTGAATTTGGCTGTGTGATTGTCTGCTGGCTTTGCTGCTGCTTTGTGTGACTCACATGCAGCTCCTCATTGCCAGCGACCTGTCCCCATTCACAAAGTGACCCTTTTAAGATGAAAATAGAGATAAATACTGTACCTGCTGCTCTGAAAGGCTCTGTCCTTTTAACACTGCTGCCTCCACATTGTAATACCTGCTTCATTGCTTTGAACTGAAAACACCTGTGGATTTGCTGCCATTGACATCCCATATCCTGCTTCTAATAACTGCATGACAACTAGTTTTTATTCAGCTCACATTTATGTTAAACGCAACTTTGAGATTAAACTGCAAACTACAGGCCCCCACAAGCTAGTTATATTATGTTTAAAATAAATGATACTTTTTTAAAATTGTAATTGCCATTTGTATATGGCCAAGTTAACTTACGAAAATATCACAGAGTATCTTGAAATTTGTACTATAGTGCTCTATGGTCTATCATTACATATGGAATGGCGCCAATATAGTACATTTTTACTCCCCATGTTTTATAACATATGAGTAGCAAAACAATTTCACCACATAAGTGACCCTGGAATTTCTTCATGTATTAAATCCCTCTCATATTACACATCTTGGCACTGGGAATTGTTAGGAAACAGCACTGAGACAGGTTTATCCATGAACATTCCTCCCTGCCGTAGGTGGAATTAAGGAA
>JAOWBC010001486.1:955246-968709 GCA_028566105.1 Hypoplectrus providencianus
AAATACTTAATGAATACTTTTTTCAGCATTCTTGGATTTTTTTTTTCTCTTTTTCTTTTCAACTTTTTTTTATTTATTTATGCCTGGCCCACAGTCTTCTTGGATGTCAAAGAAGAGTAAGAAAAACTAGACCAACTGAAGAGGCAATATGTGTCACAGCGTGTTGAGACAACTCCAGCAGCTCTGCACTGTTTGTGTTTGGTCTGATGCTGCAACAGGATCTGAGACCCAGACTGAGGATGTCACTCCTCGGCTTGCTCCCCTGGGATGTCCTCCCATCGTGCCGCTCTCCAGCCTCTGAGGAAAGCTAATGAGGAGTAGGGAAGGGGGGGCTGGCAGTTGTTGGGGTCGTTTCAGTGACGTCCCCGCTCACCCTTCACCCTCGCATTACACCCATTGGCCCCAGCCTGACACCCGACCCAAGAAGCCACAGCACTCAATGTGAAGGTCAAAGAGCTTCGGAGGACACAACAAGACAGCCTGATCACAGAACCTTTGTGTCTGCTGAGGAAACATGAGCCCTGCTCATTTTCAACTCAGTTCTCAACAACTAACAGTTTTCATTTTGAAGATCAATACAGCCTTATCCTTCAAACACCACCACCAAAAGTTGCTTTACACGTGATTTGAACCTGAGTGCTATTCATTTTTATAAAAATTTGTTAAAACAGTCCAAACCATTGTGGAATTAAATGATGTTGATTTGAACAAATATAAACAGAGATGAATCTGACTGGGAGCTCCCTATTCAAAAGGTCAATACCCCATCATTTAAGTATAATCCATATTCCACATATTTTGATATATTTATATAAGCCGCCCGATGCACCTTGTTATTTTAGTAACTGTGGCTTTTCCACAACACATTTGTGAATGACAGTGCTGAAATGAGGGGATATTTTTTCATTTAGCAGGAGTTTGAGACTGTTTCATCTTATTGCTCAAATGACGGCTTTTAATGCCATAGCATTCATAACCCGTGCCTCTTATCACGGCTTCCTCCAACACTTGATGGAATTTGCCATCGCACAATGGTTGGAAAATACACTTCAAAGGCAAGACGCATCTAATCTCCTCCACTCTGCACATTGCACATTTGCTGTGATAATAAGATCCTGCCTTCCCAAGCGTTCTTAGGGATCTGAACCAAGGATGAGAATTTCATCTCTCTCTCTCATTCTCCATTTCTTTCTGTCTTGCTCTCTCCCAGCTCTCCCAGTGTGGCATCGCAGAGGGGTGTGGGGGTTAGGAGGGGGCTGTGCTGCAGTTTCAGAGAATCTCTGCAACAGCAATACTGCATATCTGTGGAACCCATCCCATCCTTATGTAAAAGCCCTATTTTACACTTTTCACACACACGCACACACATACACACACGCACAACAAGAGAGACACGACTGACAGCACAGCACAGTGACCTAGTTTCCATGTGGCCCAGAAAGATCAAGCATGACTCCCTCAGAACTGCTTTGGGCACAAAAACCTGGTTCATTGCATTCAGTCAGGCCAGTGCACATTGGCGAGCGGCCAACCTACAAATCACACTGCAACAGACAGTCGTCACTGCTTCAGCTATAGCTTGCAATGCACAGACATACAGCTGAGATCCCCAAACTGTACCACATCCTTACCAAAGTCACAGGACAAGTGGAAGTGCAAATGGGAAGGCAGGCAGGAAGCCCCTGCAGGTAAAGCTGTGTGTTGTGTTTAGTCTGGCGGAGGGCAGGTTGAGGACAGGCTTGTCATCGTAGGCACAGCTGCGGGACACGCTGCAACAACACCCCCTCCAACCTCCACCAACCGACTCCAAGCGCCCTACATACACCACTCTACCCCCTCCAGGTTATCTGTACACACCGAGAAGGTTATAGATGGAGATGCTATCACAGAGAGTGCATTAGCACAACAAAGAGGTGTTTTAGAGAGGAGCCTGCCAGAATAATTAGCTGATCTCTTACCAAGATGCCGTGTTCGATACGGAACAACATGCTAATGTGAAGATGTAGCGTTGGGTGCAGAGGGAGGAGATGCAATTTTCAGCCATGGCAATAAATAAATATAATCATAACAAATCACTTTGAAACTGTGGCTTTCATCAGCTAACTCATTATCGGAAAACTATTATTCTTTAAAGAACAGTCAAAAATTTGGATGTCCTGTGTCAGATGCAGATGGGTTCAGGATGTTTTACACTGGGGCACACTGCTGGCCCAGTAGCATTATCCTGAGTCCAATTTAGCTTTAGAGGTCATAGCAAGAACATTTAGAAAATCCCAATATATTTTATAGACATAATAGCTATATTCTAGATTGAACTGTGCACGGACTTGATCCTAAATTTCTTGTCACTTGTGGTATTGTTATTATTCTGAAACCACAACAAAGCCCCACTGACCTTTAAGCAACTAGCCTGCTAGCTAACAACATCGATAAATTAATAAGATAGCCTTGGAATAGTTATGAATGTGATTTTGTTGTAACTATCTATTTTTTACAAAGGTTGGCTAGAGGTTGTCACCTACACCTCCTGGACCTATCGCTGAACTTGACAGAAACAAAAAAAATAAATCTAACTGATTGACTGACCAAGAAAACAGCCATTCTCATTCAATATTTGCCTTTGTCAGCATGCATAATACTCACATCCTAAAAACTGTTTCAAACATAAAGTATTTATCTCTACAAAGCTGAAGAAAAAGCTTACATATCAAATTAGAATATATTTTTTAAATTAACAAGCATTGAATTCACGTGTTTTAAATACTACACTACATCCACGCTTCTTAAAAGTCTAATGTGTCCAGCATTACAGTGGTGGAAAAAAGTTTTTGGACACCCCATGTGTTTGTGAAATGTTGCATTAAGAATCACTCTTCGGGCTTCAAGAGCTTTTTATTTCAATACAGTCACAGCCAAAATGCTTAATAAATTCTAAAAAGGGAAAAAAAAAAAAAAAAAAAAAAAGCCATTAAAACTTAAAATTGATTGATGCTGTAAAAACATAAGAAATTTTGAGTAATGGGTCATCTTGGTACCAGTGATCCACTAATGAAGGCCATGCTTCTTAATAAAAGACTTTGTTGCTGTGCTTGGTGTCTATATAAAGCAAGCACATTTGAAAGTTCTTCAGAGACAAAAATGGCTAAAACAAGGAACCTAACGCAGGATACACGTCTGAAGATACAGGTTCTCAGACAAGAGGGCTACAGCTGCCACAAGGTAGCCAGGAAGTGCAGATGCAGTCCTTCGGCAGGTGGATACACTTTGCAGAAAGACAGACAAACCAACAGCTTGGAAGACAAACCAAGATCTAGGCAAGCAAGGGTTTCTTCAGCAAGAAATGACCAGATCCTGATCCGCATGTGCAGGGAAAACCTTTGAATGACATCACAGGAGCTTCAGCAGCAGTGGTCAAACCAACTGGTGTCCACACTGTAGGTGAGGTTAGCTTGGCGTCGTTGGGCCTAATCTCACAAGAACTGGACAACCAGGAATTGGAAGAATATTCTGTGGTCAGATGAGTCCAGTTTCCAGCTTTATCTTCCTCCTGCTAATGTGAGGATACGAAGAAGGCCAGGTGAAGCATTATCTCCAGCCTGTACAGTACCTACTGTCAAACAAAGTGGAGGCAATGTCCTGGTTAGGGGATGCATGAGTGCTGCTGGTGTTGGTCATCTCACTGTCTGTGATGGCACATTGAACTCTACCAAGTGTTGTGCCATTCTCAAACCCATGTGCTCCCTTCTGCTTGGCACTGTTCTGTCGAGGTCAGACCTGCAATGTAATGCTCCTTGCCACACATCCAGGGCCAGCACAACCCCGCTACAGGAGCACAGTATCCAGGTCTAAAAGTGGCCAGCTCCACATGAGCCCCAGTAAAAATCTGTGGTGCATTTAAAAGGCCTGTTTGAAAGCATAAACTGAAGAATTTAGAAGAACTAAAAGTAGTAATTCAAGAAGAATGGGACAAGATTACCCCTCACTAGTTTGAAGGGCTCGTGGGGATCATGCCAGCCAGGATTAGAGCTCTATTGCGTGCTAAAGGCAGGACTACTAAATATTAATTTGATGTGATGGTTTATTTATTTTTGTTCCGTTCTGAACACATTCTCTGTTATTTAATGACTCTGATACTGACAATGTGGAGAACTTGTATACATATATATATATATATATATATATATTATAGGTGTCAGCTTTAATGCGGTATTAAGTAGTTTATGCGCACTGTGTTTTTTGAACCTTTGGCCACGCCGTAGTTTGTGGGAAACCGGAAATGAACGCAGCGGGATTCACACGGTGCAAGCTGCAGCCTCTGAACCTAAACTGAGAGCAGATGAGCAACTGCAATATGCTGCATTTGCAGAAAGCAAGTATTTGTCTACTCCCATGTGTATATGATTAATAAAAAATGAAAAATAACATCAGTTTAAGGTAGATTTAGAGAAGATTAAAAATATGCAATTAATTGCAATTAATCATGAGTTAACCATGGACAACAAGACAGGAAAACCAAGACAGATTTTTCTACAAATGTTTTATGATAACATTTGAGCTTGTGTAAAATTTCAAGGGTGTCCGAAAACTTTTTTCCACAACTGAAGGTCTGACAGCAGAAAAAGAAAAGTCTTCAACCTCGCTGACACTTGTGAGAACAGATATATGAGTCTATATGTAACAAGTTTGATTCAGGTGAGTAAACCACATGCAAGTTCTGTGGATACATACACTGACATCCATAAATGTATCTGATGAATATAATCTCAGGATGACCATGAGACAATTAATGCCAGAACATTTTGTTAAGGCCAGACAAAAGACCTGTGTGGCAGCGTGTTGCTGAGCGTGGAGCGCTGCATGTTATCCAGGTCACAGTGATCTAATCAGGTGTGAATGAAAGCACTTGGCAGCGCTCCAGGCCTCGCTATGCCGTCATCACTCAGGGGGAAGGAAAACACACAATTATACACAGATTTTTTTTTTTACTAGACTTGTGAGGACACTTCCTTAACATTATTTTGGTTTCAACTGACAAATAACCCTCATCATTACATATATTTATCTATGTAAATATGTATTTTCTGCAAAATAACTGTAAAAATTACATATATCATAAAAAAATGCTTATTTCCCTGATCAATTCTTTTTAATCTATATATATATATATATATATATATACACCATTGCCCAGAAGTGTCATGAATTTAAAAAATGGGTCTCCACATGAAAAATATTAAATTGTACTTTTGATCTTTTATCTCAAAATCCATTTATGCATGCTGGTTTATTTTTGGTCATGTTTAAAATGAGACATGATGAATAAAGTTATTCTGACAGAAATGTCACAATTTAAGTCTAATTTCTGACAAGATAAAAAAAAAAAAAGTAGTTGTACTGGACACAAGATGTCTCACTGAAAATGGACTTTTCAGTGAGAGGTCTTTCATGTTTCATTGGTCTTTTGTTCTAACCTCACAAATTAAATACTATATACTAAAATAAGGCATATTGTAAAAAATATTTTATATCCATTTATTTGCATGTAACTACTATTGATAGGCTTATTCGAGTTAAGTGTCCTATATCAAGAAAGCAACTTACCACAATTTTCATCATTGTTCAGTTTGGCATATTTCCTGATTTAACAATTAACTGTTTGGTCTGTAAAATTTCTACCAATCTATCATGACATATAACAAATTTAAGAAGGCGGAATGAGAGTGTGGAGTGTTTTTTTGATAAAAATAATTTTTCAGTTTATCTAATAATCTATCCAGCATTACCCAAAATTAAAATAGGTGTAATATTATTATTTCTTTTAAAACAGCTTTTACATTACACAATACCACCATACTGTCCAACCACAGAATTAAGAATTCCCAGTAAATGCACAAAACTCTCAGGATGTTTTTTTTTCTCCTGAGCAGTGTCACCCAAACTCCACCCAGAGCGGCAGCCATTCAATAGAGAGGCTTTCTACTTTCAATGGTCTGAGCTCAGACCAATCACAGCTCTCCCCCCTGGACCCCCTCCCCTCGGCTCCCAGGCTTTCAGCCAATCACAGCAGCCACCGCTCTACACATGACTCTGTGCACTGCTGTCCATCAGCTGCCTCATATATAGTGCATGCATGAAAATGTGGAGCAGTTCAATAACTTGCATCGTAGGCCAGGCTCGTGTGTGTGTGGAGTGCGTGTGTGTGTGTGTGTGTGTGTGCGGAACGGGAGGGGGGGGGGGGTGGAGGGGTTGCATGCATGTGGGAATGCATGTGTTTGTTTACCTATGTAGAGGCACGGAAGAGGGAGAGGGAGAGAGGGGGAGAGAGAGATTTGTAAGGCACTTGTATCTGCAAACTACTGGCTGAGTTCCCACTGAGGCAGGGAGATCAGACTGAAAGACTGTGTGTCAGGATTGAGACAGGCAGACAGACAGAGAGAGGAACCCTTTTACGCATTTCAGCAGCAACTTTTCAGCCTCTCGACATGAAGCTTGTTCCTGAATATGGAGGTTTTTCTGCTCTCTTGTGTTTGATTTTTTTTTCTACCAATCAGTCACCACAGCAGACTCGTGCTGCCCAAGTTTTGGCCACACTCTTGGTAAGTATTTCAACTGCTTGTCCTTCCCTGAGTTTTTATATTTGCAAGAATAGAGATTAAACACTTGCTTTTGCCACTTTTTCTACTTGTTCTGATTTTGTTTAACACTAATGCATGCCTCATTCAAAAAGCTGTAACTACATTTAGAACTTCCCTGAAAAACTATTCTTCTTTCTCCAAAACTAACACATAAAAGGTTTTATTTTTATTCATAGCAGGCACGAGATCATTTTATTTGTTCATGGCGTATATGAGAGTGTTATGAGTGTGCTCGGTACAGTTTGTCTAAAAATGTGTATGTGCGTGTACGTGTGAACCTAGACAGGGGCTGTGTGTGTGGGAGAGTTTTGAAAAGGATGTACGTGCGAGAGAGAGAGAGAGAGGGAGACAGAGAGATTGTGCGCGGCGGACAAAGTGTGCCAAGTGTGAAAAGTGTGTGCGTGTGCTCGTGTCACTGTCTGTGTGTGTGTGTCTGTGTGAGAGTCTTTTTTTTTCTAAAGCTTGCTCTGTGGGAATGCGGAATGCGGACTGCGGTAGCTAGTAGCGATGTTTGACTGGGAGGAACTGAGCCAGACAGTAGACAAAAGCGAGTAGGGCCGTCCAGACAGGGCAGGTCAGCCATTAGAGGCTGCAGCGGAGGGACAGGTCAGCCAGCTGCTCCTGCGCTCCATGAGGGGAGGGGATACCGCGCCTTTAGCGTGAGGGTGAGGGTTAGAGTTGCTTTTGAGGTTAGGGGTGTCCATGCTTCACTTCATGACTACCTCTCCAAGTGTTAACCTTGCACCTCACCCTTTCCCACTTTGAGAGAACCCGGTTTGTTTTGCAGGTCAGAAATCTCCACTTGAGGCGTCAGTTTAATGCGCCAAAAATAGTATCGCTTGCATAACTGTGAAAATCTTTCAGCAGTGGTTTACATTTGGTCCTCACTCAAGCAGCCATGGATCCAAAAAACATCAAAAGCTGCAATGAAGTTGCAATAGTTAACAAAATATTCTAAGGTGCACCAAGGAAAATGCACCAAAGGAAGTGTAAATGTAGGAGGTGGTTAAATATAGACAGTGCTAAAAGAGGAAGAATAGGAGAGACTGTAATTTTCGCAGAGGTTGTTTTTTTCTATTCCCTTTTTCATTGGTTTTCCCCACCGGCTTGCGTGGGGGTCGCTGGGTTTGGAATGTATTTAGTGACAGGAAATACTGGCCGCCCCTATATTTTTTTTGTCCCAGTCTGCTTTTGTCCAAAGCTCTTAATCCACCGCAAAAGCTGTGTGCGTGAAGGAGTAGCAACAAGCAAGAAAAATGTCGCCCTGGAACACAGATGTACACCATGGCTGCTGCTGTAGCCCCCCCCCCCCTTCCCTTGAGAAAAAAAAAAAACAGACTACACAAAGGCTTAACATCAGGACGAACAAACAACACACGCACAAAAAATAAGTCGGGATTGATATCTAAGTGCTGGCGAAGATGAGAGAAAGCAGCGCTTTGAAGCCACACGTAGCTGCTGTAGCAAGTGTCATCCCTTAAGGTCACAAATTGAGTCGAAAAAAAACCCATAAACAACTGTCCTGGTCTGGGAAAACAAAAACAAAAAGTCTGTGTGTGTGTTTGTGTGTGTGTGTGTGTAGCCTGTCTGAGGCTCCCAGACTGAAAGCAGAGTACGCGTCCTGTTTCTGAAATGCCTGTACATGTAGAGTCTTGTTACCCAGATACAAATCTCAGCCCTCATCACCGGCAATGGCTGGCAACTCCAGTCATACACTCTATGACCCCAGTCAGCAGAGCCTTTCAGCGCTGAAACACATGGTTTAAGGCTATACACTCCAGCCTACACACAGCCTTTAATACACAAGCGTTGTGTGTCCGGGTGAGAAAGAACACCCTGTTCAAAGTGAGTGACAGCACTGGCTTTGACACTTGCTTAAGAATTACAGGTAGCCAAAGTCCTTTGTTGACAAAATGATAACACTTGGACTCTGTGGAGGTGAACTTGAGGGCTTTGATGTTTTTTGGTCTTTGAAATGTCTACGCAGCATTTTGGGAGTCCAGTGTCACTTGTTGATCATTGAGAACCGTCCGTCAGTTCGGAGAAGGCAGCGGTTGTGTAAGTGGCTCCTGTGACCCCGCACCTCGGCCTGGCCTGAGCAGAGGTCTGGATGGACTTTGATCCCGAGCATGGAGCTCTATAAGCCCCTCTGCACCCCTTGCTCCCTCCCAGGCCTGTGTGTGTACCTGGATTTGAATAGAAACCAGACAGCGATCCCCCCCCTCCCCTCTTCCTCTGTCACCGCTCTACTGTGGGACAATGAGGATTTGTTAGTGCTCAGCCGCGAGCCTGCTGACACAAAGCATATAGCCTCCCAGTCCCCGGCCCTGGAGTGTAGCAAGCTGAAGCACAGGCGGGCAGGACACCAGCAGGGGGGCCCAGAGTGGGGGTTGGGGGAGTAGGGGCAGTTTGCAGGGGTGGGATTAGCAGACAAGAGCTCTTGGTTGGGGGATGGGGGCCTGAAATGAACAGGAAATTACTGCCTTTGATGAGGCAGAGGCAGATTCGCACAGGCTGAACTCTTTGGGCCTCTTCCCCCTGCCGTAAAAAAAACAGCTTGAGCAGAAAATGTCAAAACACTTTAAGGCCCCCATGTGTCACTTCCCTCTGGCAACGCCGGAGTCATTGAGTCCATACACAGGTACTAAGCAAACACTCACAAAAGTTGGTGTTTTTTTTCTCCACCACTGTTGCTTGCTGCACTCTCTCCAGCCTTTCCCTTCCAGTCTTCGTGCATTCAGACGCCGTCCCTCGACCATGTCATGAGATTCCTATTAAGACATACGTCCATCTGACCCATTTTCACCCACAGATCAATCTATATCACACTGCAGGGAAACCACAGACATCTGCAATTATACTTAGCCGTCTGCATTAATATTTCAAAAACCGTGAGGGTGTGGAAAATATTGTAAATATAGCGGTCATTACATCAAAGGTAGTGGAGCGGAGATGGGGAGATACATGGAGCTGTAAAATCAGGATTTGTTATGCTTTCAGTGAATTGGGATTTGGCTTGGTTAAGTTTAAATAAAGCACTTGCCCAACAAGATATCTGTTAGATCTGCTGGAGCTTTTAAACATTTTTTATCCGGCCTGTTCACGGCGGGAACATTGTGCTGTTATCTTGCCTTGCTGTTATAAGTACGAGGTACGAACATGGAGAGGGGGTACAGACTTGCTCCAATAAGGTGGAACTAAATGCAAACACTGTTCGCAGCATGCTGCGGCTGTTGTTTGGTTCAGTTAAAAGAGTAGAGACAGAGGTTGATGGAACAATCACAATCAAATCCTAATTTAACAATTTATAGCAGAATTGCTTTCTTTCCGCCGTTAACCACTACATTTAAATTTCTTAAATGCCTCCGATAGTTAACTCCCTTTGTGCGACGTGTGTGTTTGCGTTCCTGAGCGTGAGGAGAGATGGTAATGTGTGTTCAGTGAATATCAGGGTCGATTAGAGAGTCTCGTCTGGTCGGGCTACAGCAGATTAGACAGGCGGAGCAGATACAGGCCGCAGGCTGGTCGTCTGGCGCTCTGACCCACATTGCTCTGATGTGCACGTCACTTCCCATTACGCTGACAATTGGACGCCACATCAGCTGAGCACGCCGTAATCCGCGTACCCTGCCCACGGGCAAGGTCCTGCTCACCGTAACCTCATGCTGTCATATTCCAACCTTGGCCGTCCGACCGCCTGGCTACAGGAAGTGTTGGATGAGTCACAGTGAGGCATCACCATCGCTGCTCCTGATCCTAACTGTGTGTGTGGGCGGCAGATCTGGCACAAGAGCAGAATGCTGACCTTGATGCTAATATACTAATAATATCAAAGCTTCAGAATGTCAAGTCAAATAAGTAAAAGCTTGTGACAGCGCATCCTCTGCTTTATTTTTAGCCCAAAGCAGCATGTGTGTAAATTAATATTAGCTTTACTCTGTCAGGGCTATCCAGATAATCTGAGCAACAGCTTTAAAATTTGTCAGAAGCATTTCTCACCACACTGACTCGGACCGGGTGTCCACATCAGCTGGTTACTTATCCATGTCATTTCTCTGTGAGTGAAGCACTGCTATGACTGACTCTAGTCTGTATAGCAGCGCGAGTGTCCCCAAAGGATATCGACCTTTTCCTTTAACTACCACTCGTCACAATCGCGCATGACCTCTACAGAGTTCAAGTGCAGAGCATAAAAAACTTAATATTAAACTCATCTCTCAATCTGACACTTCAACAAGTACTTGGACCAAAAATACATGTACCCAGGCAGCCCATCAGTGGTGCCTCTGTGGATGCATACTTAGGTATACAAAGCATAAGAGGCCTTGGTGGCGGTTCTGCAGCTGGCTGACAGAGACAGGTCTGTTTGCAGGCTGCCTGGAAGATAATTGGCAGCTATGGAGTGAAAAGTGGGCTCAGCAACAGATAAGGGCCGTGTGGAAAGCTCCATTATCATCACGGATTAGCAAATGATAAATCATGGGTTCACACAAGTATGCTGTCACTGCTGGAAGAGCCGGAGAGAGAGAGAGAGAGAGAGAGAGAGGTAGGAGAGAGCGGGTGAGCAGAGATATGGAAAGAGTGGGATAGAGAGCATGTGAGAGAAGAGAACAGAGTGAATAGTAGGGAAGATGTGGATGTTTTTGCTGTAATTCAAAAGAAAAACACAATAATACCATCTAGCAGGTCAGCAAGAGAGGCAGGCTGAGAGGGGGAAATGAAAAGAGAGGAGAAATTAAAAGCTCTGCCAACACTCCAGCTAATACAATCTTCTGCCTGTCAGATTACCTTCTTTAATCCAGAAAGGTTTAACGCCTCTTAGAAATCTGAAAGGAGACATGAATTCAGCAGAGATTTTCCTCTGCTAGAGAGGAGGAAGGTGCCGGGGAGGAGGGTTAAGTCTCTGAGCAACTCTCCAAAGCACTGGCCTCAACAACTCTGCTGCACAGTCGTCAAACTGCTATGCAGAGGATCAGCCAATTCTAACCGCGGCACTTTTTGACTCAAGCATCCCCGACTTATACAGCAGCGTTCATCTAGCACTGCGTTTGTGCATCTCTAAAAATATTGTACGTGAGCTGGGTTTGATCCGCAGTGGAGTGAACGGTGGCCTGTCTTTCATACATACAGTAGAACAAAAAGATGAGCTTAACTTTGGCTTAGGCGGAGCTGATTAGGTCAACAGAGCACAAAGCACTGTACAGCGCATTAAGGACACAGTGTCCCTGCTGGCGTAACGCAGCGACATGCTCCCCTACTGGGACAGGGCGCGATGCTTTGTAATGTTCATCTCGCACACATAAAACCTTGGCAGTGCGGCCATGGGAATTAAAAAAGAAAAAAGAAAAACAATGCTGTACACAAAACACAAAGAAAGGATAAACAACATGTTTAGTCTAACAGACCAAGCAAGGTGCTAAAATAGCCAGTATTAGATTTAAACTGGGGATAAAAGTGTCAGTGAAGTAAAGGAATGTGCTACAGCTCACACAGAAGTAGTAAAAACAAGTTATTCAAGTAAAAATTAATGGGCTTTGTGTATCGTCTATTGTCTTCTGTGTGTGTGTGTCGCAGCATTGGTAGCTGCTGGAAGGTTCTTTTTCAGGGTGCATCTCAATTTGACACCAAATGAGGGGTTTCACTTCTTGCACCAACCTGCTCATATTCTATCTCTTTAAGATTAGCTGAGTTAGTTAAACACACCAGGAACACGATTTGGATCGACTAGGAATGTCTGGCCATGGGGTGGCACGCGCTGCATCCAGCAGAACAAAGGTCGATCGGTATCCAGGTCATTCCCATGTCGGCACATCCTGCTGGCTGCCAATGATAACGGAAATGTGAAATCAGTATTGCCGCCTGTGATTTTCATTCCTCTCCTCCCCTGCTCTGCCATTTCTAAATCTCTCAGTATGAGGCTTCCCTGCGTTGTGGATGGGGAGGGTTCTGGAGATATAGGGTGTTTTAAGATGACGAAGATCACGGCGATGGCCCAGTTCCCTGCTCCCTGCTGTTTATTACTGCAGTGTGGAGTGCAGCAAGTTCGAACGCCGGGCAGATGAGGGGAGCGCTGATCCTCCGTGCAAGGCCGACGAACCCACCGCCGCACTGCGTCGACTCGTCAGATTAAAAACATGGATTACGTGCCATACCAGGGCACTGTATAACCTTTTGTTTGGGTTTCCTTGAGGAAACGTTTGTTTGTGTTTGGTAACATATTTCTGCTCTGCTTTAATGACTCAATTAATGCACAGGGAGTCAAACAGAATATGAGTCCCTGAATAAGGAAATATGATAGTTGGAGCGAGGTTTTTGGGTGTGAGCTTTGACAATGCCAGCGTTCAAAGGGGGCCGCGAGTCTGACCTGGGGATAAAGTCTGTTGAAGATAAAAAGTGGCAGCAGGCTCCAGAGAAATGTCACGGTTAAATCCAGAAGACAACCACAAAGGGCTCTCTCATCCCGCTTTGTTAGAGATCCTCAAAACTGCTGTGAAAAGAGCCCGGGATACATATTCATCAGCCTCAGCGCTCATGACTGAAATGAGCCGACAAAGCTTTGGAGAAGAGAGAGGAGTGTGACATACAGTGCAGTTCTCTCAGGCATGCTGTGGGAGTGGATAAGTCAACTAGAGCCAGACTGACGTGACGTGATCAAGTGCATCAACGCTGGGTTCAAAGGTGCACAGCCGAGAAAGAAAAGACAGACAGAGAGAAAAGCAGGGAAGACAGACAGGCACGTCAATCACCACCGAAAAGGGCGAGGATGGTAGCTGCTGCAAGGAGGAACTGTGGAGAAGACTCTTTTCTGTGTGTGTGTGTGTGTGTGTG
>JAOWBC010001486.1:974213-985580 GCA_028566105.1 Hypoplectrus providencianus
ACTGCAAAATAAATATGTGAAATAAGTCGGAGAGTCTTGTCAGCTATGCCATGAAGCTACTAATCATTGTATGTTCTTATATACCCAGGCCTACAATTCCTAAACTTTAAGTCTATTGAACCAATCCAAACTCCATGATATTCCAGGAATTTAAAGGCCAGAGGGAATTCTATCAAGGACACAAGACAAACAAGCTGTCATGTGAGTTGTGCCTGGAACTTGTGTACTAAAACTATCATCCAAGTGCACAGGAACTTAAATGTACTAGACAAAGGTGAAACTGAGAAACACACTAAATCTGCTTCAGTTCAAACCAAAAAGTTAAACAATCTGTGAGCGTGATTCTTGGAAAGTTAATCAGCCTCGTAACCCCATTTCAGTATGTAACTGGACGCGGTATAGGCATATGGAAATAATCTCGCAGTAATTGCACTGTAAGGTTATGTTAACATGCTGGGAAATTTCAAACACATTGACGTTTTCTAGCCAAAATAGACCCTGTAGTTTACAGTGGAAAAGTGTTGGAGAAGACCATAAAATAGTGCCTGGGTCACTTCTTGTGACAAAGGCAAAGTGCGCTTTTTTGTATTTTAAGCTTGTACGAAACAATTGAACACGAATGTAGAAATAAATAAATTATGGCATACATTTCAATCTTTCCTTAAAAAAAAAAAAAAATCTCAGAATTATATTTTGGAATAGTGAAAACCTATCTAAGTGATCGTAGATTTCTATTAATAAAGCAGCTCCTTAAATATCTGAAACTGTGATATTTTACTAGCTTTAAATGAGGTCTACATCTTCAGAAATGTTACAATTTCATTCTAAGCTGACATTGCAGCTGCAGCTTTGAGTTAAATAGTATATCTACAGAGGCCTGTATGCGGCTGATGGATACTGTTTGCTACATATATTAGGGCCACACAAAAGTCCGCTTGTTTATCCCTGTGGAGTTGGGCTTTGTCATCACACACTGTGAAGTTATATGCACTGACACTGGGAACAGCGTGACCCACTTCTCTCTGACCTGGAAACACTCCGCAGGCTGACCCTGAGTCTAATGCCAACGCAAGTTGCATCAAGCGAGAAAAAAGGGACGGTGGATCAAATCTAGGCTAATCATGAATTATTAAAGGCTAAAATGATAAAAAGCATGGAGGTCAGCTTCAACAGCTCCCAGCTCTGCAGCACTCACACCTTGTTCACAGTGCAAAAAGCTTGGCTACCAATGGGAGAAGAAAGGAAAATCAAAAGTAGGAAAAGGACTACTTATGGCCTTTCATCCTTCATCTGCTTATCTTTGAATTTACTTGAGCATAACACAGCCCTGAGGCTTAAAGGGCACTTTAAAGGAGAAATGAAACACAAAACACAGGTGTCTGGAGAGGCGTCAACTGTTTGAATTTTCTTCTGTATTAGAATGTAACAATATAAAAACCTGGTGATCTTAAATGACTTTTGAACACAAGCATATAAAGTTAGCCCGGTTATGCGAGGACAAAGGAAAGGCATGTGCTGGGCTCCAGCCAAGTAGTTCCATATGGTTGTTGAGTTCACTGAGTCCAGGTGGCACGTGGGAGTATACATCACATCAATATGGCATGGATTTACTGCCCCCTAATGGCCTCAATCATGCAGTGCTGCAGGATGAAGCAAAACAGATGAATGACTTCTATATTGTGTGGCCCTAATATATGTAGCAAACAGTATCCGTCAGCCACATACAGGCCTCTGTAGATGGACTACTTAACTTAGAATGAAATTCCAATATTTTGAAGAGGAAGCCCTCATTTAAAGCTAGTTATATATCACAGTTTCATTTAAAAAGCTGCTTTATTAATAGAAATATAGGATATATATATATATAGAGAGAGAGAGAGAGTGAGAGAGAAAGAGAGAGAGAGAAAATTGAAAACTGTATGTAGCTGTAGTCGGTGGAACCACAAAGGGCAAAGTTGAGGAGAGAAAGTCCTGTCTCCAGCTGGTAATGATTAACCATGGAACTGTGGTAGCCACCAAAGAACCCTGATTACCCCAGTGGTGAGCTGCTCATCAGCCAATGGTCAGCCGTGTACTTTGACTTAATGGGTGGGGGGTTGAAATGAGTGACAGAGGCAGGTCAGCCCAGAGCTGACCAGAGGAGGAGCCATTAAGGCCAAACATGTGATGGCATATACAGGTCACAAAACATGTTTAATATCAAGAATATGTCTTATTTGCCTTTTTAAATGTTAAATAAATTCTTAAGAGACAAGCAAAACAAAATTTAACATGAATTTACATTACAACATAAAATATCCAAAATAAATGGATTTACATCCAGTATTACAAACAAGGTTTAAGGAAAAAAAACGCTTAAGATATCTCAGCTGATGTAACGACTTCACTTACAGGGCTTCAAAACAGCTGTTGCTAACTCAGCTATTTGGCCCCTGACCTGGGTTTTTTGGTCACTGAATGGGGGTCTCTGAATTCCCACCCCTGTCACAGCATTTACAAGCCTGAGGAGTCCTGCCTCAGCCCCCCTTGACCCCAGCCTCACCCTTGCCCAGTGCATGCACTGAGGCATCATGGGAAGAGAATAGGACCAACAGAGAGAGCGAGCGGCCGCGGCCGCGAGTCCACCTTGTCAAGTTTACAACCCAATCAGGCACAGCCTCATAAATCCACGCCTCCTCCTGCAGTATGCAACAATGGCGACCATTCACTGTGAGCGCAGGTTTAATAGTTCCTCTCTGGCTTCCTTCCACCTCTTAGCGACCCCCCCACCCCACAACCCCGCAAGTTTATAGAGGCAGCGATGAGAAAGCCCTGGCCGGAGGTGAGCTGCACACAATCAGGTCAGCAAAGAGTCACGGCGAGGTCAGCATTTTCTGAACTGTGTCTGACCTCTGACCCCCTCCATGGTGCCACCTGGCGCTGCGATGGCAGCCAGGGGAGTCCAGAGTGAACTTCGCCTGAACCTGGAACTTAACATTGGACCATTGCCTCACCCCTGGCCCTTTGCTCCCAGTTTCCTCTGAAGCAACGTGCCAGTTTTCTGACATTTCTATGCCGCCCATTTTAAGTATTTATATAACCATGATGCAGAGCAGCTTCTGAGGATGGCGTAAAAGTTGTGGCCTTTCACTCAAAGGTTATGTTCTCAGACTTTTAAATGGTACAGGTATAGAAAACTGAAATATGTATTTTTCTGCCACATAAACAATGATAATCATATTATTAATCTACAGCTGCTACTAGATATTTAATATTCAGCTTTTTGTTTTTATTTTACAGACACTGCTACTGCTTCAGAGCTGGCAGACTCATGCTTATGGAGTTTTCCATCATTATTGAGTTTTTACTCCCCTCTTGTGGCTTTGACAGGAATCTATAATCCATTTCAATAAAATGACATCTCTCTACTTTACCACTAGATGGAGCTCATATCTTAAGATATTAAGTAGGACCACAGATAATGTTTTTTGTTCCTCTATGTTTGTTTATGATATTGTGGGACTGTATTTAGTAGACAGTGGAAAATATAGATTGTGAAGAATAAAGTAGATAGAATGTATGGTGGTAAGCACTTAGAGCAGACCACAGGATAAATGTGTTTTTGTAAACTCACCCATGCTGTCGTTCTGTTCAGACTCCAGTGGATGGTCACTGTAGAAGCCTGGAAGTAAGGTACACAGGATATGTGTTAGATGTTTTCACACAGAGAAATGAGGACATGGCACAATTTCCACAACACTGTAGACAAAAAAAATATTTTGGAGCTTCAAGATGCATTTTTAGTAAACCAAATAGAAAAAATGGTTACTTGATTGAAAGAGAATTTACAATACATTTGTCTTAGTAAAATGTATTTAGGAACACAGCAGCTGCATGATCAGGAAAAGCTTATATGATAACCATTTTCAATCAAATAGTTAAAAGTATAAAAGTACCTTAACTAAAAATAAGTTTGTGAATTACTGTTGTCACAACAAATCTCAAGAATTGTGAAGGATAGAAACTTGACACATGACCATATTAAAAACCTCTACTGTGTCAACTACACAAGATATGAGCAACAACAACATTCATTCATCATCCTTAACTGCTTATCCAAATGCGGGTGGTGTGTGGCTAGAGCCAGGGGTGGGTCATACATTGTCACCTGACATCATAGAGGGGCCCTGGTCAAGATTTTATTTTGTCAGAAGAAAAAAAAAGGCAGCTTGGTGTCAAAATCCAGACCCCATTAGTCCATCAGGGCCTATAAGCAGATGAATTTGCCTCTGGTTTCAACTTTCTGATGACTAACTTCTCGTTTCATGTGGGCATTTTTATGTGCATTGTTGCTTCCACAGTTTGCTTACAGAATGTATGTATCAAATGTGAAATAAATAAATAACAAATAGAAATGTATCGCCACAACTGGTCACAGAAGGATCCCTCTGTAGGTAGAGGTCCTACCTGCAACCCTTAAAATTCATATTTTTATGTCAAATTTTCTCATGGCATGAGTCATTTGTCACTGTGAAACAAAGGAGGACATAGCACTTAGTTGTCCAAGTGTGAAAAGAATGAGGTCGTTGTGGAGAGTTTGATATTGAGAGAATACCACTTTCCGTATGCAGTCTGCTATGAACATTCCATGCTGCTTCTTTAAAAATTGACAATCTTCAGCTTAACTTTTAATTCTTTGCATATTCTAACCAAATCTGAACTATAGTGGGTGAAGGTAAGACAGCAATAAGTAGATAAAATTGGAAGAAACAAGCACACTTTCTTTAAAATCCAGCTCTGTCGGTTAATGGCATTCTATGTAATATTTATCAACTGGTTTCTACAGTAAATCCTGAATCAACCAAAGTGCATCATGAATATATGAGGTGGACCACACTCGCAGGACCAAATCTGATTTTTGCCGCACAAGTATATCATCTGACTACCATACGGGTCCAACCACCACCCCAAACAATCTGTTTGTTCATATTGGTTACCTTCTTGCTGTCTGAGCTTAATTTTATACCCCATCTCGCTCCATCAGCACCCTGGCCATCTGTCCGGCCGGCGTCTGGAGACACATAGTCTGCTTCTCACTTACACGGCACCCGTCCAGCTCCATCTCTCACATCCAGACGAATGAAGAGTGTGTGCTGTCGGCGCATCAGATCCCCCGATCTGTGTCAGCGTACCACCCTGCTATCAACAGCTGTAGACCCCTGACCCGACACACGCCAGCTGCCCCCCTCCTACCTCCACCCCTTCACAGTCAACACTAGCATATGTTCTCCCTGGAGCATACACCAACACACACAAGCTCTGTCCCAACACACGTGCCTCGGTCGCCCTCCCCTGAACACACACTTATATTGACGGATAACACACAAACACACATGTAGACAAGGATGAATGTCTGTAAGTGCCCCAAACATCAATGAAACTAAAAATCTACACATCACTTTTCTTCCACTCCAGCACTAATGTAGAGGTAAAAAATGAGGTTAATCTGTAATCTCATATTAATCATTTCAACTAGGTAACAGTTACTTATTTTTATTTTGTCTCAATACTGCTTTACTGCCACAGTGTGACTGCTAACTGTCAATTTAGGACCACGTTATTGTTGTATATGTTTCTATTTCTATTTAAATTACTGCCAACCTGTTTTCAAAGCATGGTGCTGTATTTCCAAGTGTCAGCTCACTTAAATCACAAAAAATCATTCTGACCAACTTTGACCAGTTTAAACTCATAAAGCAGTAACAATGGTAATATGTTTAAGTTAATAAGGTAGGTGTATTATATAAATTTACAAAATTCAAAAAGGTTTGCTTTAAAATATAGTTTTTAAAGTCAATGTGGAACACTTTTATTTTTGTCCATTAAAAGTTTGTGCTAGTTCCCTTTGTTGTAAATCGTTTTGCATTCAGTTTGATGTTTGCACGTTTCCACCTTTTGTCTATTTTTAATGTCATGTTTTCTAGGGTTACTGGTTTATTAGATGTTTAGATCCATGCTGAAGGTTGTGTGGTGGTATTACGAATCAATCACTAGTGTACGTGGACCAGAGTTTGCTCACACACTGCGTGTAAAGACAGGTTTGAAGGTTTAAGTTAAGGCCCTGTTCAGACCTCAATGGAAGCCCAGGTGCCTTAAAGAGATATTCACCAGTTGAGAAGGGATTTTGCGTTACCCCACTCAGAACACTGTGTGCAGATTCATTGTGTTCATTGCTTCCCTCCTTGTTGCTGGTGCCCAAAGATCTCCACTCTTAAAGAAGGATATCACCTCTAGTAGAAGATATCCATATAATTATGCTTTTTTTTTTTTACCATTATACAAGTTTAGGATTTTTAGCATGGATCTCAGTTTTCATATAAGCAAAAACAAAAAGTACAGCTGGGCGTATGTTATCATTTTTAAATTGTATTAAGTAATTAAGCAAAGGCATTTAACAAATCTGATGATCAAAGTGTAGCCATTAGATGTTGAGATGTTTCAGTCTTGACCAAAGTGGTTGGCTAAGAAACTGACCAACACTGCTACCGAATACAAACTAACATTGACATGGTTTTCAAAAAGAGAAAATGCTGTAACAACAAAACAAAAGAAAAACTGCTTGCTCTGATTTTCATGAAACTTAGCAGAAAGGTTGGCATAATGGACCAAGAACAAACCAGTAAATAAAAAAAGATCTATGCAGTGTCAGCTAACTTAAATTACAAAAAAAGCATTCTGACCAGAGTTTAAACACATACAGCAATTGTAATATGTTTAAGTTTATTAGGTAGGTGTATTATATAAAATTACAATATTCAAAAAGGTTTGCTTGAAAATATAATTTTTAAAGTCAATGTGGCACATTGCTATTTTTGTCCATTAAAATTTGTGCTAGTTAACTTTGTCGTAATTCGTTTTGCATTCAGTTTGATGTTTGCATGCTTTTACGCAAATTACAGGGCACATACACCATCAAAATTAAACTTTCATCAAAGCAAGTTAAGGCAAAGAGGGCTGCAATACCTAGTCTGGTTAATTAATGCTGGGCCACTCTCAGCCTAGCCTGGATCTCAGCTGCCTTGCTCCTGCTTTGTTTTAAATCTGCCACCTTCACTAACTCTCTGCCAGGCTCTGGGTGTCTCCACTTAGCAAGTAATCTCTGCGGGATGGAGTTAAGTCTTTTAAACGCTGAATCTACCTTATAGTGTAAAAAAGTGAGAGTTGCTTTAAGTGTAATGCCATAAGCTGCTTACTGTTTGCACTGCTGCTACTTGTTTTGTCTACTTCTTTCTCCTCTATGAGGGCAGACTGGACGCTACAGTGACTCTCCAGCCTTATTTTTTAAGATAATTTTGTCATGATGTCAAATCTGTGACGTTTAGAATGGAACAAAAAATCTGTCCATATCTTGAAGATTATAGCTTTAGCGGTGAACTGTTGCGGGTGCTTGCAGGAATGGAATTGATAAAACCAGAGGGGGTCTACACTCCCTGAGTGCTCCTCTAATTTGTTTTTGCCACTGTCAATGCAGTTAGCACCAGAAACCAAATCCTATTGACCTCAGCTGTATTGGAGGTAGACATCTCAGTTAGATTAGGCCTATCTGCATTTTTAGGTTACACCACAAATTGAGCAAATTGTTTTTGTTTTTTTATTTTGGTAAACTAGCTTAATCTTATTTTCCAGTTATTTTTATAAGGTTTTTTTTATTTGTAAGACTTAAAACATGCTTGACATAGTTATCACAGTGAACCCCATGTACGCTTCCTTCTTTTTTTAAAGATATGTAGACAATGTTCATACTGTTCCAAAATGATAGGAAATTTTGGCTGCCTTGAAAATGCTTTTCCCTGCTTTGGAAAATGATCTATATGTATATAGATATATTCATCATCATTCATCTATATATATATCTATATAAAGAAACAGTGAACAAACTGGTTAGCCACTCCTACCACAAACAATTCCCCAATTTTCTCTCTGCTTCTTTCTGGTCAGCTCCTAATAATGGCATTTCTGGGATCAGGATTGAGCCTTGTTTTAGTCCATACACCACGCCTGCAGTGTTCACTGATAATGGACCAGCACGAGAGAAGAATGGCCCTCTCCAGTGTGTGGTCTCTGTTGCTAATCCTCATGACAGTTTATTGACCATTATAGCCTGAGGCTGGGAAGGCTTCCAGCAGCAGCCAATACAGCCAGAGCCTGCTCCACTGTGGCCCATTGTGTGTTGACAAAGAAAGGCTGCATCTTTAACCTTTCACCTCTAAAACCTCTGCCACCTCCGACGCAATCAGCTCCCCATCAAAATAACATACCACTCCTTGTTCCTTTTGATTCCCTCTTTGTGGAAGGAGACATGCTATGCATGCCCAATATGACATGAACCACAAGTAGCTCAGTACTGTATCAGCCCCTCATCACAGTCAGCTCTTACAAACAGACTGAAGGCAATGGAGCACTTGCAAGTTAAAGCACACATTTCTTTATTTCGTGTGGTGATGTAACCACTGATTAAAGAATGTTCTGAATAGTTTATACAATTCTGAAGCATTGACCCCATGACTCTTCATTTGGCCAGAAAACCCTGCCTATGACACAAGCCTGCAGCAACCATATCTCATCAAATACAATTGGAAGTCTATACGGCAGTGTCTCTATGGCTGCTACCTAAAATACTGCTTCATTTATCAGTCAGGTTAAATTTATGTTTGGTGGCTGTATCATTTCACTCAGTTTTCAAACAAAAATGCCAAAAACTCGATAGCAAACTGAATATCTTTGGATGTTTGACTGTTTGTTGGAAACACTGACATTGTTTGAATAAAAATGGGCGTCGACACTGGATTGTGTATGTGTGTATTGTGAATGCTGCTCTTATGCCTTGAGCTTGGCATTTTTGCCATCGCAATATTGGTTAATAGCTATCTCCATGTTGATGTTTTGCAGCTGGTACATGCGCAGAATAGACCAAAATTTTCATACTGTTGCGCAAGGCTGTGGTAGTGACCTGTCAATCATCCTGCTGGCCAACACTATTACAATTATACCTTAAATGGGACCATAATTTACAAATCAGTCATCATTGTTCCATCCCTTTTAATGACAATCAAAGTCCAAGAACCTTTGCTTAAAATTGCTGAGCTAAGTTTATCAGTATCTGTAAGTGATTATGTATACCCATTATATTTTTAGGACTTTTTTCCCTCTTTTGTCCTTTTTTGATTGATACACACAAATACTACAAATTGAGAAAAGTATAAAAAAAAGAGCTGGCATGCTTTTTGTTTGAAAAACATTCTGATTCAAGGCACAACCCCAAATCGGCATGTTTTGTGTCAAATAAATAGTCACACATTGTTCTTTCTTGCCCAGTGGCCCATACGCCTTGTGTCTATATTTCATTACTTGCTCTTAACTGGTACAAACAGACAAGAAAAAACAACGCCTAGAAAAAAAAACACCATTAAGAAATATCATTCTACTATTGTGTGGTTCAAATCTTACTTCAGTATGGTTTGAGGACTATTTGGTCAATTTCAACCCACAATTGGCACCCTAATGTGTACTGCAGCACCGCAGAATTCACATTCCTTATTAGGCGGTGCCATTTTGCTGGATTTGCTAGTGCACATGGCCACAAAGTAGAGGGGCTTCATCTATGATGTACATGCAACAGAAACTAAAGGCAAACCATGTCCCCCACCCTCTGAAATCCTTTATGCAAAGCCATTAGCGCTGCCAAGGAATCCCTCCCAAACATTCATGCAGCCCCATATCAGTCCATCACTGTCCCCGCTCTTCTCTCCCAGATGGCTGGGGTTCCGCATGGCCAGCGGAGGGCAACGCCAGCCTGTTATCTGAGTAGGTTGGCCTCTACCTGCCAGCCTGGCCGGCCCTTGGTCAGCCCACCCTTATCTCAGCACAGCAAACCATACAAGCACCATCCATCATGTCACACTGCAGGCCTGGCTCCACACAGCAGACAGTACAGGGAGGGGAAATGACCACAGAGATGTAGAGACAGGTTTAAAGCCAAAATAAATGAAACAATATGGGAATTGGCCAGGAGACGGATGGAGCCTTAGTGAGATCAAACTGTTAGACTTAGAGCCGCTAATCCCCATGTTGAGCCCTGTTACTGAATAAACCCACTATTAATCCTGTCCCCCCTTTGACTGAGCAGTTGGAGCTGTGAAGAGAAAAGCAGTTTCATAGGAATTTGTATGTGTTTACACTGATTACACTGAAAATAGTCATTTTATATGTTTAAAGTAAATGTTTTATTTTAAAAATCACTTGCCTCATTTGTAAAAAAAAAAAATAAATAAATTAAAAACTGTCAGCCTGACTCAATTGTCTAATTTTGTCAGGAAGAAGAAGAGAAGAAAAAGTACAGGAGGAGCAGTTGCTCCAGTTAATTATGTATAGGATTATTTGCATTCAACACTTTAAGCAAACAATACAGTTTGAGAATGAAACAAAGCTCCGGTTGAAAAAAAAATGTGTTTATCCACTGGAGTAGAAAACCAAAGGAGACGCAAAGGAATCCTCCTCCTCTCCACGGACACTGACAAGTCTTTGAAAAGCACTTAGCGCTTAAAATTACTATTATTCATTTATTTTGTAAAAGAAAAAGAAAAAAGTTAAAACCATCAATTTAGTGAGGGTCAGTTCACCTCATTAAATGGCAATGGTTAACTTTGGTTTTTACATATCTAGGTTTTTTTCTGTTTCCTCCCCAATGGATGTGAATGGGGTTTTGTTTTTATTGTGCTCACACCAAACATCTGAATCCCCACCCACATCAGTTAGAAGTTCAAATCTGTCTGGAGATGTGATGGCTGTTTTCATGAGTGGATAAAGCAATTGACCAATTAGAGGTTTGTGAACGACACTCAGTGATATTCTGGCAAATGAATGGACCACGCCTGGTCAATAGATCAGCCGTCTCTATGGTGTGGAATCTTGGATTTTAAATGTTCATCCACTTTTCTATTTAGTTGTTGGAGTAATATTCGTTGTTTAAGTGTACTAAAGTAGCATCATATGGAATAAGTCACATTTAAGTAAAATAATTGTGGACTGATTTAATTATATTCAATCAAACTCACTCTCTTCAAGTTTCAACAAAAGATTCAAGCAAAACGCATGAAACATATATAGCATAATATATCATTTGTGATTTCGTGATTGCCTGAATCAAAGAGTCCTGTCTACAGGAACTTAAAATCCAGGGTTTTAAAGTGTCAAACATTTCTCACAGTCCATGTGATGTAAGCAGCTAGTGAATGGCTGATGGAGTGAGCTGAGGACAGATGGGAAATGTTTTGTAAGGTTACAGTTGTGGGTTGTGTGATGTCAGCTTTCTACTCAATCAATCAATCA
>JAOWBC010001486.1:989249-1000571 GCA_028566105.1 Hypoplectrus providencianus
ACAGCCTTTAAGAAAGCCAAGCGAGCCATTAGGGGACGTTTGCTCATAACTGTGTGTATAGGTAATGGGAATCTGTTTAGCAGATTACTGTTAAAGAGCCAATGTGCCCGGCTCTGTGTGTCTTTTCTATTGACTGTGAAGTGGCTGTGGTGCCTTGTGTGGGTCTGGAAGTCAGCAAGGATGCTTCCACAACCATCCACAATCATATTCAAGCTTCTGAACCGCTCAGCATGGAGGGGCCTCTGCATCGCTTTGGTTAATTCAATATCCAAATAAATAACACCTATCCATTACGACTGCAAAAAGAGCCCCTTGTTTTGTTTTTTTTGCTTTGAAATGGAAATACTGTTTTGAATAAAGCTCCTCTGCTGCTGTTTTATAACCCACCAACAACTGCATGGAGTGCTCGCTTTAACAGGAAAGCAATCCCTGCTCTACATACCAAGTTCAGAGTTTTACAGCTGCCTGTAAACTCATCCTCCACCCAAATTCAAACTCAAATTGAAGATGTTTATGGTCTCTGGCTACAGTAAGTGTTGAAAATCACAGAGTCCTGACAAAAGAGTGGCCCACAGATAGTCAGTGACACTGTACCAACTGTTCCCCCATTCTTACTGTAATATATTCCCCTTCAAAATATGCTTTATGGCCGTGTGCTACTTCCTCCCCCGTCTTCCCCTGCAGCTCATTAGAAGCTGTTAGATCCTCAGATTGTGGCAGCATCAAGCAAGCAAACATCTCAGAAAGAGCAGCCTCACTGCCGTCCCAGCCTGTAGCTCATGGATCAAGTGGAGGCTGTAAATACTTTCCTGGGTTACGTGGAGGTCAGCAGAGAGCGGGCCATTAATGCTTCAAGAGCAACATCCCACTGACCCTGGTCACCGTTCCCATAGCGCTCGCTGTCACCTCCCCCACGTGTCCATCACAGTCCACACAACAACAGACTCACAAACACAGCCTGAGGGAAGAGCTCCGAGCTCTGTGTGAGGCAACTGATGGAAGATGATAGAAATACCTAAAACGGGAAGTTTAGTTTGTCAGAGAGAACTGAGAGAAAACATTCACTTAAATATTATAATCAATTATTGATGGATCTCATAAGCTACAGGAACATGAGAACATGACGGTGCTTAACCACACACTCATCCTGTCAGCATTTAAAAGTATGCATTCAAATCTATTGTCCTGAATACAATTATGTTTTGCTTAATAGCCATCGTTTTAATTCTCTTTCTCCATCAGTTTTTGAGTAATGTGCAAATTTAATTTGTAGTTAGTTTTGAGCACTGAAAACAAAAAAAGGAAAGTTGATAATTAGCTAGTCAGTCAAAAATTGTGTCTGTTTTTTGGGGCAGCATTTTCTACATCTCTCTATTTTATATCGTTAGAAACTATTTCTTAGGTTGTTGGGCAGCTGATCAGAAAAAAGGAGGAAATTTGGATTTTGTGTTGCTTTTAGACATATTATACATCACGATTGCACAAATGATTAATCGATAAGGGACAAGAACTTTAACTGCACTGGAAGAAAAAATAATAGGAATGCAGATGGATGGTGTAAATTGTTTTAATTGACTCAAATTGTGACATCTCTAATCAAAATAAAGCTGCGTATATTCAATCACATCAATGTTCTTTAATCACTTCATGATTTACAGTACGCTATTTTCAATGTATAGCAATGTATATAACTTTAATGATAGGCCTTTTCAAAACTAGTTCAAACCTAGACTCACTGTTGGTAATAAAACATGTAGTTGTATCTACAGGATGATGCACCACACACTGTCATAAAAATGATCATTAGTTGTAGCTACAAATTTGCATTTCTAAAGAAAAGTAATAGAGGCAAGTTTTGAAGCTGGGAAGCTGACCAATGACATTCAAGCCTTATATTTCTGTCACTATTGAACTTCCCTCTACATTTGGGGGCAAGGGGCTTAGTTTTCCTCCTATACTTTACTTTTTCCCTGCATTTTTTTTGCATTGTCAAAAAAAGTATTGTAAAAATAATAGGATATAGAGAAAAAAAATTGATTAAGAACTGTTTCTTCAGATGAATGCTGGGTATTGAAGCTCTTTGCTCTGACCAAAACGCATTTGCAGATCCAAGTATCATAAACTCTAGTTCAAAATTTGGCCATTTCATTTGGGTAAACCCATGTGTAGCTGCTTTTACTAAATGTTGTTTTGAAGATATTGTTTTTATATATTTCTCAAAGAACGAGGCCCAGCATATTGATACGACCCGATCCAACAAAGGTCACTGCGATTGTCAAAACTCTACTTCAGAAAAATTAACATGGGCAAAATGAGCATGATAAATATTGTAGATAGGCAAATAAAATGACACTTGTACAGTGTATTAAGAAAAGCAGCCAACCTGCTGGGTTTGAATGTTCATGTGATCATTTGGCTATCCTGACACTGTAGTTTGACATGACTGACTCCTAATAAGATGCGGCATGGACCAGAGCCTGTTGTGTTACATATGTGGTTGCTGCTGTTCCTTCAGTGATGTTGCGTCATCAGCTGACCCTCTTCATTTAAGCACACGTGTTGCCTGGAAACAGCAGCATCGGGGTGAAGGACATATAGCCTCTACACACTCAGTCAGAGAGGACCACACTGGCCTCATTCCTTACACTAAGTCCTCACCATTTAATTGTCTTATTATTTACAAACATGGCTCTTTGCCTTAAAAGGAGTCATTGTGTCCCTCAATTAGAATTTTATCTTTAACTTGTTGGAAAAAAAAAATTCCCAATGAAAAAATTTCCATACGTAATTTGTCTCAAGTACTACAATTACAGATACTAAAAGAAGCAATGAAAGCTATCGAAGATTTTATCCAACCAGTCAAAAAGGGTTAATTACATATAAATCTGATGTGAAAACAAAACTGTAAAATCGTAGTCTATTTGTTTTTTTGTTTTTTTTTAAAGTAGGTTTAGAAAAGATAACAAATGGGAAATTTACATAGGTATCTAAACTGAACGAATTATTCTAAAAACAATTTCTGGTAAAGTGTACACAAATGCAAAAAGGAGTCTGGTAAGTGGCAATATCTTTTATCTTAAGTAAATGAATGTTTCTTTTCAAATACATTTGGTGAATGTACATTTTATTTTTAAAACTTTTTTTTTACCTTGAAAAAGTTCAATCAATCAATCAGGTCAATCCTCTCGAGTAAAAAATATCTCTGTTGAATCAAAGTACTTTGCTGTCTTATTATTCTGAATTTGCTCTGCAAACAGTATAAAAGTACAATACTGTGTTTTGTTTTGTTCTGCATCATTATAAAGCACCCCAGATAATCACTACAAGGTTTGAATCTTAGTTTATTACTTTATCTCCCTTTCTTACAGCGCGACAGAATGTCACTCTGATAACACACTTTAAGATCCTTTCATTCATCAAAACGTAGCCTTTAAATGGTGAAACCATCTGCTGTGGAGCGTGCTGTGAGATAAATCACCGTGTTTGAAATGCTAATCAGCCTGGGTGAAGATTTAAATTCAATGTGGTGTAATCACCTTGTCCTGAGATGGCTTACTTGTTTTACTGCATAAAAAATAAGCGAAAAATGTCAAATATTTCCTTCCATTTCTATTTTTATTTTGTTTTTTTACTAAACCAGTAAAAGAAGGCCATGTCAGTTTCAGTTACGTTTCCAAACAGTGTCACTTGAGTGAACTAAGACAGATTTGCATTGACAAAAAGAACAAATGATTCATTTCTGAAATGTAAAAGCAACTTTAAATATTCTAACTGAATAGAATAAATTATTTGTTTGATCCAAAATCAGGCCCTGATAGAGCTCTCGAAAGAGACACCACATGGATTATTTGATCTCTGCTAGACAGAACCCTTCTATTTAGTCTAGACATGAATCAAAGTACTTGCTTGAAAACTTTAAATACTTGTTGAATTATTTTGGTGTAAAATAAAATCTGAACCTGAAATTCCAAAATGTTAATCCTGAAAAACCCATACAAGAAAACACTAACCAGCCCTTCTTGTTCCAGTGACAAGTGTTTTTTTTAATCGAATTTCTAAACTAATTCCCTTTCTAATGCACTTTACAAGAAAAATATCAAACACTGTCTTGTTCCAAAAGTAAAGATTTGCTACTTTTTCTCTGATTGTTTTATTTCATAAGAGACTAGGCCTATTGGTCACACAAAACAGGATGATTGAAGATATCACCTACAGGTCATTTCATGGATCAGCTGATTTAAAGACAAAATAAGCATAGCCAGTTTTCTAAGAAAAGTATAGGCTATATTTCAATAAATATGGCAATCTGTTTTTTTTATGTGAACTGTATGATAGTGCCACCCCTTGTTAGATCAGAAGAGTTTTGGTTAATTCTTTGCTCTTTTTATTGATATATATAACTGACGTAAGTAAGGAGACCAACATGACTGATGTGTTCCAGCTATTTGAAATACTCTAATCTGATGTGTGTGTTTGTGAGAGAAAGGGGCGGAGGCTGACTGTGTTCATGTTTACACAGATCTACTGATAGGGGAGGGAGTCAAGTTAAGAAGAAGAAGAAGAAGAAAACAGGACATGATGGATCACATCTGCCTGCGTGGCCCCTCCACCACTCCCTCCAGCAGCAGCAGCAGCAGCAGCCGTGCCTCCTGCTTTACTGTATTCCTCCTGGCTCATCATTCAAGCGTCACGGCAGGGGGTTTCGCATCCTGTCCCTGCCCCACCCACAGCCAGCCGTCCCCTTCACCCTTCCCCGAGGGACAGGACAGACTCCAGGCAAGCACAGGGGCTGACAAAGCACTTTCTTTCAGTCTATCTGGCCTGTTGTGCCAGCCTGCAAACCCCCGAGGCCCAGTGGATTCACACAAACACGGAACCACCCAGCCTGTCTTCCTCCTTCTTCTCTCTGCCCCCTTTTCTTCCACTGAGTTCAATTACATTAAAACAAGAACACTCCACTGAGCAGAGAGTAGGAGGGGGTTGGGGAAGACAAATTCCTGGTCAATTCAAAGATCAATGGAAATAGAGTTTGTTCTTCAAATGTGGTTATGTGGAGAAGCTGAAGCTGGAGT
This sequence comes from Hypoplectrus providencianus, assembly GCA_028566105.1. NCBI lineage: Eukaryota > Metazoa > Chordata > Actinopteri > Perciformes > Serranidae > Hypoplectrus > Hypoplectrus providencianus. The sequence goes on from JAOWBC010001486.1 coordinate 994,322, forward strand.
TGAAGCAGGGAGGGGGGATCCACTGCTTTGTTTTCTATGTATGTGAGGTGACAGAAAGGTTTTAACAGATAACACTTCTCACCGTCAGTGATGGCTTAACCAGATGGAATTTAACATCTGTAACATCTGTTGTTCCTCTATGACTGTGACAAATCAATATATTATTTTTTTGATGAAGGGAGCAATTAGCCCATATCTTACATATCTGCTTTTTTTGCGTATGAACAGCCCTTAGGATTGTGTGAAATGTGCAATAATATTGACTTGCCTATTTTCTGGAGTACCTAAATCAAGATTTGTCGACAAAATTATTTAAGCAATTATATTAAAAAAAAAAAAAAAAAAAAATTCCAAATCCCCAATTACATCATTTCTGCTACTCAAGTAAAAACTGCACAAATCCTAAGAAGTGCTGCTTGATAAAAAGACAAATATTTTAAATATCAAAAATAATTGTAGATTACAGTTAAACAACTTGTCAATTCATCAATACTATTTTAATTATTTAAATGCCCACGTCAACCAGAATTATTACTCTATGTCATTACTTTTTATAATGACTTAAGTGTACTACAAGATTTGTATTCATGATTATATGTGAATATCTAAAAAGCTTTTAATTTGGTGATTTGTTTAATTGATCAGTCTTTTAGAGTGGAGAAAACTGCGGATTACAGAACTTGATTATGTTCAGATTAAATTCTTCTTCTAGGCTCAAAACATTTCCATAACATTCAGTTTTATTTGGTTTCAGTTCCTTCACCTGTTTTAATTTATTTTTCGATATATCTATTTATTTATATACTGGAATTTATATTATTTTGTAATACAACCATGACAAATTTCAAAAACTTTAATAAAGATAATATTTATAACAATTAATTTAACGTTACAAGGGATGCAGGTAGGGCTAAAAATTATTTTAATTATTGATTAATCTGTTAGCCATTGTTTCAACTATCAATGATTTGCTTAGTTTATAATAGGTCAGAAAAAAAGTCTAAGAAAATGGCTGCACCAGTTTCCCAAAGGCCAAAGTGACACCTTGGTATTTAAAAAATGTAAACAGAAAAGCAGCACATAAAACCACTTAAGAAGTTTAAACCTGGGAAAGTGTGATTTTGGCAGTGCTGCAATTCCCTTGACTTATTCCCTTGTCCCTTGTTAGTGTCTTGTCTTTTAATTTTTGCAACATCATTTTTCTAATGCAAATATTATATGGTAACAATTAATTTTCTGTGCATGGACTAATCAACATATTGTTTGAGTAAAACAACCTTTTGGTGTATAAATTAATTTACAGCTGTTAAATTTGTAAACATATATATACTTAATCAATTTAATCAGTTCACCTAAGTTTTATTCCCTTTTTGCCATAGTTAGAATTCTCCCTGCAAAACACATTACTAGACCAAGGAAAGTTTGGGGGGTACTTGACAAATTTATCAGACTGTAGTGCAGAACTTTTAATATATTAATAATTACGTTTATTAAGTCAATTGTTATTCTCCAATCAAATGACACAAGTCTACCGTCGAGGCCTGAAAAAGGAAGGTGAGAGTGCTAAGAGCAGGCAGAGTTAAAGGAATTTTAATCTTGGAAATGTCAATAAATCTTCAGTCACCCGCATGGGGGCACGATATGGGACTGGCGCCTGGGACAGACACTGCTGCGAGGCATTGTGGGGCTAGTTTTAACCTGGAACTGCTCAATGCAGAAAATATATGAAAAAATTATTCAATTTTAAGCGAATTGAACGAGAAGTAAGCTGCGTGGAAACTTTTTTTCATTATTATATCCAGAGGCATTGATAGATCGTTTCATATAACCTGATGTCATGTAAGCGACAAATTCTGTCCGAGTAAATCGAAATTCACCCGAACTCTGAACCCATCTTGCCTATTTATCGCTTGTTCCCTCCCCTCCCCTCCCGTGCAGCGCATGCAACACCGGATTTGGGGGACTAAAAAGCTAATGGCTTCAGGGCGTTCTCCAAGTTCAAAAGTTCACCTTTTACGATCTCCCCGAGCCTTGCTGGCCACTTCCAAATAAAAACATTCCGACCTCTGTTCCCAGCGAGCAACTGCAGCTATCACACAAACACGCAGCTCCAGGAGCAAGCAAACAATTCAATCATTGCCATGATGCAAAACAAGAGAGCAGACCAAAGCACCTACATTCCTGGACTAACAGTGCTCTTATAGATAACTGTGTCATTCACTCCGTTAGTTAAGATAGGCCTACATAAGTTTGGAGTTGGAAACTTGAATTCAGCAGAGATGGAGTGCTGAGCTCACCCTACTGTGAGCTGCGGTGCCTGAAGGTGCTCCTGCAGCAGTGATGGGTGATTGCGGCTCATCAAAAATAGTGCAGCCATGCTGTTCTGTTTTGATGCCATACAGTGGATGTGGTGGTTCCGTGTGTGTGTGTGTGTGTGTGTGTGTGTGTGTGTGTGTGCGTGTGTGTGCGCGCGTGCGCGTGCGTGTGCTATACAGTAAGGGTGTGTGTGTGTGTGTGTGTGTGTGTGTGTGTGTGTGTGTACATGCAGGTTCATGCTTCGGGTCGTATTTGCCTACCGTTAACGGACTTGGCGTTGTTTCTCTCCGGGTAGTCGAACCCATTCGTCCTCTTCTCTATCTCCATCCTCCCGCATGGGCTGATCCCAAGTCAGCCCGACGTCGCCTCTCTCCGCCACGAAAAAGATGCACGCTGTTGATTGTGATGGTGGGGTGACTGGTGATAGTGATAGTGCAGTCTGAAGTGAAACTGGCACTGCTTTGTCCCTGTCCTCAGCACTGGCTTGCTCACTGCTCGGAACGCCGTCCCATGATTAGTCCACTGCCTCCAGTCAGCGTGGAATAACTAGATCCACACCCCCAGGGGTGGTGCGTTCAGGGCCTAGGGAGAGAGTGGAAGATAATGGTTTTCTTTTCCCCAAATTAGAAAGCAGACGAAGTGGTCCAAGCAAATAAAGTGATAAATGGTAATTTCTGAATGAAGAATTTAAACAGCCATGGTCTTGAAAGTAAGACGATTTGAACTAAATGTGTTTTCACGTGCTCTCTAAGAAAAAAGCTTGTACCCTTTTTTGTTACCCTTTATTTTTTCCAATATAAAAGTGAAAGTAAAAATGTTTCGTCTTTAAGAAAACAAAATGTACTAATTGAATAAAAACCCAACTCAAATTAAGAGGCTAAAGATTAAAAAAAACATTTAAAAAAAACTTGCTTATTTATTTGGTTATTATTGATACAATCTCATCGTTTGTAAAGGCTGAGCATGTTCTAAATACAATCAATCTGGATCTTTTTTTTCTTTCTTTTTTTTTTTTAGAATAATTACTCTTCATTGTGAAATAAATGTCGTTTTATAATACTACATTAGATTACCCCCTCGTATCATGAAAGCAGCACAAACACATGACGCAGCATGTGGCAGGCATTATGGGATATGGAGTTTCTGTATCTGAAAACCGTGAAGCTTAGACTATCATTAGTCTATATGGTAAAGAACGGGTAACACATTCAGCATAAACAGCATGGTTTTTTTTTTGTTTATTTGTTTGTTTGTTTTTTGTTGTTGTTGTTGTTGTTTTTTGTTTGTTTGTTTTCAATTTAAGAAATATGAAAGAGAGTGGAGTGCACTGTGGTGGCCATGTTGTAATGTGTGCTAAAAGACATGTTTTCAGATAACTGCTAGCTTTACCATCAGGTTCTCCCATGAACATGTTTTTTCTTAATTGTCATAGAAGAATAAAAATTGTTGTAGAGGTTATATGCCACATGGAATTATTATGAATAAAAATGAGGTTTAAAGACATTTTTAAGACACACAGCAAGTTACCAAATTTGATATGAGATAACTTTTTTGTTGTTTTTTCCTTCTAAATCCCCTGAGGAATAACCCTTGTTACTATGCACAGTTAGCTAGACTTTAGCCCAAAATACCCTACCTCAAAGCCTTGTCTTTAACAGGGTTCCTGATTCAAGATCTTATTTAGACCATAATCTTTACTTTTGCGTAGACAGTGGCTATATTAAGGTCTGCTCACACTTTAGGCTCTACAACTTTCAAATTGGATCTAGCTATATATTAGGGAATTACCCACAATTCATTGCAATGTGACTTTAAACTGTGGGCTAACCAAAGGGCTCTGGGGCTAACCAGGGGAAGCTCATCTCTGATCAACTGACAAGTGGTGTCCCTAGAGGAATGAGGCAGAACCATCTTTTGCTATTTAGCATGGTAGCTAATAAACAATGGCTACGTTGGCACCAAAATACAATAATACATCTGTTGCAGAAATGAGAAAGAAGAAACTAGGGGGGGAAAACGGTCGCAGGATAAAGGTATAGCAATTTATATAATGTAGATTGACATGTTGATGGAGGGGGAACTAGCTATAATGCTAGCTAATGCAGCAGCAAGTTTGCTAATATTTTTCCTGCTGGCTACGTCCCCTAGTGTAACCCACAATGCACCGAGACCATTTGCAGCAGTGTTAAGGCTGATGAATGAAGTTACATAGGAAAAGTTACAATTATAATTTTTTAACATTTATTATATGTCTGGGGTTTCTTTCGCAAGTTGTATGTATGTTGAATGATAAGCTCAGCTGGTGCGGAGTGTCCACGGTCAGTCAAAGACCTCCTATGTTGTTTAATGTTTTCCAAAGTATCATGGCTTGAGTATTACTGCTATGGTTATTGCATTAAATTTGTTGCAATTTTAGGCCTATAGTGTGAAGTGTGCTTTATAAATAGAAATTAGCCTAACCTTTTACCCCTTTGGTTTTGACGACTGCTTAGTTGCAGTTTCTTAATGTATTTATTGTAAAAACATGGCTTGCAAATTTAAACAAATCTGTCTATATTCCTACACAAAAGTTATGTTTTTGATGCAGTATTTATTTATTTTTTTTTTTATTCAAAAGAGACATTATAACACAGATTAAAATACATTGAAATTATACTATATTGTATGGCAGCTAGTTCTGACCATGGGAAGTATGCAAGGTATAACATGTTGCAAAACGTATTTACTCAACCAATCACTTCCATGGCCACAGGTGAATTAAATCAAGCACCGATGCAGACTGTTTCTACAAACATTTGTGAGAGAATGGGTCACTCTCAGGAGCTCAGTGAATTCCAACGTGGTACTGTAATAGGATGCCACCTGTGCAACAAGTCCACAGTTAGCAATCAGTGGTATTACAGCAAAGTGAAAACGATTGGGAACAACAGCAACTCAGCCACAAAGCTGAGGAACATAGTCAGCAGAGGTTGGCAACTTTCTGCCAACACACCCCCAACCTTACGTGGCTTGTAGATTAACTCAAGAAGTGCTTATAGATACTTCATGGAATGGGTTTCCATGTCTGAACAGCTGCATCCAAGCCATGCGTTACCAAGTGCAATGCAAAGTGCCAGATGCAGTGCCACTGGACTCTCCTGTCTAAATGCATTGTACCAAGTGTAAAGTTTGGTGGAGGGGGCTTATGGGGTGGGTTTGTTTTTAAGGAGCTGGGTTTGGCCCCTTACTTCCATTGAAAGGAATTCTGAATGCTTCAGCACACAGAGATTTTGGGCAATTCCATGCTCCTAACTTGGTAGGAGTACTTTGGAGATGGCCCTTCACTTTGCACCAGTACACAAAGAAAGGTCCATTAAGACATGGATGGAAAGTTTGGTGTGGATGACTGGCCTGCACAGAGTCCTGACCTCAAACCAATAGAACACCTTTGGGATGAATTAGAGCGGAGAGCCGGTCCTTCCAGTCCAACATCAGTGTGCGACCTTACAAATGCGCTTCTGGAAAATTGGTCAGAAATTCCCATAAAACACACTCCTAAGCCTTGTTGAAAGCCTTACCAGAAGAGTTAAAGCTGCAAAAGATGGACCGATGACATATTAAACACTATGGGTTAGGAACTGAATGTCACTTAAGTTCAAAAGCGAGTCAAGGCAGGTGAGAGAATACATCTGGCAATATAGTTTATAACCATGTCATCAGTTAAATAGATGTTGTCCACTTTGTAATGCTCTGTAAAAACATATAAAATATTTAATCATATGCAATACAAATATCATATATCAACAATTTAACTTAGTTTTTATGACAACAAAGAGCACAATATGCAGATAACTGAAAGAGAAAATTGAATTGAAAGGAGGTGGATGGATGGATGGATGGATGGATGGATGGATGGATGGATGGATGGATGGATGGATGGATGGATGGATGGATG
>JAOWBC010001486.1:1008687-1025033 GCA_028566105.1 Hypoplectrus providencianus
TAAAGTAACAATAACTAAATATTTTATCTTGTACCCTATAGGGGAGATGAAGCCCTCACAAATTCTAATGGTGTTTTTTATTTCTGTTTTCTGAAATCTTGTAAAATCTAGAAAGATCAAAAATATTGTGTGCAGACAGCCACAAATATCCTGACAAAAAACACATTTATCCTCCGTTTCCGATTTTCAGTAAAAACACCTAGCTTTTAACAGCTTAAATATAAATTATGTGTTTGCCAAATCATAGCATAATAAGTGGTGAGATAATAAAAAGAACAAACTGAGTGAAAGATGCCCCTAAACTGCTGGGGTATTAGTTTCAGAGTGCTTACAAACAGAACAAAAAGAAAGCAATCAGTGAAAGGAAGCTTCCAGTTGAAAGGTCATTCTTCAACTCTATGACCTGGCTATCGGTTGTATGTCTTCGAACATCTTTTGTGAACACGTCAGCACACTTTTACACTCTGCACATGCCTAAAGCACACGTTCATTTTTCACAGGCGGGAGAAGCACGCTATGTACCATATGAAACACAAGGCAGTTCCAGATGTCTGACTCCACATTAAACTTTAGATTAACCCACGCCATATCTGAAGGAAATGATCATATTAAAAAGGAAAAGCCTAAAATAACAAGATGGACTCTAAATGAACCCCAGACTGAGAGCACTCCATGTGGATGTCACTTTTGGTAATTAGAGCAAATGTTTTGGGAGGGCACTTAAGCTATCGCTGGAGGCACATAAAGCTGTCAGCTCTGTGTTCAGGAGATGCTGAATAATGCTGTCTCTCCTCCTTTTATGGCATGAATGACCAGCTTCAATCTATGGTGGATCTCCTGGAGGGAACACTTTACAGCATGGATCTAATGAAAGTCCACTCCTACATCAACAAGGTGGTGTCTCAAATGAACACCCTAGAAGAGGTAGGTGAAAAACAAGCTCATGTAATCATTTATTCATGTATTAGTATGGTAACTATAGTACTGTCCCTTGAAAACAGTTGGTCCCGTATTGAGATACAAAAGCATCCGTCCTATATTGAGCTGCAAATGGACGCGCATGTAGGCCCATATTACTGTAAGTGGGAAAATGAATAACAAGGAACGTTTTATGAAAATTTACAGTAAACTTGTTCCCAGGCCCTGTCCTGCTCTGTGACCAATGAGCTGACAGCATACAGAATACTGTCATCCCATTGGCACTGTTATGGAGACAGCAAAAGACAACAAGCTTTCTATTTATTATTTTTATATTAATTTATAAAGTTTTCAGTTAAACAGAATAGATTTCTGTTTCAGAAAAACTTACTTTATTTAGTTAATTTTCTTATTTTGTAATAAAATGAATTACTGGATAGTAATTTTCCATGTGTTCATGTCACTCAAAAATATGCATTTATTCAATTCAGGTTCGAGTCAAATAGTTCACCAAATCGTTTCATTCACAAAAAAAGAGCTAAAAAATGTCACTATGCCAGTAAGGATGAAGGCAGTCGGGCTGGCCGGCCCTGCCAGTGAGGTGTCCCTTATTCATTTTTCAGGGAGTTGGCAACCCTAATGGTAAAATAAATTTTGGAAGGAGGCATAGAGTCAAAACATGGTTTCTGTGACTTTGCAATCAAGCTTATTTAATGGATCTTGAATATGTGATAATAATCTTAATAAGATAATCTTATCTTGCAGACAATCAAGACAAACCTTACACGGGAGAATGAATTTGTTCGAGACAGCATGGTGAGCCTCACCAACCAGTTTAAGAGATATGAGAACTACTCCAATGTTATGATGAGCATCAAAAAGGAGATCTCCAGCCTGAGCCTGCAGCTGCTCCAGAAGGACTCCTCTGAGAACAAAGCCCAGGTTTGAGCACGTTCTTCCTCTCCTGTTTCACTGTTTAATATGTTTGCTGTAGAGAACCTGGTCAACATTACTACTGTTGAAAGTAGAAATTAAAAACTATTCAGCCCAGTGAGCCTCCATCGTCAGTGTCTTGTCTCAGTGCAGTGGCTGTTTAAACTTGTGATGCACATTAACTATCAGCAACAATAATGATCAGTGTAATATTGGAAAAAATAACTCCATTACGACATGTCTGGTCTTGAAATGTTTGCAGATGACTTGAGCCAACAATAATAATCCAAGATTGCTAAACCAAGTTTCTTCCATGAGGAAAGTGCAGCCAAATCAGGCTTGAAATGTTTGTTAATTTGGATTGGGTTGTTAACAAGTAACATGATATGCGATATGATACGATAATTATTTTTTATTGGCTGGTGCACTTTATTAATACTTGAGTGTAGACAGTGATGCACTTTATTTCTTGCACTAACTTTGGTTTTGTACAAACTTTGATGCTGTTTTGATCTAAGCACCTAACGTTTTTGTAAAGACTAAACTTAAGCACTTCATTATTCCATTAGACTGGTATGGACTTCATTTTGCACTGAGTTGTGTTTTTATAAAATGTTATTGTCTTTATTTGAAACAGAAGTAAAGTATTCATTGGATTTGTGTAGAGTCAGAAATGTTATTGTTTTTAACCAACTGTAGTCATGTCAGTTAAATGACTTGTTGTCTTTTTGTTTGTTAAGACATAATGTGGAATTATACACACTAATATGTGATCCTTTCCTGCAGTCAGTTTGTAGAAGCATGAAGTTATTGTTTATCGGAATTGGAAAGGATAAAACAGTTATCATGCATTCGTAGGTTTAACCCTTGTCTAGCTCTCAGCCTTTGGCCTCTGACCTGTTACACTATTTGGTCTTACCTTATAGCATTGTGCAGTAATATTTTGCACATTTCCAATATTTCTGAAAAACTGGAGCAACATTATTTAAACACTAAGAAGAAACTAGTTCCAACATAAAATTGGTCACAAGGTCTGTTGATCATCTTATCTCATTATCCTGGAGTAAATGGGTCATCATTTCTGGAAAAAGATTCTGCATTTTTCAAATGTTTTAAAGCTATAAAGTCATTATATTTATGAGAAGGCAGACATCTACTGTCCAGTCACAATCCAAAGAAATCTAGACAGATAAACATCCATTTTTAATGTTGGAGTCTTTTACAAGTTTCACTAACCTAGCATTCCCTGTTAGCTGAGTAAACATGAAAAACCAAATGACAATATTAAAAACTGTTCTGAATTAACCAGAATGTTGCCTTTACAGGACACCAATGATGAGAAAACCAGGGAGGCTGTGAAAACACCCAACAAAAAGCCCCCTGCAGCTAAACTTTCACCCAAACCGCCCAAAGAAAAAGTTGTAAAGCCCAAGAAAGAGGTCATTAAACCTGGGAAGCTGGCCAAGCCTGACCCTACAGCCAAAGCTAAGGTGGTTGGCCACCAGCCTGGAGTGGTGAGGGGCATCACATACTACAAGGCTGCCAAGTCAGAAGAGGATGAGCACAGAGGAGGTGAGAGTTTTCAGCTTGGCTGGGACACTATGTATACTCTTTGAGCATAGTGGTGTGTTCAGAGAAAGCCACCCTCTCTGAGCTAAAGCAAACACTGTGCTCGCACTTTAGCTGAGCTTGCACTCCCATCTGTGTGCGATCATCTGTGTGTGATCCACTGTGGGTGTTGAAAATGATCCAAATTTGTTTCTTCAGCAATCCCATCTAACCTCACATGACAGTTTGCTGTATCAGGATCAGCATGTGGCCAGAGAATCAGAGGATCATTAACTGGATTTACTTTCCAGAAGATGACAACATAAAGCTTTCTCGAGAATGTTGTTTTGCAAAATAAGGCTGTAATTGTGTTGCCAGCAATAAGCAATAAAACACAGGATCATCACTGAGTGGCACAGAAGATCCCCTCAATGCAAGATTTATTTCAGTGTTGTTTTTAGTAGAGCTGGTGTAGTCAGTGCAGGCCTGGGTCTCTGGTGCACATTCAGCAAGAAGGAAATCCAAATGTTTTATTGATATGGAGCCGTTGGAATGCTGTGTCAATGGAGCGCTGCCATGTCCATGACATGCCTCAGCCTCAGTCCACACAACAATGTGTGGGGACCCTCACCAATGCAGAGAAAACATTTCCTGACTCCTTCCAATCCTCTTTAAGTCTAGTTGACTGAATAGGTATGCTGCGTTTGCACAGGGCACACGCACATAATGCTGTCAGACCATGTGTTCTGCCATGTACATGACCCTGAGTGAGTCAGCCACCCTTGTCAAATCACTAAAAAACAAGTCATTTAAATAATCTGTGGCATCTCAGGCTGGGGGAACTTTAATTAAGCCAGCGACAGCTGATACACTTTCATGCTGTTTCCACAGCTTTAAAGTTAGTTACAGTGACACACATTTTACTGTGAGCTGCCCAGTGTAACCATTACGAATCATTAGGAGGGAAAAATGTTAAAAGAGTCTCTTTATCTGGGGACAGTCACTTTTACCAGCCAGAGTTGAACATTATTTGTTCTATATTAGGACCTAACAGAGGTCCATGCAAAAAGTTGCAACTACATGTTTATTCCAAATCAGTCTAAAATGATTTGAATTGTGTGCCATGCAACCAGAATACATCTTTGGGAGTGATAAAACTAAATACAGTTTCTTTGTTTGGTATGTTAAAAAATGTCAGTATTACTGTCAACCTCAAAGGACTGAATTTTAATTGTATTGTCAACCTCAAAACATGTTTAAAAGGGTCTTTGATCCATATAATAGTGAAATAACAAAAGTAGTTCAATGTGCGTCCCATCTGTCTAACAGAACACAGATGGATGTCACGTCCATTAACAATTATATCATGTCCTCTTTCATTTACAGTCTCCATGTGGAGTCATTAGCTTCATTCAACCACATTTACAATGGATATAACAGTTTGGTTTGGAAAGTAGTGTTACATTTAATTCCAGATACAATTAAAAAAATATGAATTCTCAAAAAAAAAAAAAATGTTTTGGTTCTCTGAATACTGCTGCTACGTGAAGAAAACTCTCAGAATATTGTGTCTGCTGCCTCATTAGGGCCACATGTGCATTGTGTGCCTCTCGTGAAGAATCACTAGTTACGTAGCCCTGCTGTGAACTCCCCACATCTGTCTGACAGCACAGGACTTCACAGCATGAGGTTGGGTAACAGAGCAGACTCTCCGTCTGCTGAGATGTATTTGATTGAGCCAGCAGACCACAAGGGACTGTAGAGGTCTGATACCAAAAATAAAGGCTTCACTTTTTAAATTTTCTGAAAAGTTTATGCTGTGTTCAATCTCATCCCTCTGCAACTGGAGTTAGAACATTTCGGTTTGATAAAAACAATCTAGGAAATACAAGGAAAAGTCCAAGCACATGTGTAGGAAAGGCCCCAAAGTTACAATCACACTGACTCTGGTTGAAATATGAGCATGTTGTGTTTAAAACGTATAAAATGTATTATTTATTTATTTATTATTAAGAAGTGGCTAGTGGACTGCTACAGCACATGTAGGAAGGATTATCACAATAAAAATAACAATAACCTAAATTTATTTAGCACCTTTCAAGAAACCGGCCGCTTTACAAAAACTTAATATACGGTACTCAACTATATTAAGTTTTTAAGTTGAAGTTTTTTACTCAACTTAATATAAATAACCATCAGAATATAAAACAGACATTAGTACAAGTCAAACTCCTTATTGAAGGACAAGAAATAATCCCATGGTTGCAACTAGATTTTTTTCTTTCTATCAACGTTGTGTTGAATAATATCATGTATATCATTGCATAATGGTTGAATTAATGATTCAGTTGATGGTATTTTCTTATGCCTTATCTTTATAGAAACTACATATGTGTTAATGGTGTAACAGGTCAAGGTAATATATTTTAGAGTAGCTGAGTAGGTTTACAATCTGGAAGAGACCAGTTATGATTTCACAGATGCATCCAAGTGGTTGAATAAGACTTAAAAACAAACTAAAATGTAAAATGATTATTACAGCTTTTTTATTTTCAATCTTTTTTGAGTCTCTTTTTTCTTCAAAGTGAAAGATGGTTGTCAGCAAATATCATGTGTTATAGTTTCCAATGACAAAATTAAAACCGGCTGTTAGGCAACATACTGAGATCGTGACACTCATATATTGAAAGCCATAGATGTAATACAGTCATTTAAGTTGCAGCTGTAATAATATCATGAAGCATCATTTTCCCATTTTGTTCAAAGAAAAGTGTGGCCTCAAACTTTTTTTTTTTTTTTTTTACAAAGAAAGCACTTTATCCTAAGAGAGAGCAGAAAAGGCTGGATTAGAAAGATGAAGAAGAGGCGAGAGAAAAAGATGTTAGTGTTCTGCATACAGCACGCTATGATATGTCTCCTGCTGTTGAGGAGACTATTCTGTATATACTGTATGAAAGGTTTAAAAACTCTTTTTCAAAGCCTGTATTTTGATTGAAATTAAGGTTTGTAGAATCTAAAAGTTTTTCTCTATCTTCTGTCCTGCTTCTGTACAGACCATTCTGCCAAAACGTACACTGTTCATCACATCACGGAAGACCAGTCAGAGGACGGGGGAGCTGAAATAATCCTGGAAACCGTGGAGGCCACAGTGGCTGAACCCATTACGACCCCTGCTGTTCCAACCACTACGGCTACTACCACCACCACAACTCCTGGCACCACAACTACCACCACCACCACACCCACTACTATCACCACCCAAAGTACACCAGCATCTGAAAGACCAGCTCCGACCATTGTGCTGGTGCTGGACAACTCCAACAACAACAGTCGACCTGCTCTCCACAAAGCAGGTAGGTGTTATGTTGCAGGTGGTGACAGAGGCAAATCTAGATGCAGGAAAGAGTGCTGGTTCACTCTATTAAGAAATGTACATGGGTGTAATTATTTTAAGCCCATGTTAATGCAAGTAATTCTCTATGATGCATATAAGTTGAATGTCCTGCTTGTTACCTCCAGGGAAGATCCTAAACTGTGAAGGGACTCTAGCATCCATTGACCAGCCAGAGAAGCAGCACAGTTATGGGCGAAATGAGGGAGCCTGGATGAAGGATCCCCTGGCTAAAGACTCCAAGATATATGTCACGAACTATTACTATGGGAACAACTTGGTGGAGTTTCGCAACCTGGACAACTTCAAGCAAGGTATGCCTCAACTCAGTCTTAAGCTATTGCCAAATTAACGCACCATAGTTAGGTTTTATGGCAATGTTTAACACCATAGATAATGCCCTAGGTTTTTGATTTTTAGTTCAGTGTTGGACAGTTGTATTTCAGCCAGCATCCTGCCTTGATTATATTCTCAACAGTAAGGGTTTCTCAAGTACTTACTTACAAAATGTTTTTTCATTTCAGTATTTTGCCTTCTTTTATTACTAAGTAAACCACTCATATAATGTGACTAGGCTGATTAGTCCTGACATTAAAAAATTATTAGAAAGTAAAAAGCAGCCCATGCACATTGCTACAGTGAAACCCCTCAATGTTCAAATACACTGTTCCATGATCAAATAGGCTAGGCTACTGAGGCTTAATTTTGCAAACTGTTATTACTTAAGCAAAGTTCTAGCAGAAGACAACACATTATTAAGTGCCACAGGGTTATGTGTGCAAAGTGTATGTATAGTGCATAGTATAATGTGTGAAGGTGTTCACAAACAGCTCGGTCTTAAGCCTTCTTTTTTTTTTTTAAGATTTAGAGGTACTCAGGAGATGGAATTGCAGCACCAGGGTTTGCACAGGTAGGGCCTGAGTGGACAGGTAGATGAGATGAGATGAGATGAGATGAGATAAGATGAGATGAGATGAGATTACCTGCCCTGCATATGATTTCACCTATTGAGAATGAACTATAATTGTAGGTTCACATTTCTTGGTCAGCCAACATTTTCTACCTTAAAAAGTCACTATCCATCAGTCCTCCGTCAGTAGCATAACATCCTGTGGGCATTTGAAGCTTTACAGAGACCTAGTGGTACAGCTAAAGCAAGATTTTCCCTTCTGACTCTCTATTTTGATTGCTCAAAAAACTTTGTAGAGTCAGTTATTCTCAATACTGTGCACACTCAGACACTTTGTGATGCCCCATGTAATCCACAAAGAACAAGATGAACATTTGCTGCCATAGCAAACATCCATCCTTAAGTGGAGACTTACTGTAAGCCTGTGATAATAATTAAAAAAAAAGAAAAGAAGTAATAACAGTAAGCTAGCTATGATTTAGCTAGCACACTTTTTTGGCTGATTAATGAAAATATGAGAAGCCATAATTATAAATAAAGCAGTATGCATTGTAAAAAAAAAACTAAAAGTAGTTTTTTTCAGGATTTTGGATGGAATAGCTGCTAAGTTTTACAGACTGACAAAAATCTTTACTTGTGGATCTTTTCATCATCCAAAAGCCATTATCCCTCCAACATAATGTTCTTAATCAAATCTTACTCTGTAATATATTAATGTACATCTGTTTTCTTTAAAAACATTGATGACATTGATTAATGTTGAGTATCCAATGAGCTCTAAGAGACTGATGAGATCTGTGGAATGCAGGTCTAAGTTGTTTTATGTCTCCAGTGGGTGGGAAAAATCAACTTCTTCCACATCCAAATGAACTGAGGAATAGGATTACACTCTCTAAGAGAGTTAAGATGATCTCCCCTCGTAGGACTTGGCTTGTTGATCTAGATGTGTTTGGACAATGGACTTTCTAAATGCACTTACATTCGAGGCATCCTGCAGTGCAGTGAGCTCACAGCTGTGTGCGGATGACTAGGTATTTGGAGTGGCAGTGATGCCTGCTGTTCCCTGACATGTGCTCTGGTCTTTCCTTTGAACTGGGCACAGCAGAGAGGGATTAAGCGTGTGGGCCGGCCTTATGGATAGGGATGGTGGAGGGGAGGGGTTCTGCAGCACGTTGTTTTTGTCCTTCGCTGGGCTCTCCATGTATTATCATTATCCAAATCAGACTTCCTGAGGTTGGAAGGTTAGCATAGCCGTTGTGATTGAATGTGATTAGAGAATGACACCTACAGTACACAATGTGTTTGTTCAGGAGTGAACTACTAAACAAACTGTGTCACTGTCACATGAAGCCAGTGTGTACACAGTCTGGTGTTGTAAAAACATTGTCATTGGCGCTTTGAATGGTATAATACCATCACTGCATACACAGGGCTAAATGTATCCAACTCATGTTGAGTAATATTCAAAAAAGCACAGACAAAAAACTAACAGGGAACACATTGTTGTAACTCAACTTACAGAAATAACAAATCTTAAATCTGCTTTTTTTTTTTGTCATAGCACACTGATATGAGGAGGATTATGTTCAAACATGATGTTGGCTAATGAAGCCAGATAAATTAAAAGCTATTCAGTATGATTATCAGGTATATTACATCAGCCAAGTAGGCCTACACATTGCCTAATATCAAAAGATACAAATTTGCCAAAGTGGGCAAAGAGACATGACTTTGAGACGTGATTAAATTACAGTTTATACAATCCAAAGTAAAGAATGTAAGAGCAGAGAGGGACAAAGAGAGAAAGGGTAGAGACTCCATTGTATTTGAAATCCCATTCTATCTCTGGGGGTGCTATAACAACTCAATATGGAGTGAGCAAGTACAAGTTAGTTTGGTTTTGTATAATTTAGTTTATAAATAAGGGAAGCTATGCATGTGTTCGATTGCTTCGAAGTTCATTGTATTCAGTAAACTAGAGCGACGGCGTCAGAGGTTTAGAGACCTGTCTCACAGCCATTCTCATCCAGTACCAAAACATACACTGGGAGTAAGAGAAATCTGACTTCAACAGAAATGCCTGCTTCTTTAGAAAAGTGCACTTTAAACTGCTTGTTGATAATCCATGTGTGCTCTATTGATGACTAAAAAGAAGTTGAACACGATGCTGTCTAGCAGGACGACCTTCTGGGCCACAATGGAGCAGCCAATGTTGATCACATACCCTTCAAAATGTTACTGTTATGTTAACCAATTCTTCAAAATAAATTAACAATACCAATGGTATATTCTTGCTTGTTGTAGGCCGATGGAGCAACCTCTTCAAACTGCCCTACAACTGGATAGGCACAGGCCATGTGGTTTATAATGGAGCCTTCTACTACAACAGAGCCTTCACCAAGAACATCATCAAGTATGACCTGAGGATGCGATATGTGGCGGCCTGGACACTGCTGCACGACGTAGTTTACGAGGACACCACCCCTTGGAAATGGAGGGGCCACTCAGACATTGACTTCGCAGTGGACGAAAGCGGCCTGTGGGTTATCTACCCTTCCATGGACTACGACTACAACCAGCAAGAAGTGATCGTCATCAGTAAACTAGATCCCGGAGACCTGTCGCTGAAAAAGGAAACAACCTGGAGGACAGGTCTCAAGCGGAACTCCTATGGAAACTGCTTCATTATCTGTGGAGTCTTGTATGCCGTCAACGTGTATAACCAAAAGGAAGGTGAGGTGAGCTATGCTTATGATACCCACACCAACACTGAAGCCATACCGCGCCTACCCTTCACCAATGAGTACTCTTTCACCACCCAGATTGACTACAACCCCAAGGAAAAGGTTTTGTATGCCTGGGACAATGGCCATCAGCTCACATATAGAGTAAACTTTGTTGACGAGTGAGCCCAGCCAATTTGTGCAACAGATCAGTAGGCCTGCCAGTATGGCACCTAAGTAGAATGATGCTCAATATTTGACAGCCTTAGAAGCAGCCATATTGGTCTCAGGACAAAGGATGAACCGACACCAGCCTTCCAGTACCAATGCACACTATTCAAACACCTGACCTCACAGTGTACCAAACATATATGCCTCAAATGTGTATTGGGATGCGACTGTACAATATGTCAATAGAATTGAAATAAACAGTGAAAATAATCTCACAGGTTGAATTAAAGCCCATCAGGCAGATAGTAGAAAAAAATCATTATATGTTCTTTTATGAAATGTCAGCAGGCTGGCTAATTAGCACACAGATATAGAGATATAAATGAGTAGCTTAAAAAGGCATAGTATCTGTTACATCATGTGGTCCAGGGGATTTTGAATCCAGTTTTTAGAGTGAAGTCACTTCACAACCACTACAGAAAGAATGATTACAGTGAATAAACATATCTATATATGTACATTTGCAGTATTAGGTGTAATGTAGTATTAAACAGATGTTAACATTTTAGAACGCGATTTCTCATAAGACACATTTTAATGAAGTGAAAAAAGTCTTTGGGATTGTATCATCATGAGGACAGAGAAATGTGGTAAAAGAATGCACTAAAAGAATGTTAAGAAACTCAATATACAGTGTGTGCAAATGGTTTAATTTGGCAGAAATTGGTTTGGCTCTCTGAGGGGGCTCTTAAAGCATCCATGCAGTAACAAGGACTTCATTAGGGAAACTTGTTTTTCTTGAAACAAACCCATACGTGAGTTTAAATCATAATGAAGTTAGTGGTTCAAATGTATGACACCTGAATCGGGGATGTTTAACAGTAGTGACCCATGTTGACAGCACTAACCATTGAGGACAGGAGAGTAAAATGAAGATGATATCTAGGTTTCACCATCCACTTTTATTCAATTATCCTCTGTTGATGCATTAACTGCTCCATAAAAACAGCCATGTTTTAAACAGTAATGAGACAAGAGGAAATGGTAAAAATATATGTATTGAATACATGTTGGAAGTTTTTGTCCTCTAATCAACTAAGAGATATTGTGACCACAACTGACTTTGATTGTGAATGTCTTAGTAGAAAATTAAACAGCAGTTACTGCAGGTTGTCAGCTTCATGGTCCTGCAAGTAGTCACTGTGTCCCTAGGCTTCTAGCACTGTTAATTTCATAAGGA
This sequence comes from Hypoplectrus providencianus, assembly GCA_028566105.1. Classification (NCBI taxonomy): domain Eukaryota; kingdom Metazoa; phylum Chordata; class Actinopteri; order Perciformes; family Serranidae; genus Hypoplectrus; species Hypoplectrus providencianus. Next base: position 1,020,522 of record JAOWBC010001486.1, read on the forward strand.
CATGTGGAAATCTTTTCTGTGCCACTATCAGATACGTCTCCGCCTTAATAATGACAACTGTCAGATAATGATGGCAGTGCTGTACATTTGCATGAATCAAATTGGATGTTCCTATTCAGCTGGTAGCCAGTGAACTAGTGAAAGAGACACACATGGTAAAACATTAAGGAAATAATTGGTACCAGTCAGTAAATGTAAAGTAAAAGTAAAAAAGTATGACTTACCTGAACACTGTGCTCTTTTTTCATGAAGCTATCATCGAGTTGGAGAAAATGCAGTGTAAGAAATGTATAGTGACTTTCAGTATTCAGCCATGTTTGCTGTCTGTAAGTTTGAAGATAGCTTAACTAGCTTATTATTTTAATTATTAGTTAGCGCAGTACAACTAGATATAGCAACCATCATTAGGCTTCCAAATGTTGGATAGCCAAAGTGTTTGGTCTTTATAGTGGGCTTTATGTGTTCTCTACAGTGGCTGGGAAGTGTCAGGAAATTTGCAAATTCAAAATGTCTGCAAAAGAAAAAAAGCACGAATGCCAATAGCTGCAACACAAACGCAAAAGATCAACAACGGAAGTAAACTTGCAACAGAAGCAGAGTAGAAGCACATGTCTAAAAAATCATATTGATGCAACTAGTCGTAGTTTTTCACAGTAGGAAATTATAATTAATGCATGTCAATCACTTGTCTTTTGGTAACGGTTAGTCTAATGTCATAAAGCAATCTTTACTGAATTAACTTCAGAGAAGCCAAAGACATGGCTAGTTAGCTAGCTAGCTAGTAGCTCATGGCTAGTTTAACGGCGTAAGTGACATCTTGCCAACTTCGGTAAATCCAAGGCTAACAGACATGGTTTAAACGATATACAGTTTAAAAGATAAGAAGTTGGACCATAGTTTTACACCACTTAATTAACTGAAACCATAACATGCTCATTAATATTACTATTTCATGTGATGTTGGGACACAATGACGTTAACTACTTTTGCTGAAAGCTAATGGTACAGCTCACATGTGGTATACAACTGACTAACGTTAGCGGCTAACGGTTAGCCTGACACCATAAAGCTTCTGAATGGCTGCTTCTTAAAAGCCTAAGACAGACAGCAGAGTAGCGGGGGGTGAGGGGTGTGCTTCTTTTCTTTTGCAAAGCATATTGAATTTGCAAATCCCCGGACACATCCCAGCCACTGTAGTTTCCACACAGCTAGTGGTATTTTGCTCCACCCTCAATATTTAACTCAACCAATGAGATTATTTCAACCTCCTGCATCGTTGTCCTTCTGAGAAATGTTTATAAAACACTATCAACGGTTGCTTCACCTGCCCATTTACTCCATCCTATCACAAAGCACTTTGATCATGAATGTGCTCTGATTGTTATTCCGGCCTCATGATCCTTCCAGTCTCTTAACCATTTATGTTGTTTGAGGAATGTGTTGAATATAATATGAATGCCAAAAACAAAACAATGTACACACATTTCTAAGCTTAAGATTTTCTTTGTTTATATTCACATGCATTAATTTGACAAGATGATAATACTTCTTTTTCAAGTTTCCATGAATCTTTTTGAATTTCTATGTTGAAGTAAAATATGCAGCATTCATTTTTGTTAATAACAATTGCTTATCCACTACTTCAGTTGTAATTATTGAGTATTTGAACATTTTCACTTCAGTGGGAATTAACCACCATGATCAGTCATGCTAATGCAAAAGGTTCACTGTAGCATTAGCTGTGCCATCCTAATGGACACCATATACCATGAATGTTTTGGGGTTTTTTTTTATTTCTGACAATGACTGACAGGACTGTGTGAGGCACATAATGGGAATGGTAAGCTTTAAGATACATGAGGTAAATCTTACAGCACTGAATAGTGTTGTTTTGGTCTTGTACATCAGTAATGATTCACAACCACAATATTTAGTTTGTTCTTGAAATATAAGTGTTGTGTTAAGTTTATTCATGAAAAGGCATGCTGATTACAATAAACTAATTTGTTCAATTACAAGGTCTTTATGTCTTGAAATGTAACACGACACTTGAAGCCAGCTGTGTGTCTGTTGTATGAGAAGAAAATTCCATCATAAAAGTCTGTTGTGAGCCTTGCAATAAAAGTCAATCCGCAGTGACCCGGTAAATGCCAAGGGATAGCAGGACTTGCCTTGCCCACCTCGTGTTGAAGGGATGATGACTCAAATCTTCAAATTTCTGGATAACAACGCTCTCATGAGCTATGTTTAGTACTGGGGTAAAGGTCGCCCTGCTCTGCTTGATCTCAGGCCCATAATACTCTAAAGGGAGCAGCACTGGTTCAGCACTGGTTCCTGGTAATAAGGGCATGGCTCCCTGATTTCTTGGCTGGGATTTTTAAAATCTTGAACTTCAGCAGCAAGTCATGCAATAGTGGAGGAAGGCATGCTAATATAGTGAGAGCTGAATAGTGGGTGTGGTAGGTGAGTGCATGTGGTCCTCATTTAAGAAGATCCCAGTGTACTGGGTTTTTCACCCACATAATGAGGTTCAAAAATGAGTGCAAGGCAAGGCTGTAGGTTTGATGAGCACAGCACTAATGGTGTGTCCAATCATGAACCCTGTCACGAAACGTTGACATGTTGTTGTAATGGAACAATGATGTCCATGCTTGCCGTGGTGATGAACACTGACAACTCACATGACCTATGCTTCTTCAATCCTTGTACCTCATAGTGAACACAAAGACTCTCCTGTTGCTAAATCAGGTCTCAACTTGATTCTGTTCACATCAGCAGGGCCTCTTGTTCATCACCATCACATACTCTTCATGCACCATCTTTTCTTCACAGTAGCAGGAATTTAAAGCCTTTGTCCCCATGTTGCATGCCACTGTGAAGCCAGAAACTGTCCACATCATTCATCATTCATGGTGAAAAAGTAATTGGCTTAATATAGGAAGAGGCTCTGCTTCACATCAAAAACAATTTCTTTTTTTTCTTTTGTTTTTTTTATTTACAATAAGATTTAATAAACACATAAGTTAGACAAATACAAAGACAAAATGATGTAGACACTTCATATAATAAATAAAAAACTGTCAAATAAATGTGTCATTATAGGTTTAAAACAACTCTCATCAACAACAATGTCAGCAGTCCTACATTTCTCTTGAACTAAACACAAAGAGCAAAGAACGCTTATAGGAAAGTCCTTTTTGACATTATTTGGTCATAAACCAAAGGATACAAAATGAAGTTCATGATCTGATGAAAGAAACAGTATATCACCAATGCAATTGAGATTCCTCTTTTTAAAAGTATTAATTACCTTTTTTTTTTTTTTTTTTTTCTATATTACTAATTCACAATAAATGTTGGAAAATTTCAACATGGCAGTCAAATTTTCACTTCAGGCAACAACAGAAAAATCTCATATCTAAAGTTGTTTTTTTTGTTTGTTTTTTTTAAACATTTGATAGAGCTTTTGAGCAGTAGGAAATCTTCTGAAGAGTTTGTCTCTCTAAAAGGAGAGAAGGAGGAGGTCATTGCTTAGGTCATTGGTTGACCTACATTTATAGACCAGCACTGCAAGAGTTCATTAAGACCACTGTGTCTTAGTTTTATCTTAATCATACATAGAGACTGGAACAGACTTGAGTTGCTGTGAGTTAAGTCACATTAAACATGAATATAATGGCTGTAGACTTCTCTTGACAAAATCCCAAGGGGCTTGCAACATGCTTACCAAAATTTTAAATTATTTGGGGGAAAAAGTGGTTATATCACAAATGAACTTCCTGTCTGTTAGGTATTGCAGTCTAGCACATGATCACTTTTAGAGATTAAAATATTCTTTGAAGAAGACCTTTGTATCTTCTGCCACTTGAAAGAAAAAGTGTTTCAATGGGGGATTGCATAAACTGGACTAATTCATATTAATAGTCTAAGATACTTGCCAAAATGGGCCAAAATTAAACCTGTTGCTTAGCACTCACTCTTGCAGCTAGTGGATGTAATGCCAAAATATCATTAGCTATGTTCAATAAGATATTCAAACCGAAATTTTGATCTGCTAAAATGTTTCATAACCCTAATCTTTGTGACATCAAAAACATAACAAAGTACACTTAATTAATTATCTTAAATATTTGTACAGTGTGTTTGAAATGAATACTTATTTCAAGAAAACAGTATTTCATGTAAATCTACTCATTCTTACACTTTACAATTTACAATGACATTATATTTGGTGAGGGCCAAATAGTGACTTGTTTAGGACTCAAACACAAGTGGGATAACAAAAAAAAGTAAGACCTGGGAATCCATGGCTTAAGCTGTATTTGTGAGTTACAAAAACAAAGACTTTGTCAACAAAAAGCCAGAATAATTTTGTTGAAATAAAATCTAGGAAATAACATGGGATTGACATGTTACAGATTTGTGATGTGCTGCTAATCATTTTGCAGTTGTCTCTTTTGCTTATATTTTTAAAGGTTTATTAAAGACACACACACACACACACACACACAC
>JAOWBC010001486.1:1081779-1095725 GCA_028566105.1 Hypoplectrus providencianus
TGCCATAAACTCACACCGGAAAAATCTATGCGCTTATTCATGGTGATATACATCATCAGATATGTTATTCTTGATATAACACCACATGACACCAAAGTGAACAGTTTTGAAAGCCTGCAAAGCAATATTAGATGAACTGTGTTGTTACAGGGTTAGCATGCAAATAACATGCTTGTGTAAATAAAGAAAACAAAAACAACAGTTTTTGTCTAGCCACTACACTTTTAATTATTACCCATTTATTGATCTATTGATCAACAACTGACAGAGTAAAGTGCTCCACTGAACTTTGCTTGTGACTGTTGTGGTGCTTACCAGCTTATCCATGTGCTGCTGTTTCTCTGTGATTTGCTGCTCTGCACTCTTCAGTCTCTCGCTGCTCTCCAGGACTTTCTGTTCCAAATCAGCTATCTGAAACATAAAGGAGTACAATGATTAATCGTGATCAGACTTCCACACTGTGGACAACAGAAAACTATCTATATTTCACTTTTCTCATCAGACAGACTACCGTTGGCTTCATTGGTACCCATTATCATAAGGTTTCTGTAAAAGAAGTTGATCAGAAAAATTTAATCATTTCATAATTTCTGTGCCTGATCACCCACTTGTGTGTCTGTTCTCTCTCTGTAGGCTCTGGAGGAGTCATCTTTGTGTCGGAGAAGTGTCTGCAGCTCAGTAATGCTGCAGCTCATTTTGGATACCTAGATCAGACAGGAAATACATGTATTTATTATATTATTTAAGACAGTTAGACAACTGGATAAAAACGATAAAAAAATAAAATCAAAATCACCACATCGCACCCTCATCCACTTGAGGGTCACATAAATATGATTTAATTGTATTTTCTATGTAGTGCCATAGCAGAGCAAACAAATCATGGTTTTCTTATTTACATGATATGTAATAACATTTTCAAAAACATATTTTATATGTTTAGAAAAATAAACATGCACACTGGACATGATATGACATGATGAGTGATGTTAGCAGATATGGGACTCCTTTAATTTAAAGAAAGAAGTGACAGTATGAAATATTGTCTGGGGTACCTGTGACTGCTAATTTAGCATTATAAGTAAATATCATAGAGGTTACATTTGTCTCAATTAACAAGTGTTTCTAACCATAAATTAGCTAATATAGTGGGGAATGACAGATTCAGGGCCTTTACTGTAGGTTGGAGTTGGTGAACAGAAGCAGTGGTTCACCTGTGTTTCAAAAGAGCTGACAGTATCCGCATGGTTTGTCCGCAACAGCAGCAGCTCTGCTCGGCTCTCCTCCAGACTTTGTTCCAGGCTGGACTTCTGAAAAGGCAAAAACCAGAAAGATAAATAGGTGGTTAGACCATTTTTTTGAATAGGGACATGGCACAACCAGAAAAAAATACATTTAAGCTGACATCAACTCAGCATTATTTCTATTTCTTAATTTTTTACATACTATCAGTTAATTAAATACATAATAAATTTTTCCTAGTTAAATAAACACACCTACAATTTATATGATAAAAAGTTGTTTCCTTGTACCGCATTAAATATATTTGTTTAATTGAATGATATTTGTTAATAAATGGATAATTGGTTTAATGTGGCATCCGTAAGTGAATAGAACAAAGTTATCAATCTGGTATGTATCTATTGTGTAAATATTATTGCGAGGATTGCTTTGCTATCCATGCTTTTCTAAACAGCTATTTTATATAAGTAGTGTCCGCTCCATAAAATAAAATAGATATTCCAAGCTAAGCCCCTGCTCTAGACATCACCTCCTGCAGGAGCTCCTGTAGATGCTCGTCCTGGCTCAGGTTTCCCTGCAGCCTCCTCTCCAGAGACGTCACTTTCTTCTGAAGATCCACTAACAAGCGCTCCTTGTCCTCCTCTGTTACGGCCGCCTGACAGTGTCAAAAGAAAACATGAAGCTGATTTTCTCTTCTTTTTTATACACAGTGATAATGCCTCTGTGAACAGTCTTATAAGGGGCTACAGTGGGGACAGGTCTAGCAGTGTAACCCTAATGCCCGTGGCTGTTTCACCTCCACGTTAAAGCAGAGACCAGCTACCGTTACAATTCTTATTGTTTGTGTCAACAAAGAACGGAGAGGCTTGGTTTGAAACAGGCATGGAGCATGACTTCAGGATACCATTACTCCACTATATCATGACATAGTAAATCGTCATTTACTACTATATTCATGTTTTGTATGTTGTATACAGCCTCTTTAACTCAGGATATATAATTTTATTATTATAATTAAAAATATAAGCCTGAAAAGATCCACAAATTTCCCTGTCATAAAATAAATCCTCTTTTAAAATGATTTAATGATGAGGAGTTCCATAGAAACCTGACAAGATGTTGGTTGTTTACAGTAAAATAACACACATTTACACCATAACATGTATGTGAAAGCCTACTTGGCAAAAAAAAAAAAAAAAGATAATTTTAATATAACATGAGAACATCATCTCCCATTATGGAAAAAGGTATTGCTAAGAGGCAAAATCCAGGACTAAGTTATGTTCAGTTGGAGTTATTTATTTTATTTGGAGTTTATTTAAACCTGAAGTCCCTCAAGGTGGCATCACTTACTTTACTGTTCCTGGACAAGTCATTTAAAATGTCGTGGTTCATTCTAGTCTGCCAAATAGTGTGACTCATACAACCAAATGCACACACTCGGACCACACATGCTGAGTCAATATTGATTAAGTTCTGACCTTTTGTTGCTGCAACTTCAGGGCGTCATGTTCAGTCTGTAGCTCCTGGAGGGAACTCTCTAAGGTTGACACCATACTCTGCGACTGCAAAACACACTTCTTGAATTCACATGATTCACACATAGCATTTGTTTTCTGAGTGAATTGACTCAGTGCAGTAAAGTGTAGCCCGGCAGGCTTGTCTTCAGAACTGACCTTCTGGAAGTCTTCAGAGACCTGCTGGATGACTGACTTCAGCTCCTGGCAGCGTCCCTCCAGCTCACCGATCTTCTTGTCTGCCTCTTCTCTGAGCAGCAGCAGTTCCTCTCTGTAGAAAATCAATGACATACATGTTGACAGAAAAAAAATTGATGGATTAAAAAAAGTTACTGTTTAACCATTAACAGAAAACAAGACTTGTGACTGATTATTCATATAAGTAATAATAAAGAGAAAGTAATAATAATGTTAGAAATGTTTTTATTCAATTTCCTTGAAAGGAATTTTGGCATTTCACAGCAGAATAATAAGTGTCAGCTATCAAACTGAAAACATATTCAAATTTAACATTGCTTTACTTTTATTTAATAGATTAGATGAGTTTAAAGTAAACATGCATTTCCCAAATGTAATTTCTGGGAATATGCTTTGTATTTCTAACAGATATTTAAATTGCCTAGGGAAGCTTAGCTATGTGGTAGCATGGCTAACTCAAAGGCTTGACCGTGATAAATGTTTTTATCTCTGCCTGTTGCAGTGGTTCTTACCGCTCTATTTCAAGCTCAGAGTTGAGTCTGCAGCTTTCGTCATGCTGCTGTTCCAGAGTTTGGAGCTTCCTTCGGGCTTCAGACAGCCCTTGCTTTGCCGACTTAAGGTCAGCATCCTTTCGCTGCAGCTCCTGATCCTGCTGGTTCAGCTGCTCCTCCTTCTTCAGCAACTTATTGACATGAAAGGTAAATAAACCACAGTTAGAACAAATCAAGCAAAATCATAGTTCTTGAATGACAGCAAATCCTTCCCCCATTTTAATGATACATGTAGCATACAGTTGTGCTCATAAGTTTACATACCCTGGCAGAATCTATGATTATTTGACCATTTTTCAATGAATATGAATGATAACACAAAAACGTTTTTTTCCACTCATGCTTAATGGTTAAATGGCAAGTAAATGGCTTCATCCACTGACCGTGAGTGGAAAAAAAGTGGCCAAGAAAAAGGCCAAGAAAGCAAAAATTCTGCCAGGGTATGTAAACTTTTGAGCACAACTGTGTGCATATCTGACCATTCAGCTCTATATGTACGCACCATGTGTTTAACTTTTGCGAGCTCCTGTTGCTGGAAGCCCTCCAGTTCATCCAGGTCATCCCTTTTCTGGAATAGTACCAAGCTCTGCTCCATCATCTCCTCTAGCCGGGCCGAGAGGGAAGCCTTCTCCTAAACAAACACAACAGTTATGTGTTACAGATTAGTGGTATAGCAACCAATATCATGCATTCTTTGAGTGGGAATTTTGATTGATTGATTTGAGTATATACAGTTTTCAATGAATATGAATGATAACACAAAAACCTTTTTTTTCCATCATGCTGAGTGGATAAATGACCAAAATGGCTTCACCCAACCACTGACCATGAATGGAGAAAAATGTTTTTGTGTTTTCATTCATATTCTCTGAAAAATGGTCAAATAAACATAGATTCTGCCAGGGTATGTAAACTTTTGAGGACAACTGTATGTATATATTTACACATCCTCTGCTTTCGTAAACAAGTAAAGTTCCAAAAGCATATTTACATTTAACAGTATCCCAATGCATCAGTCTTGCTGTTCTTTAACAACTCAACATACATTCCGTCAACTATATGGTGACTAGAATGAAATAACTTCTAGTCAAATGACTGCAGTAATACAGACATTATTTTGTTTGTTGTATAGATCGGGAGATAGCCTTTCAAACCGTTCACAATTCCAATTCATACTTCACAGATCTATGCAGCTTTCACATTCCAGTGAAACCCCCTTGAGATTGGAACCAGACTAAGACCCTTCTTTCCAGGGGTTTCAATTGTGCTCTATGGTCTGTACCAAACTTTAAAAGACAATTACAACAAGTGAAGATTCCACTGAAAAGCATCAAACATGTTATTTATGCAAGCAACCAATTCAAGTCTTGCAATCTTTTTCACTCTTCATTATCCATTTTATAATTTTAAGGAATCTACAATGTCATCATTATTTATTGTTTGTAAATCTCCAGACTGTTGTTTCGACTTACCTGTTCCACAAGAGCCATCTTCTCCATCCATTCCTGCAGGTAAAGGACAGAAAAGGATTAACAGACAAGCCATAGATCATGACTTTACAATAACAAGGACAGCGTGGCATTTACCTGATCCTTCTTTTCAAGTGCCAAAGTCATCCCCTCTGCCATTTTGGCTCTGCCGGCCTGGTGAGACTCATTCTGCTCTTGAAGTTTCTTTATGGATGCTGAGCAGTGAAAATGGGAAAGAGAAAACAAAAGGAAAAGATGGAAACCACACGGAGAGGTTTGTTTGCAACCAAAGCAAACAGAAATATTAAGTAGCACAGACATTTGCACCATTAGTAGCTGTGAAAAGTTAGAATCAGATCAGATTGTGCTCATCCCAAAAGCAAAGAAGATAGGCAAAGGCAGGCAATGCATGGCAACTGACAAGAGCACTAAAACACTGTTTCTCACATTAGCACTGAGGGAAAAGAAAATCCACCCCAAAAAGTCTACATAAAGCTACAGTGCTGTAGCTGCACTGTTCATTACAATTCACAACAGTTTAGTAACCAACCGAAACAACAACAAACTGTTACTATTCTGATAGAATAAGCCTCAATATTTAATAGTTCTTAACTTCATTAAAATATTAAGGTTCTTGTGGAAAAAACATATTTAAAGATGCAGGTTGACACTTTAAGTGTATAAAATGAAATGATATCATTATCTAGGAAGCATGCTCTGGCAATTTCAAGGCAACCAGCCAGTAAGCCCACATGCCTCAGTAATGCAGCTGTGTCACTCTCCTGTTGTGCTAACTGCCCTGTAGTTCCCCTGCGCGCCAAAATAGTTTCAGAAACTCGGCACAGAGTCGATTTGTGGGCAAAGCATATTAAGAAAAAAGTATTAAAAAAATAACAGAACACTGACATTATACATATATTCATAAATTAATTTAACACTTAAAAGAGGTGAGGTGGCAAAAAACAAACCTAGATTAAGTGAAAAAAATTGAATAAATGACCTGTGAGTGAGAAAGTCCACTCGTTCCCATTGCAAAACAGCATTGGATCTTTTCCTGGCAGCCAACACGGCCAAGTCCAGTGGACATTGGGGTGTAGCTTCTGATATTACATGTTCACTAATTCAAATATCAGCCAAGTGGAAAAGTCCCCAAATACACTAAAAATAATCCTCAGGAGTACAAATATCCACAGCCTTATCTCCACTGTGTTTAACAGTGAAAACAAAAAACAGGCAAATCACATCTATTATCTATTATTAAACTATAAACAGACAATTCATATAGAACTCCGGAATCAATGTGCTTCAAAAATTACAGTGTAAAAGATTTGAGGGTGGATTTCAAGTTTAAAAGGAGAAAGCATTCAGTGCTCCCAAAGCAAACCTCTAAAGACCATAATATGAGCTTGTGGAATAAACAGAAACATCTCCACGGGAGGAAGTAATGATTGGCCAGGTGAATATTACAGCAGACAGACAGATGAGAGAAAGGAAGCTAAGTGGGAGGAGAGTAGAGGTACGTACAATCCTGATGCTTTTCTAATGCAATTTCAAGCTTGTCCTTGGTCTTCTGCATAATTCGTAGCTGCTCAGCGTAGTCTAGTGTTGGGGAGTAGGGCGATGGGATGGGGTATCAACAATACATATGCACACACACAAACACAACAACACAACCACACGTACAACACGAAGAAGGAAGAGGAACCAGCAGATGACGGTAAAGAGAGAGGCAGGGGAGAAAGTGAACAAAAGGAGAGGGAGAAAGCAAAAGGGAAAACATGGTTGAGAAATAATGGAAGGTAAAACTATTAATGATTTTCTTATCTGAGAAAACCATACTGGTTAAAAGGCTGCATGTGAATGGGCCACCTTTAACCTTTTCCTATGGTTCTAGGAGCTATTCAGCTGAGTAGAGGAGGATAAAAACACCCTAAAACTCCCTGTATGTCAGAGCTGTGTCCCACTGAGAAGAAAGGAGTTAAAACACAGGCAGAGAACACTGTTTACCAAGTCAGACACAACTTTAGATTTCAAACTTCACGGTAAACTGAGATGCTTGAGGAAGTGAGGGATAAATAAAACACAATCTGTATTTTTGACGTATCACAATTATCAGGGCTTTGCTACGTTGATGTTTAAAATCTGTAACTTTCATAAACTGACACTATAGTCCTGCAGATGCAGCCTGCTTGTTCTTGGAATGTGGATCTCAAACACAGTTTGTTAGACAAACGGAACTAGACTAAACTGACTGTGATGCAGCCATGCTCACTAATGTTTGTAAGCTGTGCTTCAAAAAGACTAAAGCACTGAAAGTTAACCATTTAATGAGTAAAAAAATGCTGCAAAAACGTTATTTGCTGAACACTAGACTAAAGACATAATTTAAATGGGTAGGACTGAGCTTCTCTTGCCAGGCTTATAGTTTCCAGGCATTTGAGTTTCACTTCCAAACCAGTGTTTTATCAGTAGCTGGTTATGTACACAATGCCTGTCTAGACAGTTCTCGTCTTTGTTTGGATGGGTGCTTCAAATGGCTGGTCCTGTGTGGTCCATTTTCTCATGGTCTGGTTTGCCTAAATTGAAGTGCTTGAATTTACTCTGGGTGTGAATGGATGTGTTTGTGTCTGCAGGGTTTTCTGTTTTAAAATAAGAAAAAAATTGAACTTGGCTGTTCAGATGCCTTAAAAGTCAGATTGCGGTGTATGATTTGGCTGATGACTGAACCTCTCTGCATTTTCAAGCAGGTAAGAACTTATGTTGGCCCTCAGTCAACAAAAAAATGCAAAAAGTCATCTCTAGAATCAGTGGTGGTGCACTGCAGTGGAGATATTCCCTTGGTTTCAGGGTATTTTATATAAACGAAAACATATTTGTGAATTTAACTGAATTGAATTGAAATGCAGAAAATGTATCAACACTGCAACAGCATTTTTGCTTTTATGCTTCAGTCTCTAATTTATTCAGAGATTCTGATAGCATCATTGCTGAAAGTCCTGTGCATGACTGGAATAGCTCGCACTACAGTTGGAATTTCTCTGAACCTATGCACCTACCTCTCCTTTCACTCCAGCTGCTAAACCCTTGTCTGACGTGTCCTACCTGAAAGTTTGGCCTCAAGCTTCCGGATTTGATCATTCCGCCTTAAAAGTTGTGCAGGTAGGTCGTCCCTCGAACTGCTGCCATCAGATGCCTGAGGACACACACACCACACACACTTAATATTCATTCTGTTCACAGTGGAAATGTTCAGAAAAGGAAACTTCCATTTAATGTTGCTTCGCAGTCATCAAGTTATCATGATTTTGCTTTTAAATGTGGTAACCAGTCAGATGCTTGGGTAACTCCCCAGATATCAAGTCCAAAACCAAAACGTAGTCACTGGTGTTTTACATTACAGACTTTCTGTAATTACCTCTGTCTATGTGGTATTTGGCTAGTCAGCTGCAAGGATGCTAAAAAATATATTAAACTGATGCAGTAGCTGGTAAAGGTTCCAACCATGATTGTCATGCAAACAAGTTGGATTACCAGTGGCACCCACACTCCCTAGTATTCATTGTACCAGAAACACAATGTCACATGTTAGTTGGCTGTATGGCTACTCGGCAGCTTCACTAAATAATTCAGCCAAGTGCAACTGAGACAGCACTACAGCCTCAGGACTCTGTCTTCCCTGGTGAGGGACTGCCCAGATCTGCTTCAATGAACAGAGCTTCATCCTAGATACCGGATCTGGGATAAAGCTCTGTTCAAGCTAGGAGAATATAATTTCTATTGAAAGCAATATGGGTAAAGATCTATATAAGACTTAAAGCAAAAAAAAAAAAATTATAATAATGTCACTAAAAAAATATCTGTGTTCACTGCACATCAACTCGAACTTGAGCAGGCACAACAAAAAAGAAGAATAAAACATTTAAAAAAAAGTTGGGAGTGTAGTGAGTTGTGACACAAATTAGCACATTTAATGTTGAACTGGTTGGTCTTAAGACCGAGTAACACAGTATCTTACCTACATGCAAACAATGACACAGTCAGTCACACCCAAACCATTTTACCTTGAACAAACTGACTGGTGACTATTTCCAAAACCGGCAGAGGTTCCTATCATATCTTAATCGAATCATTCATAATCATGTAAAGTTTACGGTGAGGAAAATTGTGCCAAATTATATTGTAAAATAATCCATCCTTGAAAGCCATTGTTTCTATTTTCCATAACTGCTAGAGGTAAACCAATAGAATGAATGTAACAAAACGTAAATACATTCAATGAAAGTAAAGAATGGATTACATTCCTCTTCTATTCATTACAAAAACTGAAAATACATTCCATATAAAACAAAAACCTTGAGGCTTTTCTGGTAATGTTTTGTATTATTGCTGTTTCATTGCTTCACATACATACAGCTATTCACTCTTCTTGTGACACTGATGACATCTACACATTTGGCTGTGAAGTTACACCTTTGGACAGCTGAACTTCAGACAACAGCATCAACAGGACCTGATCTCTAGACAACTTTCCTATAAATCAGTGCTGTCTTATCAGGTGGCATCTACAAATCATTGAATTTGATTCCTTTGGGCTGGACCAAACGAACTGCACTACAGGTGTGAAAGCAACCGACTTCCTCCCCAGTTATTAATTAATACACAAGTACTTTCAAATAAACAACAATGAAAAGTATATACATGATTTTTTAGTAGCTTTCCCTGCTACTCATTCCTAAAAAATCCCACTTTAATATTTAAACCAGCTACAAACAAAGGTTGTAGCTGGTTTCCTCCTCCTTTGTGATGTTTCACTGTGGTCAGCGTTATATGGTAATTTTGATTATTAATTATTTTAAGTACAACAAAACAAATTTAATTTAACTTTTTTTTTTTTTTTTTTTTTTTTTTAAATCAAACAAGATTTAAATACCCTTCTGCAAAACCTGAGGAAAACTAACGTTACCAGCGTTAGGTTAGTTACTGGTGATATCTAAAGAGTACTTACAAAGTCGTCCCCCGAGTCTGCCCCAACTGAAGTGATAGATTCTTTGCTGATGGTGCGTGGTATACGAACACCACTCCGAGGGGCCGTGGCGGCCTCCTCTGCAATCTTTTTCTTCAACTTGGCAAACATATCTGTCCGTTGTGTGTCTCCCCTTGAGTGCAATTTGCTTTTTCTGAAGAGTAAGTGACTTCACCCAATGCATGGAGTTTATGGCTCCTTGCTTTGAGGGCTGAAACAGAGCCGTGTCCTTATGCAGTACCACTCAAAACAAGTTTGTGCTGGTAAATCCATTCTGCTACAACTGGAAAAAGGAAACAGTGAGTTATAAAACTGCCAACATTGACAACAGGGGCTACTTGTATGCAACAGTCACATATCATATTGTTGTAAAGAGCCCTACAACAAGATCAACATCTTAATTATTATTAACATACGATCATAATATAACCTATTGGCAACACTTTATGCATATCAATGAAAAAATAATGCTACTTGGTAAGTCTACTCTATGGGCCTCATTTAGCAGGATCTTGCCATAATGTAGAAAGATTTTACTGTGGAATAAGTTACACTATCCTGGGGAAAAAAATCCGATAAGCAACTGTAATACGCTGCTAAGCGTATAAAAAATATAAAATACAGATCTTAGCTAGCTGCCCCTGTAACCCGGAAAAAACAGATGAACGGGAAAACAAATTGTGCTTGTCAAACTGATGAGACAAAATCTTTCCTTAGTTGTCCAATATGTTCCTGATAGTGTTGTTACTCAAAGCAGGTGAAAATCTCTGAAGGCTTGTTCTGCGATGCAAACTGCACCAAAACCTCTATTATGTTACATGTTCCATAAGCATCTATTATGGCTCTGGAAATCTAATGGAATTCATAAAAAAAAATGACTGCACGGAACACACCACCAGTCCACAACACTAAATTTGAGTCAGTGTATCCTACCTACTCAACCGACTCTATAATGTGTGGATAAGTTACACATTGCTGCAAAGTAAAGCCTTTAGCGATTGAGTCATACCAGTGTCAGTGGTGTGTCTCATCAGTGTTAATCCCATTAGAAAATGCACAATAACACTGTCAAACTATATTTGACAGACAGCTAGCCTGCTAGCTCTCCCAGCCATAACAATGAGTTAACATTACCACCATCAGTCGATGTTAGCTGTCGTTAGCTTGCTCGTCCACTGAAGTCGCCTTTCTCTTACCATATTATTTCGAATAAGTATCATTCCGTTGCGCTTTTAAGTTCTCAGTGACTGCATGTTCGCCTCTTTCTCCATAGACACTTAAAAACAGCGATCGTTTTAGAAGTCGACATGAACTCACTGGCACTGTCTCGTTTGACAAGCTAGCAGCTGCTAGCGTTAGTTGGTGAGCTACACGTAATCAACCCCGACACAGATGACGGTCGACGTCACGGCAGAGACTATGTTCATTGGTCAGCAGAACTGAAGTGTTGTGGGGATGTAACTGGCTAACTGCGCCGCCTAAAGGCGCGAAAAGCAAATGCATTTCCTTCATGGAGACAATTCACATCTCTTTTAAAAACCTGTTTTTTTCTGTAAATAATACAAACGTGTCATGAATATATATTATATATAAACAACAAATGATGCATGCTGCTTATCTTCACCTTTTCCTTTCCTGAGGCGAGTTGACCTGAGAGGAGCAAAAACAAGTGTGTACATGCAGCTGTCTTTCAATGCTATGAGAACCCAACTAAATTTGTTAATATTATCATTATTGTAATAATTATAATAACAGGATATTGACTGTGCTCTGATGGAAAAATCTTTTGCCCCATGTAACTGCAAAAGTGGCCCCACACATCCAGGCAAAATTAAGCCTAAAACAAACCCCACTGGAATTTACTTAGAGAGGACACGTACATTTTATTCACCTAAGGACAATTTAAATAACTTTACAACAACACTTAAAAGCTGCTGACTAAAATCAAGACGAAAGACCAAGTGTGCACCACATGCCCAAAAGGCTTCATTTTCAGAAATCTATGGGTGATGTCACAAATGCTACATACATTATCTTTGAAGTCTATGGTGTGCACGCATTGGTCAAAATAGTCGAGTAGGAGGCCAATGGTAGATCTTGTAGACTGAAACATTGCCTGATTTGAAAAGAATTAAAATGTTCTCTGGATCCTAATAGTGTGCAGACACCATTTGTGCCTTACTGTAATCAAGATACTACTAATACACAGCTGTGCTCCTGTATGGTCATTTTAAAGACAGTAATAATTTGTAGTTTACTTACGAAGCAAGTTAGCTGCAATCCAATTAGATCTTTAATTGTACACAGACTGATGTTTGTATTCACTACCCAATATTTTTTATATTGAAGCAGGATGTGTTTTCACACAGGTATGAGTGTTAAACCTTTTACAATTTTTTGGATTTGTTTATTTAAAAACAGAATGGTGTTACACAAAAAAGACTAATTACAAGAACTGATTCCAAAGCTGTAAATCAAAGAAAATCTTTAAAGGTACCACAGTGTTAACAATACAGAAATCTCTTCAAGAGATATGGTTACATTTTTTACACATCATATCTCAATTTTACATGTTTTCTTATAAGATCGCATGATAACACTAAGGGTATGACTCTGCTGAATTTTGTCAGAATTTATGGAATTTTTGATTTTGTGCAGTGCTTTATTAACATCCACTTCAATACATATACATCAGCATAACAAAATAAAATGAAAGATTGTATATAACAGCAGAGTGAATTTCCATAGCAAAGTAAAATTGAAGTTTATAAATATTAACATTTTACAAGGATCAGTTGACTTCTGTGTCATTTTAACCCTTCCTTAAATATTTCAACAGCGCAGTGATACTGCTGAGCTAACACTTATTTTGCTGTAATATCTCAGTGTGATTTAAGCTGCAGAATAATTGCATTACATGTCAGACTGGGAACACACTTGGCACCAGGAAATGGACTGTAAATACTCTAAATGTACAAAACACAATCTGTGTTGCAGATGCCCCTGTCCCTTTCAGCATCTGTGCACTGAACAAATGGCTGTGTTGTTTTGGTTTCAATGTGCTTACAGGAAATAAGGTGTTGTTGTTCTCGGTGGAATGACCCTTTCAGAGTCAGGCACTGCTCTGAAGAGCTTTGGCTCTCTTGTGTTAGCGTCTTTGAAGACCATGATGGAGGCGATGTTGCCACATCGATAGCAGTAATTCGGAGCCGACCACACTGTGACTAGCTTCTCGTCAAACATGAACTTGTAGCCTTCGTGGACAAGTTGATGAGCCCTGCAGATCAGCTTCAGATTGTTGATGTGAACAAACTGCAATTTTTTTTAAAGAAAGAGAAAAATTAATAGACAGTATGAACATTTAAAATATGTTTTTAAAAAATCAGTCAATATGAATACACATTACCTCTTATTTTCTATAGTAGAAAATGGTTTCATTTAACAATATTATAATGAGCCCTGTTCAATATTAATTTCTCCAGTATTTTCTAATGTGTTCCTAAAGCCAAGCTCCATACAAAAACTAGTACCAGCATTCCCCAAAGAAAATTATCCCAGCAGATATTTTCAAGGTCCAATAGTAGTTTTTCATGCCTGTTGCCACTTTTTGCTACATAATTATTATCCAGTGTAAGCACCTGTAAGATTCATTTAAACATGTCAGTTACTGTTTTCAAAGAGAACCAGCGTACAATATAGTGATCTTCTTTATCTTTGTTTTACCTCCTGAATTTATGAAAATGCCCAAGGAAAAAAGGGAACATTTACATTGATAAAAACAAATAAATTGCTCACAAATGAGCAATGTGAATGTCAACTTGTATGCACTGTGCAACTGTGCACTATGCAATTCATCCATCCATTTTCCGAACCGCTTTATCCAGGTAATGCCGGGTCACGGGGAGGCTGTGCCTATCTCAGCCGGCTCTGGGCCAGAGGCGGGGTA
>JAOWBC010001486.1:1096370-1125270 GCA_028566105.1 Hypoplectrus providencianus
AACTCGCGACCCTCTGCACCAAGCACTCTTGCTGTAAGGCATGAGTGCTAACCACTGCGCCACCGTGGGGCCCTATGCACTATGCAATTCTCCAATCTATTTTTCAGAACAACAGGCAAAAAAATGTCTTGAGTAGGTTTTGCACTCATAACACAGAAATATTATTACTAAAAATGTTGCCCAGTGCACAGCAACACATTTTTACTGCCTGGTACTTTATTTAGCTCCACCCAGTGTGTTTAGGTTTTGATTATTGCACTCCTTGCTTCAGATAGTAATGTCGCCTTATTACATGTGCACTCATGACTCAGTGACAGTAAGAGCAACCTACCTCATTTGTGACCTTTGCACCAAAGAGCCAACCGGCTCCTCTGGGGCTAATGGCCCAAGTGTCCACGTCTTCAGGGTCTGACCACACCAGGTCACAAAATGCTCCTTTATGGGGAATCTCCTGGTTCCGCTCAATGGTTCGAATTTGATCCAGTGTTTTTATGTCTGGAGAGAGGCCTCCATGGACACACAGGATCTGCTCATCCATCAGCTGCCAAAAAAAAACATCAAATAGAAAAGTTTGGCCATTATTTATGCACTGTAAATTGATGTTTGTTGAGAATTTGTGGTCAATGGTGATACACTACTGGATTGTTGCGCTACTATTTGTAAGAAAAATACAATTGTAGCCTGTTAATAACTTGGTTTTGCCCTTGGCATGCTCAGACTGTTGCACTTGTTGTTGTTGTTGCCCATATCCTGCCATGCCATGTACCAGCTCAACAGTTACTCTGCAGTGCACTTAATTACAGGATTTCTTTTCCTGTTTGGCTGGAAGAAACCATCCTGGGCAAAATATTGAAAGTCTTTGAAAAGTCACTAATGCGTGATGGTCTTCAAGTTACAGTGTAGCACAATTAGCCATAACTTCAGCCTGTCCACATTCAATCAAAGCATTCCCAAATGCTCAGCTCTCTCACTCATGCTTCCACTGGTCCACACTGCTTAAATAAGTCATCTCTTGCTAGATTTCATAAAGGGGGTAGTTCATCTTTTGATGATATCTTCAATAACAATCTAAGCCTGTCAGCAATAAAAAAAAAAAGCCTTTTACATGTACCTACATTGACAGTAGGTTTCATTGGTTTTACATTGTAGCTTCCTCTTGGCTCTGCTGGTCACAGTGCTCTCTTTCAATACTGGGCCATTATTTTTTTTTTCACCATGGGAAAACAGGGTTCACAGTAAAAATAATGTCTACCTTTAAATCTAAGGAAGATAATGGTTTCTGCAAAAAACAGGTTTGTGACATGACGAACAGACTGTTCTTTCATTCGCCTTCGGCAGCTCAGTAGGTGAAATCACATAATTCAACGCAGCATTTAATACCAGGGGAATAAAAAGCATTTAATTAGGCTACATAAACTCACAATTACCAAATGCTGCTGTTCATAAATAGCTGAGCTGCTTTCTACTCACAGAATAAATAAACATGACTCCATTCCAGGCTGTCACTCATCAGGTCACATCTTTCATTTGAAATAACAAATAAACAAAAAGACCAATACTTACAGCTGCAACTGTTAACATATCAAAGACTTTGGTGCAATAACGCCAAGCATTTGCATTTCCATACTTGGTCTGACACTCATCTGTAGAACAAAAATCATTCCAGGAAGAGAAATTAGTACAATGCAGTTTATTGCTGACAAAAAAAACCCCATACAAATTGACTTAAATCTCTCACCATAAAAGCCATAAACTTGGGTGATCTGTCTGCTCTCATGGTTACCACGAAGAAGTGTGATGCGGTCGGGCCATTTTGCTTTCAGCACCAGCAGGTAGGTGAATGTCTCCAAACTGTAATATCCTCTGTCAACAAAGTCACCCTGCAGAGGAAAGATGTTTATTACAAAAACAAACCCATCAAAACAGTTAAGAGAATGTATTATAACAGATGCCTCTCAAGTTCAAACTGATTTCAATATACACACCATAAATATGTAATTTGTGTCAGGAACCTGGCCGCCAGTACGGAAGAGCTCACAAAGATCATAAAACTAGGGCACAAAGGCAAACAAATTAGGTGTAGATGTTACTTTTTATTTGTATAACTGATCAATATGAAACACACAAGTAGATAGAGATGTCACATGCTTTAACCTGCAACTTTTCTTTTTACCTGCCCATGTATGTCACCACAAACTGTCACAGGAGTTGAAACAGGCTGAACGTTGGACTCCTCCAGCAGCAGATCACACACATAGTCACATAACCTCTGTACAGATAGAAATATAACACAGACACAAGGGCATAAGAGGTCAGTCATTATTCAGCATTGGTATCCAATGATGACTTTGTCAGAATCATAAGCACTCAACATTTTACCCAAAATTCTTATTGCCTAGAAAGCCTCAGAATAATTTACTTTTTATCATGTGATAGCTGGACTGAAAACATCTTTTAAGAAACTCTGCTCTTTATAGCAGGTGTTACGACCCCAAGGTCAAGTGAACATTTTTTTAATGCATTTGTCCAACCAGACTGCAAGCAAGTGTCTGAGTGAAATGTAATGGATGTTTTATGTTGCACAATCCAAGTTTGGTAGAGAAGGGTTGCAGTTTGTTAATCCTATTCATCCTGATTTTGTTTTTGTAGGAGTTTAGGTTCGTGATTTGCCTTTTGGATCTTATGTTTCTGTTAAAGTAAGCATGTTTAAATTAAATTGTATTTTATTGGGTAATTTGCAGTTAGCCCACACTACTGTCATTAAAGTTTTAAAATAAATCTATTAAAGGGCTACAAATGCTTTGTTGTTGTTGGTTCTTGGAAGCTTAGGAAAGGGGAGTCTAACTTCTTAAAGTTACACCACGGTTTCCTCAAGACTGGGTTGTAACATTGTGGGTCACCTTTAATACCTGTTCAATTCAACTATGAGGTGCAGTCGCATCTTCCAATCAAGAACAAACCACCCAAATTCCAAAAAAGATGGGCCACAGTGTAAACATACTAAAAACAAGGCATCAATTCTAGAGCTTTTATTCACAATAAACACAGGTTTATCAGTATGAACAAACAATTTCCTGTCTTCGTTGTGTTGAATTTAACTGAAATGTGATGTCCAGACTTTCTTGCTGGTGCCCTTTAAACAAAGTGCCACAGTATTGTGGCAATTAATTTAGCTATTCTAATTTTGTCGCCATGGTTATGACATTGCTTTCTCTGAAAGTCCTCTTTATTTATAAGGAGAAAAAGTAATCCCGAACTTTACTAAAATGTGGCCAAACAAGTTAATGGTTTAGTGCTTTCCATCATTATTATTGGTAGTAGTATTCGTATTTCGGGGTAAAGGTGAAGAAGCGTCATCATGTTGCCAAAACATTAAGAGCCACGTATTTACAATACAGGCAGCTTCATTAATTAACGCTGGAAGCAGAATGAATGTCTAATTTGTCAAAGACCCTGCGGTCTACCAGGTATATCTTTCTGTCTTTCCTCAGATAAGAGAAGGCCTTGTGCGGTGAGTTTAAGCCACATTTTATGTTTCGGCTTGTAGCAGCATCAGCTGTCATCCAAACATCTTGACAGTCATCAACGTCATCAACAACAGCATCATCAACGTTAGCTTAGGTTACTATGGATATCTGGCCTTTAAATATAGCCGTACCAAAGCGAGGTTCTTGCTTCGAGACCATTTTAACATTACATGACAATCGGGCCTGCAGTAAGCTTTCCTAGCAAAGCTGAACAATTTATTTTTTTATAGTTTTTGACTTCCTGGCTAAGAGATGGAGTGACAGACCTGTAAGCTAACAGCCAAGCTAGCCAGCTATATAACGTTAGCTAACAGGTTATTAAGCCGTTACAATCAACCAGTAAAAGCTCATCACATAGCGTAAATAAAACGTTTTACAAAGTCACATTTACCTTAAGGTCGTTTTCTGGCAGGTATTTACACTGTTTTGCAATCTCTGCATATTTATCTAAATCTAGAGGCGCCATGGTGCCTTGATATTCGTCATGCGCAACTTCCTGCAATAACTGAGTTCCCTGTCCTCTGGTGCCACCTGTCGTCTTTATGAGTTTACAGCATTTAGCAGCGTTTCACTTTTTTAAATTAATGAAATGTATGTTCTGGAAAAACAAGATGCATCTTCGAAATCAACCCGCGAATTGAATGAAGAAACAGAGCATATTCCACCACAAAAAAGAATATTTGCTATAACGTCAGTTGAAATAACCTACAATATACCACTATATTTTCCAATTTTCAAAGGCGTCTTTTTATGTATTTGCTTATTCGTTTATTTTAATTTACAAGATTATCCCCATTATCAGCTGCCCTCCCTATTGTTGTTTCAAAACATTTTAGAAATCAGACAAATATAAGTCTATTTGAACCAGTTCCCACATACCTTATTGTATTTTGCTGTTCATGTATAGGTAATCGAACCTCATTTACCCAGCCTTCTCTTTACCCATATGAGCGATAATTATTAAGTGAAATTTACACCACACACACCAGTTAAGAATGACATATACATATAGCTTGGTAATACATTTTCATCACCACCATATCAGTGCTGAGTGATCTCAAGGAATTAAAAGCTGAAGAACAAATAAATAAAGAAACGTTTTTTCAAAAAAAAAAAAAAAAAAAAAAAAAAAAACAGAAAGAAAGAAAGAAAGAAAGAAAGAAAGAAAAAGAAAATGGTATATCCGTCCTTACTTACTCCTAAGCCTAAAAAAAGTTCATTTCTAAATGAATGAATACATTCTTAAGATTTATATTTAATGTGTCATATTAAATGTGTGTATTCTGTGACAATGTTGTTGAAGTTTTAGAACATGTGTTCTCCATTGTGAATCAGTGCAGTCTTTCTGGAGTGATTTACGCAAAGCTGGAAGGAAGGAGCCCTGTGTTTTCTCTCTTTGTGTATATTTGTTTGAACCTTGTTTGAACCTAAACTTCACCAGTAATATAGAATAAAATCAGAATGTAATCAGATTAAGGTAACCAGGTAACTGTAATGTCTCCAGAGAGTTAGGAAGAAAGTGAAATCAATAGAGGGAATAATAATAAACAAATTATTTAAACCAGACTGTCTACACTAATAGTCAAAATCAAACACTGAATTAAAAGATGGAAAGAAACATGTTAAACATATGTCCGCTGTTTATAAGGTAGACATTCCACATTTTGTGGAACACCTTCGAAACAAAACTTTCATAACAAGACAGGTGTAGTTACATTCTGTGTCCACTACAGGAGAGCATACAGTAAATATAATTACATGTAAGACATTCATGACATCAAACGCCACACGCAGAGTAAAAGACATATAAGCGCAGAAAAACCATGTGACGTGCGCATGTTGTCTTCAGACACCCTTGCCTAGTTTTAAAATTAAGCTGTGTTTAAAGACGCAGCTCAGTAAACAAACGGCAAAAACGTTGAGAACCTTGAGTAAATATCTACCAAATAAATGAAAAATAATAATTTAAATAATAAATAAACATTGACACATTTTTCGCAGTGTCCTGTGGTAGTACATGAAAAGGAAGACTTTAATGCAATGCTACACTATACAGGGGAATTGTCTTTTTTAATCTATTATCAAAAGGGCTTTAGATCTACATGAAGTATTTTTTTTTTAATTCAAGACACTTTCATACAGATGTAAAACCCGTAGACATTTAAGAGTTTCGTCATTGAAAAAAAACAAAAAAGAAAAAAAAACTGAAGTACGATATCTACCTTTCACTAAAACATTAATCCCACAACAAGCTGGCCCCCGGCATTTTCACGACATATGGACGTGGATACCTGAGCTGTTAGGTGTCGTTTACAAATACAACTGCACCACACGACGTAATTTCATCGCATAATCACACAATATCTCAAGCAAATATCAATATAACAATATGTATGTTTTGTTGGTTTTCAGATGACTGAGGACGTTGGATAATTTACAATATATTGTGTCTCATAGGGCGTTACAGCGACTATCCAACCAGCAAATGAACGACCGCCTACAGGCATTATTCCACGGCTTCCATTGGCTAATGCTTACGTCTTTCTCGGGCGGCTCATGGTAGGTTGCAGAGCAGGTGAAGTGTTGACTGTGGTTCATAGGGCACCAAACAGCAGCGTACGCCGCCGGGGACATCAATGGTGGAGTACGCTTCCATTCAGGGAAAGGTCTGAGAGAGACCACTACTGGGGCTTACATGGAGAGCTGAAACTGAATATGAGGTTAACGTCCTTAATGATGTACATATCTCCGGCTCTAATATTTATTTTGTATGTATATATTGGATTTTCTGAAGCTGCACCTCGCATCAGTCCCTACGATGCGTCGCCTATCTCCAGGAAGCCCGGCTCAGCCTCCGACACCTGGGAGACCATCCACACCGACATGCCTCGTACTTTACCCGAGAGCAGGTTAGCTCTCGGGCCTCAAACCGGACTCACACCGTCGCCTGCCATTGTTTCTGCCGGCCCGACCACCACCACTAGTTCTATTTCTAAAACTGCAACCACCTTGCAACCTCCAACAACAGACCCGACCACCACCACTATTTCTCCGCATACTGTCACTGATATTGGAATAATTTCAGCCACTAAAGAACAAATAACAGCGCCGATTTCGAGATTAACTGGCGCCCGCAAAAGATCCACCGATGCACAAACATCACTATTCGCTCCGGAGAAAATGCTGCAGACCATGGTGTCCATGGTTTCCCAGCGCACAGCAAACGATGCCTGGGCACCGGATAATATTGGCACATCTGTTACCTCAGTAGAAAATGGTCAAGGTGAGTAATGCATACCTTCGAATAAAATAGCTAACGGTGAATACAAGATTGTTTCGATTTCTATTTCCTTTCTGGCTTTTGTTTAAAGATACCTTGCAAAACCAATAGGCTGTATTTTTTTTTGCAAATTGAGAAAACGAGTCTGTGAAAAAGACATCCATGTCTAATTTCGGCTGCCAGAAGAAACGGGGTGGTCGCACTGAGGTTTTGACGCAGAGAAAGACCGAATAAACCAGATTGCAACAATGGGCAGACCCCTCAGATTGTACGGTGTACCCCATCATATAACTGGGAAATTACCAAATCTTCATCTCATAAAAACACTATTCATGCACAATGTATCCATTATGCATTTTTCTGTGTGAAATATATTATTATTACAGAGGTATTATAGGATGCGTGGGGCACACATTACACTGGGTTGGGAAAGGGGCGCTGTGAGGGGGTGCAAGGTTTATCCTGTTGTTGTTAAGTCAATCTATCCAATCCGTCAGTGTTCATGGCACCCATTCAGACTCGTGATCGTTTGCTGTTAAAACAGGCATGTTTTATATTGACAGGAATTAACAAGAAGCTGCTCAAACAGCTGCTTCATCCCCTCTATTGTTGTTTGCATGGCATACATAGAACAAGGCCGTTCAACCAAAATGGCCAGGCAGGCCAAGCCATGAATGAGCAATGACAGTGGAGCCCCTCCTCTCACACCTCACACATCCCAGTATCCATGTGGATGTGTTATTTTACAGTCAACACAGCAGCACAGGGTGATAGATACTTTCCAAAATGTTTCTGTAATGGTTTTAGTAAAGCTGCGGAAGCCACGTGTGGATTTCACAGCACTTAACAAAAATGTTCCCACTGTTTATAAGGAGATAGAGCGTTAATAATGTTTCCTGAACAGCATGCACTAAAGGTTATGAATTCCAACCTATATAAGAATATAATAGATGTTAAAATGGATGACATAGGTTTTTTGAAAAAAAAAAAAAAAAAAAAATTATGTCCCCATATTGTCTATCTAAATCTGATTATTTTCCTTTCAAGGAAATGCCAAGTTCTAGTTGTAATTCCGCGATGCCCCCAAGCCAGAACATAAAACAAACCCCTATAAAATCTGTTTTATTTCTTATTCTCATTGATATTGGCTCCCTCACATCAGGAGGGCAGTCCAGTCATGTTTTTTACATTGACCCTTTGTTCTCCACACTCAGTGCTACCTTACTGTCAGCATTCATTTCAGTGAAAGGTGGAGGATTAGTAATTGGTGTACTACAATCATAAATAGCTAGTTCTTTGTTGAAAAGGAAGAAAAAGGACCAGGGCACTGAATAATCTCCATTGTATACGCAGTAGTTTAAAATGTGTTTGAGTGGCCAGTAAAAGATATATAGACATTTATTTCAATATTTTTTTAAGCCGTGTAATGCTTGTGTTCAGATTTTAAAGATTAATTACTTTTTGGTGACTTCTTTCAATGCAGTTGGATTTTTTCCATTGGATTTCTGCTTAATTATTTAAATCTCTTTTTCTTTTGGTTTTCTTAGTGTTATGTGACTATGAAATTCAATATGTTTGGGTTTTGGACTGATCATTGAAAGAAATATGAAGACTGTGATGGCCGTTTTCCCATATATTTTTTATTTTTTACATTTTATATTCCAATGAGAAACTATGTGCAGGTTAATTAGTCATGAAAATAACTTGTATTTGCACCGCTACTATTAGTCTACGTACTTTAGGCAGTCACCATAAGTAAGTGTTATCTATTCAAACCCAATGTCAAAATGAAATCTGCACCTTCAGATGGGATTATATGTAAAATCTTCACCATACGTCATTGGAAGCATCTTCAGGAAACTTAGCACTTTTCATTGTTCTAGCGTAAAAGGCCACCCGCATGATAATATCACGTCAACAAAGGCGTCACCTGGGGTAACGCCTTTCCCAACTGCCTACATACAATCTCTGGCAGGGCAGCGGTTTAGCAGACAGATATAAGGTGTGTTTACACATGCTTTCTTTCCTTTGAAACATCTCTCTGTACTTTCTGAAAGGTGATAACGCGGTTTGACGCCCAAACCAAAATTGAAAGTACAGCAATTGTTTCCATGCAGGGGCTCCTCCCGCCGCTGTTGTTTTCTCTGTAGCAGCACAGACAGGCGAGTAGCGAATTGGGCAGGAGAAGAGCTTTGAGACGTGACTTGTTCTGAACAGCCTGCCGCTGCCCTTGTCTAAATACCAGCCTTGCTGTCACACCACTTTACAGCAGTCAGATAGAAAGGAGAGAGGTGAACTCTGCCTCAGTTTCCCCCCTTACTCTCTCCACCACACACAGGTCCAGTCTAATATACATCAACCTGTTGTGGCTTTACAGATCACCCCTCAGTGCCCCTATCCAACACCGAAGGGGAGCCTGAATGCAGTGTGTGAGGTGATACACATCTACTGAGTCTCACACATTCTGTGGCGTGATCTGGGCTGACAGTTCTTTAGCGGATGCCACTGAAGCAAAGGGCCAGGCAGTAAACTCCACAAGCTTGCATAACTATAGGCCTTTCTTAGTTACATAAAAGTCCAAGCAACTGTGGAAGAGGAGCATAATCTGAGTGGGATGCTCAGGCAGGAATACATTCATGTCCAGCTGTCCTTTCCTCTTTATCTAACTGCTAGCTGAGGTATTGTGTGTCATCCGTGTGCATATTGTTTGGGATATTTTAATTTTTATTTTGGTCTAACTCTGTCTGTTACTTTGCCGAACAGCTGAGCACAGAATAGAGACATATTTTCAGGCGTTGGTTTGTCACGGGCGACACCAAACCTGAGAGCAGATGAATAATAGATTGCCACTCTGCACTATGGGGTCATCCACATGTCTGTAATTATATCCTCTGGTTTCTTAAAGTGCACCAGCTTCAACTGTGCAAAATCGTTCGTGGCAGCATAGCGAGATTTATTCAACCATGTTTACCACCTTGCTTGTAGTCTGAAATAAATTTTCATGAGGTGAATTCTAGAGCTCAACCAGCATATTTGTCACATATTGGAGACAGATATTAATTTAAGAGGGGAAACCTTAACTTATTGCTAATATGGCAGCCAGTATGCATGATTTTGGGGCTGCAATGGAAATAAACCAAAGCTTAAGCATAGCAAAGATACTGAGCAGACTGCCTTCTTAGACAAATACCTTTAGTAATTAGAATTTAGCATTATTATGTGTTATAAACATGACCAACACTAAATAAATTAGATCAGCATTTACAACATAACATCAAGTCGAATAAGAAGAATCTGATGCCAGATGGTCCTTTTTCAAAAGGATTGAACTTGCTTAATTTTCAAATTCCTAATTCCTAGAGTGGTTAATGTAATATGAACAAGGAAAGTAAAAAAGCCATGCACGCATTGCACTAGACAACTCCCAGGGGTCAACAATGCTAAATAGCTTGCTGTTTCTCAGCAGTCAACCGTGGAAAAGGGTGTAAAGTCAAAAGTTGCAGTGTGTGTCATGATTTGATGGTGATGCATCGTATAGTGAAATATAGTGATTGATTGTAGTGTTTGTGTATCTATGGAAACACGGCTCTTGTTTGTATTCTTTTAGTGCAGTACTGTACTCTGGAGAAGCATTACTTCCCTAATCCCAAACATGCAACACTGTTTCTATTGTGCAAACTCAAAGGCCAAAGGTAAACGAGCCAAGAGATAACAACAAAACAGGAAATGCTGTCTTGAATATGTCAAGCCTTCGTTTAGCTTCACAGGCTTCAATTTAAGTGTAACGACTCACACATATTGATTCCAGTGTGACGACAAACCATACCAACGTCAAATAGATTGTCACTTGAAAAGAGTGCTGAGCTGTGTTATAGTAGTGGGGTAGGCAGCAGTTAAGTGTAGCTCTTTTTTTTACCTGTTTATGTTTGTCTGTCCTGCAGTATAACAATGTTGCCACTGGGAAAAAGTGGCTCTACGGCTTCTGAAGCCATGTTACCAAAACAGACTTGAAACAAGCCTCCATGACTAGTAGAGGCAAAATAAAAATGAAATGAATTCAAAATGGTAATGATTTAAAATGGCTCTTTTTTTTTTATAATATCAGACTTTATGATATAAATCAAAGATCATACATAAGTGAAATAAAATATAAACGCCATGTTGTTCAGACCTATTATACCACTGCTTCTACGTCTCATGCAGTATTAACCATTTCTTGTATCTCCTTTTGACTGTGACACCCACATCTATCCATCCAGAGGGACTCTGTAACTGCAGCAGTGGTGGTGAGGGGATTTTGGATCCGGAGGATTGTGATCCGAGCACCGGTCAGTGTTTATGTCTGTCGGGCTACAGTGGCCTGCAGTGTGAGGACTGCGAGGAGGGACACTTCACCAACGGCACCAGCGGCTGCCTGCCCTGCGCCTGTGACTCCTACGGAGCAGTGAACCACCTCTGTGACAGGTCAGACTGCTTTTTTACCTGAACTAACACAGTGTAGCCATGTTGGAGGTAAATGTTTGTTGTATCAACATACTGTAATAGAGGAGACATGGTTTATTTCTTTGCTGTGTTTGGCTGAAACATTGTCACTTCAGTACTAACTTGGATTGAATTTCTGTTTAGATAGGTTTATATATTTGCTAGTTTATCAAATTGAGAAACAATGTTATCCTAAAACATTAAATCAAGTGAGACACTAGTTATTCCCAGTAAGACAAATGTAAAACCAATGGAAAATTATCACTTAACATTCCAAATTCCCTTAGGTCTGTTGATACTTGTTTTAGTTTTACACTTAGCTATTGGTTTCCATCTCAAAGCTTTCATCAGCCTTGGTTCCAGCAGCAACAGGCTGTTTAAGTGAAAAGGCTCAGATAAACCCACCATACAATACCTGCCCTGCACCAAACAGTTTGAGACTCGCTCTTGAGCACAGTGGAGTATTTGGCAGCCTAAGCGACAAATATCTCCCTCCTGAGATTGTGGAGACCAAAACAAAGCTTAAACTAACATGAGTTTTTAGCTCTAAACATGACTCCAAATAAACACTAATATCGTACTTTGTATGCTAAATGCAAACTTGTGTATTTTTCCATCTGAATTTGGTTTCGAGTGTTTACAAGAATATTGCTGGTGACCCAAGACACTGGTTGAACTTGGACTTGATTTGCATAGAAAAGGATGTGCTGGGACTTATTTGCATGCAGGTGCATGATTGGACATGGACATAACAACCTTAATTGTGTCTTGAAAACAATCCCTTTTTACTGAGCTTTTATTTTTTTTTAGTAAATAAAAACCAATAAGTCTGCCAGTCCACCACAGCATTCCACTGAGAGTGGGGAAGACAAAGCAGGTGATTGTGTCACTGGGATCTAAAATTGGAAACAAATTATGTTTATTAGACTGAGATGTATTTTGAGCATTGTTGAATATTTTCAGGTATCTCATATTTAACCTGGCTGCATGCATTATAAATACATTATATGTGCTGTATAGACAAGGACCTTGCAAGGTATGTGATATATCTGTAAAGTGTCTGCATCTTTTGAAAATGAACTTGAATGAATCTCTTGCAGTTAAGGTGTTATGGCATACCAAGCCCAAACAGACTGACTGCTCTGAATTCTGCAGGCCTCCAGGCAGCAAATAGTTTTGATCATGTTTACTCCTCAACTTCCATGCCAGGAAACACACGGCAGATCTTACATGCATTCTCTGCAATTCACAAGAACTGTGACTTAGAGAAGGAGCTGAGTGTGTGGGTTAGGAACATGGTAAAAATAGCGACTGTACTTTGTGCCTCTAACCATGAAAAGGAATGCTGCTGCTTTTCAGAAGCTTGACTCAGTGTCCAATGTGTGGAGGATTTGTGTTGTCATGCTGCTCTGGAAAATACGTCACAGTGTAGTCTTACATAAGCTAAATCCTGAGTGTAGTCTGTCACTAGGAACAAAGAATGTCCTTTTAATGTTTAAACCTGAACAGCTGTGTCTTGGGTTCATCTTGATGTAGGTGAAGGTACAGAGGGAAGGGTTATTTCAGGGCTCTGAGCTTTCACACAGTAACACATAATACAGTCCTTCTCAGACAGTCTGAGCCCAGCCTGGTTGCTGCTAACCCTGCTAGCCTAGCCTAGCTTCCCTCAGGAGCTTATCACTGTGAGTTACGCAGATTAGCCTGCTTTCCTACCCCCCACCTGCTGCTTAAGGTATCTTTCCCATTAAGTAATGGGCCATCCAGCTGAGATAGAGACAGTCAGTGCTTTAGTTGCGCCCTCATTACACTGAGTTCAATAATACAGTGATGTGTAGATAGACCACACGCTGCAGAGACATCGTGGCAACTTGAAATTTTTAACAGAGGGTTTTGCTGTCTTCATCCTGCCAGGGAGATGCACACTGAGCAGAGGAGCTTCATGAAAAATAAAAAAAACATGCAGTCATTTTATCATGACATCTCAGCATACCTGGTTAAAACCTTCATTTTTGTCATTAACACCCCAAAATACATTTAAAATGATACTTTAGTTTTTTGTTTTTTGGGGGGGGTTGTATCAGGTACTTACACCCAGTATGCTTTGTTAATGATATTTCTGCCTATTTCTGTTGCTGTCTATAGCATGTCATTTGACACTACTTTTTTCTTAACTGTGGAACCTCCTTGTTTTTACACATGAGCACATCAATATGCTTTGTGTGCTGCAGCAGATCAGCTGTTTGGGTCAGAATTCGTTCAATAGTTTTTGTATGAGATAAATTGAAGAGAATAAAAAACGAGTGATTATGACAGCAATTCAATATGGAGACAAAGGGATATCTTTATGATATACTTATGCAGATAGAGACTGAACTGGCTAAAAGAGAGAGAGGGGTAACTTCTGTGGAAAGGAGACCCCAAGATGAAGCCCAGGAAAGCCAAGGCTACCTGGTGGTGCCTCCATGTAAACTGGAAGCCATGAATACAGACCTGGAGAGCTATTGCTGTCATGAGTGGGAGTTGTTTCTGGCTGATTCAGACAAAAACAACCAATCTGTGGTGCTTATGCATATCAACATGGCATTTTTACGCTTGAGGGAAAAGTAGTGCAAAAAAATAAAACTGCTACTGTAACAACAAAAATGGTGGATATTACGTAAACATTGATACAGGTAAAATACAGTTAAATACATTTTGTAGCAGAACCCGTCTGTAGACTGTTATCTGCCTGGAGAGTGTATCCTCTAAGCAAAATATATTGACTGTAGATACCTCTCACAACCTTAATTCAAAAAATCCCAACTATCCCTTTAAGAAACTTTCGCTAAACCAAAACGTATAAAACAAGAAACAACAGACATGAGGTGTGACTTGCCCTAAAGTATTACTGCCATTTTGGTTTGTTTTTACTGTATGCTTTCTTTCAAAAATTCTTATAGGCCCCCTGGCTTAGAGGCTTAGTATTAGAGAACAATCAGTTCACTGCCCCATACCTGATTGACTGAGTAAGACACTGAACACCATACTGCCCCCTCTGTGAGCAGACTGGCAGCTTGCATGGTAGTTTCTGTCACCAGTATACTTATGTGTGCATGAATGGAAGCATGTTGGTGTTCTAAAGTGCTTCTCATCGTCAGTAGACAATAAGTGCTATATAATTGGAGTCTTTTTTTTTTTTTATCATTTATTATGGCCTTCTATGTCAAGGCTCAGAAGTGTTTTGTAACTTTTTTTTTATTAGACATTTGTGGAAGCAGGTTACCCAAGAGCTGACTGAAAATAAATATCCATTCATTAACATTACACACACCACCACTGATGGTCCCTCTAACAATTTGTCCACAATTTAGCTCAATTACGAGACACTGTCCACTCACATATTAGGTTTCAACCTTGTTTTGTTATGCACAAAACACAACTCAGGTTGAGCTGTTATGAAGTTTTTGTTTTGACCCCGCCATCCCACAATAAACAGCTCAAAGCCAGACAGACATCTCCTCCAAAAGGCCCTATTTTGATTTGAAAACCAAAGATGTGTATTCATCCATAGCTTCGGTTATGATGTGATGCTGACTCTGCTCCTCATACGTAACACTATTAAAATAATTTCTTGCATTTTTAAATCACTGTTGTTGTTTGGTGGTGCATTTGTCTG
Organism: Hypoplectrus providencianus; assembly: GCA_028566105.1. NCBI lineage: Eukaryota > Metazoa > Chordata > Actinopteri > Perciformes > Serranidae > Hypoplectrus > Hypoplectrus providencianus. The sequence goes on from JAOWBC010001486.1 coordinate 1,111,315, forward strand.
GATCCTTGGCCAAATATAGATGACATGACATCACAAGGAGATATTTCCAGCAGCCAGGACTGACGGTAATAGAATAATTATTTTCAGCAACCTAAAACATCAATGTAAACGTCAGAATTCTGCATCAGTTCCTTTGAATAAAAGAGCAAGACCTTCTCTCCATAGCAAGCATTTAGCTTAGTCATTCAGCACTAAAATGCCAGTTGAAATACCCAATGGAAGATCAGTTTGTTCTCAAAGAAGCAGTATAGAACTTTTTTTTTGAAGCAAAGATCACTCAGTACACTCAAACTATGGATCACACTTGATTCACTTAAAAATAAACCCGCTCTCCATTGGACTCTACCTTGCCCTCAGATGGCACTAGTTCTTCTCTGTGGTGTTATATATGAGATTGACCTGCTGTGCCCTCTTATGGAACACAATGGGTACATTAAATAGGGAAGCAGCTAGCCCTCTGTACAAGCAAGCACCAAGCTCATTTCAGGTTGTTGATTAACTTTTTGGAAGAATTTTTGATAATGACATGCTCACTGTATCAATGGTGGAAGTTTGTTTTGACTACTGCCAGTGGCAACGGTGCATCTCTGCTGTGTCTCTGGTAGAGATAAGAAATGCTTAGAGGATGTTTTTATTAGTTGCTAAATGTAGTTATGCATATATCTGTTTTCCACTATAATGAACAGAATCTTGGTGATGCTCAGACTTTTTTCCTACAGCACTCCAGATTTTTCAGTGTATGGAATCCTGTGCTTTTCAGAGTTGAGTGGGATGAATGTGGGACATGAAGTGACGCTAGAAAATAAGTAGTATGTGTTGTTTTAACACTTTGGAAATAACAAGTGTTACATATTACAAGTGTATAGTTGTCTTGTACAGCCACGCTCAAAGCCAGGCTGGAAAACTGGTGACACAGAGAGTGGAAGAGACATTTTTCTTAAATATGGGGACAATTTTGTTTATTGTTTGACAGAAATAGTTGGGTAAGGTTTTTTTTTTCGTTTTTTTTTTAAGAATGCTTATATGCAGCATTCTACCTATAGTTCCTCAGCAGAGCATGTGATGTAAAATAGACACATAATGTTATTGCCAATATTTGACGAAAGGGCTGTGTAAACCACTTCTACCTGTCATAACATTTATGCCAGTGCCATATTCAGGTCAGCTCCTGTGAGCATTGTGGCATTTCCTTTTTTTTCACTGCTGTATGTAAAGCATCAGAGTCTGCAATGAAATATTGATTTTGGGGGCAGACGTTTCCGCCTTTGCATCATGTGTCACTGCAGTAAAGGCATTGCCGCCCATCCATTTTTATTCTGCATGGGTCCCACTATCTGTTTTTTTTTTTTTTTTTTTTATTATTATTATTTTCTGCACAGTAACATAAGTATTAGGCCTGTAGTGCAGTTTTACAATTTGTATAAACTTAATTTTGCTGCTAGGCAGTAGTGCTTCAGTAATATATTGTTATATAAAGGGGGTTTAAAATCTATACTGGAAAAAAAATATATCTGAATTACAGATTTTTTTAGCCAAAATGAACAGCTGCAATTCAGTAAAAAAAAAATTTGTGGGCATCAGTTATTGCTAGCCAACTAAACACGCTCCAATAAATCAGTTTGCAGATTAAAACCAAAATGTAGAACAACAGCACCTGGTATTGTTTATGCATTTCAGCAAACATTCAATGCAAGTGTGCTCATTCCCAGCATCCTGCTAGCAGCAGTAGGCTTGAGGACTGCAGAGCTAGAGCCACGTGTTTGAGTCCTGACTGATGGCTACACTCGGGAGACCTGCAGTCAGGCCTTCTTGCACTGCTCCAGCTGTGCAGATACACAGATATACAGGGCTGATACTGCATTTCCATTAAATGCCTTTTAGTTTACATTTACATGCAGAGGCCAAGACTTTTGTACAATTAAACATATTGTTTATTCATAAATGCCAGTCTGCATTAAAGGAATAGTCTGGCATGTTGGACCCGTATGGTATGTGTTTAGTATGGCTTAGCAAGAAGACTGGAGAAAGGGGGTTACTACCTAGCTTTCAACACTCACTCTTTGGAAAGTATAAAAAACAACCACAAATTTTCATATTCTCACATTCATATTTTAAATTGATTACATCCATTATATGTAAACATGTATACGGATAAAGGCCGTGATATCTATTTATTGAACAATGGCTGCTTTGTCCAGTGACTGGATGCAGCATCTCCAACTTTCTATACACACAGATGGGCTGCTGGATCTGAGCTCTGTTGTAACTCTACAGTCCACAAAACCCAAATGGAACTCCAATGGATTTGTGACTAGTACACTGACAAGATTCAACATGCACCCTGACAGCTTTAAGAGTTCTTTTTTTCCACTGGAGTGAGCAGATTCCCATTGCCTCCAGTCGTTGTGCTTGAACTCGATCCAGACAGACAAAACCAGCAGTCCTTTTTTTATATTGATGTTGTTTGATATAATTTCGGTGTTCACTTCCACATGTTGACATAATATTATAGCATTTACTTTTAACAAAATGTTAAACTTAACATCTGTCATTACACAATTATGAAAAATATGTAGCTTCTTCAAAATCATCTTACGAGTGTTTGCCAATGAAACATTGGCAATTCTCAAACACGGCTCTAATCCTGTTAAATTTACTATATTTGATGTTTCACCACACTCCACCTCACAAATCCATTGTATGATGATAATAAACAAACTATCAAACATTCCACATTTCACCTTGGACTGCATGATCTGGAATGTTGTAGCCTTTCTCTTGAAACATTTTCACTCATATACTCAAATATGTGGACACGTCCATACTTGTGCTAAGGCCTTCATCCAGCAGAGCCTAACATGAGACAGGGCAGTGGCAAGGAGTAAGTCCTGCTACTTTGCCTAACACACCCATTCCACACTTTGGCAGCAAAAACAGCAATGCAACTCAACCTGTTTTGCATAGTTCCATGTTCATTTTGCCAACCATTCACCTCTTGGTAATTAAACTGGTGATCACATCCCTGTGGCAGACAGACTGTTTTTTTAACTGTCTGCTCTTATCCGACACGTTGCAGCCAATGGCCAACGCTGCCACAGCAGCCACAGAATGGGGTTAAGCTTTGTCGCCCATGTAATACTGACCTACTTAACATGCATATCTGACGCACAGCGGCTGGGCCAGCGCAATGAAATCACACCAAAACAATAACAACCCCCTCCTCCTGGCCAAGACGGCACAAATTAACACCAGGATTACTCATCTCTGAGGGAGAGTGTTTGTGCATATCACAAGCCTCATTGCTGTACATCCAGGATAATGATCTGTCCTTCAGCCCCTCCTCTACCATGGCAGAAGATTATGAGATGGGGCTGCAGGCCACATACTGGATGACAAACTTCTTAAAAGTGAAAATGGTATTTTTCAGCTGCTCACAGTCGAAGATGAAGGCTCCGGCAAAGACACAGATGACAGATTGTGCTGCATTGCCACGGGTCATCGTCTGACTGCCAGCCAGTCAGAGCAGAGAACATGCTGTGGTGCTGCATTTACTCTTCAAGCATGATTTATTTGATGTATGCACATTGCTTGCATTGCCTGATTGATTTACGCCACATTGGGTTTTTTTCCCGTTCTCATTATAATAAAAAAATAATTACTATATAGGGCAGTTATACCACATCTTACCTATTTGGAAAAACCATTCATTACCAGTCTTAATTTTCTTATTATTTAAAGGGGCTGCATCGACAGGAATAAAAACTTAGCAAATTTATCTCATGATTTGTTTTTTCTCTTATGCTTTATTCATCTTTTCTTTTTCTTTCATCCAATTAGAAAATAAGAAATAGTTATGTGCATTAAAAACAAATCTTGGTTATTTTTTTGCATGAAAACAGATACATTAAAGGCAAGGAACGACCTAGCCCTGCAATGATGGATGTTGCATAGCATCCCAGTCTGGAAAAGCTGCACAGTAGGTTTTACTGTGCATTGAATTTGATGCAGTTCCTGAGCTCAGAGATTTTATTCATCATGCTCGCTTATAGTGGAAGTAAGGCTGAATGTGTTGAAGCGCTTCTTATTAAGGACCAGTTGTACCAGCAGCTACTAGTTAAAGAGTAAAAACCTTATTTCGACCACATCACTGTAAGTAATGCTGTATGTAGCTATAATTATGCAGTGATAATTCTTTCCTTGCAGTAAGTTCTTTTAGCTATACCAGGCCATGTGGTTCGCACTGTCTACTGTTTCTTGCACAAGGCACTTTTTCTCATTGCACAGGCCTTCGATGCAGGTCAGCACAAGCAAAGTGAATCCAAATGTTGGAAAACTCCGCCCAGCAGTGCCGTGCCTGTTGGGCTTCGAAGTGCACACAGAGCTGCAAACAGCTACAAGAAGCCGAAATGTTACTAAAAGCTTTGAACAATAATAGGGATGTTCCACTCCATAAATATAATAACCTTTTGTAGCTTAAACACGAGTTTTAATATGTTGAGCAGTTCATTAACTACAGGCCTGGAAACCCTCAAGCATCATGAACAAACAAAAGTAGTCAGGAGAGATCCGAGAGGCTGGTTTCTTCATTGCATCATTGCTTTAACAAAAGTATTGGTTGGGCTTTGGTTTCCTGCCAATATGGAGTAGCAGATATAATAGCAGTGTGTGATCTATAAGCTGTATGCTTTAATGTATTGAAGTAACTACAATAATTCTTTTATTTAAATTCTTTTGACCACAACCTTGCTTTGCCAATTTTGTTAGCACAACAAATAATATAGACATATTTCCTGATTTAAAAAGAAAATAATAATCAAATAACAAATCATTCATCAACAACTTGGGAAACACACAGGAATTACATTTTAAATGCATAAAAATTTCAATATTAAGCTTTACAACAGCAAAAGTGGAAAAAAAATGTTTTAATTTATTGAGATTGTTAATTTCCTAGAGGTGCTTGAATAAGATATTTTGGATATATTTGGTGTGCTACCCTTTGCTTTGCAGTAATTACAAGTAATGTGTGTACTTGAGGCATAGAAAGTATGACATGCCTACAACTGACATATCTATTTGTGTTGTGTGGATGCATGACGTAGTATGCGTACATGCAATCAATATAATCATGGACTCCCCATCCAGCTATATGAGTCAGTATGGGATCCCTATTCCAGTTCATTCAGTTTGAAAAGCTGAGAAGTGATGTCCCTTCCCAAGTAAGAAACCCCAGTTAGTCTCAGCAAATGTTCAGAAAAGCCCTTGGTTTGAATACACCGAGTCCTTTGACAGTATCACCATCATCATCCATATCTTTCCATGACAAATAGAAGTCTCTTTCATCAGACTCTTTCTCAGTTTTGTTAGAAAAACTAATATTTGTTTTCTTGTATTTCAGCATTTAATGTTTAAAATGGCTTTGCAGAATGATGCAGTTTTGACAATACAGGAACTTAATTTATTTGTCTTTTAACAACACGTGTTTGCATAATGAAACTAAACCTTTAGCAGTTTCAGTGTCTGCATACATATAACATAAAAACATGTAAAATGCATATACAGTATATGCAAAAACAAGTATTACCTATATACAAAATATAAATATTATGTGCAATTTCAAAGTAATATGAGCAGTTGGATTTTCATGCACAACTTTGGTTATTTGGGAATGAGGGTAGCTCAAAAGACAACGGAAAGGTGTAAAACCTGTATAACAGAAAGTCATTTCCTTAGGGGATTTAGCTGTATTCTCCACAAAAAAAGAAAAAAAAACATTTATTTAATTATTCACTAGAGCTTCTTCAAATATAAATGACAGTGTTTTTAGTGAACTAATACAATTCTTGGTGCCAAATTTGTAATTTATTTTACAATTAAGATTTGTATTGCTAAACTGATCCAAATTGTATCCTCTCTGACTTCACTTTATTAGGGTCATGGTGCCGCGTGTGGTTATTTGTTGTTATTGTTGTGTGCATGTGTATTTAGCTGGAAGAATCAGGACTGTTGATCTCCCAGCCTTATCCCCAACAGTGCCCACGCCCCACTAAGCATCGCCCTGGGCCTCTTCATTTGTATTGTATAAGTGCAGTTGTTTTAACAAAGCCTGGATTGTATAAAGACCCACGCACAGGCTCATGGAAAGTGCTCCTGGTCACTCTTGATTTACTTCAATTGTTTTGAAGTAATTGTCCTCAGATTATGTTTCTGAGTGCATTGTCTGTGTTTGAGGCCTGATCAGGCTTGACTTAATGTTGTACTTCTCTGAGGAAATTACCTTATGTGTGGGTGGGATCAGAGAGCCATGGCTGTTTTCTCACCGGGAAGAAGCCCCTCGCTGCCACTCTGTTTCCTCATGTATGAATGAGCATGCATCTACTGGATTAAACAGTCAGCTACCCAGGATGGGGAGTTTCAGATCAAAACGGGAAAAGAAACATTAACAGATGAAATAAGATATTTATGAGTGTTCCATAGCCTTAGAGCTATAGAATTGGATTGAACTTTACTGGATAATTCTTGGTGGTATAATATGCTGAGATTTTTCTCAGCTGACAGCAATCGGCCTGTTATTTTAAACACATGAAGCCAATAAAAGCTTCTCTAACTAATGTGTGTTGAAATCACTGGAGCCGCTAATTAGAATCACTGGAGCAGCTTTCTTCCTGTCGTTTTAATGTAACAGGGGGACAGATGGTGGATTTCAGAGTATTCTCAGTTTCATTCGGCTGCCATCGCTATAGGAGCAAATCCACAGATTGTTTACTTACATAGTTTCACTTGGAACAAGTAAACATTTTAATTGGACATAGAAATTAAAATGGGGACATAACAAGTGTGTTCCTTGAATAGATACTTGGGGGCCAAATATCAATAATATTTTATTGGCGCTGTAAATGTATCCCCCCAGCACTTTGATTCATGAATCACTACTTCATAAAACCTTCTCAAGGAACCACTGCTATTATTGTTTATTAGAACAACCATTTGACTCTCGGGGTCTGTATCGTCACACACGCCTAAATCATGTCTGTATTCCAGTTGGTCCGAACGTCCTTGGCTTTGCAGTTTCAGGAGGGGGTGATGGGAGCTTAACAATTTGCAGGCAGGATATGTTTGTGCATGTGTATAGGAATAAATGGACACATAATCTGTCCATTTTGCCTTTTTTGCAATATATATATTCTGGTTACAGATATTGTGATGTAGTTGAGATGATTGTCTTGCCATGTATGGAGTGTCACTATGTTGTGAAACCATTGTTAACCTGTGCTATTGTGAGTAACTGTGATTCCCAGCCAAGGTAAATATTATCCTTTTTGGAGGAAGTGATGCATTAACACCTTTTCAACATCAGGACTGTCTGGCTCCTTCAAGGACACATTTCCAATTTGGTGTCTGAGAAGCTATCCAATTTGTTGAGCTAAAATAGGATTTAAAAAGAAAAATCTTCTTATTTGTTGTCAGGTTGGTAGCAGGAACCTCAGAGATGAAAATCTCTTAACTAGCTAACCAAATAAGGCCAAAGGATCTGCATGGCTAGAATAGCACTAGAATAGTATTAGGTGAACTCGTGCTTTTGTGATTTTGATCAACTGATCCCTTATGTAGAGGCAAGAGGATTTATTAAAGAAAAACACAGGGGGAGACAGGTTTGAAGCAGTGTGGTGCTGGACACAGGTCTTGAACACTATCCATCAAAACATGCCAAACATGTGGGGGGGGAACTCTGGAACAGAGTGTTAGGAAGCAGATGGTTGAATAGAAGAACCTGCAGTGTGCACTACAACACAACAATCGTCGACATCAACTACCATGCCTGCAAACACACACAGCTCCAGTTGGTGCTGTGTTGCATTTAATTAAATCTGCTCTGCAACTTTATTTTGTGCATTATTAACTCTGTCCTCTGTTCTGCCCTTCTCAGCTCAGGGATATGTGTGTGCAAGACAGGAGTGTATGGACCAAAGTGTGACGAATGCCACCCAGGTTTCTTCCACTTCAGCAGCACTGGCTGCCGGCCCTGCCAGTGTCACAACCACACCAACTACTGCCATCCACAGTCTGGTGAGTGGGGTGAACAGTTGCATTTAGACTCATGCATGGTGTCATTTTCACTAATGTAACAGACTGGCAGCTGAGTTCCTTCCAGCTGTAAGAAACATTTTGTGTCTGCCACCTTGGATGCAGTGCTCTTTTAGGATTTTTTTCTATAATATTTACAGGTTTACTACAAATAAATATACATTTAACAAATAGAATATATAATGTAATTTGTGTCTTCAGTTGTTTAGGCTTGTCAGTAACAGCTGTCGGTGAACCCCTTTATTCATCTGCATCGGGAAATTTTCAGGAGCTTTCAATTCAGTGCGGACAAGCAGCATAATTAACGGGATATAAATAATTAGACAAAACAATAAAAGGTCAGTGGAAGTGTTATGAAAAATGTGTAACAAATATAAGGCAACAATAGATATCAAGATATTTTCCAGAGAGAGAGAAAAGGAAAGCAGGTGAGGGGTCATTGGCTTTTTCTCTGCCCAAGATGATGTAAAATCTGATGGTCATCAGGACAAAGAAACAACCGAATCGCTCAGTCCACGTACTCAGTTGAGTGGAGCCACTCACTGTGGCTGCCCCACTGTCCTGCCAGGGTATGGTGGAGAGGATAGTTGCCATTTAAAATATTAAGTTAGACAGCTCTGCTGAGCTTAAGCCAGAGCTTTCCGTGCCACAAAGGTGGCTTGTAACTTAAGGTGCAAGACGGTGCTAGGGCTGAGCTGCCCCTTTAATGGGATTGAACACAAAACCTGAGGAAGAAGGACAGTTGATAACCACTGTTGTGATACCTGTTCTGTGATCAGCGCTTCAGGCTGATGAAAGGACACTCTGGATTTGTCAGACCTAATCTCTAAATGGTCATCAAATAAAGTGGCGAAAAGAGCTAAACAGTGCTATTCCAGCAAACAGCTGACAGGAGGGAGGTCTTTGTTTAGCTGTGAGGTTCAGCATTTCTCCAGAACTGCTGACATGTGTTATTCATTTTATCATACTTTATACTTATATACTACTCCACAACTTTTCACTACGTTTATCCCAAAACATATGATTGGTTTTAGATTAAACTGCCCAGTTGTACATAAAGTGGCTCCATCCTGATGAGCATCATGGTTTAATGCTGTTTGCATGTTACTGCTTCAATAAAACGCATCACATTAATGTTATGTATTTGCTTTACAGTCATCTCACTAAATCAGTATGAATTAAACACTTCATAATATATTTATTTATAATATATGTAATAAAATAACTTTATTTTTCCCCTCCAGAAGCATAAACAATGGCAGTACCGATTTATTGCTGCCTGTAATGAAAGGGGCAGCTGTTTCTGCTCCTATCAGCATGCAGTTCTCTTGCAAGAGCACTCTACAGAGAAGGCTAAAGCTTCACAGTCTAGTTCAGTCATCTAGTTTTTGCCAATGAAATGCTAATTATTCCATCCACCAATTTTTTTTTCACTTATCCGGGTCCGGGTTATTAAGTTCCCAGTAAAATTAACTCGCAGCTATGTGAAAGTTAACACCTTGGTACTATACCCTGAAGATAATGAGCTGGGACACTTTGCTAGTACACAAACCCTCCAGTTTATCTAAAGTAAATATTTACAGTGGAACAACCAGTAACATACAGTTGTTAAGAAGGAACCCAAGGAGACCAAGAAGGATTGTAAAACTTTAAAGCGCACTATTTTTATAATGTTTAAAATGTAGGATATCACTAACACAGTTTCAGTCTAATTTTCATGATTTAAGGTGGAATAATCCTCCCCTGTAGCCTAGATCACACGTGGGAGGATTGCTGCTCACCTCTCAACCATCTGGGTATAGCCGGGGGACAGGGTGTTTCAGAAGCCACATGTCTTGCTGTTAAAATGCAGGGGCAGATGGAGTGCTGAAGCCTGGGCTCAGTGTTTACAGTGCTGTGGATTAACACAGTTCAGGTTATACAGCTCTCTTTAAATACAGACCCTGGTCTCCCCCCACTTACACAAGGACACTTTATGCAAATGCAACTTAAAACAGTATCTCAAACACGTTGTACCCTAGATTAACAAACATTAGACTCATCTCATTTTCCAGGACAGAGGCAGACTGTACTCTCAATCCACAAAAACAAATATTTTAGAACATGATTAAAACCTTTAAAAGGGGGCTTGAAATGTTGCAAATCCATATTGCTTCATTCATTCATTGTCTGAACTGGTTCACCAAGCACTCTTGCTGTAAGGCGTGAGTGCTAACCACTGCGCCACCGAGGGGCCCCATATTGCTTCAATTTCTCATTATTAATGTGTACTTTAATTTGGTCTCAAAGGACCTTTAAATGATCAACAAACATTGTGGGGAAGCTGTTATTTCTCATCAGTGGTCTACAGTATGGTGTAGGGATGTGCTTTCACAAGGCCAAACTACGGTGGCTGGGAAGTGTCACTTGATTTGCAAATTCAAAATGTCTTGCAAAAGAAAAAATCACGAAAGCAAATAGCCGAAACACAAACACAAAAGAGCCACAACACGAATGCAAAAGATCGACAACGGAAGTAAACTTACAATGGAAGCAGAGAGGCAGCACACCCCTCACCCCCAGCTACTCTGCTGTCTGTCTTAGGCTTTTAAGAAGCAGTTATTCAGAAAAGATAGCTTTATGGTGTCAGGCTAACCATTAGCCACTAACGTTAGGCAGTTGTACACATGTTAGCTGTACCATTAGCTTTCAGCAAAAGTAAATAATGTCACTGTGTCCTGAATTGGCCGGCTAATGGCGAACATTCTATCAATATATCACATTAAATTAGTTGTTAGCCGCTAACATTAGCCTGTCCGACAGAGAAGAATTTGGACCATAGTTTAACACTACTTTATTAACTGAAACCAAAATGTGCTCATTACTGTTACTAGTTAATGTAATATTTTGATAGAATGTTAGCCATTAGCCGGCCGATTTGGGACACACTGACGTTACCTGCTTTTTGCCAAAAGCTAATGGTATAGCTCACATATGTACGCATGGCTAACGTTAGCGGCTAACGGTTAGCCTGACACCATAAAGCTATCTTTTCTGAATGACTGCTTTTTTAAAGCCTAAGACAGACAGCAGGGGGGTGAGGGGGGTGCTTCTTCTCTGCTTCCATTGTAAGTTAACTTCCATTGTGGATCATTAGCGTTCGTGTTATGGCTCTTTTGCATTTGTGCTGCAGCTATTGGCATTTGTGCTTTTTTCTTTTGCAAAGTGTTTTGAGTTTGCAAATTGCCTGACACTTTCCAGCCACCGTACCAAATCCCTCTTTAACCAACAACTGAACCTGTAATATGTAGGGGTTGCTGTAGTGACTCAGTCGCCTCTACAGCTGATGTAACGTATTAGCTGACTTCTGTTGACACTAGGTTAATACATGGTTGGATGGGAGCCTGCACACTTTCCAAGGCTGATGGGTAAAACCACTGTTGTGCAAAGATTTGGCAAGCAGGCAGCTTGTGGACAGGTTAAGTCATGTCCAAACTAGCTCTGTCTATGATCTTTGAGGCACAATAACTCAATCACAGTGCCTAAACTACAAACTGCAGAAAATTTTCAACTGCCTCACAAGTATTCATCATAATAACTATGAATTTCTTCATTGTGGGGAAATTAGCTGTTGTTATGCAAGAAACGAAATAAAAGCAAACTCATAATAAGCATGACAACGTACTTATGCAACCAGGACAGCAAAGATTCTTGATTTTGTTTGATGTTGATTTAAAAATAAAAGATATCATCACGAGTTAGTATTGCAAGGCTATTTGAAAAATTATGCTGCTAACTATATGTGATATATGAAGCCAGCACTAATTCTGACCATTTAAAGGTCTGTGTCCTTGAACACACCAACAGAGTTTCATGACAGTGTTTGTAGTGGGTTAGTTGAAGGGTTTTTTGTTTTTTTTTGCCCTGAGTTCCACCTCTCAGGTATCATCTAGCTGTCCTATTTTATTTATTCAGCCTGTTTGCAGACTCAGGAAAGAAGAGAAGGAAGATTTGCAAACAAGAATGGGCATTAAAAAAAAATGAACTACATCCCTCTGCATGCCTAAAATAACAATTTATTTTGATCTTTACTTAATTTAAAATCAAGCAACGTTAAAATACATAGAAGTTATAAAGGCACCTTATTGTGATTTCAAATAATTTGAACTGAAAAATAAAGCGCATTTCTAAAGTATTCATGCTACAATTATTATGAAAAGCACAATAACCAGTTGATCATAATTTGATATTCCCTCGATTAATATAGGTGCAAAACAAATGTATTCCTTTTTTTTTTTATTGTACTTGTTATTCTAAAATATAATTATTATTTTTATCTATGATTTTTCAAATCCATTATTTTACAAAAAACTCAAATAGTAAAGCATATTGTTATTATTTCTTGACTAAGATGTCAAATTATATTTTTTTACTGAACAGAAAAAATTAGTGGTTGAATCATACACTAGATTAATTTCTTACTCTTCAGAGAAGCGAGCCAGCTCAGATTTGGATGTAAGAGGGTGAATTCACTTTGCAATTCCTCATTCCTTTTCTCACTGAGACAAGGTTGCTTTGTTGGTAGAGCAGTCGCCCACGCATCAGAAGGTCGGTGGCTCCATCCCTGACCATGGCAACCTACATTTCAAAGTATTCTCCATGACTGTGGTGCTTTGGTTGATCACAAGTTTTGTGTAAGTGAAAGTAAGTGAACATTCATCCAATAATGTTTGGTATGTAATGGTTAAAATTAGATAATGGAACAACAAAGCTACAAGCCACAGCACTTTAAAAACTATAAAGGCCGTACTGTAGGAAGCTGTTGCTTTGACCAACCTGTGCCTAATATAAAAGGGAACTGATTTTATGAAACAATCTTACTTTTTGTGTTGATTGAAGTTTACAGATCCAGGAAATAATCGTATCATGTGACCTTTTTTTGTCCTCCAGGAGTGTGTCTGAACTGTGAGGGCAACACCCAGGGATCAAACTGTGAAGAGTGTAAGCCTGGTTTTTACCGCAGCCCTGGATCAGCCCTGACCGAAGCCTGTGCCCCATGTCCCTGCTCCAACTCCACCTCCTCCGGCACCTGTCACACCGGTCAGTGCCTGTTCCTCAAACCACACATCAGGCCATGAGTTCAGCATCAGCTTCATCTTTGTGTATTGGCCTCACTGGTTTAACACACACTATGAAATCAGTGCTGGTGTATTTATTAATTTGTGCCAGTAAACAAACATACAAGAGACAGGACAAAATAATAATAATTTAAAAAAAAACAAGAATAAGATAGGAATAACAACACACAATCAAAACAGAGAAATCAGTTCCAGGTTCATTATTTGACAGAGAGTGAGATACAATTCCATGATCTTTCAAGAGGTGTTTGTTTTGTCATGTAGGAGACAGATCAAAACATCCACAGGTATATATCCCATTACTGTTCTATGCCATACCTTAATTGAGGCTTTATTTGAAATCCAATGCTGAAGAATATTTTTCCTGGCACAAAATGTCATGGCTGGATTGTTGTTTCAAAGATCCCCACTAATGGAAAAATGTGGAAAAAGGTAATTTTTTTTTACCTTTTAAAATGTCCATATAATATCTTCTCTTTCACAACTGCTAACACTGTCAGCCATTACTTGTTATAAGATATCAAGAAAACAAGCAACATAAACAAATAAAGATGCTAGCTATACCTGACCCGCCCTTCTGACGCCCAGCAGAATCCTCATCTGGGTCTGGGTCTGACTCAAGGTTAAACATCCATCCATCCATCCATCCATTTTCCGAACCGCTTCATCCAGGTAAGCCCGGGTCACGGGGAGGCTGTGCCTATCTCAGCCGGCTCTGGGCCAGAGGCGGGGTACACCCAGGACAGGTGGCCAG